>CM034706.1:23384997-23406663 GCA_020142125.1 Phrynosoma platyrhinos
CTCCCTTAGAGTGTGGTGGAGTCTCCTTCTTTGGAGGTCTTTAAACAGTGGTTAGATGGCCATCTGTTGGGGATGCTTTGATTTTGAATTCCTGCATGGCAGGCTGTTGGACTGGATGGCCCTTGTAGTCTCTTCCAACTCTTTGATTTTATGATTCTATTTCTTCTGTGGTCATTATTTTTTTTTTCTTTATGTTCAACATCAACCCTAATTTCCCACTTTCATTTTTGACCTTCCTTAGTAATTGTTCTGATCTGTGATATCTTCCACTAGTATTATGGTGTCATCCGCATATCTTAGATTGTTGATGTTCCTTCCTCCTATCTTCAATCCTTCTTCTTCTGAGTCTAACCATGCTTTTCTTACTATGTTTTCTGCATACCAATTGAACAAATTGGTTGATAGAATGCAGCCTTGCTTGATAACTTTGCCAATTGGGAACCAATGTGTTTCTCCAAATTCTGTTCTGATGGTAGCCTCTTGTCCTAGTATAGATTCCTCATTAGGACTATGAAATATAATGGCACTCCCATATCTCTGAGAGCATTCCATAGCTTTGTATATTCAAATATTATGTTATATGCAAGGTAAAGAAAATAAGTATCTGGCCATTTGTTCACTAACTGAAAAGGACTG
Source organism: Phrynosoma platyrhinos (assembly GCA_020142125.1). Taxonomy (NCBI): domain Eukaryota; kingdom Metazoa; phylum Chordata; class Lepidosauria; order Squamata; family Phrynosomatidae; genus Phrynosoma; species Phrynosoma platyrhinos. The sequence goes on from CM034706.1 coordinate 23,385,634, forward strand.
CTAGTTCAGACTTTATACAAGATAGCAGGGTACCACAACAGTTTGAGAAACAGGAACAATTTGTTTTCTGTGACTTCAGATTGATGGCAAATGTGTGCATGTTCGCTCTCACTTTCTCCTCGTGTTAGTGATGTTTTCAACATTTATAGTGTTAGAAAAATCAGTTCCCAAAACTGCTGCAGAGACAAGGCCTTGTAAAATTGTGTGTGTGTGTGTGTGTGTGTGTGTGTGTGTGTGTTTTGCATTGGTTCTGCCTCATCTCATAAGATATTCCACAACCCTATACTTCTGTTTCTATTAAAACTATGTTTGAGATTTCTATGAGTGTAACATTTAATTTGATAAAGAATTGTCTCAAAGAAGAAGACAAGGTGAAGGGGAATCACTAACAAGCTGTTTAAAATATAAAAGATCCCCAACATATCATTAAGTTATCATTTCAAATGTAAACACAGTTTCTGAAGCTGAAAAAAATGAAGAGGCACAAAGTTGCATACTCTATGCAGGTAGTTCTCTATCTTGCATTTTGTCTACACATTGCAATGTGTGGTGTAGTTGTGAATGAAGGTTTCTGATGAAACAAATAAACTCTTATTTCAAGAACAACATGACATCTGAAGATGTTTAATAGACTCGTTTTTCTCACATCTCTGAAACTGTTGTTATTTGATTCCTATCCCCACACACCAATTTTAATCAGAATTTTGATAAAGGTGGTTTATTGTTTGTGATCACCATCAATCAACTCTTCCTGTCATAAATCAATCAGCAACAATGTGCCTACGACAGGACATTGGAAAGAAGGCTGGAGATAATTAAAAGCTGATGTGTAGTAAAGATATTCACCAGAGCTAACACCATAAAGGTTGACTTTTTCAATAATTAATATATCTAGCTTTTAAAAGGTCTGGAGCAATCTTCCAAACAGCATTATATAAATCCAGGAAACACATTAGAAGTGAGAGAGTCAACTTTAGCCAGTGATTAGCTAGATAATTATGCTTCATCAGAGACTGAAAGCAGTTATTATTCAAGGATACTAAACAATTTTCTACTGTCCTTGAAAAAGGCATAAGTCACTCAATGGCTGCTGCCACACTGCAAAATTAAAGCAAGTTGACATGGCTTTGACTATCATGGCTCCATTGTATGGAATCCTGGGAATTGTAGTTTGTTGTGGTACCACTCTTCTGACAGGGAAGGCTAAATATCTCACATAACTAGAAATCACAGCATTCCATAGCATTGAGCTATGATAGTTAAAGCAGTTCCATATTGCACTAATTGTGAAGTATAGATGCAGCCAAAGTCAGAGTTTATTCCAATATGTGGCTATCACACTCTGATGGTATGATAATACACACCTCTTTCTATGGCCAGCATTACTCAAGTGTCACTTATAACCAGTGCCTCTCTTAATGGGGTACTTAAAATGACTTTACATTCTTCCTCTTTATTTATTTTGCTACTTTGATGATGAGGTGAAGGATTCCAGTATTTTCTCCCTGAACATCCTGATAATTTTCACCAGAGAAAGAAACTTAATATTCATTTTATATTTTGCTTAGATAAAATCTCAGAAGAAATACTGTATCGAGCTGCCCCAGGCTTATTTATGTAAATGAGGGGATCAGAGTCAGAACTAGAAGCAGCCATTTTCAGTAGGATCTAATGGTGGTTCAGAAAATGGAATTCAGTCTTCTACCTTTACTCCAGGGGTGAGTGACTATAAGGCTCTCTAAAACATTTTTCCTACAATTCCCCCAAAACCTTCATCACTGGCTGTGTCGATGAGGATTGATGGGAGTTTCAGGCAAAATTTCTGAAAGAGTACAATTACCCACACCTGATTAATTCAAATCCTTTTTATAGGCAGGAATGCCATTTGATATACAGTAACAATAATATCTATCAAAACTCTCTTGACATCTCTGGATTTAACTTCATGGGTGGTCACCAGGTGGGATATTCTAGCTAGTTTTCTTCCACACTGACCATCAATGATTCTATTGTAATATTAGCAAGCCTTATTCTCTGGTGCAGAATAGATTTGGGACAAGCACATAGAGTTGGAAAACATAATCCTTTTGTCAGAAATGAAATGGAATCAAATTGTTACTTCATACAGATAAATGATGCTGGATGTAGTAATGAGCTTCCAATTACCACCTTCTCATTAAAAATGAAAAGCATCAGTGATCAAACATCAACATATTTATACAACACACTAAGATTCTTTTTTGTTGTTGTTGAATATTATTTGGGGATATCAGTCCACTCAGCCTCTTCAGAACAGGATTGTATCTTCCCTAGTTCTGACAAGTATTCATACATTCCCTTTACTTCTTCTCTGGTAGCACTCTCGTTTTTGTATATGTGTGTCAGTCATCCTTTCATTGAGCTTAGCCAGACTACCAACTCTGACACAGCCTACATTTACACAAACAAGTGAAGCTTATCAAACTCTATCCTTTCTCAGTGCCACCTTCTTAAAAAATAGCAAGCTCAGACTTTGCCCTCTTCTTCAAAAAAAAACTTATGCTTTGAAGCTTAGTATCCTCAAGGGCCCCAGTATCAGATTTCACACACCATCACGCTGCTGCACATTACCATACCCCTTCTTTGTGTCCAAAACTGTGCTGAAGATGGCAAAAGGGAAACTTGGATAAGACAAATCATAACACTTTCCAAGACATTATTATTAAAGTGCAGTGGAAAAAGTCTACTGAAATTAAAAAATTCACACTGTTCCCTGGGATGCCCTTGAATGATTTTCTTTGAACAATGAAATTCATATGGTGGCATTTAAATGAATTAAAGCAAGAGAGTTGTTTTAAACTTTACTGGAGCTGTGATAAGTCTATGTTCTTGGTTCCAATGTATTGCTAAAATGTAAAATGAATTGTCATAGGAGAAATGTTTCAAAATCTTATAGGCACTGGAAGAAGAATGACTTCATAACATAACCTATTATGTAAGGGTTTGACTTGACATTTCTATATCTACAACCCTTAGTTTTGTATCATCTCTTTTTCATTTCTCCTTCTTCTTTTTAAGTCCTACTTTTATTTTTATCCCACAGCTTCTTTGTTTTAGTGTCAAAGGAAATTTCAAAAACATATCCCAGGTAAGATGGGTTGTCATATGAGATAAGATGGGTGGTCATATGGTCTTATGGTTTTCAGACCTGGAACTTTGGCCTGAAACAGATGGGCTTTTTAAGCTGGCTTCTGCATGGCTTGGAGGCATGGTGTTTAGATTATGTATGCTCCCACCACATGCAGAAGCAGTACTGGGATTGCTCCCAGGTCACTTAAGGTGGCCCAAATCCAGCCCCAGAAGGAGTGGATCTTTTCTGTTCCTTGCCAGGATTCATTTGGGACCACAGCAGGGGCAAGTTCTGGCCGCTCCTTCCTACCTGACTGGGAGGGTTGGATGACTGATGGGGGGGGGAGGATGAAGCTAGGTAAACCCAAAAACATGCACACACACGTACACACACATTTTTGCAAGTTACAGCAAGAAATAAATTAAGTATTGCAAATTGCAACAAGCTCTTGCTCCTCTGGCTGAGCTAGAAATGTGCAAATGTCCCTTTTTTCTTGGCTGGAGCTGAATCTACCAAAACTAAAGAATTTGGACCCTCATATCCCACATGTAGTTGATCCAACTGGTAACTTAGAACTGGGCTCTGAGATCTGGCAGCCATATGTGAGGTGCATTGTACTACTGCCACCCCTTATTTGGGTTTATGTGTGTATAAGTGCCTTCAGATTCCTGTCAATTTTCAGCAACCCCATGAATTCATACGATTTTCTAAGGCAGAGATGGTTTTGCCAGTTCCTTCTCCTAAATGTAGTTAGAACATCTGACATTCATTGGTGGTCTCCCATCAAAGTACTAACCAGAGTTGATCCTCCTTAGCTTCTGGTGCCTTATGATATCTAGGCTGATGACAGCTCTTTAGGCTTGTAGAGTGTTTAAGACAATATTTCTATTTATTTGTATTTAGGCCAATATTTATGGTTGTGATGACATACTCCATGCTGTTTGCCATCAGGTATACCAGGGATGAGCAATGGCGGAAATGAAAGTCTTTAATTCATACATATGTTGTCTTTCCTTATAGAACGGCTGCTCTGACTGCAAAGTTCTGTAACTAGTACAAACAGTCCTCCATATCCACGGATTCTGTATCCACAGATTCAAGCATTAATGGCTTGAAAATATTTTTAAAAATATATATATTCCAAACAGCAAACCTTGATTTTGCCATTTTATATGAGGGACACCAATTTACTATGCCATTGTATTTAATGGGACTTGAGCATCCATGTATTTTTGTATCCATGATGGTGGGGCTGGAACCAAATCCCAGTGTATATCAAGGGGCCATTGTATTAATCTGTACAGCCATCCCAATGTGTGTGTGTGTGTGTGTATGTGTGTGTGTGTGGGTAGAGAGAGAGAGAGAGAGAAAAGATGAAATTCAGAAAAGTGGGGGATCTAGATTTCATGTCAAAGGGTTCCCAATATGGATCAGAGGGCTGCTGTATTGAACAGTAGCTGGCAGCTGGGATATATCATACAGTGACCTCTGAAGTGTAAGCAAAAGTCAGGCAAGCATGTGGAAGACAAAACTGCACCAACTGAGGGCCGATGCAGACATCCTGAAAGGGGCAAGATAGAGATGCCCCTAGGAGTAGTGGATCAGGGCCATGGCAACCACATGCCGTGGCCCCAATCCTCCTTTTTGCCGCCCCCAAAAGGCCACCCTTAGAGCCACCATGGCATCTCTTTTGCATCTTTTTGGCACAGCATGTGTGCACGCTGCATCAAGAGGGCACCCTGATGCTGTGTGGTATGTGGACAGGCATGCAGCATCAGGATGGCATCGGGATGGAGTCGGAGCAGCCAGCATGTGGCTGCCCCAACCCTACTTGACCCCCAGGCTGGCTCTTTGTGCCAGTTTGCATCAGCCCTGAGTCATTAGTATTTAGAATACAAACCAGCACGTCAACAGAAGCATCTCATTTCTTAAAATAGGTCATATCATTTCAGCACCACAGAGACACATAATCTGATAAGTGGGTGAAAAAGCTTCACTGATTGTCAACCTCTGACATTTGAAGTGAGCATCAGGGCAAGAAACTGTGTAAGTCTTTCAGAGGAAATTTACTGTGTGGAGAGCAAGACCTTATATCTGGGTAGCAGCATAAGAGCCAGAGATATTTGAAGCAAAGATTATGACTCAAGGCTACTATCAAGTCTAGGAAATAGTAACGTGGGTGGAAAGTCAGTGAAATAAAAGATGAAGAGAGAAAATACATCTGTAGAGAGACAAGGGAAATAAAGAGGCAGACACAAATACTTGGTTGAACTAGGACCAAATTAAATTCACTGAGGATGATCAGCAGAGAGGAACAAATTTTCAGGGTCAACCTACCACAAGCTAAAGCCCTAAAGACTGTCAGAGCAGAGTAGGTATTTCCAGCCTAGGGAAAAACATGAAGCAATGTTTCTGTTCTTCTCCCTCAATCATATCATCAGTTGTGGAGGATGTTCCTCCAAAAAGCATCCCCTCTCAGTACATTTCAGTGACTCACAAAACTGGGTAGATACTAATAGTTTACTAGAAATCCATAGCTCTAGAGCACAGATCTTAGGAGCAAAGCAGCTTCATTTATATACCACTTCATACCACGCTATGGGGTGTCTAAGCAGTTTACAATTGTGAGCTGATTGCCCCCCAACATCTGGGTACTCATTTTAGCGACCTCGGAAGGATGCAGGCCTGAGTTGAGCCTCAGCCCTGGCTGGTATTGAACTCGCAACCTTGTGGTTTGTGAGTGAGTGGCTGCAGTACAGGCATTCAACCACTGAGCCACCAGGGCTGATCCTAGGCTTGGCCAGTCTTTGAAAAGAAACCTCCAGGATCACATCAATGTGAACCTTTTAGTCACCTTGAAATCCTTGCCAAATTGTGACCAATCAGCCTATTTACAAGCAGAAAAGCACCCAGTGCAACTGAATAGCTAAGCTTGCTCAAAATTAGGGTGAGAGATCCACTACAGAGAAAGGAGCCTAAACAAAAAAGATGGCCAGGTTTAATAGCCTTGTCTGTGGTTCTTGGATATGACATGTGACTGCATGCAGCATTTCCTCTGTATCTCATTCATTCATTCATTCATTCATTCTATACCTGGAGTTTCTCCTAGCATGGGACTCACTGGAGCAATTTTCCTATCCTCATTAAAGTGGTGTCCCCAGGCTTCTTCCAAACTTGCTTCATAGTAGAGAGGAGGAGGAGAGGATGGCTGGGTTTCTTGCTATGTGCATTTCATTCAAATCCGGCATGGCTACGGGTTTGTGTGTTAGGCTACAGCTCTGGAGACCAGGACATCACTCCCAACTCAGTCATGAAACCCCCTGGGTGGCCTTGGGCAAGTGGAGAAACTGGAGAGTGTCCAAAGGAGGGCAACTAAAATGGTGAAGGGTCTGGAAACCAGGCCCTATGAGGAATGACTTAGGGAGCTGGGGATGTTTAGCCTGGAGAAGAGAAGATTAAGAGGTGATATGATAGCCGTGTTTAAATATTTGAAGGGTTGTCATATTGAGGAGGGAACAAGCTTGTTTTCTGCTGCTCCAGGGACTAGGACCCGAAACAATGGATGCAAGCTCCAGGAAAAGAGATTCCACCTCAACATTAGGAGGAACTTCCTGACAATAAGGGCTGTTCGACAGTGGAAAACACTCCCTTGGATTGTAGTGGAGTCGCCTTCCTTCGAGGTCTTTAAACAGAGGCTGGATGGACATCTGTTGAGGATGCTTTGAATGGGAGTTCCTGCATGGCAGGGGGTTGGACGGGATGGCCCTTGTGGTCTCTTCCAACTCTATGATTCTATGATATGCTTTCAGCCTTAGGAGAAGGCAATGGAAAACCTCCTCTGAACAAATCTTGCCAAGAAAACCCCATGAAAGATTTGTCTCAGGGTCATCATAAGTTGGAGATGACTTAAAAGCACACAACAAAAACAATTCCCATCACTTAACAACCTTTTCCCCTCACAAAGTTCCTCTGACTTTAATTTCAGGAAATGCAAATATTCACCAACACTTGATGTCCATGAATGGAAAGTCCACACACTTTGGGATCTTCCTTCAGCCACTGAAATTTACCCAGTTGCACCTATGTTCAAGCCTTTTGGCCATATCTTGTCTGCAAACAGGTATAATCAAGGTTAAGATTATTTCAAAGATTACTTCACAGATATATAGAGGGACTTTTCTAGGATTGTCTGAGAAGCACAAGTTCTTGTGATCCAGTTTTTTGAGTTTCACTTTGCCAATTGTCACCAGCTCTGGACCACTTATTCCGTTCTTGGAGAAAGCACATATGAGACAGATTGAATCATGAAACAATCAGAGTGGTTTTGATAGGGTGGATTTCTTCTTATTTCCCTTCCTGTCATTCAAACATACTTTAGCTTCCCCTTCCCTGTGTAGGAATAATGCTGTTCAATACAAAAACTCCATCTTCCAATAATACATTTTGGCTTGTTCTAGCATTCACTATTCAGTCCTATGGCTTTAACCCTTTCATATTATGCTATTTAGCTTCACTGAAAGCAGCATGTGTGTGAATAATCAATGAATATTCAATCTCATTCTGCATATTTTAAAATACCAATGCCAGTCTCAGTTGTGACTTTGTTCATTGGCTAGGCAACTAGAGCAGGTTTGTTTCTAAGCAGAATAATAGCTGCATATTTTACCTTATATCTCATTTTTTACAGACTGAGATCCACCTGAACTACTTGACGTGGGTCTACACTTGCCATGATGTTCTGGGCTGCCCTTACTGTTCTCTTTTGCTGCAGGTTTTCAGTTCTCAGGCAGAAAACAATGGAAAGCTACCTTTCCATAGCTCCCCCATTTATAACCCAGCACTACTGCTGAGTTCAGAATAAGATGTTAAGCCATGCTGATACCAGAGTAAATCATACTGGCAGTGGCGTACTGATCAGCTTGCAGGGAATGCAAGTAAAGGCAGCTGTTGCCATCACTGTGAGTTGAAAACCCACCAGAAAAGATTAGTTATTTAAATGTGTGTTAAGGGGAAGAATCCCTGAATTGGGTGCAGGAGTCATTAAGACAGTTCAGATCCAAATTAGGGTTTCACTCTGAGTCATATAAACAAGAAACAGTGAGCTTGACTCACGTCATTGATCCAACAGGGGACTTGGTGTAAATCACGCATGTAGACAAGGCCATTGTTATATCAGTTTCATGCTACTTAAATTGTTCAAAAGAAGCCTGGTTTTGTAGTTTGGTGAAGTACAAGGCAGGATAGCAAGCAGAGCATCTGACAGAGCCTCTGAATAATCACCCTGTACTGGTAAGATCTAGATGATTTTATTTGTTGTTGTTGTTAACTGTCTTTGTGTCAATCTCAACCCATGGTGACCCTACGGATGAAACATCTCAAGGCTCCCCTGTCTTCTATTGCTCTGCCCAGTGCCTGCAAACTCATATTCGTGGTCCCTTTAATAAAGTCCATCCATCTAGCATGTGGCCTTCCTCTCTTTCTACTTCCCCCCATTTCTACTTCCTAACATTATTGTCTTTTCCAATGATTCATGCCTTCTCATGATGTGCCCAAAGTATGACAGTCAATATCTCTGGCTTGATCCTAGAACCCATTTATTTATCCTTTTAGCTGTCCATGTAATCCTCAGCACTCTTTTCCAGCACCACATCTCAAATCACTGATTTTCTTTCTATCTTTCAAGACTGTCCATACATGGTAATAGGGAATACGATGGCTTGCATGATTCTGACTTTTGTGCTGAGTTTTTGTCTTTGCATTTTAGGACCTTTTCTAGTTCTTTCATAGCTGCTCTCTCCATTCTTAATCTTCTCCTGATTTCCTGGCTGCAGTTCCCATTCCAATCAATGTTTGATCCCATATATGATAACTCTTGTACTATTTCTATTTCCTCATTGTCTAGTTCTAATGTGTATAAGTTCTGTGGTCATTATTTTTGTTTTCTTTATGTTCAACAGTAAGCCTTCTTTAATCTTCTTTAGTAGGTGTTCCAGGTCTGTGAGGTTTTCTGTTTGTGTTATGGTTTTCTCAGCATATCTCAGATTGGTGATATATCTTCCTCCTATTTTCATTCCTCCCTCGTCCATGTCCATGTCCCTGCTTTCCTTACAATATGTTCTGCATAGAAATGGAATAGGTAGGGTGATAAGATACAGCCTTGTCTGACCCCTTTGCCAATTGGGAACCATTCTGTTTTTTCATGTTCTGTCCTGACAGTACCCTCTTGTCCTGAGTACCGATTCTTCATTAGGACTATCACATGTGTTGGCACTCCCATGTCTTTAAGGGCATTCCATAGCCTTTAATGATCCATGCAGTTAAAGGCTTTGCTATAGTCTATTAAGCACATGCTGATTTTCTTTTGGGACTCCCTGATACGCTCCATTAGCCATTGTATATTTGCAATGTGATCCCCGGTACCTCTTCCTTTCCTGAACCCTGCTTGGACCTCTGGCATTTCTCTCTCCATGTGTGGTTGGAGTCTATTTTGCAGTATTTTGAGCATAATTATGTTTGCATGGGAGATTGGTGCTATGGTTCTATAGTTGCTGCAGTCTCTTGTGTCTCCTTTTTTGTGGATGGGGATGTATATTGATTGCTTCCAATCTGTCTGCTTTTATACCCTTAGAGTTAAGACTGATCCCCCACAACTCATCCCTTCCCTTCCCTTTCTTAAAAAGAGAGGTGCCTAGTACTAAAAGGTATTACTCCATAGTATGTTGCTGTGCTGCTTAAATTTTCCCCTCTAGCAAATACACTGCAAGATCAGAAGTGTTCCAACATATTGCATTACAAAAAATTCCAGCTTACCCCTGCCATGTTCAAGTCTATTACAGGATGCAGTCAGGTATTATCACATGCAAAATGCTGCCAATGCTGCCGCCTGACTACATGCCACCTAAAACCTGCCTACAAGCTATGCTCAGATGACCGATTTGCCGATGTTGCAAATTGACCTTCTGAGCATGACTTGTAGGCAGGTTTTATGTGGGATGCAGTCAAGCAGCAGCATTGGCGGCATTTTGCATGCAATAATGCAATAATACTGGATCCTGTAATAGACTTGAACACAGCAGGGGCAAGTCAGTGTTTTTTGTAATGCAATAAACTCCTTCATGTAGTCCTGATTGAGGTTCGGACAACCACAAATTGCAACTCATAATTGATATTCTCTCTTGTTGCTTTGATAAAAGACATAACTTGAGACTTCAAGCTTCAGATAATGACAGGATTGAGAGAGAAAACTACAACATCAGTTAATATTAGCAGCAGTAACAACATATTCTCCCCTGCCCTAAGAGCACAGCATCCAACAGATAGGATGGAAATTTGTCATTAACCATAATTATGAAGTGACTAGTACTACCTTTTAATTAACAAAGGTGCTAACACTTTATAACAAGGTATTAATGTGCTATGATAAAGAACTAACCTGTTATTTCAACAAAAGTAAGATCCATCTAAGACAGAAATGATATAGCTGGTGTTTCGTTTTTAACAAGTTTCTTTGTATTTCCTTCCCACACATTCTGGCCACCATTTACATTAATTAAGCAGTTCTGTGATGAATCAGACAAATTTTGCCTCTCAATACAATCAGAACTGAATGAGAATTCTGTGCCGTCATATGACATTAACTTTGAAATAAATGAGGCAGCTTATTTGCTAAGGAGCTATAAGAGTGTTTGACGACAATACTTACTAAGAGTTATAAATTAGTATCTTGGAAGTATGTCCACACTGAGTGTTAAATGTAATTGCCTGCAATAGCCTCCTTTACCTTACTATATGAGAGGAGGTAGGTTAGTGGAGAGATTCAGAAACAAAGTTGATAATCAGCAGTGGACACATTGCCCAGGAATGAGGCTATTTTAGATAGTAGTTGGGGACTGGTTATTAGGGGCAATTACAATAAGACAGCTTTACCACAAAGTCTTCTGTTTCCTGCAGTGCATGGTGGGACAGGGTGAATAAACAGAAGAGGGTGAACAAACATAGGACTACCCTAAAGGTAAAAGCTTTGGGGCTGTGTTTCAGTATCTGAAATAATTTCCTCCTTCTCCTAAATAATAATAATAATAATAATAATAATAATAATAATAATAATTGTTAGAACTTGTTCTCTTTTACCATCACTTTTTAACATATTCATATTCTGTAGAGATGTATTTTTGGGGGGGGGGCTTTGAAGAGGGGTTTTTTTTAGGGGAAGGAGGATTCTACATCTCCCAAGACTTATTGAAAAATAATGATCACTTTGTGTCAGAAATCTGAACACTATAAATACTCGTATATTAATTGACCTCATGTATAAGTCAAAAGCAGGTTTTGGTGCCAACATTATGAATTTTTGATGTTATCCATGTATAAGTCAAGGGTAAAACTTAGAAGCATGTAACAAAGGATGTAAAGAAAGTAAAGAGAATTACACCAAAGAACATACAAAATTCTGGCAGGATAACTGTGCTCACTTTAAAGGCTGGATGGATGAGGTGGGTGCTACTGCTGCCAAATTTTCCCATCCAGACATTCAAATAGGCTAGGGGTGGTACTACAGCAAACAGTGTAGAAGAGTCAGTGCTTCTTTTAGGTGCTCCTGGAATGGACTAATCTCAAGCCTTTTGCCACTCTACTCAGAGAAGGAGATGGTTCCTTTTTGTGTGTGTGTTTTGGGCCTCTGATTCTGTTCCTTCAAACAAAGGCATGAAACAGGGTTGCCTTCTTATTTAATTTCTGTAATAATGGCATTGTTCAGACCAAGGATAATGGTATTGCTCAGGCCTTTCACAGTCCTTCTTCCCTCATCTCTAAATGGATGCAAGATCTTCATTCTACTATATGTAGATGACATGGTACTAATGTCTTATGTAGAGATCAGGCTTAGAGGAGTGATGTTGAATAATAGAATCATGCAATCACAGAGCTGGAAGAGACCACAGGTGCCATGTAGTCCCAGCGCCTGCCATCAACATACAATCAAAGTACTCCCAACAGATGGCCATCTAGCCTCTGTTTAGAAACCTCCAAAGAAGAAGAATCAACCACATTCCAAGGCATAATATTCCACTGGTGAATAGCTCTTACTATCAGGACATTCTTCCTAAAGTTTAGGTGGAATCACTTTTCCTGTAGTCTGAATCTTAGGTCTGTATCCTAGTTTCTGGACCAGTAGAAAGCAAGCTTGTCCCATCCTCATTATGACATCCCTTAAAATATTTAAACAGGTCTGTCATGTCACTTCTTAACCTTCTCTTCCCCAAGCTAACCATACCCAGTTTCCTCACTTTTCACCATTTTGGTCACCCTCCTCTGGACATGCTCCAATTGAAACTGGGTGACTACTGTGAAAAGCAAAAGCAAAGAGTTAACTATGGAAAACCTAAAATTATAGTTTTGGGGAGAAGCAGATGTAAGTATAGATGGTTATTTAATGCATAGCAAATAGAAAAATGACTCTCCTTCTAACACCATGGCATTATATTTCAAACATCCCTGACCAGAAAGGTACATCTTAAATCAGTTTTAATTTGCACACAACAATCAGTGAGAGCAATTATTTTTCTTTTCTTTTGTCAGGGAGCCAACTAATATCTCCCACCCTTAAAATATTTAGGGCCTAGTTATTTCACAGCTTTTATATGGAGTTGAAATATGATGATAAAATGAGAATTGACATGACCAGCTAGAGGCAGTCCAAAACCATTTCTGAGGACAATTTGGAGTTTTCTCAATGTATATTTTCTACACATTTAAGTCTGGAATTTCAATCTGTGAAAGAGTCCACCAGAAATTTTAAAAATATTTTAAGGAAAAAAAATTAAGGAACTGGCTGGCCTCTCTGGATGGAGATCACTAGTTAAACTTTGATTTTGGCATCTTAAATGGCATCTTAAGGAAGGGGATAAATGGGTCATATATAAAAAAAAATATATAGTCAAAACATGCAAAATTGAGATTAAAACATTATTAAATAGCAATAGAATTAAATCATTTAAATTTTTACTTTAAAACAAGATTAAAAACAGTTTATTGTTGTTGTCAATTGACATCAAATCAGCTCATGGAGACCCTGTGAATGAGATGGCTCTATTCTTCCCTATCCTCAGGCTCAGACTCATGGCCTCTTTAATTGAGTTTATCCACCTGGCATGTGGTTTTCCTCTCTTTCTGCTTCCATCTACCTTGCCTAGCATTATAGTCCTTTCTAATGAGTCATGTCTTCTCATGATGTGGCCAAAGTATGACAGTCTCAGTTTTGTCTTCCTTGCTTCCAATAAAAGTTCAAGTTTGATTTGTTCTAGGATCCATTTTTGCTGTCTTTTTTGGCTGTCCATGATATCCTCAGCAGTTTTCTCCAGCACCACATCTCAAATGAGTTGATTTTCTTTCTGTCCACTTTCTTCATAGTCCAGCTCTCACATCCATACATGATGATGGGGGAATACAATAAACTGGATAATTCCAACTTTAGTGCTCAATTGTATATCATAACACCTTAGGATCTTGTCTAGTTCCTTCATGGTTATTCTTCCCATTCCTAGTCTTCTTCTTATTTCTTGACCCCAGTCTCTATTAAAAAAAAACCATAAAAGCCCCTTTCTTGTTTAGAAAAAAATAGTTTCCAAAGACTTGCAGGAAAAGCCTTAACTTGCTGCTGAAAAGATGATGAAAAAGAAGCCACCCTAGGTTATCTAGGATGGAAATTTCAAAGGCTAGGATCAGCCACAGACAAATTCTTCTCCTGTGTTCCCACCAACTGTGCCTGTGAAGGCAGTGGGATAGGGAGAAGTCTTTCCTTTGAAGCTCTTAAAGTTCAAATGGACTGATATGGAAAGATATAGTCCTTAAGTCTGAGCCTAAACTATATAGGGCTTTATAGGTCATATTCAGCATTTCAATTTGTGCCCAGAAACAAATTGCAGCCAGTGGAGCTTTTGCAATAAGGGAGTTGTATGGTTCCTATAACCAGCATCTGTGGTGGTGGTGGTGGTGGGGTGAGATCCACCCCATTCTTCCTTCCCTTCACGTAAAGAACCCTTCATGCCCTTCAGCAGCAGTAGTTTTCTTTTTCAATTTAAAATTCTGTTTCCTGTTTGATGTTCACAATAGTTTTGGTTTGAATTCCAGTAGTGGGCATGACTATAGCCCCAAGAGGACAGGTCCAGATTCCAAATTATACATGCCATTTGCCCTTGGCTTGGTGTATAAAGAAAATAAAAAGATCATTGTATCCAGGCGTTCAGCTTCTTCAATTTATTCAAAGTTTCCTCTATGATTGTTGTTGTTTGGAGATAGAGTAGGCAGGAAGATACAATATAAATAATCTATATTTAGCTTGTTGTTTTTTTTTAAAAAGGCAAAGGGTATGATTTGGAGAGTCCACTAATTCAGAAATCTGTAACTAGTTTCTACTCATGTTAAATACATCCATTCTTCAGGTACAGAGGCTGTATGGTTTTGCAGTTGCTAAGGAGAGAGCTATTGACTTCATCCCCTCCTTGTGAACTTCTCAAATACATCATAGTTTCTTACACAGTATACAGTTATAATCCTATGTCATACCTCTCAATATTTCAGAGATCAAAACTGAGACACATGTGGCCAAGCAGTTTTCAGAGTTTGGTCAAAAATATGTGATCAAACAACAGTTACTTTTGCATTTTGAGTTTACAAAAATTGAAGTAAACTGAAACTGAAGAGATAAATTGGGATGAAGAGAGAAAACCCAGGCATTTAAAAAACAACTGAGAAAGCAGGACATGAGAGGACTAATTAGGAGTGTCACTGCCAAACTGAAACAGTAGGAGGTTTTGAGAAGATGATGATAATAATGGTGATGATATTTATTTATATTCCACCTTCTTCCCAAACTTGGGATTCAAGATATTTTAAAAGAACATTATAGTTAAAAACATACAAAAAATACACCCTAAAATGGAATTAAACTAGTCTCAATATTAACTTTAACTGCTATGGCAACATGCTGTGGAATCTTGGGATATGGAATTTGTTGAGGCACTAGAACTCTTCATCTGAGAATCCAAAATTTCCCTTCCTAAACTGAAAATCCCCAAATTCCACAGGATATTTTCATGGCAGGTAAAGTGATATCTTAGCACTATAATTCATAGTTCTTATGAAATCTGAATGAATGTTAGCTGTTTTGGGTGGCACTTCTAAGTTTCTTATAATAGCTAGAGTTTGGAACGTTACACAGACTTTGAAAGTTATATTTGAACTCCATAATCCCAGAAAGTCCTAGCCATCATGCTAGCTGGGGAATGTGAAATTTAATTCAAATTGTTTTCCCCCTCAGAATTCTTGAAAGTTACTTTTAAAAAGTAATTTGTTAAAAATAGAATCACTGCTACGTTTACATAGCAAACATATTCAACAAATATTTTTTTTTTATTTCTTAAAAGTAATCAAAATGGTTAAATAAGAAAAGAAAAAAGTGTAATTTTTTTTTCCATTCAGCAATACGAGATGGCATGGGCCATTACTTGAACCATGTGGAATTTCTTCTTCCACAATCTGGACCACAAAAGGTAATTTATAACAGTATCATAGCTATATTTGCATTAGTAGGAAAGGAATTAGTTACAAGAAGCATAGTATAATAGTTTGAGCATTTGGCTATGACTCTGGCGAATAAACCCATTAGGTGTTCCTGGGCAAGACACTCTTTCAGCCACAAAGGATGGAAATGGCAAACCCCTTCTGAAGAAATTTGCCAAGAATATCCCATGAAATGGTTGCCATAATTCATGACACACCACCATCACCACCACCACCACCACCACCACCACCAGGACAACAGTAATGTATAACTACTTGCTTCTGTTTGCTAATTTGACCTTGTCAAAGTAGGAAATGTTTGCTCTCCAGATGTTGGATTTCAGTTCTCATAAGCCTTTGCTGATAGAGTCAGGAATGATGTGCATTTTAGTCCATCAATGATCAGAGTGCCATGGATTCTCCCTCCTTGCTTTAGTTCAGTTTAGAAGTGTAGTAGGGATTAATCTATATAGTTTCTAATTTATGCTTGTAACTATCTGGTGTATACCGTAATTGAGTTAATAGCCAAATGAAAAATGAGAAGTAATTACAAATTGATTAACACTGTATTAATAACCCAGGGAGCTCACCTTTGTTTGTACAACTGTGAGTAAATCTTTGCCTGAACACACTTACTTTACTGGTCCCAGAATGTGGAATACTTCTGATAGAATTAGATATTCAAGGAAAGAGAGGGAGACATTGCGTCAAAGTAATGCAAAGTAAATCCACAGGGATGCATAATGCTATCATTCCATTGACTGAGACACACTGTTGCTAGGTGCTTTGATATCAGCCAGAGTTAGGCTGAGAAAATTAATTAGAGAAAATCATTACTGAAGACATAATGTCACTGATCTTCATTACCCATCATCCAAAAAAGAGACACACTTAATTTGATAAATTTTACCATTAATATGGAAACATAGATGCATGCTTGCATTATAATGATGAATTTCAGCAGAAACTGTCAGCTTCTTGAAAAATAGTCATTACAATTTGAAAATGTGAGGCATTGGGAATATCATAGTTACAAGGATATTTCCTATAGATACATATTTTAATTAGTCTTAGTTCTTCTTCTTTCTGTCTCTCTCCATGACATGATGTCTTTGCTACCTTTTCTAAGTTCTTTCTTCATGGATGTCAAAAGTAACAGACCCAGTCTGATACAGTCCCACTGAGTCATGGCAGGTAGGAATGGGAACAGCATATGTTCTCTCTTATGTACAGTTAAAAAAAAAGTATATGTGAGGCAACATGAATTTGGATTTAAAAGGCTGCACAGAATAGAAGCTCTACTATTCTGTATTCTGTATTTTATCTGTTGTAAGCCACCCTGATTGTTTTTAACAGAGGGGCAGGGTAGAATTATTATTATTATTATTATTATTATTATTATTATTATTATTATTATTATTATTATTAAAGGCACTATAGATAAAGACTGTTCTACAAATGATATACACATTCACTGTGCAGTCATTTTCAGTGAGCAATAAGACACTTCGAATAAGATGGTGTTGAAACAACTCATCACGTTCAAAATCAGGATCATGCCATCTTGTAAAAGGTAAATTTTATACTATTGAATGAAACAGATGCTGATTTCCTGATTGTTAATTATTAGTGTCCATATTTTACCCTTGTGGATTTGAGCATTAAGACTAGACATCTGGTACCTCACATGAGCTCATTTTCCTAAGATGCTAGGATTTAGTGTCAATAAGTTAAGTGGCTATAAGGCTAAAAGTAGCCAAAGGGAATACATTTCCAATTATAATTAAAGTTGGAAACATCCACGGTTACCCTGATCCATGTATTTGCAAACAGAACATGAAAGAATAGTATTCTTGTGCTCCTGGTCATCATCATCATCATCATCATCATCATCATCATCATCATCATCATCATTTTCCCCCTTAAACAGGGACTCAAGACAGCTTACAAATTACAATTATTGTGATATAGCTAAAAACAGAAAAGATTAACTTTAAAATAGAGTTCAACAATTGATAATATTGATAACAATTTAAAATATACATTTTAAATGAAAAAGTACAATTTAAAGCAATATGATACCCTCTTAAAGGAGACAGCATGCGGTAGTGATCATTGGACTATGACTGGAGACCAGGGTTCAAAGCTTCATCTGGCCAGGGAAACCCACTTGGTGATCTTGTCCATGTCACCTTCCCCCAGCCCCCCCCAAAAAAAATAATAATAATAATCCAGGGGTAGCTGTGTTGGCCACATAGCAATTTCAGTAACAACAAAAATCCATCAAACAGTAATATCTTTATTGGACCAACTAAAATGCACAATATACCCTGGATTTTGTTGTTGTTGTTGTTGTTGTTGGATTTCAAGATACCACATTATAGCCACAAAAGGGGAGGCCAGTGGACTGGAACCTTCCTAATTTAGGTTTCAACCTCCAACAAAGGTAAACCATTTTCTTCTTCTTAAATTTGGACTAGGTTGACATGTTTTACCTCAACACCACCCAAAGTTTCTCTGATGCAAAAGCATGAAGGCTTCTTGAGAAATCCAATGTCCTCCACCTTTAAAAGGGACCTGTAGCCTCACAAAAGATGGAGACATGCTGGATTCCAAAAGAAGTATCTTTTTTTTGTGTGTTGCAAATGGGTGTTAAATTTCCTGGACTGTGAGAATCTCCCAGTTACTGCATGGCCAGGAAGAGGCACCAACCTGGAAGATTTGCCCCTCCATACAATCTTAACTAAGAAGAGAAACAGCAAAATGCAAGCCTATGAATAACATCTTCAATGTTTTTCTCCTGTTTGATTTGTAACTGTGGGGTGCACTTTGAGTTTCCCAGGGTGTTAACCCTTTTAAAAGGAAAAAAAATACACAAGTATGAAAGTTAAACTTGTTAGAGTCATTAGGAGAGCAACAGAAGTGTGGATCAGACTATTATTTTAAATCTGCCTTCCTAAAGAATAAAGACTAACTCAGAAAAAACAACAAACATGCAGTTTGTTGTTTAAAAAAAACAATAATGGCTTTAATAAATATTTACATAAAAGAACTAAAACTAATCTAACTGGAAATGGCTTGGGTAAAGAGAATAAAACTCATGAACATTTAGGGGGGAAGCAGACGACTGCTTCCGGGTCGCCGCGGGTCGGAGCGCCGGCAGAGTTCAGCCTCCGCACCGCGGCGCTCCTCCGGTGACTCTAAAAGGAGCACCAAATTGGCGCTCCTTTTAGATGTCAGGGAAAGTGCGCCCTAAAAGCGGCGGGCGCACTTTCCCTGACTCTTCCGCCGTGGCACGTCCGGTCGCCGCGGCGTGAGGTCATCCCTGGAGCGCCGGCCGTGCGGAGGGCCGGCGACTCCGAGGGCGACCTCAGGAAGAGGAAGGGGCACCGCTCGTGCAGCTGCCCCATCTCTTCCAGGCCTCCAAGACGGCTCAATTAGCCGTCTGCTGAGGCCCTTTGTTAGCAGGAAGAAACTACAATTGACTGCTGTTACAAGCAGTTTAGAATCTTGGGAGAGAGCTGTCAAACTGTCTCCAAGAGTCAGTGACCAAAGTCACATGATAGTTAGAATGAGAGAGGAGGGAGGGAGGAAGTCCCTATCTAACTAAGAAGGGACAGGAGAATGCAAACATATTCCAATAGGAATACCTTGTTTGATGAAGAACCCAGTGAAGCTTCAAAAGCTTGCAACATGTATATTGTGTATTTGGTTGGATTTTTGTTGTTACTGGAATTGCTATATGGTCAATATGACTACCCCTGGATGCTTTATAGGACAACTTTTTGTAGTATGGTAGTATGGTGTTTGTAATCAATGTGTATGGGTAGAAAGCAAAATTGCACACAGGACTGTGTTCAGTATAGATGTTAACTTGGGGCCCAAGAACCAGGCCCAGGTGTGGGGGGTTAAGGACAGAAGGCCAAAATAAGTGATAGGAGCCCAAGATTTAGAAGTGAAGATGGTATGCTTTACAGAGAGAGAAAGATTGGATTTCAGAGGTCAGTTATGGTATAGTCTTTGGACAGCTGGAGAGCAGAAATTTTCCAAGCTCCAAATTCAAGTCACAATTCTTCCATGAAATTCCCTGGATGATTTCATTAGATGCCACATTATAATATAGTGTTTGCTAACATGCAAGTTTTGTTTCTATTTTCTATAAAGCAAGTCTAAACTTTGTAGGGGAAGGTGAGATGTCACAGTATGTAACACCAGGACACACAGTTGGCAAGAAAAGACTAAAACTTTATTAAATACAGCTGACAGCTGGCTCGAATGCATGGGCCTGGTTCTTGATCGATGAACCAATGGCCTGATCATGGCCAGACATCGGGATGACAGAAGGAGTAACCAACTGATTACATGTTTGTATCCTTGCCCCTTTGTCACCAGGGGATGGTATTCAGGAGTTGCCCCTGCATTGGCAACACCTCACCACTCCCACCATCCCTAGGTCCCCCTGGGACTCCCAATGCTGAGCTTTGAAGTTCAGGAAACCATGCCCACCAGATCCACAGCCCATGTTACTATTTCCAAATGTTGTGACAGCACAACAAGAACTATAACCCAACTAGAAGAAGGGACAGTGGGGAGAATCAGGCTGCAATTGCACTGACCATCTCAGCCATGTGTCCTTAAATAGGTCCTTTGCCCAATCAGGGCCAGCACCAGTCCCTCCCTTCCCCAGCCGCCCAACCAATCAGGGAGGCCACCACCATGGCCAAGGAGCTGGCTTGTAGTCCCAAGCGACTGCCAGGAGTCCCACCCATAGAAGTCCCAGGCCACCAATCTGGTTCTGGGAATCCCTCTCAGAGCATTCTGGGAGAAAGCTGAGGCTCCAGATGAGTCAAGAGAGCTCCGTGGACCAATGGCTCCTTCCTCCCAAGCAACTGGGCTGGCCCGGTAACTCAGGCAGCCACATTTTTGAAAGAACTGATGCTACATCTGAACTGATTCCAAAGTCTACACTGTTTGAGCACAATTCTGACCAAAGACACCCCCCCCCGACATGTTGGGAGGGGCCTTCTGTTGCGATGGCCCCATATAAGGGCACCGACACACTATTGCCTGAGCAGACCAGAAGGCCCGCCCTTGCCAGCCTGCTTAGCCAATCAAATGGAAGTCTTGCTCCTGGGTCTCACGAGACTTCAAATCTCGTGAGATTTCGAGCAAGATTTCAGGAGGCTATTTAGCCTCAAGCTGCCACATGTCAGCAGCCATTTTGGATTTGCAGATGAGCAACCCATCCCTCCCACCCTTAATTAATTGGTACACATGTTATTTACTCTCAGGCTTTGGCTGGTCGCCTACTGGGACCAGGAGGGAATTTTCCCAGAGGAACAATTTGGGTTTTTCGCCCTCCC
>CM034706.1:23447321-23467788 GCA_020142125.1 Phrynosoma platyrhinos
CTTCAGGAAGGGGTTGGGGCGGTCAGCATGCAGCTGCCCCTCCCCTTCCCTACCTCCAAGATTGTGCAAAGGACCATCTGTAGAGGGCCTAAGTTTTAAATGGGAGATGTATAAGACATGAAAAAGGGGCAAAATCACTAAAGAGGAATTCAAAGAAATAGCTAGCACATGTAGGGGTAAAGGCAGGAAAGCCAAAGCACAGAATGAGCTCAGGATTGCTAGAGGGGTTAGGAACAACAAAAAAGGGCTTTGGGGGATATGTCCATAGCAAAAGTGAGAAGGAAATGGTAAGACCACTACACATTGAAGATGGAGAAATTTTAACAGGGGACAGAGAAGAGGCAAAACTACTCTTCTTTGCCCTAGTCTTTTCACAAAAGGAAAAGGGTGCTCAGCCTGAGGAAAATGAAGCAGAGGACACAACAGGGGAAATGCAGCACAGAATAAGTATAAAGGAAGTACAACAATACCTGGTTAACCTAAATGAATTTAAGTCTCCAGGACCAGATGAACTACATCCAAGGATATTAAAAGAACTGGTAAATGTAATCTCAGAGCCACTGGGAATAATTTTTCAGAACTTCCGGAGAACAGGAGAAGTCCCAGCAGATTAGAGGAGGGGAAACATTGTCCTCATTTTCAAAAAGAGGAAAAAGACAATCCCACCAATTATCAGCCAGTTAGTCTGATATCAATACCAGGAAAGATTCAAGTACAGATCATTAAATATAGAGTCTGTGAATATTTGGAAGGGAATGCCATAATCACAAAAAATCAACATGGGTTTCAGAGAAACAAGTCATGCCAGACAAATCTGATCTTTTATTTTATTTATTTTTTGATAGAATTACCAGATTGGTAGATGAAGGGAATGGTGTGGATATAGCATATCTTGATTTCAGTAAGGCTTTTGACAAGTTTCCCCATGACATTCTGGCAAACAAGCTGGCAAAAAAATGTGGGCTAGACAAGGTAAATGTTATATGAATTTGTAATTGGTTAGAGTGGCCGAACCCAAAGGGTGCTCAACAATGACTCCTTTTCATCCTGGAGAGAAGTGACCAGTGGGGTGTCACATGGTTCTGTCCTGGGCCCAGTGCTATTCAACATCTTTATCAATGACTTGGATGAAAGAATAGGGTCCATACTTATTAAATTTGCAGATGACACCAAATTAGGAGGAGTAGCTAATACCCTAGAGGACAGGATGAAAATTCAAAATGACCTTAATAGATTAGAAAGCTGGGCTAAAGCTAACAAAATGAATTTCAACACTGATAAATGTAAGGTACTGCACTTAGGGTGCATAGATATAGGATGGGGGACACCTGGCTTTACAAGACTACATGTGAAAGATATTCTAGGAGTCCTAGTAGATCACAAGTTGAACATGAATCAGCAATGAGATGCAGCAGCAAAAAAGGCCAATGCAATTTTAGGCTGCATCAATAAAAATATAGTGTCTAGATCGACTTCCGGTTACAAATGGCGCCCGTTAAAGAAGTCCCTTAATGTCAGCCAAGGGGCAAACAAATCACCAAGTCTTTCTGACTTAAAAAGAAAAGAACAGTCAATCAGAAAGGTGATTCCCCAAGTACGGAGGACCCCAGAAACCGTTCTGTGGGTCTATTCCTGTGTTCCTGAAGTTGGAGCCCTGGATGAATTCAGATTCAGAGGCAAGACGACAGAGAACGACAAAGAGACAGAAGAGGCAATCTGGCCTCAGTGATTTCAATTCATCCAAGGATGACTAGGGCACCACCAATTTTATTTAAAAAGAGACTTTTGAAAGTAAGTATGATTAATGACTGATTGACATTGTTATTCTTACAAAGAAACTCCATCGTAACACAGAGATCTAGACTTTCATATAAGACTGTTATAAGAAATTTAAGAACACTTACCCAAGCAAAGAGGACTGGGAACTGAATTTGAGATATTAATTTGCTAATAATAATAATAATAAAAAGAAATAAAAAGACAATTGTTAATCACTGTTGGAGGCATTAAAGTCTGCCTGGCAGTGTGACTAGGAGACAATAGGTGAATGCCACCGAGGTCACAGACAGCCCCAGGGAGACCGCGTGGCAGAGGAAGAGAGAAGAAAAGAAATAAAAGGAAAAGGAGAGAGGAGACAAGCAGAGGATTAGAGGAAGAGAGAATGACCCCCACTTGGATCTGAAGGAGAAGGAGAGAAGGATGAGAGCAGAGGCTGGAATTACAGGAGACTTGGGAAAAGTGAAAGGGGAATAGCAGAAGAGAGGAGAGTGAGTGAGTCAGGTGCTCCGAGAGAGGATTGCAGACTTTGGGAGAGATGTGTGGAGATTAAAAAAGACTAAATAAGGAGAAAGACAGAGACTGAAAAGGGAAGTCATTCAGGAAACCTTTCCCTAAATCAACTGTTCATTCCCCCAAATTAAGAATAATTAAAAGAACTGATTTGAACTGAACAGAATTGAACTGAGACTATGGGGGAGAAGGAAAAAAGTCGCAGGGGGAGGAAAGCTGGAGAAAGACGACACTGACTGGGAAGGTGCAGCTCCTGCCAGCTGGCTTGTAAGGGAATAGGGGAGGGGGAGAAATAGAAGTGGATTTGTTATATAAAGGAAAAGACTACTGTGTGAAAAATAGAAAAAGGGTTTGATGGGTGGGGTCAGGATCAAATCAAGGACAACAGATTGGAAATTGTTGCTATTGTTATTGTTATTGGGATAGTGGAGGAATTGAGACAGTAGCTTAGAGTGAGTGATATAGCAAACTTAGTGGAGGACTTCTTAAAAAAAGAGAGAGAGATAGTTAACGAATGGAACAGACATAGCGGACGTAAGGATGTGGAGTAATTACAAAACTACATCAACTATAGATTCATTGTGGGGTTTGTAGTTTATAGAAAAGAAAACTCTTTCTGTTTTTTTTTCTTTCAGTCCTTGAAGGAGATAAGTGAGTAAGAAAATAAAATAAAATAAAAGGGACTAGGGAAAAAGAAATGGTTGGGAGGAAAATATTAATTTAATAACAATTATAGCAAGGGGGGGCTAAAACAAGATAGACAAAATAAAATTTAGGAATATAGAGACAGATAATATAGAAATTGAAAAATAGTTTCTGAGAAAATAAAATCAAATCAAATTAGATCAAATCAAATCAAATCAAATTAAACAAAACGTACATATACACATTAAATTAAATAAAAATATAAATAAAGATAAAAAATGTAATATTAATTCCCAAAGAAAACAATGATAACCTTGATACTAAAAATTGCAGACCTATCTCATTATTAAATAACGATTATAAAATATTTGCAAATATTTTGGCAAATCGGCTAAAAAATATATTAGTAAAAATAATACATGAAAATCAATCAGGATTTTTACCTAACCACCATATGAAATAAAATCTAAGAAATTTACTAAATTTAATTGAATATCACTCAAAAAAATAGATAAAAAGCTGCACTTTTTTATCGATGCTGAAAAATGATTTGATAAAGTAAATTGGAAATTTATGATAAAAGTTTTGGAAAAGATGGAAATGGGAGAAAACTTTCTAAATTGGATAAGTAATATTTATAAGAAACAACAGGAAGCTTTAATAATCAATGGTGAAGAAACAAAAAACTATGAAATATATAGAGGGATTAGAAAAGGATGTCCCTTGTCTCTCCTTCTATTTATTATTATGTTAGAAGTATTAAATAATACAATTAGAAACAACCCAAAAATAGAAGGAGTTAAAATTAAAAAAGAAGAATTCAAACTGCAGGCTTTCGCAGATGATCTTTTAATATCCCTAGCTAATCCATTAGATAATATAGAAGAATTACAATATACTTTACAAGAATATAGTAAAGTGTCTGGATTAACTATAAATAAAGAAAAAACAAATGTTTTAACATTAAATTTGACTGAAGAAGAAAAACAAACACTTAAATGTAAAACAAATTTCCAGTGTGTAAAAAAAGTAAAATATTTAGGGATAAATATAACAATGAAAAAAACTGATTTATTTAAAATTAACTATGAATCTAAATGGAAAGAAAGTAAAAAAGATCTAGAGAAATGGAAAAATATGGATTTATCTTGGTTGGGTAAAATATCAACTATTAAAATGAACATACTTCCAAAAATGATTTTTTTATTCCAAAATATACCCATTATTACCAATGACCAATCTTTTCAAAATTGGCATAGGGATTTATCAAAGTTTTTATGGTCCAGAAAAAAACCCAGGGTTAAATTTAAAATATTACTTGATGAGACGGCTAGAAGAGGACTGGCAATACCAAATTTAAATTTTTACTACTATGCATGTGCATTAGATTGGACATTAGATTGGCTAAAATTGGAAAATGAAAGACAATTAAAATTAGAAAGTATAGATCTAAGATATGGCTGGCATGGATATCTATTTTACAATAAATTGAAAGTAAATAAAGATTTTAATGACCATTATATAAGAAGATTGTTATTAAGAATTTGGTTAAAAATAAAAATTGAAAATATGTCCAGGAATTCCAAAATGGACTTCAATAAATGAAACTTTTTTAAAAAAATGATGCTGCTAAAAAACTCTAAGTGGGTAACATATGAAGAGCTATTGGACCAAAAAAAAAAAAAAGAAACTTAAATCACTAGAGCAATTACGTAAGGAAGGTATACAATGTACCTGGTATATATATTTATAAATTAGAGAGAAAGTTAAATTAGATTTAATAATGAATAATATCAAAGATGAGATTCCAGGATTCGAAAAAATAATAAAATCAGGGAAGGAGCATAGAATACGAAAATTATATAAACAATTATTAGAAATAGAGATGGAAAATTAGCATGTAAAACCCTATATGGTTAGATGGGCACAGAATTTCAGGTGCCCAATAACTTTTACACAATGGGAAAAATATGGACAAAAACAATGAAATATACGGTTAGTTATAATTTAAAAGAACACTTATATAAAATGCTATATAGATGGCACTTGACCCCATTTAAACTTGCAAAAATTTATAAATTAAAAGAAAACAAGTGCTGGAAATGTGAGAAGAATATAGGAACATATTACCACACCTGGTGGGGATGTAAACAAGCTAAAACATTTTGGAATAAAATACATATAGAAATATTAAAGATATTAGAAGAACCATTACCTATGAATCAAGAAACATATCTGCTGAATATTATTGAAAATGATAATTTGGGAAAGGAATATGGAAGGTTAATATTTTATATGACAACAGCTGCTAGATTAGTGTATTCAGTGAAATGGAAACAAAAAATAATTCCAGATATAGATGAATGGATTTGGAAAGTGTATGAGCTGATGGAGAATGATAGATTAACACAAATGTTACAAAAAAAATAAACAAAGAATTTTGTAAAGGTTTGGAATCCGTTTATTAGATATATTAAACAAAGATGGGGTGAACTTTGGGTTATGGGTCTAGAAAACTTTTAGTTTTGCACATGATACGATGTAGTCAGAGAAAGGAAAAAATATATAGACAAAAGAGAGAGAATGTTTATATATATCAATTTAAGAAAGAAGAAGAAAGTTTAGAGAAATGGTAAGGTAACTCTCTTAATTGTCATAAGTCAACATAACATAGTAATGTAAATACAGAAATTAAGAGGAAAAATATATGGTACTTAAGATATATCAGTAAACTTAGAAGGAAGTTAATTATTTGTTCTTGTTTTTAATTGTGTGATGCATTTTTATGTTGGTTGTTTGATTTTGTGTGGGGTTTTTTTGTTTTTGTTGTTTAATGTATTCTTAATAAAAAATAAAATAAAAAAAATAAAAAAGTATAGTGTCTAGATCAAGGGAAGTAATAATGCCACTGTGTTCTGCTCTGGCCAAGCCAGAGGAGAGAAACCTGGCTGCTTGCAGTAAGCCTCAATTGCTTTGGAAACCACTCTGGCTCAGTGCAACAAGAAAAGAGCTCCTTCCCCTCTGCCCATCTGGAATACCAAGGAACAAAGCAAGAAAATGAAATGGGGGAGATCTTGATGCCTCCTTATCAGAAACTACCTGTCAAAAGGAGTCCTTTCTTTCTTTCTTTCTTTCTTTCTTTCTTTCTTTCTTTCTTTCTTTCTTTCTTTCTTTCTTTCTTTCTTTCTTTCTTTCTTTCTTTCTTTCTTTCATACCCCACCTTCATCCCAGCAGGAGATTCAAAGAGGCTTACAAAGCTCTAGAAGGGGTGGCATTGGGGAGTGCATTTGCCCCCCCACCAAACAAAAACCTCAAACAAACACATTACACATGCAGATGCTACCTGTCAAAGCTTAACCTCTTTCTCTACTCTTGCAATTACTTTAAGAAAGGGCACTTCTCACATGTATATTCATACATTATCATAGATCAGGAATAAACAAAAGGCAGCCCATGGACTTTATGAACCCTCCAGACTTTTGACTCAGCCCACCGTTAAAAAAAATCATTGCATTTTGCCACCCTCTCAGAACTATATTTTTTTCCTTCTCGTGCTGCCACTGCCAGTCAAATTTCACCAGCTGCCTTTACTATTTCTTCTTCACTATGTGGCTGGGTAATGCTGGTGGTTTAAGCAGGGGTAAGGCAAGGTTAAGTGTAAAGCAAGGAAAAAGTATGAGAATTTGTCCAAAACTCCTATAGTCTCTGGCTAGCATGTACATGCAGTTTAGGAGACTAGCCAAAGACCCCAGATTCACCCCACATCCACTACAATTTTTTTACCCAATGTACAGCCTGATTTGTGATGAATCTGCCCCTTCTGGCCTTTATCCACTCTTAAAAATCTCACAGATAATGTTGGATTTCCTATGATATTCCAGATTTTCCCAGAGAAATCTGTGTTTCTTGAATATGGACAGAAGAGATCAAGCTGGATTCAAGTGGTAGGCAAGTGTTGCCACCCTTAAAGAGCCAGTGCTGCCTGCAACCTGCTCCCCAGTCAAGCCCAGCCGCTAGTGAGGAAGGGGAAAAGTCTTCCTCTTTGGTGCTCCAGGTCCTTGGCCTTTAACAGGCATCAGAATGGGATGCCCAACCATGTGATCAACAAGAAAAAGGTTCTTATACCCCCTCCTCATTGATCACATGGCTGTGTACCCCATTCTGCCCTCATCAAAGCTCTTCTGCCAGTAAGCTTCTTTTGTGACCTGTGAAGCAGTCACAGCTATGGCAGCAGTAACCTCAAGGGGGGCAGAGCACCAGTGCCAATGTGTCATCAGTCAAGCCAACTATCTGGGAAGCAAAGTGTCTCACCTCACTGTCATGTCAGTGCATGTGGCAATCACATAGTGGATCTGAGACAGATCTGGAGTAGAATACTCTAGATTTTTTTAAACTGGTATAGACATGGCCTAGTAGTTATACTCTCAGAAAAGTAACTTTTCCAGGCTCTCTGTAAATGTATGGTGGAATCATGATTCTACTGCCATTCCTATGCCATTCAATTTGGTCCCATTCAAATCAATGAGATTTAGGCTGATCTACTTGAAGTCAGAACTGAAACAACTATACATTTGTTCACACTCATCTTTCTCTATAGAATAATTAATTATGTAGGTATTGTGTGAGCTGTAATATTGCTAAGGTCCACTTGATGTTTTCATTTTGTCCTCCCAGTTATGTCTATGTTCCATTGTTCCCTGCCTCAGAGGACTGTAGCTTTCTAAAAGGTAAAGGTATTCCCCATTGACAAGGTTGTAACGTCATGTCTGACCATAGGGGGCGGTGCTCATCAGCGTTACTAAGCAGAAGAGCTAGTGTTGTCAGAGACTACTCTGTGATCATGTGGCCAGCATGTTTGCACAGAATGCTGTTTACCTTCCCACCAAAGTGGTACCTATTTATCTACTTGCATCTCCATGCTTTCGAACTACTAGTTTGGCAGATGCTGGGACTAGTGACAGGAGCTCACCCCATCATGCAGCACCTGGGTCTCAAACTGCCAATGTGCCAATCTTGCAATCAACAGTCAGCTTCAGCCACTGCATCCCCTTTCTAAACAGCTTTCTAAACAGCACTTATTTAACCATTGAGATTGGATAGAGTCTTTGTCAAAGTTTTTAACGAAAATCCAAATATATTAAGCTAATGGAAATGGAAGAAAAATGCTGGTATGAAGCCAATGAGTCTAGTGTGGAAGTAGACCTTTTGAAACATGTTACAATAACATCAGTAACCCTTAACAAACTAGGTTTGTTTTTTAGGGTGGGATGCAATGGGGCAACACTAATGTTCTTTGTTCAAAACAATGTAATGCCTGTTGCAGTGGCTGTTTTTGGTTTGTTATGTTTGTTTTAGCAATGGGTAATGAGTTATCTGGGAGACAGAATGAAGGGAGCATTTCCTCTTATCTTAATTATACAAATTGATTAGGATGTATGCTTACAATTTAAGTTTTCAAGAAGGACTTCTCACTACTCAAACCAGTGCAGACCAGAAATTGCTTCCAATTCTGAAATGAAGTACAGCAGAAATCAGCTCAGCACAACAATACACAAATCAACATATGACAGTATAGATGAACGCCAGCCACACTTCCTAGAACAGATTGTTACTTCTCTTAGTCACTGTATAAACTGTAACTGGCAACTGACCACACTTCATACAACATATACTGCTTTCCACTGTGCTTTCTCCTGAAACATAAAGCAAGTGGGTTTCAGTGCTGCTCTGTCTGCAACAAAACATTTAGTTAGAAGTTTGAAAATAAGCTTAAACCATCAACTTCGAGTCATAGAGTCATAGAATCATAGAGTGGGAAGAGGTCTCAGGGCTATGTAGTCCAACCCTCTGTTCAGTGTAGGATCTTCAACTAGAACATTCCTAGCAGGTAACTGTCCAGCGTTATTTTGAAGACAACAAAAAGAGGAGACCACACCACCTAGCTAGGCAATTGGTTCCATTGCCAAACTGCTCCTACTGTCAAGAATTTCCATCTACTGTTCAATCAAACTCTACTGTCCTGTAATTATAACCTCAAATCATCAGACCTGTTCCTACCTTCTAGGGCAGGAGAGAACATGCCTGCCTTCTCCTCTCTGTACAAGCTCTTGGGGGTGTTTAAAAAGTGCAATCATGTCACTCCTGAATCTTCTTTTCACCAAACTGAACATGTCCAGCTCCTTCAAAACTTCCTCATATGTTTTCTTCTTCATAACTCCTATAATCTTTGTTGTTCTCTGAACCTGCTCCAACTTGTCTATAGCCTTCTTAAAATGAGGCGCTCAGAACCAAACACAGTACTCCAGATGAGGTTTGAACAGTTCAGAATATAGTGGAACTACTGATTTCCTCAACTTGGAAACCATGCTTTTGTTAATACAGGTTAAAATACCAATCACCATTTTTTGCAGCATCACACCGCTGGCTCATGTTCAATTTATGATCAACAATCATCCCAAGGTCCTTTTCACACAAGGTACTGCTGAGCCATGTATCCCACATCCTATTCCTGTGCATTTGGTTTGTGTGGCCTAACTGTAGAATTTTGCATTTGTGTCTATTAATTTCATTTTATTAATTTCAATTTCCAGTTTTCTAATTCAGTTTCCAATTTTCTAATTTATCTAGGTTCTTTTGAATACTGTCACTATATTTCAATGTGTTAGCCATCCTTCTCAGTATCATGCCTTTTGCAAACCTGACAAGGATTCCCTCCATCCTGCCATCTAAGTCATTGATAAAAACGTTGAAGAATCATGATTCTAGTATAGAACCCTTAGGCAATTCACTCCTCCTTCCACTTTACACCACTGCCATTCATGACAATTCTTTGAGCACAGTTTTCAAACAAATTTTGGATCCATCTGACAGTGCTCCCATATATTCCACATTTAATCAGTTTGCTAATCAAAATATTATGGAGGGGTTTATCAATTGCTTTGTTGAAATTCAGATAAATAACATCCACAACATTCCCACCATCTACTAAACTAGTGACCTGATTATAAATAAAAGATAAGATTATTTTAGCAGGATTTGTTCTTGACATTCCCTGATAACACAGTGGTTAAATGCCAGTACTGCAGGCATGACGTTGTGAATTTGATCCCAGGTCTCCAAGGTTGACATAGCCTTCCATCCTTTCATAAGCCAGTAAAACAAGTACACAGCTTGTTGGGGCAATTGGCTTACAGATTGTAAACCACTTAGAGAGTACTGAGTTCACTATTAAGCAGTATAGAAATGTAAATGCTATTGTTATTGATATTGCTACAAACCCATTCTGGTTCCTTCTAATAACTGCATTGCCATCAAGATACTTGCATACATGGGAGTAGGTGGGAACATCAGGCAGCCACTTCTGAATCAATAGAGGAATGAACCCTCATGAATCCCACTGGATCCTTTATGGGAATTAAGTAATGGTCATATAGGATACTGCCAAATGTTTGAAGAGGCTGAAATATGACGAAACATGGTGATATTACAGTCACAGGCAATGTCATAATGATGTTGTTGTATTTATGAGAAAGTAAAACAACATCAAGGCCACATTCATACTAGCATTTTTGTGCCAAGTAGATCCACGGAGATTTGATGATGCAATACTGAATCAAAATTCCCACTATGTTTACCCTGATCAAACCTCTCCGTGGCAATTTAACTTTGTTGAAGCCATCATTTCAGTAATTCTCAGGTTTTTTAAAACTGTCAATGAAATGATATACCACACTGTTTGGGCAAATCCCCAATATAGCTTCTCCTTGGGAGGATTCCCTCAGTCAGCCTAATAGGGTTTTTTCTGCACCTTTCTCATACCAATGATGCCAGTATTTAAAGGTACTACCTACTGCAGCCATGAAATAGCACAGATATGCATATTCTATCAAATTTTATTTTTTGAAAAGACACACAAAATGCCTTGTTTTCAAAAGCACTGGTTTAAGGGGGGATTTGCACTGCCCCCACCCCAAATTTGGGTTGTGAAAACCCAATGCAAGTGGGAACAACCCCCTTTTAAACTGGTTTGCAAACCAGTTTATAACATAGTGTGAACAACCTCCACGTTGGTTCTGAGCAGTAACTGCATCAAGCTGGTGTTTATGGAATGAAGCTGCAAGTAATACAACAAGGAACTATCCTTTACCAGTTTTTTTTCTTCCTTTGTCATTTTGAGTTGCCATAGAGAACTTCTAAGTAGTTCCTTTTCTTTGAACTTTCTCCTATTAGGTACTATGAATTTTGCAGGTAACATTTAGCCTCCTGACTCTTCTGTTATGCTATTATTGCTGTGTCAGTGGAGACCTATGTTTAAGGTTGATATGATCTTTTTACAATCAGCCTTAATTAGGGGACTTCAAAATCACAGTCACTTCACATTCCATAAGGGTGAAGCTGGATAAATGAGCTGCCAGCACACTCTCTGTACACAGTTACCAAAAACATGTCTAAAAATCAATAGGACATATTTTTTTATATAACTGGAAAAGCTGAAATTAGAGTACTATTTTAGGTTTTTGGACTTTTTTTTAAAAAAGCCTTCTTTAGAAATGTCATGTCAAGTTGAATGGCAATCACTTTCTGACTTTATTGCCATGTGCTCTAACATCTAGTAATCTAAGCAGGAAGTATATTTGCAGAAAGACAAAGGCAAGGTGGGAAGGGTTGCTTGTTGCACCGGCCAAATAAGGACATGAGAGGCCTGATTGGTCAAGTGCGCAGGGGCCTATGGGTACCTGTGCACTTGGCCCAATCACGTTGCTTGCTTGAGTTAAGGAAGTCTCGTGGTGATTGTATTCTCGTGAATACAAGCAAGAATTCTTGGCTTACTGCAACTTGTTTTTGCTGATAATTACTTCATTCCTTTTCATGGTAGAAGTTCTTAATTTTGAGTCTCCCTGCATACTTCGAGGAATAGGCCAATTGAGGCCCCTTGGGCCCGAAAGGGCCACCACATCTCCAACACTCAAAGGGCTGCACACGTATGCGAGGCAGGTGCTGCGGCAGGCATTTTCTCTGCCAGGTGCGCGGACCCAGTGCTTGATCTCAGGCCCAGCAGCACCCCGGTTACCTTAGGGCCTCTGCAGACCAGGGCATCCAGGACGCCCTGGTCCGGAGCGCCACGGGCCCATGGCAGCCACACCGCGGCGCTCCCGCGGCGACCCTAAAAGGAGCGCCAAATTGGTGCTCCTTTTAGAAGTCAGGGAAAGTGCTCCCTAAACGTGTAGGGTGCACTTTCCCTGACTCTTCCACCGCAGCGCGTGAGGACGCTGCGGCGGGAGGTTGCTCCGGAAGCGCCGGCCGTGTGGACAGCCGGCAGCTCTGAGGGCAACCTCAGGAAGAGGAAGGAGCGCCGCGCGTGCGGCTGGTCCTCCTCTTCCTGGCCTCGGAGACGGCTCAATTAGCCGTCTGCCGAGGCCCTAAGTCTCATAAGGTCAGGACCCCATCACTGATTCGGAAGGGTTTTATACCTCTTTCCAGCAGTTTGTGTGTGAAGGCAATACTTGTCTTCAGGCAGGGTGCGTAATAGGACCCTTGGTGGACACCTTTCCCCCTGGTTGGTTGTTGCCAGCAACACTTCCTGGCTATCTGCGTCTCTTGTTGAGACTTGGGGAAGGGCGGCCTTTGGCTTGGTGGTACTCATCCAAGGTTGGGTAACTGTGCTTAGGACCCATGTTTACACTCACTGGCGGGAGTGTTGCCTCGCAGTAAGGCCCAATCTAAGAGGTCCGCAGCTCCGGCTGTGTCCGGCTCTAGTCACTCTGCTTCGAAGAGGCCTTATTAGTCTACCAGCAGAGATGATGAGATTGCTGCTTAGCAAGCACAATTGGGCAAGACAGCACAGGCCTCTGTGGCGATCTATAATCAGCTTGCCCAGAAGGGGCTACAGGCTACAGCCGCCAGCCCTATTGCCAGCACTTCTGGCAACCTGGACACAGAAGTGCTGCTCCCTCCTTCTGTACCTGACTCTCAGGTAATTGCTGCGACACCGGGTCCTTCAGTGGTTTCGGCTATAGAGGTGGTGCAACCCACAATAGAAGATATGTGGAAACGAGTGAAAAGAGTTCCACTGTGGCAGATCTGTATAATCTCTTCTGAGGTGTAGTTCTTCTAGGTGCTGGTGCAGTGGAGCAAAGCCATGATGCGCAGAGGAGAGATCAGGCAGCTGCTACTTCGTCTCTGCCCAACACCCGAGCTGTTGTGGCACCACACTTTGGGGGACCTGTGCAGTTGGCTTGTGATGCTTCCCAGAAAGCTTCAATATCAGGTTTGTCTCCTACTAATCCTTCACTGACAAATTGGCCCACCTCGGTATGGCTCCAGGTGGCCAGGTTAGCCAGAGTGTGGGTTTGGAATGCCTCATCCCTGAAGCTTTGGGTGCATCTGTGCAGGCACCTGCAGTTACGCAGGTCCCTGACTCTAGAGTACAGGTTGGTCAGCCAATTGCTTTGGCTAGCGACACCCCTGTGGTGTCTCCTTTGGGTGCTCCTGTGCTATCAGGAGTAACTTTGCATTCTGAATCTATTCCATATGCTGGAATGTCTACACCCCTTGGCTCACACCTTCCTCTTTCCACTAAAGAAAGAATATGGAAGGGAGATTATATTGATTTATTTTCTCTTACTTTTAGGAATCCTAAACCAAGGTTCATGGTAAAGGATGGGATTGTGTTCAGCCTTCCAAAAGAGTTTCAGGCACTCAAACACCCTAAGCTGGAGCATAATTTTGTGAATTGGATTATGGGTTTTTCTATTTACATGGGAGTCATAGAGGGAAAAAACCCCTTAGGTCTCCTGATTTTTCTAAATACCAGGAGATCATGATAAAAGCTTACACCAACTGCCATCATAATGCTAGGAGTGCAGCCTGGCTTCAATACGATGAGCAGTTTAGAATGAGAGCTGCACAAGTTTGCTCCCTGTCTTGGAGACATGCACAGTCTGAATTATGGGGAGATGTAATGGTGGGTGCCTCCCCTTTGAGCAGATGTAACAATAGTTTTGTCCCTATGGTTACTCAGCCGAAAGGGCAGAATGCAAGGCCTGGCATGGGTGAAAGAAAGCAATTTGATATATGCTGGGACTATAACACAGGCAAGTGCAAGAAGCAGCCATGCAGGTTTGATCACAAGTGTTAACACCTGCAGAGGTGGCCACCCCGGTGCTTCCTGTAGCAGAGGTAAGCAGTCAGGAGTGGGAGGTGCCCCCCAGTCAGTATCACCAGGAGGTAAAGGCTCCATCACCAATTAAGTTAGATGCAATGGTGGCTTGGCTGAGGGTGTACCCAAACAAGGAGGCTGCATCTTATTTATTTCATGGTTTTTCCTTGGGTTTTCGCATCGCTTACACAGGTTCCAGGGTACATCACTATGCGCCCAAGTTCATTCTGTGAGGGAATTACCAACTATTGTAAGGGACAAGCTAGCAAAAGAGACAGCTTCTGGAAGGATTTCAGGACCTCATGATCAGCTGCCAATTCCCACCCTTCGTTTATCCCATTTGGGTGTGGTTCCCAAGAAAGCCCCTGGAGAATTCAGGTTGATTCACAATTTATCCTACCCGAAGGGTGACACTGTGAATGATGCCTTAGATCCTGAGCTTACATCTTTTAAGTATGCATCATTCAACTCAGTGGTCAAGATGGTTAGGAATTTAGGCAAGAGAGCCCTCTTAGCGAAGTGTGACATAAAATCCACCTTCAGGCTGCTCACTGTGCACCCTGATGATTTTGACTTCCTGGGTTTTCAGTTTGAAGGAAAGTATTATTTTGATAAAGCCATGCCAATGGGGTGCTCGATTTCTTGTTCAGCCTTCAAGACTTTCAGCACCTTTCTTCATTGGTGTGCAGTAAAGCTTCTTGATTGCTGGAAATCCCAATTCTTCACAATGTAGGGACACTTTAGCTGATTTTTAGGATTTGATGGTGAAGTTGGGAGTCCCTTTAGCTGAAGAAAAAACTGAAGGGCCCAATACACGGCTTACCTTTTTGGGCGTCGAGATAGACACCGTATCTGGTATTTCTCAATTAGTGAATGACAAACTGGTGGCTATGAGGCAGCAGGTTATGGTGATGATGGGGAAGCATAAAGCTACACTTCATGAATTTCGATCCCTTACAGGATTACTAAACTTTGCCTGCAAGGTAATAGTTCTGGGATGAGCATTCTGTGCAAGATTATATAGGGCTACTATAGGGATGTTTGCACCACACCATCATATTAGGATCACAAGGGGGATTCGCGAGGACATGAAGGTTTGGGAGTGCTTCTTTGAGCAATTCAATGGGGCTTCATTTTGGAGATCTGAGATGCTGCTGAGGGCAGACTTTCAGGTACACTCTGATGCTGCTGGCGCCCATGGCTTTGGTGTTTATTGGAATGCCCAGTGGGCTGCAGAGGTGTGGCCTTCTGGTTGGATTGAACGTGGTCTGACTAGAGACCTGAAGTTTTTGGAACTTTTTCCTATTGTAGTGGCTGTGCACCTGTGGGCAAGCCAATTTGCTAACAAGACCATCTGGTTTTGGTGTGACAACCAGGCGGTCATTAAGGTGGTAAATTCTCAGTCTTCCAAGTCCCGCAGAGTCATGTGTTTGATGAGGGCGATGGTCATCCAGTATTTGAACTCTAATGTTTTATTCCAAGCTCAGCATATTCCTGGTGTGCTTAACCCTTTGGCGGATGCCCTTTCTTGTTTTCAGTTCTCCAGGTTCCAGCAGCTGGCTCCCGAGGCATCACCACACCCAATGGAGGTACCGGCTTTGCTATGGAGCCTTGGAGACTAGAAATTCACAGGGCGATCCTACATTCCATCACCCCATTGACACGCAAGTCCTACCAGATAGCTTTGAATGCATTGAACCAATTTTTATTGGAAATTGGGGAGGTAGAAGACTGGCCTATTAGGGTTGATCTGGTTCTGCATTTCATAGTACACTTCAGGCATGCAGGTCTGACACCTTTTACTATTAGGGGCAGGCTGGCTGCCCTGGTTTTTCACTCCAGGGCAAGGGGTTGTTTTGATCCTACCTCAGACTTTAGGATTAAAAGAGCTGTGGAAAGTTGGTCTAGAGCAGGGGTAGGCAACATTTCCCCTTTAAGGGCTGAGGGACTTCAGCTCCCAGAATCCCAGGAGCTATTGGCCAACATGAGACTATTGGACAACATGGCTGAGGCTTCTGGGAGCTGAAGTCCCTCAGCCCTTAAAGGGAAAAAGTTTCCTACCCCTGGTCTAGAGAATCCCCTGTAGTAAAGGACTCATGGTGACCTATAGCAGGCTCAGTCCTGGCTAAGTTGTGGGAACAACTAGCTGATACATGTTATTCACCTGAGGAAGTGGCTTTATTCAAGCCAGTATTTGCCATTGCTTTCTTTGCAGCTTTACAGAATAGTGAGATTGTGCCCAGATCTTGCAATGATCAGTCTGGTAGGGCACTTTTAATATTGGGTGTTATCTTAACAGAACAGGGGATTCAAATTTGCATCAGGTGCTCCAAAACTGATCAGTTGGCAAAAGGTCAGTCTATCTCCTTAGCCAAAGCGAATAGTGGGCAAATTTGCCCGGTGTTAGCAATGACCAATTACCTCAAGGTTAGGCCAAAAGTGGCAGGTTATCTGGCATGCCCTTAACTCATGTTCAATTTAGGGCAGTGTTGAAGGAGACACTAAGGTGAGCTAAGTTGCCTCAGGCTTATTTTTCTTCTCACTCCTTCCGCATTGGTGCAGCAACAGCTGTGGCCACACATGGTCTCAATGAAGAAGAAATTTGCCGAATTGGCAGGTGGCGTTCCAAGGCATTTAAGTCCTATGTTAGGCCTGAATCCCAATCAAGAATCCCGATCAACTATACTAATTTCCTTTACTAATTTCCTTTACAGTCTAGTCTTCTGGGCAGAACGCCACCTTCTTGAGCACCGGTGCGATACTAATTTGGGCCTGGTGAACATCAGCACTATTGAATGGTTTGGCTGCAGGGGTATGATGAGGGGAGCGCTGCTTCTTTGGATCATCCAGCTGTCAAGGTCTTACACACAACCCCGGGTTTTAGTCATACACCTAGGGGAGAATGTCTTAGTGAAAGTCCTTTGCCTTCAGCTGGTGAAGCAGATGATGAAAGACCTGCAGGAAATTAGAAAAATTGCACCTGGAACTGTACTGTTATGGACTAAGCTGCTGCCAAGGCGTTGCTGGCCTGGAGCTCGCAAAGATGCTGCCATTAACAGTGTTCGACAGTGGCTAAATTGTTCTGTGGCCAAGCAGTTATCAAGACTTGGCATTTTCATAATTGAACATTCGGGAATTAAATGGGATTGGCCTCAGCTGTACAGGGGGGATGGGGTGCACCTCTTCACTGAAGGTTTGGAGATTTATGTTCAGGCACTCTCTGAACATATGAAAAAAGCAGTTGGGGGGGAGAGAGAGGGGATGCCTAGCTTGGCTGGCCCCCTCTTGTGGTGGGTAATGACCCCACCCCACAGAAAAATTAATCTGGCTAATTAAATTTAATTGGGTTAAATTTGACAAAGGTTAAATTAAAGGAAATGACATATGCAATTAAATGCATGATGTCATTAACTAGTGATGTCATATGATGTAATATGACATCATTTCCAGCTGGGAGGGGTTTGTAAATTTGTTGCTGTTATTTGTTTACATACTTTATCACATGTGGTGAAGGACCACCCATCTGGGTGGGCTACACCTTCACACACACACATGTGACCAAGTGTTGGGAGCTTAATTGTAAATCTTGGAATAGACCCTGTACAGCAGAAAATAAAAGTTGTGGCCCATTTAAACCTAAAAGAGGCGTTTCGTGTCCTTTGTGCTGGTGCAATATCTAAATCGTATAAAATTTGTTTGGGAAATTTCTGACTAACCTCGCAACATGTACCTTAGCCCTCTTCCATGTCATTATCGTCTTCCTGCTTCATTGTAGAAATATGAAACACTTATTTAGATAATATGCGGTCAAATGCATAAAATTTTACATTGCACATTTTCAGTTTGATCTTATGTAAATAAGATTAAATTTCACCCAACTAAATGCATGCTATCCCTAAGCAAATTTGCATAGGTTTGCAACTGTTGTGTATAATTATTTTGCATAATACTTGTGCATAGTTAGCTAGAGGAGAGTCTGAATGTGTTCAGTAAGTCCTGGCTTTATTCTAAGGTAAGGGTGAACAGAATAATCATCTATGCATGTTTGCTCAGCTGTAAGTCCCATTGACATTTTCTCTGTGTATAATGAGTTGGGTAGATGCAACATAAACAAGAAATTATGGTATTGTGCTTTTTAAGCCTTTATACAATATAAATAGATTTGCAGGACAGACCTATGTGTCTATGTATAAGATTGAGAGAGTGTATCTACACTGCAATTTGACACTACTTTAACTGCCAGGGCTCCATCGCATAGAATTCTGGGATTTGTAGTTTTTTAAGGCACCAGCACTCTATGACAGAGAAATCTGAAGAGCATGCAAAACTACAAATTCCAGGATTTCATAAGATGAAGCTAAAATAGTGGTTTCACTAGACAGATGTGGGGAGGATGGCACTACATCTGAGAGAGGGGTGTCATCCAATTGGACCCTTCTCCTGCTGTGTGTAGGGGTGTGTGTGGTGCTGCTGCCAGTGCCTAGCCCTTCTCTGCCATCCTGGGTCTCTCAGCCAAGGGAGAAAGGTAGCAAAGAAGGAGGGGTGAGCTAGCCAACACAATAAGGAAGGAGGGTAACCCACCCACACACCTTCTCCATTGCGCTGTCTAGCTCAGGCAAGCTAGCCAACACAATGGGGAAGGAGTGTGACCCCACCACATGCACTTCTTCCCTGTTGTGATGGTTAGCTTGGACAAACAGGAATCAATGGGGAAGGATGGAAACCCCACACACCTTCCGCATTGCATTGGTGAAGGGGAAGCAATGGAAAGGAAAGTGACCCCCCCCCAATACCTTGCCCATTGCATTGGCTAGCTCAGGTGAGTCCCACTCAACCCCTTTCCTGTTGCATTGCCTAGCTCCTAGCTAATCTTTGCAGGTGGCCAAAGGCAGGGCTGGCTACCACAACTGCTCCCCTGCATCTGCACCTGAACCTGCACAAGGTAACACCAACTCTAGAAATGCCACTGAGCTATAGTACTTAAAGTGATGTCAAACTGCATTGTTTCTACAGTGTAGAGGTACTCATAGAGAGACACAGAGAGAGAAGAGTTAAAGAAAGAGAGAGGAGATGGTGAGATGTAATACCTTCCTTGGTGATTATTAAAGATAAGTTTAGAAGTATGGCGTAGGAAGATTCAAATATAGAATATAGATGTATCCAAGTCATGTGTTTTGAATGAGACAATGCCACGTCCATCCATCATCTTTGTGTTGCCAAAAAGAAAGAAAACTGAATCTGCTTCTCTTGCTTGTGCTTGTAAATAAATATTTCATGAGACCTTCTTAGGCTACAGCATTTTGTGGGTTCCATTGATAGCTACATTGTTTTGAAAATGTTTCTTATGGTTTAATCTTGTTGATAATTCTTAGATTCATTTTAAAAAATATATTTTTCTTCCCCTATGTGCATATTTTTACAACAGGAAATATTGAAAATTTAATAAAGATTCTGAGATTAGTTCAATGCAACATGCTATCCCACAGTCATAAGAGAATATTTGTCTATTTGTCAAAATGGATTGTGAGGCAGAAAAAATAAAAAAGTAAAATATGTAGACAAAGATATATTATGAATTTCTATAAACCATTCTGAGACACCCTTAAATCCTAGAGCCCTGGTGGTGCAGTGGTTAAATGTCTGTACTGCAGTCACTCGGGGCCTAAGCAGACTGCCAGAAATAGTGCACATTAAATTGAGGCACTGCCCTGGCTCAGTGCTAGGGAATCATGAGAATTGTATTTTTTTCTGAGACATTGAGCCTTCTCTGTCAGAGAGCTCTGGTGCCACAATAAATTACAGTTCCCATGATTCCCTAGCACTGAGCCAGGGCAGTGCCTCAATTTAAAGTGCACTATTTCTGGCAGTCTGCTTAGGCCCTCACTCACAAAGCACAAGGTTGCAAGTTCAATACCAGTCAGAGGGCTCAGGCTTAACTCAGACTTGCATCCTTCTGAGGTTGTTAAAATGAGTACCCAGCTGTTGGGAGGCAATGAGCTTACAGTTGTAAAAAGACACTGCATAATGCAGTATGAAGAGGTATATAAATGACGCTGCTTTGCTTTTGCTTTAGAGACTGCATAGTGTGGTATGAAGCAGTATATAAATGAATCTGCTATTGTTATTGCTATGCAACATGGTGAAAGAAAAATGTAAGAAAATCAAGCTGATTATTTTTAATAATAATAATAATAATAATAATAATAATAATAATAATAATAATAATAATATGTTAGTACCAGTATAATCCTTCCACTGTGCTGAGTTAACATTGATTTGTTAGTATACCTTTCAAAATTTGCTTTTATGATAGAGAATTGAAGAAATCTTACTGGGGTTGCAGACTGCCAGAAATAGTGCAAATTGAGTCCACTT
>CM034706.1:23495728-23529313 GCA_020142125.1 Phrynosoma platyrhinos
CTTTTCATGTGGGGAGAAAAGTAATTTTATTGCCCACCATTCTTCAGGTACAAGAAGAATTATTCTGTCATTTCACAACACTATTCACAGCCCATTTCTGGCAAAAGACAGATATTTGAGGATCAGTGGTATCACTGCCCTTACAGTGTCACCTAGCGCTATTGGCACCCTGTGCCTAGTGATGCCCCTTAGTGTTGCATGAAGATGACTGTTGCGATCTATAGGGAAAGCAGAAGTGTTGATCAGCTTCCTTTCCCTGGACTTCCTAATCTCATGTGAAGAATAATGATGAAACAGACATACTTTGGTTAAATGGATCTACGTTAGTAGGGATCAACAACTGTATTTAGGGGTAGTGTGCTGTACATGAAGCTACCTTTTGAAAGTATTTGGAAGCTTCAGCGAGTGCAACACAGATAGATTATTATTTGAATAAATAAAAGTAGATTTGAACATCTGGTATGTTTTATGACAAGCAACTCTGGGTCTTTACAGACTGCCAGAAATAATGCAGCTTGAGACAACTTTAACTGTCCTGGCTCAGTGCTAGGGAATAATGGGAATTGTGTTTTGTTTTTTTTCTGAGACATTGAGTCTTCTCTGTCTGAGAGCTCTGGTGCCACAATAAACTACAATTCTCATGATTCCCTAGCATTGAGCCAAGGCAGTTAATGTGATCTCAAGCTGCATTATTTCTAGCAGTCTGTAAAGGCCCTCTGTTTCTCTATATAATAGGAACAGAAGTCACCTTCACACACAGAGGAATCCACAGCTGGAGATTTGGTAGCTGCACATTTGACTGCATGTTCTTTTACAATTATACAAAAAAGCTATTTCCATGATTTTGCTGGCAATTGTCAAATGGCTGTCTTTGCTGCATACCAAATAATGGATCTTTGTTGTGTTGATCAAAAGCTTAAAAGGAAAAGCAATTATAACTCTGAGAGATTACAATTAAAAGTCATTAAGGAAGGGTTCTAACTGAAATGAGTGACAGAATCGTGACTCATTATTTAATGATGCAATGAGTTTTGTTCAGATGACTGCAAAATCCCATTCTGTCTCTTAATCAATGGAATGTTCTTCTATCTCTCAATTTTAACAGAAGAACTGTCTGAGTTTAGGAGGTTCAGAGAGTGCAATGATGATAACTTCTTTTTAATCAGGACAATGCTTGAACAAATCTCAAAGGCACACACTAGCTTCTCTCTCTCTCTCTCTCTCTGCACTCAGGTACAAGCATTTCACTCATTTTCTGATTGCTCCCCCCACAGAAAATAAAGATGATTCAGAAATAGCAACAAAAGCCCCTAGATGGATTTACGTAGATTCTCATTGAGAGACTGTCCAGACAAAGAAGTGCAAGTATCATTTATCAGGGGAAAGAGAGATGTAATATTTGAGTGTGTGAGATGCACAATAGGGGTTGGAGTAGTGAGCAAATTATTGGATTTAAATGCAGCTATGGAACTCAATGGATCAATATGGCTATTTGTTCTTTTCCCACCTAAACTCCCTTATAATATTGTTATGAAGATCACTGAGATAACTTCAGGAATGGTAACCAAAACTCAAAGCATAGGTTAGACATATGGGCAGTCTGATCTAAATATTTTTTTGAGAAGCATGCAAAGGTTGCAAATTCTAATAGACATGGGGAATGTGATATAAATCATTAATTGTAGTTATTTGGTCACACTAGTAGGACTGTATGAGAAAGAAGAGAGTTAAGAACACAAGTGAGCACTTTGAATAAACCTAACTCTTCAATATTTGCTAAACTTACATCTCTTTATGTAATTAAGTAAAATAAATCAATGTTCAAATAAAGAAAACGATGAATCTAGTTAACCTAGTACAAGCAATGTACTAGTATTATGCTGATAATGGAGTTAGCACACCCTGTATACCCTATGTTATTTTGAGGTACAAATATTTTGTTATATTTTATTATAATAGCAGTTACAAAGAGACCCAAGAACATGAACTGGAAAGGTCAGATGACTTTTAAGTAAACTGATGACTAGCCACACAGTCCTGAGGGCATGTGGTAAAGACCCCTATAACTTTATGGCTGTGAATATTGCTACATTCCCATGCCCTGCAGTGTGCATTTCCTCTTGAAGGTCACAGACCAAAGGTTTGTCACCTAAAGCATTAAGCCAATCTTTCTGCTAGCCCCCATTATACATTCCCACACATAATTTTATCCTAAACTCCCTGGGGTTGTCTTGATCTTAATGCTGCTGATGAATTCAATGTCTCTGCCATAAACCAAAAATATTCCTTTTGTAACTGTGAAGTTAAAAACATCAAGTTTTCTGCTGATCCAGAGACTAGGACCCAAAACAATGGATGCAAGCTGCAAGAAAAGAGATTCCACCTCAACATTAGGAGGAACTTCCTGACAGTAAGGGCAGTTCGACAGTGGAACACACTCCCTCAAAGAGTAGTGGAGTCTCCTTCCTTGGAGGTCTTTAAGCAGAGGCTGGATGGTCATCTGTCAGGGATGCTTTGATTGGGAGTTCCTGCATGGCAGGGGGGTTGGACTGGATGGCCCTTGTGGTCTCTTCCAACTCTATGATTCTATGATTCTATGAACCAGTTGGGGATCCCATTGTTTCTGGAATTCCTAGAAAATCCACCCAACTGCCTCAAGACTCCATTAAAAACCTGATCACACTTTGGTTCACTCTG
Organism: Phrynosoma platyrhinos; assembly: GCA_020142125.1. NCBI lineage: Eukaryota > Metazoa > Chordata > Lepidosauria > Squamata > Phrynosomatidae > Phrynosoma > Phrynosoma platyrhinos. The sequence goes on from CM034706.1 coordinate 23,498,426, forward strand.
TAATCAGGCAGAAATGATGCCAGATTTTATATTCACGTTTCAAGCAGCCTTGTTGAGCCGTTGTCACTTCCATCATCCTCTGATTGGAGCACCACTTCTGGACTGGTAAAATATTGCCTTACCCCAACCTTGATACATGCTACTAGTTCTTGTGTGTGTGCATGTGCAAATGTTATTGTGTTAATGATACTTTTCCCCTCTGCTGATAACCAATAAAACTAAGTTGTACTTTGAATTCTGAGAGTTCTAGTACATGGACCTGTTATACATAGATGAGATCCCAGTTGTCATTACCATAGTCCTCTCACTACTTCCAATTGATCTAAATCAATTTCCCCATTGAATACCATTTGTGGATTCTCTCTCAGGACCTACTGCAATTTAGGTAACACTGCAATTGTGGAGCATGACTGGCATCTAGAATAATGACATGGGAAATTAAACATCTTCTTACTGGAGCAATTCAGTTTCTTAATCAAAATCAGAGTCCTTTCCATCCTCCATTGACTGCTTTACTGTAAAAAAAAAAGAATGCTGAAGATTCTGATTTCAGATTTCCTTTGTCCATGTGTGATTTATCCCACAGAATGTAAGCTGTACTATAAAATCATGGGGGACATATTCAGAGAAATAAAAATGACAATATATAAAAGGCTATTTGCCATTTCTTCTTCTTTTTTAATGAAATTGAAATGCAACTTATTACCATCAAAAGCCATGATTTCAATTTGTAGTTTTGATTTGACTTAAGATACCAAAGATCAACTCCAGATCTGTTTATGTAATTGGGGAATGAACTAGTTTGTATTCACAAAAATTTGAGTCACTCTGTGCAGGGTAAAAGCAAAAAGCACATTCCCTTGCAAACTGGATTCTCTCCCCTCAAACAAAACCTGAAGCAGTGTACAGTTCAGAAACACTAAAGATCTAAAAGAGTAAAAATGCACCAACCATCCATGAAATACTGAACATAAGAACAATAGTTAATATCTTAGAACATTTTGAATATAATAATGATCGAAAACTGGCATTAATTATGATTGATGTCGAAAAGGCATTTGATAGGGTAAATTGGGAATTCTTAATTAAGACCATAGAAAAAATGAAAATAGGAGAAAGATTTAATGCATGGATTAAAGCAATATATAAAGAACAAACAGTACAGATCTTGATAAATGAAGAAAAAACTAACCACATTAAGATTGAAAGAGGAACTCACCAAGGCTGCTCAATGTCACCACTTTTGTTTATATTACTATTGGAAATATTAACAATAAAGATAAGAGATGATGATAATATTAGAGGAGTTAAAATAAAATCAACGCAACATAGAGTAAAAGCGTATGCAGATGATTTGATTTTTACTCTAGAAGATCCAAAAGAAAGTTTAAATAAGCTGGTAATGACAATAACAGATTTTGGAAGATACTCTGGATTTAAAGTTAATAAAGAAAAAACAACTATATTAACAAAGAATATTACATCAGAAGAAGAAGAAGAATTAAAAACAATATCAGGATTTAATGTTAAAAGTAAAGAGCAATACTTAGGAATTACAATAACGAAAAGAAACATCGATCTCTTTCAGAATAGCTATGATAAGATGTGGGCTAATATTTAAAAAGATATGGAGAGATGGTCGAAATTACGGGCATCATTGTTAGGGAAGGCTGCAATTATTAAGATGAATATCCTACCGAGGTTCATGTTTATGTTCCAATCGATACCTATAATAACTAATGAGAAATGCTTCTATATATGGCAAAGAGAACTATCCAAATTCCTCTGGGGAGGAAAAAAACCGAGAACCAAATGGAAGATTTTAACAGAGGAAAAAATAAGGGGGGGGGCATTGCATTACCTAATCTTCAACTTTAATATTACACTTGTTGTTTAATATGGTTAGAGAATTGGATAAAGTTAGATGATAAGAAACTATTAGATCTGGAAGGTAGCAACATAAGATTTGGTTTCCATGCGTATTTATGGTACAACAAGAGTTCAGTCAATAAGGACTTTAATCACCATATATTTAGAAAACCACTCTTAATAGTATGGAATAAAATTAAAAAACAATTTTATAGGAAACTACCAATGTGGCTTTCAATGTAAGAAGCTCTATATTGCATAACAAAAAATGAAAATGAAGAGTGGCTTACATATAAAGACACTGTGAATATGAAACAACAAAAACAACACCAGTTTAGAACAATGGAAGCCTTGCAACAGAAAGGATTCAAGATAAATTGGTTTTTACATAACCAACTTAAGTGCAAATTTAAAGAAGATGAAAAACAAATAGGTTTAGAAAAAGACTACAATGAACTAGACAATATTATATATAAAGAAGATAAACACATAGCGAAATATTACAAATGTTTAAAACAAAGAGATCTCAAACCAGAAATGGTTAAAAGTAATATGATAAAGTGGGCGTCAGACATAGGAGAATCAATTGAAATGGAATTATGGGAGAAGTCCTGGAAAGTGACAAATAAATTTACATTATGCCAAAACTTCAAAGAAAACTACATAAAAATGTACTATCAATGGTATATGACACCAGCGAAGCTACACCGAATTTACAGGACAGGCAATAGTAAATGTTGGAAATGCCAACGACCGGAAGCAAACGTTATCCACATGTGGTGGAATTGTCAGGAAGCTAGAAAATATTGGAATATGATTACGACAATGATAGAAACGATGTTATCAATTAAAATAAGAAAAGATCCGAAATTGTTTCTATTAAATATGACATCTAATCTAGAAGAACTAAATAAAAATATTAATACTAAGAAACTCTTGTATATGATTATAATGGCAAGAATTGTGTACGCACAAAAATGGAAACAAAAAAGTATACCCACGGAAGAAGACTGGTATCTTAAATTACTAGATGTAGTGGTTATGGATAAGCTTACTGCAAGGTTAAGGGATAATAAAAACTCCGAAGACACTTGGGAAGAACTAGAAAGATTAGGAGAGATAAAAGGATGGAAGATCACATAAAAAAGAATAATAATAATAATAATAATAATAATAATAATAATAATAATAATAATAATAATAATAATAGATGTATATATGTGACTATAAAAAGAACATGTCATTTGATATAACTGAGCGTAGTAGAAACTTATAGGGAAGGAATTATAAAATGTAACTCATATAATCTAACATTAGAAGATTAATGAAGGAAAATTACAATTTACATTATTGCAAATAATTTATTTGTTATGTATGGTATTGCAAGGATGATATTTGTTTTAGTATGTTAGGGGAGTTTTGGGTGGTGGGTTGGGGGGGTTAGGGTTGAGGATGAATGTATATTGTTAACTGTTTGGTTTTAGAATGTATGTGTGTAGGTATGTGTATATATGTTTGATAGTCTTGAATGTTATTTTGTAAGACTTTGTATTTGTAACTTTCAATAAAAAAATAAAAAAGAAAAAAAGAAATACTGAACAAGAAACAATAATAAAACTTGAGAATGGCAATCAGTATCATCATTGTTACCATCTCCTTGAACAAAATCAATCATATTAAACAAAATGAATGACACAACAGGAAGAACCTTCTGAAATGGTCATGTTTTTACTTGGCTATTAATAAAGGAACTGTTGAAATCCATTAGGGAATTTTTTAAAAAATAGTGTGGGCAGCACACAGCAGAGAAAATCCTTCCTTCATGCTCTTGCTGTCCTTCAAAGTGTGGGACAAAAGATACAGGTTACAAAGGAAGAATATGTGTAGGGCTGAACCCCTGTGGTCATCATCCCTGAGAACTGTAGCAGCTGAAGGTCAACTCTGAAGGGTGTTCCTTTAGGGATCTGCATAAAAAACTGTGCTTTCCAACTTTTTTTTATAGATGACCTGGTGTTAGAGTAGGCCAATTTTACTGATGATATTAAATTATTTTGGATTGTGAGAACAAAAATTGATTACGAAAAGCTCCAAAAGAATCTCTCTAAAATGGGAGAAGCAGTAGTAAAATAATAAATGTGAATCAATGTAAACAAGGGGAAATGATGCATATGGGGTGTTGGAAATCCAACATCTAATCTGCAATAAAAACTGGTGGGATCTGAGCTGGCAGTGGCTGATCAAGAAATGATTGGTGTAAATGTCAGCCCAGTGTGTCACAGTGGTGAAAGGTGCAAAAAAGAAAAGACAGGAAAGGAAGGGGGGAGGAACAAAGACCATATTTGGCATAATTAGAAAGAAAATTAAAAATAAAACTACCAATATTGTATTGTTTTTATAAGCAATCCATGGTGTGACCACATCTAGAATACTATTTACAGTTCTGGTTACTGCATATAAACATGGTTATTGTTCATGTAGAAAAAAAGGTTAAGAAAAAGACCAAATTGTCCGTTATCTATTATTATTGCTACCATCATTATTTTATTATTATACTTTTCTCCTACTGGTACTCAAGGGAGTAGATCAACTGTCCTATAAAGTTTGGGGCTACTTAAAAGATGTGTAAGAAGAGATGATAGAAATGTATCAGACTTGGCATGCTATGGTATAGAAAAAATAGAGAGATTTTTTTTCTTTTTTGGGGGGAGGAGGGATTTTATATCTCTTATAATACTTGGTCAGACTCTCCAGGTGTTGTTGAAGTACAACTTCCAACAACCCTAGCCAGCACATCCAGTGATGAGAATTACCATGTTTCAGTCCAAGAACATCAGGAAGGTTTCATAAATCCCACCAATATGAAAGATCCTAGGGTTATGCTCTGATGATAAATGATGGAAAATTCAGGACAGTGAAGAGGAAGGCCTTCTTCAAACAGTACCCACTGTGGATTTCACAAGTTGTAGTTATGAATGCCAACTTGGATGACTTTAAAAGGGTATTGCATTAATTCCTGGAGGGTGGATCATCAAGACTACCAGTCATACTTGGTAGTATGAAGTAGAGAGTACAGTTACATTCACATCCTGCTGGTTGACTTCCCATGTGCAATTGATTGTCCACTGTGTGAACAAAATGTAGGACTAGATAGGATTTTGGTCTAACCCAGTGATTCCCAAACTTTGGTCTTTGGGGTATTTTGGACTTAACTCCCAGAGATCCTAGCTGGCTTAGCCAACAGTCAGCAATTCTGGCAGATGAAGTCCAAAACATCTGTTGGACCACAGTTTGGGAACCACTGGTCTAACCCAACATGGTTCTTGAGTTCTTACATGGGAACATACCACCTGTTGATTATGCTTCTGCATATAACAAATGTAAAGAATATTTAAAAAGGCACGATCTCCAGAATAATCTCTGCAGGAATACCAATTCTGTCCTTTATTCATGAGAAAAAAGTCAAAATATTGTCTAGCATAACAGATGCCATTTTGCACCATGGACACTTCACATTTTGGAAGTAATGGGACATTTACTAAGAAGCATTGTTGATATTCCTGGAAGCTTTATGAACATGGAGAATAGAGAACATTTAATGGCCTTACCTGCATTGCAGCCACCACAGGATACAACACATTAATCACAGACCACGTTTTAAGCTATTTAATGGTCCTCAAAACTCTTTTCCTTTTGCTTTAAATCTCTGGTGTGGCACTTTGTGTGTGTGTGTGTGGGGGGGGAGATATCCTTCATTCATTCCAAACCTAAACATTGATAGAAACTTGCAGTCTATTTTCATTACCAAGTTATAGGATCAAAAGACAGAGCGGTTTCCAGCAGAGCAATATTACATTACATGCAATTAGTCTTTAGAAGAGACTAATCCTGCTTTGGTATTTTTCAAAAGGAAGTATCACAGTTGTTTGATATGAGCAAAATGCTAATAATTTCAGTTTGAAAATCAACATGAAATGAGTTTATATACCTGAGCCATTTTTCTGTGATGGGTGAGAAGGGCGTTGCCATTATTATTAAAGAAACTTCTAGGAGGGTAGTGAATGAGAGTTTATCTTCAAGGAGACCATACTCCATCATTTCTCTTACTCTATATTTATGCCATGACACTTGCTTGAAATGCAAAGTGAAAATGTTGTTTTTATGTGACTTCAAGTAAAATATGACATATGGCAATCCAGTCACAGAGTTTTTATAGGGTAATTTGCCTAAGGTCACCCTGTTTGCTTCCATTGTTGAGTGGAGATTCAAACCCTTCTCTCCTAGAGTCCCAGATCAGCATTATAACAACTGTAATATATTGGTGTATTGAAATACATTGTACTCAGAACTCAAAGTCACTAGTTGCAAATAAGATCATTGTAGATCATTATAATGAGAAAAAACTAGTAGCTGCAATTACTTGCAATTAGTTATTTTCCTTGTCAATAAAAATACAGCATTTTGAAAGAACTAATTAAATTTAACTTTAAAAATACTTACTAGTTGCCTGTTTCCCTCAACAAGGTTGAACAAATTAATAAGTTAAAGACAATTTGCTGTATTTAACTAGTTATAATTTTCATATAACTAGTTATAATAACTAATTTGATTTAACTATTTTTTAAAAATAGTGCTAATTTGTTTTCCTCTTCCCCCAGTGAGGCTTAAACAAAAACATTCAGCCTTCCTCAAACAGGCAGTTTCTAAATCTAGTGCACTATAAGTCCCATCATCTTTAGCCATCAATCTGATTTTGGTTTTGTAGTCCAGTGCATGTGCAAAGTGTTATACTAAGGAAAGAGATAGAAAAACTACAAAAAGAGCACTTTGAATGAGCCAATAGAAAAATACATAACTAATGACAACAAAACATGTCATTCTCTGTAAATTCCACAGTTCCATTAAAAATTAATGATTTAATCAATGAATTAATGAAGAATTTATGCAAGTAATAAAACTTCTTTCCCAACACTTATTTCGATGGTTTGATTTCCCACTTTCTGAAGATTAACATTAACAAATCAGTATGTAAGTACTTGGGAGCTAGCATGGTATAGTGGTTTGAGTGGTAGACTGGGGCTTTGGGAGTCAAGGGTTCAAATCTACACTCAGCCATGGAAACCCACTGGGTGACCTTGGGAAAGTCACACTCTCTCATCCTCAGAGGAAATCAGTAGCAAACCATCTCTGAGTAAATCTTGCCAAGAAAACTCAAATATAGGATTAATCTGTTTTTGTGTCTAATTTTCTAGTTCAGCACAAAATTAAAGGACTAATGCCACTATGAATGTATTTCTTCTTTCAGGCAACCTCCTCCCATTCTCCTTTGCAAATTACATTCACTATGTATCATCCAATAAAGCAGTAATACTCAAGGATTTCCTTGTTTTATTACTGAGAAGCTAAACTACCTCTTTGCCATTTTAATCCTTTATAATACACTTCATTACTGGCAGTTAAAGAAGGATAATCAGCACCTTAAAGAAAGATTTATGCAATTGTTCCCTCCTTTTCTTTTCTGGGGGGGAGGGCTGATAACCACCCATTGAGCTATGAGAAATGTCAGGCAAGAATACAGTAATACCAGAAGGAGAATGAATTTCAAGGAACTGGTGACCAGTCATTTGGTTGTCAAAACAGTCTACAGAACTAGACCTAATTGATGACATTTAAGAATGGCCTTACCAAAGCAGGCAATCCTATTACTTTTGCATCTCTTTTGCGTCTCTTATTGAATACACAAAACAATAATTTAAAAAGAAGGCTACTTTCAGAGCAATCCACTTTATGCAAGTCAACTAAATATGTACCCATTGAGAGTAATGGGATTTACTTCTAAATAAATATGATGAACATCCTTCCTTTCTCAAGCAATTGTTCTAAAGGTATTATTATCTGATAGATATGATTAACTTCTTGTCTCTTCTTTTGCTTTGTCTCTAACTGGGTTATTCATGAGGGAAAGTAGCAGTGGAAAGGGAAAAAAGCTCCTTCCTATTACTTTCCCCACCAGATCTTGTAGGGGTAGTTCACACTGACCAAATAAAACAGCTTCTAATTGCTTTGAAGGTGTGGTGTTTAGATGATGCATGAGGCAAAACCAGGTGGAAAGTGAAATGAAACTGCAATCTAGGGCTAAAAATTGGAGCAAAAAGAAGCTGGGATTCCAGCTCAAAGCAGAAAATGTGCTCCATTGCACCAACATATAAACGGCCTGGTGGCATTACGGGACTGTGGCAAAGCAATAAGATGATGACCAATAATGCAATGGTTGTAATTACAAAATACATGATCCATACTGTTTAACAGAGGTCATGGGGTCGATGCACTGTATAGGTAGTACATCACATATGTTACTGTGTGGCCAGTCATACAGGTTGGCATCCAATGGAATGGTATCTAGATAGGAAGAAGGAAGTAACTGGAAATACAGGCAGTGTGTTTGTGCAATGGTGTGCATACATGGTAGGGAGTTGACAAAAAAAAAATAACTGAACAGCACATCTTGATGCTGCATGGTACAGAAAGCCTGTAGGTGGTTTGGGCTGCCTTGGGAGTTGGCATGTGGACAGGAGGGTCTTGATCTACTTTCAGAAAGCCCATGATCAAGCTGCTTTTTCCTGCCCATCTTCTCTGGCCCACAGCGGTAATCTCAAAATATGATTAAAGGTCCTATACTGAGGTACAATTACCATTTCAGTTCAAAGTTTCAAAGTTCAGTTTAATTGCTTATATCCATAAGTCATCACAATGTAAAAACAAAAAGGTTACAACTATTTATACAAATATCAAATAACAAATATAAAATATAACAGAGAATTTCAGTTCCATTTCTAATCCTACCAAGCTTACCAGTAAGAATTAAATATAAGAAATAAAGCCATACGGGAAGTCAAACTTTTGGGAATGCCTTAAAATAACTTTCACAGGTTTTAGCTAATGTCATTAAGCAAGTTGCCACTTTTTTGGTGATAATACAATCTATATTAGAAAGCAAAAATTCTATTTTTTGTCAAACAGACAAATTGTTTTTGATAGATAACAACCCCATAAGATATATTTCTCTAAGTCCCTTTGACAAAGCACAACTAAATAAATAGTAAAGAAGGTCCTCAACTTCATCCATACCCAGCAACAGTTGTCTAAATTATATGGAAACTTTGGGGCTGAACAGATGGTCCCAAAGGAGCAGCTAATGGCCACCCTTTGTGTACTGGATTGGGGCTGTAGAAACTGCACACTGCAGCCCCAATCTGGGGATTTGCCAGCTCAAAAAGAAGCAGCAAAATGCCACTCCTTTTTGAGCTGGCAAAAAGCTGCCCTTGCTGCCATGACAGCAGTTTTTCCCCATTTCTTCAGCACAGCATGTATAAACGCTACACTGCAGGAGCATTCCCATGCCACCCACTATCTGGTCCGATGGGCAGCATGACACCAGCTTCGGGGTGGTGTCAGGGCATGTGGTGTGTGGCCACCACAACCCCACACCATCCCCCCAGCTAACTCTTACTGGCTTACTTATGGGTCGCTTTCCCCATTAGTTAATCAGCTGTCGAGAATTGTGGAGGACATTAACTGAAACCTAGGAGTTTAAATGGTGATTAACCCATCAAAGTCATACAATCAAGGTTAAAATCTGATTAAAATGCAATTAACATTATCAGAAAATCACTTCTAAGAGACTGGATGAAAATAAAGAAGAATTTTTATAGAGGATCACCACTCTGGACTTCTCTGCAGGAAGCCTTCCTAAATAGAAACAAGAAAGATAATAGGTGGATTAATTATTAGGAAATTACAATTAAGAAAGGAAAGGAAAAATGGATAATGAAATCTAAAGAACAATTAGAATTGGAAGGAATTGAAAATAATTTGTTTCTTTACTTGCAATTAAAGGAAATATTCAAATTAGATAGGAAATTCAAAGGATTTGAGGAACAAAACACAGACCTGGATAAGATAATAATGGATGATGTAGGACACCATATAACAAAATATTACAAGTTACTTTTGACAAGAAATCTGGAGCAAGAAATGATAAAGCGGGTAATGATAGACTGCTCAAAGGACATGAGGAAGAAAATTGACTTAGAAAATTGGGGAAAGCATGGATAACTACAAACAAGTTTACACTCTGCCAGGGTCTAAAGGAGAATTACATTAAAATGATGCATCGATGGTACCTTTCACCAAATAGATTAAATATGATGTACAATACAGGAAACAAAAAAAAGAAAAAGAAAAGGAACATTTTATCACATGTGGTGGAGGTGTCCTAGAGCAAGAAAATATTGGAAGAAAATTAGGAAGACAATAACTGAAATATTAAATGTAAGAATACCTAAGTGCCCTGAATTATTCCTATTGAACATGATACATGAGCTGAATAAGGAAACTGAAAAAAAAAATGGACATGTTCTACTATATATGGTCTCAATAGCTAGAATAACTTATGCAAGATACTGGAAAAGAAAAGAAATCCCCAGCATAGAAGAATGGTTAATAAAATTAAGAGAGGCCATGAGAATGGATATGCTAACAGCATTAGGATAAATCAACTGATAATGTAAAAAAAATAAATAATGGGAACTCATAATGAAATATGGCATAAGAAGGGTAAAATAATGAAATCAACATTACATGAAATAGTTAATTGGGAAAGGTTAAAAAAATAGGAGATGTAAAAATAAAGGAAGAATACAGAGAACAATAAGAGTAAAAGTGATGGAACAAATCAGATATGAAATGAAATGTATGAAATAAAATTGAGTATGCAAAGAAATGTTATAAGGGATATGGTTTAAAAATGTTTAAATATTTGGGCAGAAATAGAAATAAGAATATATATGTATGTGAATGTAATTAATTATATGGGAAAAGAAATAATTTCTGATATAAGAAGAAGTAAGGTAAAAAGATATAGTGACTCTCTTTATAAGCAACAAACAAGAGAGAAAAGGAAGAAAGAAAAATGGGAATAAAAAGTGACTCAAACCGGGAAGAAAGAAGATTCACAGAACAATAAATGATAATGGAAGATTTATGTTTGTGAAAGTGAGAAAATCAAGATATGATTTTCAGTTTAGTGTGTAAGGCGAAATGTTTTAAGGTATGTTTGTAATTTGGATGTATGTATTTTAATCTAATAAAAATGGGAAAAAAAATAAAATGCAATCAAGATTTTCACACACAAGAGCCATTATTCCAGAAATAACCAGGAAGTAACTAGGCAATAAACAGCAAAAAAAATCATTCATGGGAAAATCATTCACAGAATAATGGCACTTTAATAGCTTTTCATCACAACATCATGTAAAAACCATTAGCATAAGTGTATGATTATCATGGAATCTTCCCAGGATAACTACACTTTGAACACAATGTTGTGTGAAAATCTTAATCGTGAATGCATGATTTTGATGGGTTAATCACATTTATACTTCCAATTGTCCCCATGTGATAAACTCTCTGCTAATGTTAGCTCCCTTCTTCAACAAAACTTTTCAATTTTAAATAGATAGTCCTCTGTGCCTGCAAAGTGTTTAAATAAGTTATAACATGGGGCAGTTTTAAATAAAGGGATAGATGCAAAGTCTTCTTGTAAGAACATGTCATTGCTATGTAACTTGAATTCTTTCTTTGCTGGTAAATTGTCTTTCTTGGAAACACAAGATCCTGAAAAGTCAAATGTATGGAAAAGTTATATGGTACTTTGATATCAGAATTTTTCTTTTGAAGAGCTAAGATCCATTTGTTCCTGAAAATACAGTTTTGCTAGTTGATTTTCTGACATCCCTTTAGTCTTATTCCAGAATTAAAGATAAGCAGATTGTCATGAGCCACGACTGTGATTCTGTTTCCAGCTGCAAATAATGAACTGGGGTCTATCTTGCAGTTCCCAAGATGTTTATTAAAATCCTATTCTTGATGTCAAAGTTAGCATTTTTAAAAGTAACTTAGGGGGGTTGCAGACTGCCAGAAATAGTGTGAATTCAGTCCACTTTTAGGGTTAGGGTTAGAGTTAGGGAACCATGGGAACTGTATTTTATTGTGGCACCAGAGTTGTCTGACAGAGAAGGCTCAATGTCTCAGGAAAATAAAAGTTCCCATGATTCCCTAGCACTAACCCTAACCCTAAAAGTGGACTGAATTCACACTATTTCTGGCAGTCTGCAACCCCCCTTACATTTCTAAAATTCTCAAAGGTAACTACTAGTGCAAATTGAGGCCACTATAACTGCCCTGACTCAGTGCTAGGGAATCATGGGAACTGTAGTTGATTGTGGCACCAGAGCTCCTTGATAGAGAAGGCTCAATGTCTCAGAAAAAAATACAATTCTCATGATTCCCTAGCACTGAGCCAGGATAGTTAAAGTGGACTCAATTTGCACTATTTCTAGCAGTCTGCAAAGTCCCTACAATTTTGCTTTCATTTACTTGAAAAAGTTTGTATGCTACAAGGTTATAGTACAGCTTGAGGAAGAAGATTTATCTGCGTTTTGGACCATATTGTCCTCCACCATTTAGTGAGGCCACACCTCCTGAATTATAAACAGTTATACTTCACACCAGTGGTGTCCCCATGCCTGGTGTCACCAGGTGCTGAGGGAGGGGCTGAGGGAGCAGTGGTCTTCAAAAGGGACCAATCAGGTGTCACATAGTGTGGTTCACACACTTCCACCACCTGATGATGCCACTGGTTCAAATCCCAAAAGTGAACTAACATATTCCTTGTTAATTTACAGTTCTTATACTTTCATAGGGAAATGAATTAATAACAAGTAATTAGTTATTTGATCTTGGGCAAGTCATATGCTCTCAGAAAAATCTTGCCAAGCAAACCTTAGGGTCACTGTAAGTCAGAAATGACTTAAGGGCACACAACAACAACAACAACAACAACATCAACCACAATGAGAGTCATTTGTAAGTAGTTGCTTCCAAACTATGAATGGGACAGGAATCCATTTCAAAAAGCAAAAAGATGTGTGTGTGTGTGTGTGTGTGTGTGTATGTGGCTCCTACCCTGACTTCTTCTACCATCAGAAGCTTACCAAGTTCTAGAAGTGGTTTCTAACTCAGACTGGATGGATGTGTGAGGGGATAGTCCCTGCCTAAGTGAGAAAACCATCCCAGGGAATGTCTGTCCCGAGACAGTTCAACATAGTTTTGTGTTTTGTTGTTCTTATTGTTTTAAAGCATAAGGCTTCCTGGGAGTGTTTCAGTTTCCTCTGACCTGTCCATTTGCTGTGTTCATAGGGGGAAAAAACATTAATTGAAGAAAACTCCTGATCCATGTTTATTTATTTAAAGAGGACCTGTCATCTGTGGCACACTGGGCATTTCTATTTATATGCAAAATAAGAAGTGCAGTTGTTCTTGCAGAAGTATGGGAGTTCATAAAGTATTCCCCTCAGTCTCTGAAGTACTTTCTGCCTTATTAGAAAGAGAAGCCACCAGCTGTCAACATGAGAAAAAAAATCCAATCATTTAAGGAACAACTTACTATTGCATATTCCATGAACCTACTGCTTCTCTATCTGAAAAGGCCTCTGTCTGACTATTACAATGCAGTGATTACATGCTGCAAATCATTGTGCTTAAATTCATATTTTTTTCATTAATGGAATGGTTAGGTTTTTACACCAGCCTCATAAGAAAACTTTTGCATTTGGATGTGGGCAGCAGGAGGAGAGGAATAGATCTAAAAGGATTCTGTAAATATATTCATTTTATAGGCCATTGTTTACTGCCATTTCTTCCATTATTAAAACTAAATAAATAGCTGGGGGAGAAAACAATTTAAGGAATAATCTGCATAGATGGGCTGTCGCAGCAGTTGCCTGGAGATCCCAAAGACATTTTGCTTTAACAAATGGGTTGTAAACACTTTCCCTACATGAAATTCAAACTCCAAAATTGTATCTAAAATTGTCTGCTTCTCTGATTTAAATAGTGACACATCAAAATGGGCAATATTTAAAACACACACGCAGTTTGGAAAAGTTATTGTTGTTAACTACCCTTGAGTCAAACTCATCTCATTGTGACCCTGTAGATGAGACTTCTCCAAGACTCTCTGTTCAAGACTCCACTGTTCTGCTCAGGTCCTACAGGGTCAGGTCTATGGTCTCCCTAATTGAGTCCTTCCATGTGGTCTCCCTCTCTTACTACTGCCCTCTACCTTTCCTAGCATTATTGTATTTTTTAGTGATTCATGCCTTCTCATGATGTGGCCAAAGTATGGATTCCAGGGAGAGTTTTGGCTTGTTTTGTTCTAGAACACTTTGTTAGCATATGTGCTCCATTTTTTTCTTGATATTTTAGCCATGTGGAGTTCCCTATGACCCCAGCCTGACCCTTGGGAGATGGCAGCCATAATCCCCTAAATGTAAGGTCAGGTAGGCACTGTTGAAGTTGCTCAAGAACACTAAAGATTTCCTGGACAGGCAGGTTTGGGAGTTGCCCTTGGGAATATCCCATTATACTGGAAAAGATACACAATGGTGTTTGTTTGTCTTTGGGCCTAAGCAGACGGCTTATTGGGCCGTCTTTGGTGCAGGAAAGGGGAGGGGCAGCTGCACGCTCAGCACCCCATCCCCCTCCTGAGGTCATCCTCAGAGCAGCCGGCCCTCCACACAGCCGGCACTCCGAGGAGGACCTCCCGCCACAGCATCTGGACACGCTGCAATGGAAGAGTCGCCGAAAGTGCGCCACAGCCTTTTGCGATGCACTTTCGGTGACATATGAAAGGAGCACTAATTTAGTGCTCCTTTCAGGGGCGATGAAGGTGTGCTGCAGGATCGAGGCATGGGGATGCCTCAGTCCCACGGCGCACCTTCCCAGGGTGGCCCATGGCCACCCGTCTGCTTAGGCCCTTAGTCTCACACTTAATGGGACAGTGATCAGATTTGATTGCACCCCTTTCTCTAGCTTCCCTTCCTTGATAGTTTTGAAACCAAATGCATTGTTTAGACTATGCCAAGACTTAGATACACAATGGTAAACCCATCAAGTCTTTGTCCACCTATTGTTAGGCTCATAGCTAGGAGGCAGAATTCACCCTTAAAAACCCTTTAAAAACCCTGGATTTTGGCAGACCGTGTGCTACCTTGAAAGTGCATGCTGAATCTCTGTCAATCTGCACTCTGAGATAATTCCTGTGACCCCCTCTTGCCGGTCATGTCCTTCAACTGAATCCATACACATTTACTGCCAGAAGTCCGGAGGAGTCTCTCAGGCATAAGAATACACCTCTATCCTGGTTCCCCTCTCTGCTCTCCCCGCTCTTTCCCACTTATTCTTCTAGTGTGCATGTGTGTACCTTATCGTGGATGTGTGCTTATTGTGCTAATAAATATTTTAGACTTTAATTCGGAGTTTGGTTCCTCTCAGCATCATTCCCCGCCTGAACCCTTACATCTCTAGTATACATCTGGATAGGTCCTGGTAGCAAAGTTGGGCACTTCACTTTCACACATTTGAGCTAATTATACATTCCCCAAAATTAGGCTTGTTTCCCAACAACATTTGTTTGTCTTCTTGGCCATACATTGTATCCTCAGCACTCTTGTCCAGCATCATATAATAATAATAATAATAATAATAATAATAATAATAATAATAATAATAATAATAATTTTTATTTAATACCCCGCCCCTCTGAGCACAATCGGGGCGGCTTACATCATAAAATTCAACAATAGTTAAGAACAATTACCTCCCCCTCCCCCCCTTAAAATGTAATTAAACTTAATACAATTTAAAAACAATGTAAGGAGATAAATTACTCCATTAAAACAACAATACATAACATACATAAAAAACAAATATCTCAAATGAATTTATTTTCTTTCTATCAGCTTTCTTTACTGTCTAACTCTCTCATCTGTACATGGTGATGGGGAATATGATAGCTTGGACAATCCTCATTTTCGTGTTCAGAATTATATATTTACACTTTAGGACCTTATCCAGTTCTTCCATAGCTGCCCTTCCCAGTCCTAGTCTTCTTCTAATTCCCATCAACTATAAGTTACTTTCCCAGCTCTGAAACTGAAACAGACACAAATATCAAATAAACACAATTCTATTACTCCAGTATCCTGCTTGCCACAGTGGCCAGTGGGAAGCCTCCAAGAAGCCTATATTTTGAACATGAAGACATAAATTTTTTCCCCACTTTTACTCTTCAAGAGTAGGTATTTTTAGTGAGCAAGATTCATCCATCTCCCAACCATCACTAGATGAAGATTCATTTTAGGCTGATCTGATTCCCAAGTAACAGATAACAAGAGGAAGAAGAATTCCTTTCCCCAGTAACTCCAGGAAAATTTAAAAGACTGTACTGGTGAGTCAAGCATCTAACTTATAGAATCATAGAATCATAGAGTTGGAAGAGACCACAAGGGCCATCCAGTCCAACCCCCTGCCATGCAGGAACTTTAGTAAAAAGAAATGTGTTTCTATCCAACATCATAACAGACCAGAATCTGAACAGAATAGAGCCTGAGTTTGGGGCTCATATGCTCCCTTATAGTTTAGTAAAAGTTGTCAGGTCTTGGGGATCTCTGATTGGCTGTGTTAACTCAATGGGCCACTTTCAAAGGAGCTCTTGGAGGAAACCATCCATACAAGGCAACCCCCCCCCAAAAAAAAAAACACCAACCCAGGGAGTTATTCCCAAGAGAGGACACATCTTGAGAGACCAGTATCCTGACTTCAGACTCCTCTCCTTTGGAGTCAAAGAAGAAACAATAATCCAAAGTAATGGAGGAATGTGGACGAAGCAGAAGAAGCCAAAGTAAAAACTTCCACAGTGTGTGGGAAGTTGCGAGTCAGCAATAGAGCCACCCCAACTTTTTAAAATATAAACAACACTGCTTGAATTAAAGCTTGTATAGTTCATACAAGATGCTGCAGCAGAAAGCTATCTGTGAGAAGACATAAAGAAACCATGAAGCAAAGAATAGTACATAAATTGCTAGAGAAATGGAGGAAAAGGAAAGAAAGGGAGAAAATGGTTAATGAAGATTAAGAGTTAGAGATTGATTTTAATTCTTTATTTCATGCTGGAAAGTATCTAATATAAGTTTGTTTGTTTGAACTATCACTCATATAAAATAAAAGAAAGGGAAAAAGGGGGGAAGAAGCCTAACAGGAGATAAAAAGGAGAAGAGGAACAGGAGACACAATGTAGAGAAAGAGAAAGGTGAAAAAGGAAAGCCCCACTGCAGTTAACCCCTGTGCATGAATATTAATTAGCTAAATTTTACCTCTCTAAGCTTGGACAATTACATTTTATTTCTACATAAATTTGTGCAATTAAATTTGACATAAGAGTATGGGATTCCTTTCAGAATTGAGATTGCAAGTAACTGAAAGCTGTAAAGACTTAGAGCAGGGGTCCCCAAACTTCATTGGAAGTCTGAAGTAAAAAAAAAAAGATAGCCGGAGTCGCGCGCGTATGTGCACGACTCTGGGCACCATTTTTGTCCCAAAATAGCACCCAGCATCATGCGCATGTGCACACAACTGTGGCCACCATTCTTTGTTCCAAAATGGTGCCTGGAGTCATGCACTTGCATGCATGATGCCAGGTGCCATTTTGGAATAAAAAAATGGTGCCCAGAGTCGTGCACATACGCGCGCGACTCCGGCTGCCATTTTGAAACAAAATGTGGCAGCCAGAGTCACGTGCACATGCGCATGACTCCGGGTGCCATTTTTATCTCAAAATAGTGCTTGGCATCGTGCGCATGTACATGTGACTGTGGCCACCATTTTTTTGTTCCAAAATGGTGTCTGGAGTCATGTACTTGTGCGCGCAATGCCAGGTGCCATTTTGGAACAAAAAATGGCAGCCGCAGTCACGCGTGCATGTGCATGACACCGGGAACAATTTTGGAACTAAAAATGGCGGCCGCAGTCGCATGCGTGTGAGAGAGAGAAAGGTGGCAGTGTTGCAGCGGCAGCGGTGGTGGGACTGGCCATGGGCCAGTCAAAAGGCCTCGACAGGCCGGGTTCAGCCCATGGGCCAAAGTTTGGGGACCCCTGACTTAGAGAGAAATAAGCTAGAATAGTTAAAGTCACCTGAGGAAAAAACACACACACTAAATGCTTATATAAAGGAAAGATTACAGCTGAGACTCAAAATAATATTCTAGGAGATAAAAGAACATCAGAACCAACACTGAAAGTCATAAAGAAGATAGGAGAAAGCAGAATAGAGTGGGACAAAGGAGAAAATAGCAAGAGGAGAACCCCAAGAACGTTTAAAAATAAAGGCAAGAGTGGAAGGACTCAAGACAGCTGACTAAGTGACAGAAGGACAAGCTGCTAAATAAGAGGTTTTAAATAAAAAAATAACAAGAAGGAAAGATTAAGAAGAAATATAAGAAATAAGCAGTATATTTTTCCTTTCTTTTCCTTTGATAAGCTGACTATCAAGAATTTGACTTTGATATTTAGACCTCTTATGATAAAGAAATCATGAACTAGTAATATATAGAATTAATTTACTTAGATAAGATATGTTATGAATGGTCTGTACATAGAACATAAGAAGGTGCTAAGATAACAAAAAAGTCAGACAAAGGAAAGTCAGACAAAGAAGAATCAGATTTAGAAATCTTATAGGTGAGAAAAATAAATAAATAAATAAAAAGTAAGAAGATGCAAGTTAAAATAATATCCTGGAATGTAAGAGGTCTAAACGCACCACAAAAAAGGAGGAAGGACTTTCACTTTCTAGGCAAAAAAAGATTTGACAATATGCCTCCAAGAGATGCATATAAAGCAAAAAGACATTAGGCTAATGTAAAACAAGAAACTAGATAATGAATATATATTGGCTGCTGAAAAAAAGAAAGGAGTATTATTTATGTAAACCCAAAATACAAAACGGAGGTGCTGTTTAAAGACAATAATGGCCACTATATCAAATTAGAAGTTATAATTCAGGACATAAAATACGTAATAGTTGGTGTTTATGCACCCCTAGAAAGAAAGGATATATTTTATCAAAACTTGACAAACATAATTGTGAAATATTGTTATGAAAACACACTACTCCTAGGAGATTGGAATGGAGTAAGTTATACAGAGGTTGACAGAAAAGCAGAAAAGAAGACAAGGAAGATACAAGGGACACTCCCCAAAACCCTTACACAACTACTAGAAATTCTGTCAGGGACAAATGTTTGGAGATATAAATACAATGAAGCAAAAGAATACACATACTTCTCAGAAAGGCACAAGTTCCTTTCAAGGATTGGCATGTTCCTGGCTTCAAAATCACTATGTAAAAACATCTGTAGAATGGGCATCTTACTAAGGTCATTATAAGATCATGACCCTATAACTCTTACATGAAAAAAGAAACCTAAAGAATATAGCTGGAGGTTAAATGAAAACTTATTACAAAGTGAGAAGATTGTACAAAAAGCCAAGAATACACTGAAACTGTATTTTGAAGTAAATTTAGAAAAAAGGTCAGATGTAAGAATGGTATGGGGAGCATTGAAAGCCATTATGCATGGATTTTTCATCCAACAAAACTTAGAAATTCAAAGAATGAAGAAAGAAAAATTGCAAAAAGTATATGATCTACTGAAAGACAAAAATAAAAAAACTCCAAGAAAATTCCTCCAATGTAATAATAAAGAAAGAAATCAGATCACTTAAAAATAAATAAAAATGGAAGAAATCACAGAAATTCAGAATAAAATAAGATATGTGAAACAGAAATATTTTGAACACTCCAATAGAGTTGAATGATATTTAACATATAAAGTGAGAAAGATAAAAATAAATGACAGGTCACAAATAGTAACAGAACAACTAAAGATTAAGAAAGTATTTCAAAATTACTTCACAAAAATATATAAGGGGAATAACTCAGATAAAAACGATTTTAATGACTTCTTAAAGAAAACCAAAATACAAAATTGCCAGAAAAGCAAAAGAACATTCTAAATAAATAAATAACAATAGCAGAAATATCAGTAACCATTTGGAAGAGCAAGAAGGATTTGGCACCTGGGCCAGGTGGATTTACTTTCAATTACTACAGATTATGTAAAGAACTAGCGCTTCCATTGAAACAAACTTTAAACACAATAAGGGAAGAATGATATCCAGAAACATGGGAATATGTGAATATAACACTAATAGTAAAATAAAATCGAGACCCAACGGATACTAAAAATTATTGCCCAATATCACTCTTAAACACCAATTATAAAATTTTCATGATTATATTAGCAGAGAGATTAAAAAGAATATTAAAAGACTGGATACACACTGATCAAACAGGGTTCTTACCACACAGACAACTGAAATACAATATGTGATATGTGTTACACATATTAGATCACTACAAGTAACATGAGGGGAAACTTACACTAATCTTCCGTGATGTCAAAAAGGCATTTGATAATGTCAGTTGGTTGATGTTATTTACAGTGCTTAAAAAATAAATGTAGGAACAATTTTTATGGACTGGATTAAAGCAATATATAAAGACCAGAACGTGAAACTGATAATAAACAGAGAAAAAAAATCCAGAAACATTTCAAATTTCTAAAGCAACACACCAAGGTTGCCCACTGTTTCTGCTATTGTTCATATTAGTTTTGGAAATGTTGAATAAAAAAATAAGATCAGAGGAGCAAATCAGATGGACAACGATCAAGAAGGCAAAGATCAAGATGAGAGCATTTGTGGACAACCTGGTGATTACTATAGAGAATCCACAAGATAGCATAATGTACATATTAAAACTACTTAAAGAATTTGCAGCAATATCAGGATTTAAAGTTAATAAAGAAAAAATGATAATACTAAAAATAATATGCCTAAACAAGAAGAAAAACATCTAGAAGAAATAACAGAATTTAAAGTAGAAAACAATATGAAATATCTAGTTATCAACATCACAAATAAGAATTCCAACCTTTTCCAGTACAATAACAAGCAAACATGGAAGGAAATCAAAAAAGACTTAGGAAATGGGGAAAATGCAAATCTCCTTTTTAGAAAGAATAGCCCTAATTCAAATGAATGTACTGTAAAAGATGCTGTTCCTCTTTCAAACAATCCTGATAATCCACAACGATAAAACTTTTATAGAATGGCAGAGGGATATTTCCATATTTATCTGGGCTGAGAAAAAAACAAGAACAAGGATGAAAATCCTACAAAATGCTAAAGAAAAAGGCAGTTTAGGACTGCCCCATTTAAAAATCTATTTCCACATATGCTGCCTGATGTGGGTTAAGGAGTGAATAACATTGGATAATGGTAAGCTGTTAAAGGACATCATCGGAGCACCCACCACTGCACACTGCGAGCGCTCTGATGACATTCTTCTGTCACAGCGTCTAGACACCCTGCAATGGAAGAGACACATAAGAGGTGCATGCTACCTCTTCCGGCACCCTTTCCTGACTTGAGGAAGGAGCACTATTTTATCGCTCCTTCCTGGGCCGGCAGAAGAGTGGATTGGGGCCAAGGCAAAGGGCAGCCTCAGCCCCAATCCACCGCTTCTCAGGGAGGCCCACAGCCGCCCATCTGCATCCTCCCCAAAGACAGCTTAAATCACTTCATGAAGAAAACACTTCTGAAGGTGTGGGGGAAAAAATATGAACCACGAGTATGCACAAAAATTCTGTTGTGGTGCTCACCACACAAGGCATTCTTTAGTAGAGAGAGCATACCAAAACAAAAATTGATCAGATATAGCAACATATTGAAAGTACCTCAAGCAGAGTTAGAAATCAAATTGGAGGAAGAACTTAAACAGTCAAGGATAGATTGTCATTGGTGATGATACCGACAATTAAAGGAAAGATATAAAATTGATCAGAAAATAAAGGGATTTGACTCATACATTGCATATGTGTCAGGGTAAATTTCATCCAACTAACATTTATAGCCGATGTTTAGGTTATCTTTCCATGTAAGGCATTTAAGGTCCTGCTTGCATTGGCCAGGATGCTCTGGGAGCAGCCCAGAGTTTTCTGGCTCTGGTGCTGCTCTGACCTCCCCCGATAACATGGCCCTTCATGTCAATACTGAGCAGCTCTTTGCATGCACATCTCACTATGGTACCCAGCTCATCTGCCACCATGGTTCATCACTTGGTGCTGAGGTCAGAACAAGGCTGCCAGTGATAATCACATGGTGGGCACCTTGCTCTGACTTCAGAGCAATTGATGCACAACAGCAGTGGAAATGCTAGGTGGCATAGCAGGATACAATGAAAACAGCTGCCATACATTGGAGCAGAGGGCTCGGGATATTCTGGGAAGAATTGGAGTGAACAGGGAGTTACTTGAATATGCTTTAAGAGGGAATACCCCAGTTCTGGAGCTGAATGGGTTGGACATTTTCTGCTCTGTTGACATCAGAACCAGAGTTTGGACTATGTATCATCCAGTCTCCCCACCAAGAGGATGGGGGGAGTTTGTTTTAATTGGTCCATGGAAACAGGGCCCTAATTGGTTTTCTACAGACTTCTTACATGTAAATGACTGAGTTCGTGTTCCTTGCTATGTGCCAGGGAAAAACTAATTATTCTAGATGTAACCATCACAGTGTTAGCTTGTTTTATCTGAATTCCCAGAATTGTTTTATCTGAATTCCCAGAAATTAAGCCACACAAATATAGAGAGATGGGTGCATTTTCTAATGAAACATATTCAAGGGTAGCTATGTTAACCATGAAAACAAATGGAACAAAATATAATATCGAGAAAAGAGTGCTATCTTTATTTGCATTTGATTGGCCAATAAAAATATTTTCTAAGTTAGCCCAAGCAAAGCGATATTAGTATCTAGGCTATTGAGACCACATTAGTTTTTTGCTTCATGAGGAAGTTGCATTCAGCCTTTATGTCTGCTAACTACTGCTACCTAGATTTGTCCTTTCAGAGATCACATTTTGTGATCATGAGTTCTATTGAAATAATCACACTTTGAACAAAGAATTGCTTTCTTTCATCTTTCCTAAATTCAGTTAATTATAGAATTATGAAAGAATAATAATAAAAAGCACCACAAAAACACAAATACTTTGGAACTCCTTCCACCCACAAACATGAAACCCACAAATAGTCCATTGAGAATGTCACACTTATGTGTATGTGTGGTATTATATCTTCAGAACTGCAGAGTCATATGTGAGTGTGTATGTGAGACAAAGGCCAGGACATCTGGTGATTAGGTCCTTCAAGGAGCCAGACTACTAATATGTATTGGGACAGCACCTAGACACCAAGTGTAATGAGCATGATGCAATGAATAGGTAATGTTGCATGGGCCAAGTGTATAAGAAGCACACTCAGTGTGACCATGTGTGGATCATTGTTGTTGGTCAGTGTGAAGAGAGTTATGCTCCATCAGGTGTGGTGATGCCTCGGGAGCCAGCTGCCGGAACCTGGAGAACTGAAAATGAGAAAGGGCATCCGCCAAAGGATTAAGCACACCAGAAACATGCTGAGCATGGAATAAAACATTAGAGTTCAAACACTGCAGGACCATCGCCCTTACCAAACACATGACTCTGGGGGACTTGGAAGACTGAGAATTTACCACCTGAATGACCGCCTGGTTGTCACACCAAAACCAGATGGTCTTGTTAGCAAGTTGGCTTGCCGATAGATGCACAGCCGCTATATTAGGAAAAAGTTCCAAAAACGTCAGGTCTCTAGTCAGACCACATTCAATCCATGAAGAAGGCCACACCTCTGCAGCCCACTGGGCATTCCAATAAACACCAAAGCCATGGGCACCAGCAGCATCAGAGTGTACCTGAAAGTCTGCCCTCAGCAGCATCTCAGATCTCCAAAATGAAATCCCATTGAATTGCTCAAAGAAGCACTCCCAAACCTTCATGTCCTCACAAATCCCCCTTGTGATCCTAATATGATAGTGTGGTGCAAACATCCCTATAGTAGCCCTATATAATCTTGCACAGAATGCTCATCCCAGAACTATTACCTTGCAGGCAAAGTTTAGTAATCCTGTAAGGGATTGAAATTCATGAAGTGTAGCTTTATGCTTCCCCATCATCACCATAGCCTGCTGTCTCATAGCCATCAGTTTGTCATTCAGTAATCGAGAAATACCGGATACGGTGTCTATCTCGATGCCCAAAAAGGTAAACCGTGTATTGGGCCCTTCAGTTTTTTCTTCAGCTAAAGGGACTCCCAACTTCGCCATCAAATCCTAAAAATCAGCTAAAGTGTCCATTGTGAAGAATTGGGATTTGCAGCAATCAAGAAGTCACCTAAATAGTGGGTTATAGCCCTGTTATCTGAGCGCTTTACTGCACACCAATGAAGAAAGGTGCTGAAAGTCTTGAAGGCTGAACAAGAAATCAAGCATCCCATTGGCATGGCTTTATCAAAGTAATACTTTCCTTCAAACTGAAAACCCAGTAAATCAAAATAATCAGGGTGAACAGGGAGTAGCCTGAAGGCGGATTTTATGTTGCACTTTGCTAAGAGGGCTCCCTTGCCTAAATTCCTGACCATCTTAACCACTGAATCAAATGATGCATACTTAACAGATGTAAGCTCAGGGTCTATGGCATCATTCACAGAGTCACCCTTCGAGTAGGATAAATTGTGAATCAACCTAAATTCCCCAGGAGCATTCTTGGGAACCACACTCAAAGGGGATAAATGTAGGGTGGGAATTGGAGCTGATCATGAAGTCCTGAAATCCTTCCAGCAGCTATCTCTTTTGCTAGCTTGTCCCTCACGATAGTTGGTAATTCTCTCACAGAATGAGCATTAGGCGCATAGCGATATACCATGGAACATGTATAAGGGATGCAAAAACCGAAGGAAAAACCATGAAATTAATAAGATGCAGTCTCCTTGTTTGGGTATGCCCTCAGCCAAGCCAAAATTGCATCTAACTTAATTGGTGATGGAGCCTTTACCTCCTGGTGATACTGGCTGGGGGGCACCTCCCACTCCAGACCACATACCTCTGCTACAGGAAGCACCAGGGTGATCACCCCCGCAGGTGTTACACTTGTGATCAAACCTACAGGGCTGCCTCCTGCACTTGCCTGTGTTGAAATCCCAGCATATACCAAATTGCTTTATTTCTCCCATGCCAGACCTCGCATTCTGCTCTTTCAGCTGAGTAACCATAGGGACAAACCCATTGTCACATCTGCTCGAAGGGGAGGCACCCACCATTACATCTGCCCATAATTCAGACTGTACATGTCTCCATGACAGGAAGCGATCTTGTGCAGCTCTCATTCTAAACTACTCATTGTATTGGAGCCAGGCTGCACCCCTAGTGTTATGATGGCAGTTAGTGTAAGCTTTTACCATGATCTCCTGGTATTTAGAAAAGTCAGGAGACCTAAGGGGCACTTTTTCTGTATAACTCCCCTGTAAATAGTAAAACCCATAATCCAGTTCACAAAATTACGCTCCAGTTTAGGTCATTTGAGTGCCTGAAACTCTTTTGGAAGGCTGAACACAATCCCATCCTTTACCATGATCCTTGGTTCAGGATCCCTAAAAGTAAGAGAAAATAAATCAATATAATCTCCCTTCCATATTCTTTCTTTAGTGCAAAGAGGAAGGTGTGAGCGAAGGGTTGTAGACATTCCAGCACAAGGAATGGATTCAGAATGCACAGTTACTCCTGATAGCACAGGAGCACCCAAAGAAGACACCACAGGGGTGTCGCTAGCCAAAGCAATTGGCTGACCGGCCTGTACCCTAGAGTCAGGGACCTGTGTAACCACAGGTGCCTGCACAGATGCACCAAAAGCTTCAGGGATGGGGCCTTCCAAACCCACACCCTGGCTAACCTGGCCACCTGGAGCCCATACCGAGGTGGGCCAATTTGTCAGTGAAGGATTAGTAGGAGACAAACCTGATATTGAAGCTTTCTGCACAGGTCCCCTGATGTGTGGCCACGCAACAGCTCGGGTGTCGGACAGAGGAAGAGGCAGCTGCCTGATCTCTCCTCTGCTCATCATGGGTTTGCTCCACTGCATCAGAACCTGGAAGAACCACTCCTTGGAAGAGGTTATAAAGATATGACACAGTGGGCTGCTTAGAAACAGGGGCAGCAGCACCCTGATTCTCCATACCTGGAACCCTTTTAAGAAGTTCCCACAGATCGGCCATAGTGGGTTGCCCTGCCTCTATAGTCGAAACCACCAAAGGACCCAGTGTAGCAACAATTACCTGAGAGTCAGGTACAGAAGGAGGGAGCAGCACTACTGTGTCCAGGTTGCCAGAAGTGCCAGAAGCACTTCTGTGTCCAGGTTGCCTCTTTGCTTCTAACAATCTATTGGAATTTTTATTCAGTAATAGCCTTCTTTAAGGGTGGAAAACTGATAGCTGATAAATATCTTGAAGTTCAATAATCAATAAATATCTTGAAGTTCAATTAAAACAGCAAACAACACCCATCACCAACAACACCATGGTTTCCTGCATAGCAATAATAGTAGTAGTCTGGAGGTATTTTACAAACTCAGGGCCCACCAATTTACCTCTCTATGGGTTCATTCAGACTGATCAAAAAGTCCTAGATTTTGTCTTTGTTCTTTCCAATTTTATACTTGGTTAAAATAAATAAACCTGGGGAGTTGGTATAAAAAGTATCTGACAGTCCTGGGAGTTGACAAAAAATATTCTGGGATAAATAAAATGTGACCAGATGCTAACTGTGGTAACAGATCATGAATTAAACATATAAAAAATAAGAGTAAAACTCAATAAGAAAACAAAACCAGCCATCATACTAAAATATGATCAAAACAATATCTCAACAGAATTTATTGACAATATAAGGAACAGATTTGTGCTACTTAGTATAATAGACCAAGAACCAGAAGAACTACGGTCTGAAGCCAGGGACACAATAAAAGAAGAAAGCAGACAGACACTTTCAAGAGCAAAAAAGAAAGAGAAGAAATCATGGATGTCAGCTAAAATGCTACAAGCAATAAAGAAAGAATAGAAGAAGAAAAAAAAAAGGGGGGGAATATGAACAAACTAAGAACCCTGAATGCAACATTACAATGGCTAGTATGAAAAGACATAGAAAACTACTACAATGACCAGTGCAGAGAAATAGAAGACAACAAAAGAAAAGGGAAGAACAAGGGACCTATTCTACAAGATCCAGGAAATCAAAGGAAAGTTCAAACCAAGGACTGGGATGCTCTATGCCAATAAAACTAACAAAAATACAAGACCAGGAAGGAATAAAAAGATATTGGATGCAATACACAGAAGATTTATGAAGGACACATAGGTTGAAGAGCCATATGAAGATGACCCCCAAATTCTAAAAAGTGAGGTGGAAACATCAATAAGAAATGGCAATAAAATAAAATAAAATAAAATAAAATAAAATAAAATAAATCACCAGTAACAAATGATATTCCAATCATACTGCTGCAATCCACATTGACAGATTCAACTCTAGCACTAACCAACATATGTTAACAGATATGGAAAACAAAACAATGTCCAACAGATTGGAAGTTGTCAATATACATCCCCATCTACAAAAAAGGAGACACAAATGACTGCAGCAACTTTAGGACCATAGCACTAATCTTTATGCTCAAAATTCTGCAATATACACTCCAACCATACATGGAGAGAGAAATCCCAGAAGTCCAAGTGAGGTTCAGGAAAGGAAGAGGCACTTGGTACAACACTGAAAGCATACTGTGGCTAATGGAGCACACCCCGGAATTCCAAAGGAAAATCAGCTTGTTCTGTATAGACTATAGCAAAGCCTTTGACTGCATAGATCATGAAAGGCTATAGAATGCCCTTCAAGACATGGGAGTGCCAACACATCTGATAGTCCTGATGAGCAATGTGTACTCAGGACAAGAGGCTATTGTCAGAACAGAACATGGAGAAACAGATTGGTTCCCAATCAGATAAGGCTGTATCCTTTCATTCTATCTGTTCAACTTGTATGCAGAACATATTATAAGAAAAGCAGACTTGGACATAGAAGAAGGAGAAGTGAAAATAGGAGGAAGCAATATCAACAATCTAAGATATGCAGAGGATACCATAGTAGTAGTAGAAAACCTCACAGATCTGGAATATATACTAAGGAAGATGAAAGAAGAAAGTGCTAAGGCAAGCTTAATGTTGAAATAAATAAAACAAAAATAATGACCACTGAAGACCTTCACAAGTTCAACCTAGACAATAAAGAAATAGAAATAGTAAAAGAATTCCCATACCTGGGATCAAACATTGATAGAAATGGGAACTGCAGTCAGGAAATCAGAAAAAGATTAAGAATGGGGAGAGAGGCTATGAAAGAACTAACATCTCGCTTTAGCTCTTTTCTAGCTTCTTTTGGCCATCAACCTCATTCTAATTCTTCAACCCATTTTCTTGGTCACTGTCTAGATTTAGTTCTTGCTGCCAAGTGTGTCATTTCTGACTACTTGGCATCTGATTTCCCATTATCTGATCATCATTTAATTTCTTTTACTCTTACTTATATCCCACCTTCTCGTCATAGTGCTCAACATTATTTTTACGATCTTCAGTCTATTAACTGTGACCTTCTCAGTCAGTCTTTGGATTCTTCCTTCTCTTCTTTATCTTTTGGGGACTCAGCTGACTCAGCGATGTTTTTATTTAACTCCACCCTTTCTTCAACTCTCAACAGCTTTGTCCCTGTATCTGTTCTCGTGTCCTCCTCTACAAATAGACCTCAGCCCTGGCTTATTCCCATAGTTAGGTTCCTCCGGTTGTGCTCTCGAGTGGCTGAACGTCTTTGGAAAAAGTACAGGGAGTGGGCCGACTTTATTCATTATAAGTTTGTTCTTTTATCCTTCACACATGCTTTGTCCATGGCAAAACAGAACTACTTTAAAGCATTGATTTGTACCAATGAGAGGTGCCTGCAGCATTTGTTTTCCTGCTTCAACACCTTGCTAAAACCTCCTTCTCCCCCTAATTTTTCATTATTATCTCCTACCGACTTTGCTAATTACTTTATCACTAAGATCACTACTATCAGATCTGAAATAGTTCTTTCTAACTTATCTTCTCCCATTAATTTTCTGAAACTTTCAACTAATCAATTCTCTGTGTTTCCTCTGGTTTCTCTGGATGAACTCTCAACCCTCCTGCACTCTTCCAAACCTACAACTTGTTCTCTTGATCCAATTCCCCCCTGTTTCCTAACCTCTATAGTCCCCTCCTTCCTTCCTTTGCTTCTTTCTATCTTTAACCTCTCTCTATCTACAGGATCTTTTCCCTCTGACTTCAAACATGCTCTTGTTTCCCCTATCTTGAAAAAAATCTTCTCTTGACCCCTCTTCTTTGTCCAGCTATCGTCCAATCTCTCTTCTTCCCTTTCTTTCTAAGGTTTTGGAACTGGTTGTTTATTCTCGCTGCCTTGAGTTTCTCGAAGCCAACTCCATCTTCGATCCCTTTCAGTCTGGTTTCCGCCCACGCCACTCCACTGAGACAGCCCTCACAAAGATCTCTAATGATCTTTTATGGGCCAAGGCAAATGGTCTCTATTCTTTTTCTTTTTTAATAATAATTTTATTGAAAATACATTAAACAACAAAGACAAAACAAGACAAAATAAAAACAAAACAAAATCAAACAGCCTACATAAGACACATCACACAATTAAAAACAAGAACAAATAACTAACTTCCTTCTAAATTCGACTGATATATCTTAAATACCATATATTTTTCCTCTTAATTTGTGTATTTACATTACTATAATATGTCAACTTATCACAGTTAAGAGAGTTACCTTACCATTTCTCTAAGCTTCTTCTTCTTTTTTAAATTGATATATAAAAGCATTATCTCTCTTTTATCTATATAATTTTTTTCCTTCTCTGAATACATCATATCATGTGCATAACTAAAAGTTTTCTAGACCCATAACCCAAAGTTCACCCCATATTTGTTTAATAAATCTAATAAACGGATTCCAAACCTTTACAAAATTCTTTGTTGATTTGTTTTGTAATATTTGTGTCAATCTATCATTTTCCATCAGGTCATATACTTTCCAAATCCAATCGTCTATATCTGGAATTATTTTTTGCTTCCATTTCACTGAATACACTAATCTAGCAGCTGTTATCATATAAAATATTAACCTTCCATATTCCTTTTCCAAATTATCATCTTCAATAATATTCAACAAATATGTTTCTGGATTCATTGGTAATGGTTGTTCTAATATCTTTACAATTTGTATATGTATTTTATTCCAATTTTTTAAACTTGTTTACATCTCCACCAGGTATGGTAATATGTTCCTATATTCTTCTCACATTTTCAGCACTTGTTTTCTTTTAATTTATAATTTTTTCAAAGTTTAAATGGGGTCAAGTGCCATCTATATAGCATTTTATATAAGTTTTATTTTAAATTATAACTGACCGTATATTTCATTGTTTTTGTCCATATTTTTTCCCATTGTATAAAAGTTATTGTATGCCTGAAATTCTGTGCCCATCTAACCATATATGGTTTTACTTGCTCATTTTCCATCTCTATTTCCAGTAATAATTTATATATATTTCATATTCTATGCTCCTTCCCTGATTTTATTATTTTTTTCAAACCCTGGAATCTCATCTTTAATATTATTCATTGTTAAATCTAATTTAACTTTCTCTCTAATTTGGAAATATATATACCAGGTACATTGTATACTTTCCTCACGTAATTGCTCTAGTGATTTAAGTTTATTTTCTTTTTGGACAATAGCTCTTTATATGTTACCCATTTAGAGTTTTTTAACGGTGTCATTTTAAAAAAAAGCTTCATTCATTGAAGTCCATTTTGGAATTCCTGGACATATTTTCAATTAAATTTTTAACAAAATCCTTAATAATGATCTTCTTATATAATGGTCATTAAAATCTTTATTTACTTTCAATTTATTGAAAAATAGATATCCGTGCCAGCCATATCTTAGATCTATACTTTCTAATTTTAATTGTCTTTCA
>CM034706.1:23529413-23543631 GCA_020142125.1 Phrynosoma platyrhinos
TTTGATAAATCCCTTTGCCAATTTTGAAATGGTTTATCATTGGTAATAATAGGTATATTTTGGAATAAAAAAATCATTTTTGGGAGTATGTTCATTTTAATAGTTGATATTTTTCCCAATCAAGATAAATCCATATTTTTCCATTTCTCTAGATCTTTTTTTATTTCTTTCCATTTAGATTCATAATTATTTTTAAATAAATCAGAATTTTTCATTGTTATATTTATCCCTAAATATTTTACTTTATTTACACACAGGAAATTTGTTTTACATTTAAGTATTCATTTTTCTTCTTCATTGAAATTTAATGTTAAAACATTTGTTTTTTCTTTATTTATAGTTAATCCAGATACTTTACTATATTCTTGTAAAGTATATTGTAATTCCTCTATATTATCTAATGGATAAGCTAGGGGTATTAAAAGATCATCTGCGAAAGCCCGCAGTTTGAATTCTTCTTTTTTTAATTTTAACTCCTTCTATTTTTGGGTTGTTTCTAATTGTATTATTTAATACTTCTAACATAATAATATATAGCAGGGGAGACAAGGGACATCCTTGTCTAACCCCTCTATATATTTCATAGTTTTCTGTTTCTTCACCATTGATTATTTGAGCTGCCTGTTGTTTCTTATAAATATTGCTCATCCAGTTTAGAAAGTTTTCTCCCATTTCCATCTTTTCCAAAACTTTTATCATAAATCTCCAATTTACTTTATCAAATCATTTTTCAGCATCAATAAAAAAGTGCAGCTTTTTTATCTATTTTTTTTTAGTGATATTCAATTAGGTTTAGTAAATTTCTTAAATTTTCTTTCATGTGGCAATTAGGTAAGAATCCAGATTGATCTTCATGTATTATTTTTACTCATATATATTTTTAGCTGATTTTCCAGAATATTTGCAAATATTTTATAATCATTATTTAATAATGAGATAGGTCTGTAATTTTTAGTATCAAGATGATCTTTGTTTTCTTTGGGAATTAATATTGCATTTGCTTTTTTCCAAGTTTTGGGGAATTGGTTAGTTGTTCGGCAAAAAAATTATAAAATTCCACTATTGGGCCATCTGTTCCCGGGGTTTTCCCGGGTTTACTCTTGTTTATTGCGTCCTCTATTTCCTCAATTGTAATCTTTCTGTTTAAAGATATTCTTTCTTGTTCTGTTATTTTTATTATTGTCTGAGTCTCCAAATATTTCTCTATGTTTTTAGATTTAGTTTGTGGTTCTTCCGATAGTTTAGAAAAGTACTTATAAAACAGGTCTTTTATTTCCTCATGATCTGAAATTATTTTATCTTCATGCTTTAATTGATTGATATATTTTTTCTCTTTTTCCTTTTTTAATTTATAAGGTAAAAGTTTTCCAGGTTTGTTTGCTTGCTCAAAATTTCTTTGTTTTATAAATCTCATTTTTTTTCTAGCTCTTCCATGTTTACTATAGAGATTTGTTTTTGCAAGCTTTTAATTTCTTTTATTTTCTCTTTATCTTTTGGGTTTGCTTTCCATTGCTTCTCTTTCTTACTTAATTCTTCCTCTAGTTTTTGTAATTTTTCTTGTTTTTCTTTGGTCTCTATTCTGTGCTCATCCTTCTCGATTTATCTGCGACATTTGACACCATGGATCACTGTCTTCTAGTTGATATACTTTCTGACATTGGGTTCTTGAACTAAGTTCTTGATTGGTTTAAATATTATCTGTCAGATAGATCTTTTGCAGTGTTCACGGATGGTCAGACTTCGTCCCCCCCCCCTTCCCCTATCTGTTGGAGTTCCCCAGGGTTCTGTTTTGGGTTCCCTATTGTTCTCTCTTTACACCTTGTCTTTAGGAAAACTTAGTAGTTCTTTTGTTTTTTCCTATCATTTGTATGCCGATGATACCCATCTGTATCTTTCCACCCCTGATCTCTCTTGAGAGCTTGAACAGCAAGTTTCATCATGTCTCTCAGCTTTCTCTCTCTGGATGTGTCATCGGCATTTGAAGCTCAACATGTCCAAGACGGAGCTTCTTGTCTTTTCACCTAAGTCCTCCCCTCAACCCTCTTTCTCTGTTTTTGTTGACAACACTTCTATTCGTTTGGTCCAGGAAGTTCATAGCCTTGGTTTCATTTTCAACTCCTCCCTGGCTTTTATTCCCCATATTCAGGCCACAGCCAAAGCCTGCAGATTTTTCCTTTATAACATTGCCAAAATTGGTCCCTTTCTTTCGGCCTCCACTGCCAAGACTCTGGTCCATGCTTTGGTGGTCTCCCAATTAGATTATTGCAATCTCATTCTAGCTGGGGTTCCCCTCTCTCATCTTCACCCTTTAATTTCTGTTCAACATTCAGCTGCTCACATCATTACTTCTGCTCGCTGCTTTGATCATGTTTCCCCCTTGTTATCTTCTCTTCTCTGGCTCCCCTTTCCCTTTCGTATCCAATATAAGCTTGGGTTGTTAACTTTCAAAGTCCTGCATGGGCTAGCCCCTCTTTACTTATCTAAACTTCTTTCTCCTTACACTCCGATCTGTGCCCTCTGTTCTAGTAGTCAAGGCCTGTTGTCCCAACCTAGGATCTCCACTGCTCCATCCTGGATTTGCCCCTTCTCGCTTGCCACACCTCACCCCTGGAACATTCTTCCCCCTCAAACATGGGTCATTACTTCTCTGTCTACTTTTAAATCTGAGTTAAAAACCACCTTGTTTA
Source organism: Phrynosoma platyrhinos (assembly GCA_020142125.1). Classification (NCBI taxonomy): domain Eukaryota; kingdom Metazoa; phylum Chordata; class Lepidosauria; order Squamata; family Phrynosomatidae; genus Phrynosoma; species Phrynosoma platyrhinos. The sequence goes on from CM034706.1 coordinate 23,532,101, forward strand.
GGGAGGCATTCCCAGATACTGTTTGATTTACATTTATATATACTTTTCTGTCATTTGGGTAGACCGTGGATGTTGTTAATTAATTGTTGTATTGCTTTTTGTTTTAATTGACTTTTATTATTTTACCTATTGTTTGTATTAGATTGTATGCCTCTGGCAGGTTTTTATTCTATTTTATGTTGATTTTCTCTTTGTATAGTGCTGTGTATATTGACAGCACTTTAGAAATAAACTATAATAATAATAACTAGAAAAGATTCTAAAATGCAAAGATATACAGCTGTGCACAAAAGTTATAATTGTACAACCATTACCATGTATGGATGTGAGAGCTGGACAGTTAAGAAAAATGATAGGAAGAAAATAAATTCCTTTGAGATGTGGTGCTGGAGAAGAGTGCTGAAAATCCCATGGACAAACAAATGGTTCCTAGAGAAGGTCAAACCATAAACCTCCCTGGAAACCAAGATGACAAAACTAAGGCTGTCATACGGACACGTCATGAGAAGGGAGGACTCTTTGGAAAAGACAATAATGCTGGGAAAAGTGGTGGGAAGTATGTCACATTGGGACTGATGTGTGAATGTGATTTTCAGTATCTCTACCAGACCTTGAGATACCCTTTACAAATTAGGAAGCATAGCCAGATAGTTCATGGTGAAGGTATTTATTTACAGGTGATAAAGAGGTGACTTTGGCTATGAGGGAGGTATTGATCTGATAAAGAGATATCATCAATGGATGTTTCCTCTGTTGTTTATTCCTGGGTACAAGGGATAATGACTAAGGAGATTAGCACACCAGCTTTTATGTAAACACACAAAGATGGATTATATCACATAGCCCCATCCCCCGGTAGTATTCATCCCGTACCTGACCTGTTCTTCTCCCAGACCTTTTAAAGAATGGGATTTTCCCATTCTTTAAAAGGTCCGGGAGAAGCCTGGATCAGGTACGGGATGAATACTACCCGAGGATGGGGCTATGTGATAGAATCTGTTCCTGTGTGTTTACATCATGTGCCTAGCGCAGGAACAAAAGTTGGTGTGTGAATCTCCTAACTTTCTTGTGGTTTCAATATAGTTGTGTGATTTCAAGCTGCCATATTTATTACATGCCCTCTTTCTTGGGAGTTGTACTTTGCTTTTCAAATTATCTTGTTTGTGTGCAACATTTGGGAACCTTGAAGCACAGGTATAAGGGTTCTGAACTGGAATGCTATTTTGGAAAGTTAATGGGTAAGCTCTTCCTCCCCTTCTTTAGGCAGTGCTGACTAATAATGCTAAGATCCTTCTTAAATTTCAGCTAATATGTTGGCTCTGAGTTCAATGACAACCTTCTATAATAAGTAGCTACTAGGCAAGGTATAGATTTAATAGATGCAGTTTCCAAGAGTTGATTATGAGATTGGGATTATAACATTATTTTCTGAATGGGATTTCTGAATCACAATTCAGCTCTCCCCAATGATCCATTTGAATAATGAAAATTTAGTAACAGAATCTTTTCCTGTCTATCCTCACTCCTGATAAATTGTGCAAGTCACTCAGTAATGCTCTATTCTTAATATGAAACTTGTGAGGTCTTGACTCTGCATTAATGAAAAACTAAAATTGAGTGGTTTGTTATGAGTATTGGTGGACTGAACATGAAGCTGCTTTTAGAAGTGGAGAGGGGTAGTCACAAAGCTTACTTCAAATGGATGTTTCTTTGTAATTATAAGTTGATCTGTCCACCCAGAAATGTAGAAGATTTTTGTAATTATAAGAAGATCTGTCCACCCAGAAATTTAGATTTTTACAGTCATCCAGAGTCTACATAATTTCCATATACAATTGACTTCTGATGTTATCTACCAAAAACCTCTCCATGATCAGCCCTGGTGGCGCAGTGATTAAATGCCTGTACTGAAGCCACTCACTCATAGACCACAAGGTTGCGAGTTCAATACCAGCCAGGGCTGAGGCTCGACTCAGGCCTGCATCCTTCTGAGGTCACTAAAATGAGTACCCAGCTGTTGGGGGGCAATCAGCTCACAGTTGTAAACCGCTTAGACATCCCATAGTGTGATATGAAGCGGTATATAAATGAAGCTGCTTTGCTTTGCTTTGCTTTTTCCTAAACGTTAATTTTTTATTTATTTTTTTTTGGCTGTCCTTGACTAGGTCAACAACAATGGGGATAATCTGTCTCCATAAGAGTTTACTTGATATAATGAACCATTAAAACAGAATTTTCTAGGGTTAATTTGGTCATCAAAACTATCTTCTTTATCTAAAATTACTACTGGTGGCATAGTCATTATTATAGCAGATTCTACAAAATCAGATTCACAGATTCACAAAACAGAAATTATGCAAGACAACTTTAAGTGCAGTTGGTTTCTTTCATTAAAAAAAATAGTTCAGGAAATGCTGCAGTCAGTAAGCAATGGTCTCCTAACAAGGTTAAACAGCCTATATTAGCCTTGCTTGGGTTGTTGGAGAATTGGATTGCAACTTCACATTGTTCAATTCTCCAATCATAGCTAAGCTCCTATGAATGTAAATGTTTTGTTTCCAGGTAGAATAGGTTTTCACAAGAAGATTCTGTAAGACAATTGTTTCCTTAACTAGAAATTCACTTAATATCTCGACTTCTTTTCTTTTGCTAAAAGCCTTCCAAATGCCAAACAGTTTCTTTAAAAGAATACGGCTAAATGTGCAAAGTGCCGGTAACTATTTTTTTAACAGCAAAATATTTTGTTTATTTGTTGTTATTTGTGATGACTACCACTATAGGAGACAAGCCAGTTCAGACAAACAGTGAAGATTAAAAGCATTTCTTTCCATAGTTTTATCTTAGCAAGAAAATCTCTCTAAACATTCACTAGAAGAATACATCTTAGGAGCTGGAGAATCTACAGTCATCATATAAAGGCTTCCCAAAAGGTTCAAATGGTCCATTTCCAGTAACATAGAAAAATGAAACTGCTTATTTGACCACATTTATTTCCCTAGAAGTGTAATTTGCACCCCTCTTTGCAGCATTTGTTAACAGTCCTTCTGTTCTGGTTTTCTAATAATTATTTTTTTCAACCACTCCCTTTTCTTAATTGTTCAGTATGTCCAAGAACAGCTAGGTGATGAGGAATCCAAGATAAGTTAAAGCTTGAAAAATAAAGATCAAAACTGGATACATCAGAGTAGGATAAGGCCCTGAGACACAGCTATGTGCCATCTTTCCTTCTAGTTGTGATCAAGAATCAACATAATTTAATTCAGCGAATTCTTTATTCTCAACTCAACTTCTAAGACCAGATGTAGTGATCACATTAACAGCCCTCAACAAAAGGGTTTTATGTCATATGAAGGCTACTGTGTATGTAACATTTTACTTCAAACGGTGATTGATACTGTCTACCACACCAGACAAGAGTGCTTTGTCGCTTGGCCTGGCCTTTGGCTCTGTGTTTCATTGCCATATCCTAGAAACTCTGCCAGAACTGAGCATGCCATCATCATTCCCCAGCCTTCTTCATGAGCTCTGTAACAAGAGTAGCACCATGGTGTGGGCCATGGAAGATGAGACTGCAGAAATTCAGATTTGTAGAAACAGGGATGCCCACTCAGTCAAATTATTTTCAATCTAGCTTTGGAGCCCTTCATTATATTACCAACAGCCCCAGGGGCTTTAATTTGTATGGAAATAAAATAAACCTTTTAATTTATGACAATGATTTGGTTCTGGTAGTTGAGAATCCAAAAGAGCTTCAGAATTTGCTAAATATCACTGCACATGTTGCAGATTGGATAGTTCTGTGTGTTAATGTTAAAAACATTATCTTTTTCTTTTCATTGATGGGGAACTCCAGTCCCATTGCAAAGGAGATAACTATCAACATCTAGATACTCCAATGGGCTTCCAAAACTGCCATACCCCACAAGGAGTTAATTGAGCAATCACTGCCCTCATCAAGAAGTGGCTCAGCTTTCCTAAATGAGTCACCAATGACATCTTGCACAATTCTCAGAGATGCAGAGGAACAATGATAATTATTATCAGATGCAGAGGGGCGGGATATAAATAAATAAATAAATAAATAAATAAATAAATAAAATAAGGATTCCTAAACTGGGGGATTCTGTGGATACTACAATCATTATCTATGGGGGGGATGCAGACCAGGGCATCGGGGATGCCCTGGTCTGGAGCGCCACGGGACCGCAGCCCCTGCACTGTGGCACTCCTGCGGCGACCCTAAAAGGAGCTCCAAATTGGCGCTCCTTTTAGAAGACAGGGAAAGTGCACCCTAAACACGTAGGGCGCACTTTCCCTGTCTTTTCCGCCGCAGCGTGTGGGGACGCTGCGGCCGGAGGTTGCCCTCAGTACGGCGGCCGTGCGGAGGGCCGGCAGCTCCGAGGGCAACCTTGGGAAGAGGAAGGGGCGCCACGCATGCAGCTGCCCCTCCTCTTCCTTGCCTTCCTTGCCGAGGCCCTCAGTTCTCTTCTTTCTTATTTGCCCTGACAAATATCCATTGCTCTAGGTTCTGTTGAGGAAGTTGTCCAAAAGTGTATAGCCAGGATTTAATCTGAGAGTGACCTGACAATCTTCTGGCTCCCTTGAAAACAAATTTTGATGAATGACCTCTTCTACACAGAACACAATCCACTACGATAACAAACTAATTGGTTGCCAATGGTCTAGCATATTGAAGAGGGCCCAAAGAGAACTTTTCCAACAGAGCAAGGCAGCTGATAACAATTTATTTGAGAGAACTCCTAAGGGATAACTATACCACTGACCTTCTGAGCAAACTTCACCAGGGCAAGGTCTTTGAGGTATCATCATAATAGGATGAAAGTAATCATTTTATACCACTTAAAATGTTACCTTTCTCACCAATTGGCTATTTCTACATTACACTCTTTGAAATGTGCCTTTTAAATGTGTCTTTAAATCAAGCAAACATAACAAATGTTGTCACTGCTATTGCCACCCAAATGAGACATTCCACCATATGCTCTGTAGTTGTCCCCCACACTCAATAGCATAGAAACATTGGCATGAACTGATGACCTTACTGGCTAAAGTGATCAATGGGCACCATTTCCTTGAAATAAATTGTACCTGTGTAGCCAAGGGCCATTTAAGGGGAATTTATGATTAGCCCAATATTGCGAGACGGGCTGGCTACCAGAATGGGGAACCGTCTTCCCAATGTGTATACCAAGAAGACCAGGGAAGTCCCAGAACTGGGGCTGAGACAGATGCTTTCATTGAATGTAGTTTTATTATAAGGCAAAGTCACACAGTAACATGCACTCACACTCATACAGGATCAAGAAAAATAGAGGTTAGCATGGGGATAGAATACAGGCTTCACTAGGGAAATACTCACCAATAGACTAGGCTCGCCTTTGGGGTCCGGATGGGAAGAGTGGATATGGAGACAAGTCTGCTTCGCAGCGTGGGTTTGAGCAGAAATGCCGGTGACTAGCTTCAGATGTCAGAGTGACGTGGAGTCGTTTAGACCAAGAAGATCGCACACTGACTGGCCAAAATCTGGGGTTTTTATAGGGCCAAACTTGGCCTAAGGTGAAAGGTGATAATTGCAAAGATGACACCCGGATGTATAGGGTTATATTGTGTCTGCTAGTCTTAATCCGAAGGGCCAATATCCTGGGGGGGGGGGTGTGATCGGTTGGCACAATACAAACATTACACCTTCTGATGGTTTTGATGATTCCATCAGATAGTTCCATCTGCAACTCTCCTAGACTATCTGGAGGCTATGTATACATTGAGGATTAAGGGTGGTTGGCCCATGCCTCGGGTGTGGAGGACATTTGCCTCTATGTCCACTGCCAGAGTTCATCTGGAGGTCATTCATGGAGTTTATATTTTTGATATTAGCAGCACTATGGGTAACACCTGAGCCAGTGGACCAGACATACTCATCACAGATGAAGGCTAAAAGAAGAGAATTATCATGGACATCATAATTCCCTTTGAGAGAGGCCAGAGAATGTTAAAAGGAAAAGAGAAATATACTCCCCGGTTGATATACAGAGAGGAGGGTATAAATGTCTTTCCCCATATATTACTTGTTAGACCTCTGGGTGCTGGGATCCAGCAAATGAGGCTATGCTGAGAGTTTGTGGGGTGGAAAAGCACTACAGCAAACATGTGCATAAGCAAATATTTTTTGTTTTGTTAACTGTCATCAGGCCAAAATCAGGTCATAGTGACCCTGTAGATGAGATGCCTCCAAGACTCCCTGTCCTTAACTGCTCTGCGTAGTTACTTCTATAGCTCCTAGCCATAGCCTCCTTGATTGAGTCTATCCACTTGGCATGTGATCTACCTCTTTTTCTCCTACTCACTAACTTTCCAAGTATTATTGTTTTCTCAAGTGAAGGTGGTTGCAGACTGCCAGAAATAGTGCAAATTGAGTCCACTTTTAGGCTTAGGCTTAGGCTTAGGGAATCATGAGAACTGTATTTTATTGTGGCACCAGAGCTCTCTGACAGACAATGTCTCAGAAAAAAAATCAATTCCTATGATTCCCTAGCACTAACCCTAAACCTAAAAGTGGACTCAATTTGCACTATTTCTGGCAGTCTGCAACCCCCCTGAGTCAAGCCTTCTCATGATGTGGCTGAAGTACAAGAGAAAGTTTGGTAATCCTGGTTTCTTGATCTGTTCCAGTATCCAATTTTTTGGCCCAAAACAGATGGCCCAAAAGAAGCTGCTTTTGGCTGCTTTGGGGGCATGGTGATGCATGCCTCCCAAACAGCCAGAAGCCTTCCAAAGCTGTGCTGAGGCAGCAGAAGCCAGACTTTTCAGGAGCAGATTTGGGAGCAGGCCATTCAGTCACCACAAGCTCAGTCAGATTAAGGCCAGGGTGGCCTCTGGCCACTCCTTCTGGGCCATCTGTTTTGCCCCTTTGTCTTCCTGGTTGTTCACAGTATCCTCCTTAGCAATCTTCTCCAGCACTACCTTTTTAAATGAGTGGATTTTTTGGGGGGAAGGGGGGGTCAGCTTTCTTCACTGTCCAGCTCTCACATGATGATGGGAAATACAATGGTTTGGACAATCCATACTTCAGTATTGAATTGCATTTTTGCTTTTTATGATCTTGTCTAGTTCTTTCATAGCTAGCCCAGTCTGTCTTCTTCTGATTTCTTGACTGCAAACTCCATTCTGATTTGTGAAGTTGAAGGCTCTCACGGCTGGCATCCATGTTTTTTTGTGTGGTTTTTTGGCCTATATGGCCATGTTTTAGTGGTTTTTATTCCTAATACTTCACCAGCATATATGGTTGGCATCTTCAGAGAATGCTGGCATGGAATGGAGCGAAGTATATTTATATACTCTGTGACTCTTGGCTGAGAGAAGATGATTTACATGTTAATTTTTGTGTTGTTTTGTTGTTGAATGGCAAGGCCTCAGGGAGTAAGGATATGCAAGGAGGCATTGTATATAATTAGTGATCCATTGTCTGCTGGGAAATCGCCTGACCCTGGGTAGTTTTCATTTGCACATGCTGGGTTTTGATTTTGGTGTTTTTCAGGACTCTCAGGCAGACTTTGGGGCTATGCAAACCGGCCCAAAGGGCCAGCCTAGGGGTGGAGTTGGGGTGGAACAGCTGCATGCTGGCTGCCCCAACCCCAGCCCAAAATTGTCTTGATGCTGCATGCCCTTACTCACGGTGTGTGGCATCAGGATGCCCTCCCGGTGCAGTGTGCAGACACGCTGCACCAAAAGGGCACAGAAGAGCTGTGCTGCCAGCCTTTTAGACCAGCCTTTTGCTGCCCCTAAAAGGAGTGGCATTTTGTCGCTCTTTTAGGGGTGGCAAAACAAAGGATCGAGGCTGCGGTGTGTGGTTGCCAAAGCCCAGAGCAGCCCATCTGCATAGCCCCTTTGTTTAATTTAAGGGTTTCTTCTTTCCTGTCGAAATTGTCAAGGTGTTTGTGGATTTCAATGGCTTCCCTGTTTATTCTGACCTGATAGTTGTTGGCATGGTCCAAAATTTCAGTGTTTTCAAATAGCATTTTATGCCCAGGATGGTTTATAAGATGTTCTGCTACTGCTGATTTTTCTGGCTGACAGTCTACAGTGTCTCTCATGTTCCTTGATACGTGTCTGAATGCTGCGTTTGGTGGTCCTTATGTAGACCTGTCCACAGTTGCATGGTATGCAGTAAACTCCTGTGTCTGTGAGAGGGTCTTTCCTGTCTTTTGCTGAGCACAGGATTTGCTGGATTTTTTTGGGTAGGTTTGCATATCATTTGGAGGTTGTGTTTCCTTACTAGTTTCCCTATTCTGTCAGTGACTCCATTGATGTATGGTAGAAATACCTTCCCTTTGGGTGGTGGTTTTTCTTCACTCCTGTGGTTTTTTTTTGTTTTGTTTTGTTTTTGTTTTTTGTTTTTTTTTGTGGGTCTGATCGCTCCACTGATGTCTGAGCTGGGGTAATCTTTAGCCTGTAGAGCTCAGTCTAGGTGCTTCAATTCATCTTCCAGTAAGTGGGGTTCACAGATCCTTTTTGCCCAGTCTACCAATTTTTTCATTGTACTTCTTTTTTGTCCTGGGTGATGATTGGAGTTCTTGTGTAAGTATCTGTCCATGTGTTTTCTATATACTGTGCATGACAAACATTGGTTCGTTTTGCGGATGACCAGGACATCCAAGAATGGCAATGTTCCTTTTCTTTTTCTATGGTGAATTGGATGTTTGGGTGGATGTTGTTCAGATGGTTCAAAAACATGGTCAGATCATCTCCATGGCTCCAAATGATGAAAGTGTCATCCACATATCAGAACCATGTTGTGGGTTTTTTTGGTGCTGTTTCCAGGGCTTGCTTTTCAAAGTGTTCCATGTAAAAGTTTGCTATCACAGGGCTCAGAGAGCTTCCCATGGCTACCACATCTCTCTGCTCATAGAATCCATTGTCCTACTGGAAGTAGCTTGTGGTGAGGCAATGTTCAAACAGGGCTGTGATGTCTTTCAGAAAAAAAAGTTGTATGAGTGCTATGGTGTCCATTATGAGGACTTTGGTGAACAAGGAGACCACATCAAAGCTGAATGGTATGATTCAAGGTTTAAGTTCAAGGTTGTTGTTGTTTTTTTTCTATGAAGTGAGCTGAGTCCTTGATATAGTGGGGGGTTAGCCCTATATGTGTTTATAATTTTGTGGCCCAAAACTTGGCCAAGTCATATGTGGTGGAACCGATGGTGCTCACTATGTGTTGGAGTGGAATGGAATCCTTGTGGATCTTGGGAAATCCATACAATCTTAGTGGCAGAGCCTCAGATTTGCATAAACTTTGGTGTGTGGTTGGCTGAATTAAGTAGTTCTTTATCAAGATGTTCGTTTTTCTGGTGAGTTTGTTGTTCATATCTTGTTTCAGTTTTTTTGTATAATGCAGGATCTAGGAGTTCCTTTATTTGTTGTTTGTATTGTTTTGTTTCCATGATTACTTTGGCATTACCTTTGTCTGCTGGGAGAAAGATATTTTCTGGGTCCGAATTGAGGTTCTTGATGGCTTTTCTTTCTTTTTTGGTTAAGCCGTTGGGTGATGATTTTGCCTTGCACAGAATCCTTGCTGTTTCTCCTCCTATCTCTTCCATTTCCTCCTCTGGCAAATGGCAGATGGCATATTCAACATGGACAATGATGTCTTCAATTGGGATTCTGGTGGTGGAAACCGCAAACTTGCTTCCTGTGGCCAGGATGGATGTTTCTTCTTTTAAAAGTTGCCACTCTGTGAGATTGATGATGGTTCATGATGTGTCCAGTGAGGGTTTCAGCTGGTGCATGTATCATTTGTTGAATTTTTGTTTCTGCCTCTCAGTCTGGTCCACCATATCTTTTTCCATTTTCCTGTAGGTGAGGTTGTCAATTTTCTCCCAGTCTTTGGTGTTCATATTTTGACTGATGCCGAGGTGGAGTGACAGCACCCCTTGTCTTTTTTTGCCAGTTCTTTGCAGGTGGTGTGCATTCTCTCCTGTAACAGTACACGTTGCCCTGTGAAGATTTTACAGTCCTTTTTGCTGTGATAAAGTGTGGTATAGTATCTGTGTCTCTGCAGCGTAGTAGAAAGGTTAGCGAGCAGAGTAGATGTGCTTTCCTGGTCTGGAATTTGGCTCCTAGTCCTGAAATTCTGGCTGCCAGTTCTGAAAACACCAAAATCAAGACCCAACAAGTGCAAATGAAAATCATCCAGGGGTTTGCCCAGGACACAATAGATCACTAATTAAATAGACACAGTAACTCCTTACATATCCTCCCAACCTGAGTCCTTGCCATTCAACCACAGATTAACATGTAAATCACCTTCTCTCAGCCAAGGGTCACACAGTATATATATACCCCACTCATTTTCATGCCAGCACTTTCTGAAGATGCCCGCTACAGATTCTGGTGAAACGCCAGGAATAAAATCATCTAGAACATGGCCACATAGCCTGAAAAACCCACAAAAAACATCTGTTCTGATTCATGATTGATCCAAGGCATGGGAGATCTTTGACTTATTTCAATTTCATTGACTTCTAGATGGAATTTATGTAAGTCCTTTATGTCTATTGGATACCATTAAATGATCCCAAAATATTTACATAGAGCACAGTTTGAGTCACCACCAGTTTGAGGAGCCAGTCTCTACTTTTGTAGAAAGAAAATCATGATGAATCTGGAAATAATGTTTTTTACATATGCATGCATTTTTTGGGGGTATATTAGAGATCACCTATCTGTGAACTAAAAGTAAAATATATTTGTGGTCTCCCTTACTATGTTATTTCTCTTAGTGTAGGTTTTAAGGATCTTAATTTATTCTAGGAATGAAATAAATATACTATCTACATACTATTATACTATTTGTATTTCCAATTGTATTGTTTGGATCTGATTTGAGTTACTTTATTGTTTCTATGTGTGCGAGGGTATCAGGGCCTGCCTTCATATTTACTTCTTCCTCTTCTGTTTCTCTCAAACTGAGGAAACTCTCAGCTGTAGGGCTGGCAGAATTCAAGAGAAGGTAGGCAGCTGAACTGAAGAACAACTAACAAGCAGTACAAGCTCAGCAGGCAGGGAGGTGGACAATCCAACTACCAAAGCAGCACTGTAGCCATGAGGAGGGAGTTATTAGGAAGTAGAAGGAATGTTCGGTTTATATTTGGGGAATAGGACAGTCCTGGAAGAAGGCCCAGGCATAGGGCGACCAGATGTCATAACTGCAAAGGAGGACAAGGCACTGGAAAATGTAGGACTTTCACGCAAGCAAAATCATACTCAAAATTCTACAACATGGACTCCAACCATACATGGAAAGAAATCCCATAGGTCCAAGTGGGGTTCAGGAAAGGAAGAGGAACTAGGAACCACATTGCAAACATATGAACACCAGGGAATTCCAAAAGAAAATCAGCATGTCCTATATAGACGATAGCAAAGCCTTTGACTTCATAGATCATGAAAGCCTATGGAATGCATAGTTTTTGTGGGTTTTTCGGGCTGTGTGGTCATGTTCTAGAAGAATTTCT
>CM034706.1:23648733-23661040 GCA_020142125.1 Phrynosoma platyrhinos
TGGAGGATGACAGAGTAGCTGTCCTTTTGGTTGACAAACTCGTTCCTCTTCCTCAAGGGTGGCACAATCAGACAGTGGCACCCGTCTACGGCACCTACTACTTGGGGGAAACCAAGGTCAGCAAATCCTTTTATGATGTATGGGTGACAAGAAGGGGGAGAAGCTAAGGGTAAATGATAAAAAGTCACAGCATTTGCCAACTGATCAGGTTTTTCGTGAACCTGTGCAGGATCAACGGCCCTAGCAGCTGAATCTATACAGTAGGAGCAACACTGCATGCCAGGTCATGATGTTTTTCATGAACCTGCACAGGTTCAATGGCCCTAGCAGCTGAATCTATACAGTAGGAGCCACACTGTATGTCAGGTCATGACGTATTAGGCATCCCTGCACAGGTTCAACGGCTCTAGCAGCCAAATCAATACATTAGGAGCCACACTGTATGCCAGGTCATGACACATTCCGTGCAAGAGGGAAAAGTGACAAGTGTGTGCGACTGTCCTTACCTGAGCAGCATCCCACAGGTACACTGTCTATGACAGCTACCACTTCTCCATGGTGAGGGCGAAATCCACCAACACTTCCCCCACAGTGGTAAGGCCGACTCCAAACTGCTCTGATGTCTGCTTGTAGCTGGCTCTGTGGGCGAGGACCCAGATGGCCATGGCAACCCTCTTCTCTACCGGGATGGCCTTCCCTAGCATGGTGTCTGCCTGCTCAATTTGCAGATGCAGTATTTCTACTATCTTGTGGAAGAGGGCATGGGGCATTTAGAAGATCATCCTCCATTGCTCTTCAGACCAGATATATGTGACAAACCCATCCCACCAGTTAGCACTTCGGGGAACATCCACCAGCAGCACAGGGCTCTATCAGGGGGCATCAGAGCAGTGGTGGTGGCAGTATTCTAGCCATCAGGCCTAGAATAATAAAAAGAGCCCTCCCTCCATTCTATCTAATGTCATCTGGGGGAGAGACAGTAGGCAAGCACCATTGGGCCTGGAATAAGAAGACCCCTCCCTACATTGCATCCGATGTCCTCTGGGGGAGAGACAGTAGGCCAGCACCATCGGGCCTGGAATAATAAGAAGAGACCTCCCTCCATTACCATCCAATGTCATCTGGGGGAGAGACACTAGGCCAAGCACCATCAGGGCTAGAATAAGAAAAAACCTTACTTCTTAAAGGATGGGTGGGATTTGGGATTTTATGTTCTGTTTAATGAATAATAATAATAATAAAATTTATTTATACCCCGCTTAAATGAAGACAATCTAAGCGGCTTACATCAGTTAAAACCCCATACAACAAAATTCATAAACTCAACCCCCCCCCCTTAAAACAGTATTAAATGACAAGATAATTAAAACAGGAATATAAGCATTCCAATACAGATAAAACAAACATGACAATATAAAAATATAAAAATATAAAAATGCCCTGATTAGACTCAACTGTGCTGGGAGGCTGATAACAAGCTGTGCAAAGTTAAATGCCTGTATGCAAAAGTTTGTTTTACATGTTTCTTGTAGAAGGGTAGATTGTTTTCAGAGTTGCATGCTTCTTGGATGATACACTTATTATCCATGGATTAATAAAAATAATGCAAGAAAAAAGAGCTATTTTTTTTTCAATTTTCAGATATTGTCATCAAAAAAGAAAGTGTTGAGGCAGGTGATCTACCACCCCTTCTCTGGTAAAAACAGAAGGGAGAACATTAAGGCAGTTGTGCATTCCCCAACGAAGTGAAAAATTACTGCTGCAAACATGAAAGCTCTGCAAAAGTCAGTCAGCTCTACACCTGCAAGTTCATCTATGCCAGGCCTCTCTGGAAGCATGCATGTAACAGCCCCTTCCTCCCAACAACTGATTTCTGCACCTGCATGTGCAGATGTAAACCTAGAAAATACAAGTCGTATAGATCATTGGCTCATGTTAACTGAATTTTACCATCTTGCTATATCAAAAATGGAGTTTTATAAAAAGAAGATAGAGTTTCTTAAGAAGCATCTTCAGAACATTAAAGATTTGATATGTGGTGGTTCAGGAGGGAATGAAAACTGTTTTGAGGTTGAGGTGAAGGAGGTTGTGGCTAAAATTAAAAGACATCTGAAGTATGATTTTGGCATTCTTGTGAGGAGGGGGAATGTCAGGAGCTTTCCACTTCAGAGGTGGAGTCTGAGGGGCCTGTAAGCCCAACCCCAGCCCCTATAGGGGCAGTCCCTGACCTAGCCCCTGTGTACCCTAATAACCCCCTTTGCAATGGGGGGCAGGAATGAAGAAACCAAGGAGCCTGTTTCTTCAGGGGAGGAATATGTTGGCTCCACCGCTGAGTACCCTAATATCCCCTTGTTGCAATGGGGGAAAGGGAATGAAGAAACACAGGAGGCTGCTTCTTCAGGGGAGGAATCTGTTGGCTCCATCCCTGAGTACCCTAATATCCCCTCTTTGCAAAGGGGGGGGAGGAATAGGGAAGCAGGAGCCACCTCCTCTTCAGAAACTGAGGGCCCTGTAATTCCAACCCCTGCCTCTATAAAGACAATGCATAGCCATGATGCTGACCCTCATGGAGGGTGAAGTATAAGCCCTGAACCTGAAGAGGGAGACCCAAGTGTCTATATTGAAGGAGTAAGAAGCTGGGAGAGGAATATTTCAAGATTCAATTGTACTATTATTACAGAAGAATTCAGGTTTCACAATCTACATCAAATAAATTCATTCATTCAAACTGTAGAAAGTCTACCTACATCAATTCAAGAGATTCCTGATTCTTTTCTGAGAAGGGTGGAGGAGGGGGACATATTATAGGTGTGCCTGCGGGATGCTGGGCTAGAAAATCCACTGTTCTCTGTTAGAAGAGCCAGAGATAATTTTAATGCCAAAGACTTTCTAAGTTATGTTGAAAGTCTCATGCAGTGTAAAGCTGAGATCTGTATAGATGGTTCTCTGTGCTTAATGGTTATCGTAATAACCCCCCCAGGGGCGGTTCCCATAGACGCCTGAAATCTATACCCTCTGGCAAAATTGCACACATTAAAAGGCATTATTTAATAAATTTCAATAATGAAAACCATAATCTTTTTTGGGGGGGCTGATGGGGGCTATGTCTTCTGAGGAATGTACAGACGCTGAATTGTTAGCTAATGCTAGAAAATTGCATATGGATTTGGGGTGGACTGTTCAAAGAAAGGAGACCCCAATGGACATACCACAAGTTGAAAATCATTTAAAAGTTAACATTCAGGTCGTATGGTGGACTGAAAGAGGATGGTCTTTATTTAAAACACAGGAACATATATATTCCAAAACTTGTTTAACGTTCTTCAATGAAAACCATTTTTATGGTAGAAAAAAATATACAAGGCTTTTTTGGCTCGAAATCGTATTGCAGTCTCTGTCATTGCCTATATAACAATAACCACAAGTGCTTGTACATGTGTTATGCATGCAGAAGGAACAATTGTGAATATGGTAAGAAGGCACCCCAGCACTGTGATATATGTAAGGTGCTCTGTAAATCCCAAAAATGTCTACATGAGCACATGAACAGAGCCTTGGAAGAAGGAGAGGTATGCCAACCCTGCCAATGGTGTGTGAGGTGCAATAGTTATGTTGGAACAGATCACAGTTGCAGATGCCCTGGGAAACAGTGTCAAATGTAGAGCTCTCCTTGAGGGAAGTATAACCCATAGGTGATTTATGCAAAAGATTGAAAAGCTGAAACTGAATGTACAGATAGTTTTTTATGATTTTGAAGCAATGCAGTGTACTGGAATGCATATCCTCAATTTTATTCATGCAAGGACTCTTAGGGATGAAACACATCCTGAGTTTGGATGTAAAAAGAAATGGTCTCAGTTTAATAAGGAAAGGAGCTTCAGGGGGAAAACTATGTTTCAGAATTCATTGAGACATTCACCAAAAAAGCAGCATTCAAGAACAGCATTTGTATAGTGCATAATGTGAAATCTTATGACAGCTACTTTGTTGTTAGAGGGCTTATCTGGCAAAAGCTGGATCCTGAATTAATTACTCAGGGGGGAAAGCTGCAGGCTGTCATATTGAAAAACCTGAAAATCAGGGTTGCCCTTTGTCCCCATTATTATTTATAATGAACTTGGAAATACTGAATAATAATATCCGAAAAGATAATTTGATAAAAGGGACAAAAATCAGGGGGGAAGAATTTAAATTACGTGCCTTTGCAGACAACCTAATGTTATTAATATCGAATCCATTGGAGAGTATAGATCAGTTGCTAACAATATTCAAACAGTTTGGTGAGGTATCAGGTCTAAAGATAAATAGAGAAAAAACAACAATGTTGTTAATGAACATTACGAATAAAGAAAAAAGTTAACTGAGAAGTCTAACTTTCAAGAGAAAAAAATAGTGAAATACTTGGGGATAAACTTTACAACTAAAAATTCAAAATTATTTAAAAATAATTATGAAAAAAATTGGAAAGAAATTAGAAAAGATTTAGATAGATGGGGAACATTAAACTTGTCATGGATGGGGAAAATTTTGACAATAAAGATGAACATGTTATCAAAGATGCTTTTTTGTTTCAAAATATACCTATCATTATAAATGATCTACCTTTTCAAAAATGGTTGAAAGATTTATCAAAATTTATATGGGGAGGGGAAAAACCAAGAATTAAAATAAAAGTAAGGCAAGATGAAGTGGTAAGAGGGGGATTGTGATTACCAGATTTAAAATTATATTACTATGTGTGTGGTTTGAATTGGTTAGTAGATTGGATTAAGTTAGAGAGGGAAAGAAATCTAAAACTCGAAGATTAGGACAATGTGTATGGATGGCACAGTTATTTGATTTACAAGAAGATTAAAGTACATAAAGATTTTAACAATCATCATCTAAGAAGGTCTCTCTTAAGAATTTGGCAGAAAATCAAGGGTAAATGGGAAGACAATATACCTCGGTGGACTTCCATAAATGAAGCTTTTTTGAGAAATGATAAAATGGATAAAGATAAATGTGTGACGTATAATGATATGACATTGGGAGAAGGGAAAAATATCAAGATAAAGATGAGAGAACAGCTAATTGAGGAAGGTTATACCTGCAATTGGTTTACTTATCAACAAATAAGAGAAAGATTTTTATTGGACATGAAAACAAAAAGTATTGGGATGATGAATAAATAATTGAAGAAATAATTGCTCTAAAAGATGAAAATAAAATAGAAAGCTTTTATAGAATGATACTAAAAGTGGAAACAGAAACAGAAGTGGTTAAAACACATATGATCAAGTGGGCACAGGATATAGGACAAGATATAGAAATGGACCAATGGGAAAAGTGTTGGGAAAAGATTAAAATATACTTTGAACTATGATATTAGAGAAAAGTTTTATAAAATGCAGTATCGGTGGTACCTCGCACCTTATAAATTGGACAAAATGAGAAGAAATCAAAATAACCTGTGCTGGAAGTGTGAAAAGGAGGTGGGTACTTTTTCTCACATGTTGTGGAAGTGCACAGAAGTAAAAAAATATTGGAGAAATATACACAAGAAAATAAGTAAAATATTAGATATTGAAACTCCAGGTAATCCTAAAATGTATTTATTAGGAATAATAGAGGAAGAAGAACTAGAGCAGAAACATGGGAAACTGATATTCTATTTGATAATGGCTGCAAGAATAAATTATGCCTCAAAATGGAAATCTAACAAAATCCATACAATTAAAGAATAACAAGTTAAATTATATGACATTATGGAAAATGATAGACTCTTAACTTTAATAAAAGAGAAAGGGGTAGATAGTTTTAATAAGGAGTGGATACCATTAGTGAAATACTGGCAACAGGAAAAGGGGGAAAACTTTTGGTTGGAGATGGATTAAGAGAATTTAGAGACCTATCTAGGAAGATAGATGTAAATGAAGTGATATATAAAATATATATACAACAAGACATGGAAGATAATCGGAAGTTTGTTGTTGTTTTATTTTGTTTTTTGGTAATTTGTTTGTAATTTGTTTTGTTTTTGTCTGTTTATGTGTCCTATCTTATGTGTTGTGTAGATGTAGATGTATATATATGTTTTTAAAGCAACAAAAAATTTAAAAAAAAGAAAAACCTGAAAATAACTTTTATCGATTCTCTTAATCATTTACCAGCAAAGCCTCCTTAGGTGCTGGGGTATTCTGCTTCAAAAGGTTACTTCCCTCATTTTTTTTTATCACAGCTGCAAATCAAAATTAATTAGGACCCCTACCTGCTGCCCATTTTTATGTTATATATGCAATGAGAAGTAAGGAGAGGGCAGAATTTATTAAGTGGTATGAGGAGAACAAGAACAAGACTTTCAATTTACAAAAAGAACTGGAATTTTACTGTAAACAGAATGTTAAAATTCTGGAAGAAGCCTGTACCAGATATAGGCATGAAATCATATCTATGACATGATCTGAGCATATCATTGAAGATTGTGAAGGGAAAGTCAAAATACAAATCATGGCTATAGATCCTTTTCAGAGTCTCACCTTAGCTAGCGTCTGCCTGAAAATGTACAGGTTTTGTTTTCTCAAGCCTGAAACAATTGCCATACATGACTATATGGATTATCATGGCCAGGTTAAAAAGTTCTCAACTGCTGCCATTCAGTGGTTGTCATACACTGAACATACAGAAAACATTCAGATTCATCACGCCTTAAAGGGTGGCGAAGTCTAGATCGGTTCTTATTTTCTAGATGGCTATGCTGTTGAAAATAATGAGAAATTTGCCTTTGAGCATTTTGGCTGCTTTTTTCATGGGTGCAGGTAATGTTATTCCCTAACAGATCAGAACCCCATGACTGGTTCTTGTTTTGAGCATTTTTACAACATTACTAAGAGGAAGCTCCAGTATTTGAAAAAAATTGGTTTTGAAATTAGAACTATTTAGGAGCACAAGTGGTTTCACATGATCAAATCAGATCCTAATCTTCAAAGCTTTCTTACTAAAGTGCAGTTCCCAGAGGCTCTATCCCCAAGAGATGCCCTATACAGAGGCTGAACCAATGCCATTTGGCTGGATTACAAACCAAAACCAGGGGAGCAAATACATTATTATGACTTTACAAGTCTATACCCTTTTGTCAATAAGACAAAAGTTTATCCAATTGGCCATCCAACTATCATCTATGCCAATTTTGAAGATCTTGAAAACTATTTTAGACTTGGTAAAGTTAGGTTGGTCCCCCCTAGAATGCTGTATTTTCCCATTTTACACCTATAATTAACAGGTAAGCTAATGTTAGCTCTATGCTGCACATACAGAGAACATACAGTGCAGAGAGCATACAGTTAGACCCATGTTCTCACGGTGATGAGGACCAGGCTCTAGAGGAGATGTGGTGCACTATAGAGTTGAATCTGGCTCTCAAAAAAGGATTTAAGCTGCTGAAAATTTTTGAAGTATTGCATTTTGAAAAAAAAATCTGACACTGTTTTCAGAGAACATTAAAATGCACCTCAGGCAGAAACATGAAGCTTCAGGCTATCCTGACTGGTACATGACTGGTGAAGAAAAAAGAAAGTACATTCAGTCTTATTATGGGAAAGAGGGCATAAAATTTGATTCTGAGCAGATATGTAAGAATTCTGAAGAAAGGCAGATTGCTAAGCTGTTTTAAAATTCCCTATGGGGTAAATTTGCTCAGAGAGTAAGGGCCTAAGCAGATGGGTGGCCGTGGGCTCCCCTGGGAAGGTGCGCCACGGGACCGAGGCATCCCCATGCCTCGATCCAGCGGCGCACCATCAGCGCTCCTTTCATATGTTGCCGAAAGTGCATCCCAAAACATTGAGGTTCACTTTCAGTGACCCTTCCACTGCAGCATGTCTGGATGCTGCGGTGGGAGGTCCTCCTCGGAGCACCAGCCGTGCGGAGGGCTGGCTGCTCTGAGGACCTTGGGATAGGGATGAGGCACCGAGCATGCAGCTGCCCCTCCCCTTCCTTGCACCAAGGATGGTTTTTTAAGCCATCTGCCAAGGCACTGAATTTACCAAATACAGAAATCATGAGGGATCTGGACTATCTCTTCCAGCTTCTCTTTTCTGAGAAATATGAATATCTTCATTTGATTTTATAGATGAAAAGGCTGTGTGTGTAAGTTGGAAGCATAGTAAAGATAGAGTCATACCACCTTCTAACACCAATGTGTTCATTGCAGCCTTAACAACAGCTTATGCTTGCTTGAACTTGTTGATCTGATCCATAAACTGCAGGAAAATTGATTGTATCATGATACAGATTCTGTCATCTTTGTGAGCAAGCCTGGTGACTGAGTTCCAAAGTTGGGGAACTACTCAGGAGAACTGATGAATGAGGTCCCTTCAGATCAGCACATTACAGAGTGTGTGGTAGCAGAGCCCAAAAGTTATGCCTATAAGTTTTTGAACAACTCTGTGTGTATAAAAGCTAAAGGGATCACCTTGAATTCAGCCAACAGTGAAAAGATCACCTTTAATAGTTCCAAATATTTGTTTTTTTATATGTCTTAGAACAGGATGGGCTGCCCCCTTTAGAGATAGTGGTGGAACAAAACAGAATTGTTAGGAATAAAAATCAGTTTCTGATAGAAACCAAAACTCTCAGGAAAACTTAGAAGATTGTTTATAATAAACATGTCATTGTGGATGATTTCAAAACCATAGCTTACAGCTATTGAAAATATGGATACACGCTTGCAGCATCCTTTCTCGATGATTTTGGCAGGGCCTAGCAATTGTGGGAAAAGTTACTTTATTGAAAATGTGTTGCTGCATTCTGATCATGTGCATTCTGTCAAACCGGATAATGTCATATAGTTCTATTCATGCTGGCAACCTTTGTATAAGGAACTGTTGTCTAAGTATCCTTTTATACACTTTGTGGAGGGTTTACCTCTCACTTTAGATGATGTTTTATTTCCTGTCAATAAAGTTAATCTGGTGATACTGGATAACTCAATGGGAAAAGCTTGTGAAAATGAATCTGTTCAGGTGGCTTTTATAAAGCTGTGTCATCATAAAAATCTGAGTATCATATATGCCATTCAGAATTTATTTTGCTCACGGAAGCAAGGGTGAACAATCAGCCTTTATGCTAAATATATGGTGCTCTTTAAGAATCTTAGAGACAAATTGCAAATATCGATTCTGGATCACCAAATGTATCCTAAAAACACCACCTCCTTTTTAGATGCTTTTAATGAAGCTTATCACTACTTACTGATATATCTTCAAGTGACAACTCCTGAAACACACAGATTATAATCAGGTCTTTTTCCACCTGTTCTTCCAGCAGTCTATGTTCCAAAAAAGCCTTCAGGCTCTTATAAAAGGAGCTGATTCCTGCATATTGAACTTTTAAGCCACCATTGACATCTGGAGCAGCAGCATGTCTGCCAAGATAAAGAAAACCTTGGCCCTCTTGAAAATTCTTATTAAAGTGGGTCCCAAGCAGAGAAGAGCTACTTTATGTGGGGCCTCTGAGAGCCTTATAGCCGCTGTTGCAATGATAGACCTTAATACATTGAGAGGCAACGTTCCCTTAAAGCCAGGGCAGTTTAAGGTCCTGAAAAAGAAGGCCTTCATCAAGCAGCTAAGCAATAAACAGTTGGCATTTAAAAAAGAAAAAGCAACTCATTGATCAGAGCGGGGACTTCATCAGCTCCTTGCTCGGTTTTGCGATCCCTCTCCTGACCCGCCTTTTCACAAAGTAAAGATGGAATATGCGGAGAAAATGTATCTGGTTCCCAGTAAACAAGTGGAAGCCCTGTGAGGAGAGCTGGAAAATATCAGAAATGCTACAGTTAGGCGCCTGGACTTGGGCATGAGGGAGATTGTCTTAATATGAAAAGGCTTAGCTCTACACTGGTGTTCTGCAGCATTTTCTAAACCTAAACAGGATGGGTGAAATGGAGAAAAATCCCATTCTCCCCAACCTTCCAACACTACCATCAACAACAACAACCCTGGCTCCTCATGAAAAGGATGCTTCCATTTAAGAGATTCTGGAAGGTGTCCACGGTCACTACAGGAAAAATGCCAAGCTTCTGCTAAACAAATTAATCCAGCATAAAGACATCTCTTTGTGGGATGAGTGAGGAACATTTTTGTATAGAGGAGAAGCCCTGCCTGGGTCCAATATCATCGATTTGATCAGATGCATCACTCATTCTAACACTGTCCCTGAGAAGAGAAAACTGAAAGGCTGGGATATTTTTCTGAAAGCTCTGGCAGAGTTAAATATGCCCACTTCTCTTGTAGGGAATATGGATGTTAGACAAATAGTAGAAAACTTGAAAATACCCTCCAAAGACACCCCATTCCCGGCCAAAAAGACCATTCAAGAGGCCTCCTTGGTTAAATCTGGAAACTACCCCTGAGACCCCTTCATCAGCACTCATTAAGAAACCTGAATGGCTAACTTTCTAGCCCATGTAAATAAATAAATGTAACAACATTGAATCATGAATCGGTCTCTCTCTTTTATTATATTAGGTTTACAATTGGTTTTTACATAGTGGGTAGCAGGTCTGAACATGTTGAAATAAGTCATAAGGCTTCTGGTAGAGCAGGGTTTTTCTGTCTCTTCCAAACCTTATGACCTTCCACTCATTTTTAAAAACATCATTAGACTACATCTTTAAAATCTGATCAAAAGATAATCCCCTCGCTCTGCTTTGTAAAAAGAACACACAGTGGTACCTGCAGGTCACTGCCTGGGGGTGCTGCAGCTGCTTCTGCTGGAGCACCGTCTCTTCAGACTGGTGTTCTAAAAACTCTGCAATGGTCTTAGGAAGGCGTGGGTCATTAGAGGCCATGCCATAGGAATCATAAAATTCTCCTGGACCCTCTGGTAGTAAGTGGATAGCTTTCAAATATTCTCCCAGTAAATGGAGTGTTCACCACTAATCCGACAGACCTTTTGGTGAAGAATCCCTTTGGAAGGAGATCACTGGGGTATACATCTAAAAAAGACTGGTTCTGGTATAATAATAGTGATATCTGCCCTATGTTCATCTTCACATATAATCAAAGAGAATGTTTCTGCTGTGGTTGATTTCAATCACATTGTCAAACCCTCCATACAGGATCACATTAATAGTATTTGGCAGGGGAAGAGCAAACCGGATCTCAGCTCTGAGGTTTCCTGTTTTTATTAGAGAATAGTGGTCAGCGCAGCTCTGTCCTGGAGACAGGTCGAATCCGTACAAGGTATACCCATTCAAAAACACATTACGATTAACAAGGAGGTGGTGAGCAGTTCCTGGACAGCCATTCTAAGGGGGTGAGTTTTGACCTTTTAAAAACTCTTGGGGAGAGTGTGTTGTTGCTGAGGGGG
This sequence comes from Phrynosoma platyrhinos, assembly GCA_020142125.1. NCBI lineage: Eukaryota > Metazoa > Chordata > Lepidosauria > Squamata > Phrynosomatidae > Phrynosoma > Phrynosoma platyrhinos. The sequence continues at coordinate 23,660,080 of CM034706.1, forward strand.
GTGGAGCTTCTCTGAGTTACTAGGGAGTGGAGGTAGCAGTCCAGCTTTACACAGCTCCTCTCAGAGCCTTCTAGACTCTTCTTGCAAGGTCCTGCTAGAGAGGAGGAGGAGAAGGTTGTAAGCAGTTCCTGGGCAGCCATTCTAAGGGGGTGAGTTTTGAACTTTTAAAAACTCTTGTGGAGAGTGTGTTGTTGCTGAGGGGGGAAGAGCTTCTGTGAGTCACACTTGAGTCACATGGAGGTAGCAGTGCAGCTTCATACAACTCCTCTCAGACTTGCATGCTGTTAGGAGAATTTTTTTTTTATCACTGGCAGTGATTGGTGAAAATTCAGGTCATCAGGAGCCTTTGACACTGGTATTTAGTGAGGGATTTTCTTTGAGGAGGAAGGCCATAGTCCTGTTTTGGGGACTAATTAAGATTTCTTAATATGGACCCTGAGGGAACTGTTGCTGTTACCTGCAACACTTGTGGGATATTTGTCTTCTTGCCTACAGAGGTGGGGAACTTCACATGCCCCAAGTGCAAGGTGGTAGCCCTTTTGGAAGAGAAAGTACAGTAGCTACACTTCAGCAAATTAGGGCACAGGAGGTTTTCCTGGACAGAACAGAATGAGCTGTTTTGGACAAGGACCACACAGAGGAAGTTTCTGGGGAAGAGAAGGTTACTTCACATATGCAGGAGGTAGACAACTGGAGGAATGTTTCTGCTGTGTTTCTTCTACACATAGAAGTAGGAAGGCCAGGGATCATTCTGGGAGCTTACAGCTACAGAATCAATTTGAGGCTCTTTCTCTTATCAAGGAAGAGGAGGAAGAGCAGCATGGACAGACTTCAAGTCATGTTTCCAACACCATTTTAGGCTATTATTAACATCTTTAATTCTGGTTACATGTTAAAGTTATGCAGATTAGAGAAAAAAATGTCAAGGAAAAAGCAACATGGGACATACAGTAATAGAAAT
>CM034706.1:23661140-23674285 GCA_020142125.1 Phrynosoma platyrhinos
TAGAGCCAGAGGTGAAGAGCTACAACTCCCATCATCCCTGACATAAAAATCTCCTGCTAGAGCTTCTATAAAGCAAATCAACTCTTATCTCCCAGTACGTGTTAGCAAATGGGTTACACAAATGTACATGAGAGATCAAAGACTAATTTCTTCTTTCTGCTATTCAAAGGTATTTTTGTCAAAAAATTATGCATTTAACAGGAGCTGATATATATATATATATATATATATATATATTGACCTCCTTATCCTTATAATTTCTATGAACTATGAACAAAGAGATGTACTGGTAGAACAGTAGTTCCCAAACTTTGTTCCTTTGAGTGTTTTGGACTTCACTTCCCAGAATTCCTGATAGTTGGCCAAGATGGCTGGGCCTTCTGGGAACTTAAGTCCCAAACATCTGGAGAACAAACATTTGGGAACTGCTGTGGTAGAAAGTGCAACCACCTCTCAGTGGGAAGGTAAGCAGCCTTCTGGGCAGTCATGCTGGCCACATGATCACAGAGTAATCTCTGACAATGCTGGCTCTTCGGCTTAGTAATGGAGATGAGCACCACCCTCTACAGTTGGACACCACTCGACAACCTTGCCAATTGGGAATACCTTTACCTTTTATTTATGGATTTGCTTTTTCACTGGAGTGAAGTTGCCAGTTATTCAACAGGGTGTCATGACATATTGGAACACCTTTTCTTGCAGCAGTAAAGTTGATGAAAAATATTACTTATATGCCCAGGAGAGATCTCCCCAAAGGGCCCTAGCAGCAACACAATGAAAGTAGCAATGGATGTTAATTTTTTTCAAGTGTTGTTGTTTTTAGAATAGGTATTTACCAAAATTGTCAAATTTCTTTATAATAAATTGTATACTAAAAATAATGTGGAAGAAAGTGGAACAAAAGACACCCACAGTGACTTCCACAGTGTGGGCTTTCAGTTTAGCTTTTAAAATCCAGCTTTGAGTCTTCCTGAATTCAACTTTGAATAGTCAATCCTTTTTGTGCCAAGGATGTAAATCTTCACTTATTTTATTCTTGATGGAAGAATAAATAATTTCAGTAGCTTTTCTCCATACATTAAGAAGGTGAGTACTTCTGGCTAATGTTTTTTTTTTTTAAGGATAATAATTTATGTAAAAGATGCTTTATTACACATAAAATGTGTGTGTGTGTGCATGCACGCATGCAGAAAACATGTACACTGTTCCCTGTACAAAAATGGGGTTTTGCACAGCAACAAATTTGTAATACAAATTCCATTTTTCTTACTCTCTTAGCATGATTCCCCCCCTGTACTCTGCCTTCTTACCCTGGACAGGATATCTCTAGGATATTTGAGACAAAGTTGTTTATTATATCTGAAGAAAGATTCCACTTAAGAGATTTCATTGAACTTTTCCTGAAATGATATTACAGAAATGTCAAGCCATAAATAGGTCAAGTTTAAATGGACTTGTCATGAGAAATGTACAAATAAGATTAGAAAATAGGTACCACTGGTTTCTCACATAGCAGCATCAATCTGCATTTTTTTTAAAAAAAAATGAAAAGTACACGTTAAAAAACATTTACATTTTTAGTTAAATTCCCATTTTTCTCATTCTGTCCTATAATATACATTTTCTGTTATAGCTAAAAGAAAAAATGCATATATTTTGGCATATTTTTGAGCTGACAAAAATTGGAGAAGGGCATAATCCAAATTATAATTATATTCTATTCTACATTGACCATCATCTGAATATTAGAAGTTTTGAGGATGAGGCATTTCTGTTTTACACAGCAGTTGTTCTATAATAACTTGAACCATTTGCAATTTTGTCCTATGGACTTCAAACCACTAAACCTCTAACCCATATAAGTTTTGATCTTGCAAAACTATGTAAATAGACTGTGTATTGCTCTGCAGCCAGTGGAAAAATTGAGGACTGGGTCTTGTTACATTATCCTGCAAATGATCCATCATGGGTACAGAGTGAATTTACACTTCACAGTTATAACAGGGATGTAAAACATTCATACATTTGTGAAGTCGTAGGCTTTCATGGCCGTGAAAGGAACTCTTCTAGAACATGGCCACACAGCCCGAAAACCCCACAAAAAACTATTCATACATTTTCTTATCTTTGACGGGAAAGAGTTCCAGCATCTGAACACACTCAAAAAAGTTGTGAAAGATTTCAAGATTTTTTAGTCTTGAGCAAGTGTAACTTTTATTTTTGCATAGAACCCATTTGCTTGGTCCGTATCATATCAAAAACAAAATAGTAAACTTATTGCTATTGCTATTGTTATTGTTATTGTTGTTGTATACATTTTTATCTTACCTTTATCTCAATAATGGGACTCAAGGCAACTAACAACATATTTAAAACAATACAAAGTGTATACCAATCTTAAAACAGAACTGCACAGCTTTAAAAGTTCAACCCTATTTAGTTTATAAATGCCTGATGGCACAGAAATGTTTTGACCTGCTGTTGGAAAGACAACAAGGTTGGGGTCATCCCAACCTCTCTAGGGAGGGATGTTCCAAAGTTTGGGAACAGTCACCAACAAAGTCCTCTCCCTCATTCCCACCAAGAAAGCCTGAATGGATGGTGAAACAGAGAGAAGGGCCTTTCCAGACAATCTGAGTTCTAGTGTACTCTTAAAGGGACTCCGAATTATGGGGTCATATATAGCCTATGGTTGGAATCCTCTGTCATGATCTACACTACATTCATTTACATATACTTAATAATGTAGCAGACTTATTAAAACCTCTGTTAATGAATTACAAAGATGTATAACAGGATAATTACTCTAATGGTTAGGGTTTCTTGATGCACAACAGGACTGATTGCATCAGGACCAATGTTATGCATCAGTCCAGCTGTGCATTATTCCTAATGCACATTGGTCACTTTGGGGTTTCCCTGCATAGTAGTGTAATAGCAGTCCTGACTGTATGTGGACATTACAGAACTGCCTGGTTCTAATTCTCATAATTGTAAGTCCACTTATGAAGATGTATGTCTCCAACAGGATTCCAGCTGATAGCTGTATATTATTGTATATCATTTTATACCAACAAATACTGATAACATTAAAGTCAGGATCATCCATACCATCATATTTCCAGTGTGTTTGTGAAACATGGACTGTGAAGAAAGCTACCAGGAAGAGGATAAACTCATTCAAATATGGTGCTAGGGGAGAATTCAATTGATATTATGATCTGTTAGATACCAATAAATATTCATAGAAGAAATCAAGCCTGAAGCAAAATGGCCAAACTGAGGTTATTATACTTTGGGCATATCATGAGATGACATGACTCATTAGAAAAGTTGATAATGCTTGGTAAAATGGGAAATGTTAGGAAAAGAGGAAGGTCACATTACAGGTTGATAGACTTAATCAAGAAAGCCCCATCCTGAGATTGAAGGACATGAGTTGCTGACAGGATCTCTTGGAAGCGTCTCATTTATATGGCCACCATAAGACAAATCCAACTTGACAGCAATTAATAACCTCAAAATGACTCTACTGTGGATTAGAAAACTTTGTAATTTTCTATGCTAGAACTAGGAATTTTGGCTGAAAGGGGGAGGAATAGTCTTGTTCATATTTTATGAAACATGAGTGATAGCACTCCCATGTAAATACACATATATTCTGGGTTACTTCAGATAATGTCTAATGGTGTGTGTGTGGGGGGGGGCATTTTAAGAATCAGGTACTATGCTATGTTATGTGCTGACAAAAGAGAGCAGCATCCATGAGGACATTGCTCAGAGCTTATTAACCCAAAACCCATAGGACCAAAAAATGGACAAATAAAACTGAATGAAATCAGCCAAAGCTAGGAAATATATATATATGGCTGTAAACGTAACCCAAGTGGTAAGGCAGTAAAACTATTATCATCTATGCTACTGTTAAATAATGCCAAGAGTTGAGCCATGCAGAACTGTGCAGACAGGAGTCACCATCATAATGAGATGGACTGGGGATTTAGAGGGCAAGGAACCTGCCTGAAGTAGGAGGGAGATGGATCAGGCTCTGACAGCACTGAATTTGCAGAAAACACTGGGAGGGTGGGCAGCTGAGGTAAATGGCAAAGGACTACAGAAGAGACAGGAAATCAGAGAGGGACTTATAAATATGTGCTGATGATGCAGCCATTCTCCTATAAAAGAGCAAGGGAAAATTGTTTCCCTCTGCAGAAAAAGAAAGTATAACAAGCCTATGTTGCCCATTCCAGTAGAGGAAATATGTGTACAAAAAAAACAAAAACAAAAAAAAGCTGTACCGTGTGAATTACTTTGCATTTCAGATCCATATATGAAGGTTTTATGCAGATGTCTTTCCAGGAGCAATGCCCAATGTAGTAGTGAAACACATGCCCATACCCATATTTCCATCTGTATTACAGTGTGGATGAAACTGTTTAAGCCTCAGTCCTGCAGAGGTAAATCTTGATATTTCCTCTCCTTAACCTTATGTGGTAAAGGGAAAAACTTAAAATAACTTGTTTTTTCTTGATGTGAGTGGGCTTTTGTTGTTGTTGTTGACAGTCTTAGATGAAAGGTGTGCATTTTGAGAAGCTTTTTTTGTCTTTTACTTGTTTCTCTAAAGGTGGTGTGGACAACTTATGTGTATTCAGGAATAAGGTTTCTGTTCCAGGACCCTCTACCTCTTCATACAATGGTCAAAACATGGGGAGAGGTTGAACCAATAATGAAAAATGAAGTGGCTTAAAGTCTGTTTCTAAATTTGAAAAAAAAGTGTTTATGGTATTAAAAGTGGCCTGTTTTAAAAGCAAATCACTGCTCCTAGACACTTCCAGGAAAAGTAAGTCACCCTGTTCAGTCCAATTGAACAGGTCCTGGGTTCAGAAACAACTTGAGGGGCACACGCAGCCCCAATTCTTTACTTTTCTTGCCCTTACTCTAAAATGCACAATTGGAAATTATAATAACTGTAGGTTTGTTCACATTATTTTCACTCGGCTTCACAAATTACTGTTGTTGTGGAGTGTGGAATAGGGGATGATAGAAACAGAAGTTTTATGCCAGGTATACTTTTTTTTCCTAAAATTCCAAAATGGTAATGTGGCATCTTCTATCCAGGGCAGACTCACAGTGCATACCTTGGGGTCCTATCTCTGGACCTGCCCTTTTAGTCCTAAAGTTTCCTGGGTTCGGGATTGGGGCCTTGAGGTATCCTTTCACCATGCTAAGGCAGGACAGTCTCAACTAAAATCTCAGCAACAGTAGGATTTCTTTACATACATACCCTATTTGCTTTTTCAGAAAGTTGGGCTGGATTGCATATAGGGATGGAAACAATAGATAGATAGATAGATAGATAGATAGATAGATAGATAGATAGATACTCTCTGACAGCCTGTACAGATTGGCCATAAGGGCTGGCCTGGGAGTGGAGTTGGGCCACCCTGACTCCACCCCACCGCACAGTGCATGGCATCAGGGCACTCCATTGGCTTAGCATGTAGACATGCTGCACCAAAGGGTTGTAGAAGAGCTGTGGCAGTGGCACTAAGGATGGCTTTTTGCCACTCCTAAAAGGAGCGGCATTTGCCATCTCTTTTTGGAGTGGCAAAAGTTGGATTGAGACCGCTGCATGTAGTTGCCACGGCCCCAATCTGGCACTCCCATCTGTATGGCCCCTGAGTCCAATTCTCTGAAAAAACAAACAGGGCATGTATGTATGTGTGTGTGTGTGTGTGTTTAGATAGATGATAGATAGTGTAAGATGAACTTGAATCTGGGGAATTACTAAAGTTCAAGTCTCCAATGGGATCTTTTATCCTATGTTTACGGAGGTGGCTAGGGAATAGACTGATAGAAACAAAGCTTTTAAATGAGTCTGTGATTTATTTGGGGATTCAAACATACAGAGACAATCTAACATTCACTCATACACACAAGAATTCAGGATTAATGTAGTTAGCTTGGATAGGAAACAGAATGCTTTCTAAAGGTGATAATTACTTGATGGAGGTTGCTCCAATGATGAATGAAGATAGATAGACTCAACCATTTATGAAAAGGAAATGACAACATGAAGAGACAGAACCCAAACCAGAGTTCACAGTGGTGCAGTGTCACCATGAAATCTAACCAGACCCAATGTGCCTGAGATTTTGGGGATCTTTTATATCCTTAAACCTAGTCTGAGGCGAAGATTTGCTATTGTATATCAGAGGATTCTGGATTGATACTCTTTGAAGTAGACAATTTCCAAAGAGGGGAGATGAGATGTTAATGTTATCTCATCTTCAGCCAGACACATCTTGGCTGGTACTCATAAATCTCCTAGACATTAAAGTCTTGTTTTGCAGCTCCTAAACCTGGCCTTTTGTTCTGCAGATTGTTGTAGATGCAGATGTGACCTTTCAGGTGCCTATGTGAAGTCTTCACCTTGGATCCATGGCAGTTGGGCTTTTCCAGTTTAGGGCCATGACAGGAGACCCACAAAGGGGTTTTTATATTAAAGTAATTCTTATAACACTAGATAGATAGACAGACAGACAGATATGTTTCTTGAGTGTTGGGGAATCCAGATGAGAAGAATCTTGGACTGATTGGAATCTTTGAAGTTTGGAAGTTATTCTACACAAAATATAAACTTTTTGTGCAGATAACCATGACAGAGATCTAGAATCAAACAGGTAGCCATGGTGTTGCAACTATACTTTATCTCCCCATCTAACCCCTAGAAATCACCTGAAAAGTCAGTCAGCCATCCAGAGTGACAGAGTTTCTGCAGCTGGTGAGTAGGGTGGTGCATAATCATCTGACCAGGATCATCCAAACAAGTGACATTGTGATTTTAGATTGTACACCATTGGCAGGTTTTATGTTGTTTTGATGACTCTGTAAAGTGCTGTGCAAAACTTATGGCATTGTATAAATAAACACTAATAATAACATTGAGATGAAGAGTTGTGATAGGTCTCCCCCCACCCCCAGGGTTCCCTGCTTCTGCTCCTTATAGTGTTGTTCACTGGCAGGAGGGTTTTGATCAAGTGATACTGCTGTGCCCCACTCACTACAGCCCAGAACTCTTTCACTCTGGATGGCTGACTGGTTTTTAAAGTGAGTTTCAGTATCATGTATAGTCATGGCAATGATGGAATGGAAAGTGTTATGTTTTATTTATTTATTTATTTATTTATTTGTTTATCTATTTATCGCCCCTCCTTCTTTTCCTTTAAAAGAACAGTACAATTTAAAACATACAAAAGTAATATAAAGACTTTTAGGACTTTGTAACTGACTAACAGGATGTCAGCTGTCATTTTATGTGGAGAAAATGAATTGCTTTTTTTTTTATTCTGCAGACAAAATATTGTGTGGATTTTATGCAAAATAAGTCCACACCTATAGCTTTTCCTACACAGAAAATATTTTCTGCACAAAAACCCTTTCTAATGTATAGAAAATGTTGGTTTCTGTGTAAAAATAGACAAAACAGATGCAAATAAGTCCTGATCTGCAACTAGTCTTCAAAAACTACACAGTATTTCCAATTTTCTCACTGCAAGAAGGACATTCCCCAAATTACTTTTTGCATCCTTCAAGAACTAATTTAACAAAGAATTGCATCCCTTATCACACAAAGACTGCATTCTGTCATTCAAGCTAAACCTGGTAGATGAATGGATGTAAGAAATATGACACTGTATATAATTGCCCCACCCTCAACCTCCCTAGTCTTGCCCTCACTATTCTTACCCTTACTAGATTCATTGTCAAGGTCAAAATACTCTTGTTCTACTTGTATTCACTTGAATGTAAGTAAAAATCTGTGGATTTTATCACATTACCTCGGCCATGTTCAAGTCTATTAGGGGATGCATTCTGGTATTATCATATGCAAAATGCTACCTACACGCCACGCTCAAGTAGTTGATTTGCAAATCAGCCATCTGAGTGTGGCTTGTAGGTGGGTTTTAGGTGACGATTATAACCAATTGCATCCTGTAATAGACTTGAACATGGTAGGAGTAAGTCAGTTTTTTTGGTAATGTGATAAATTATTGTATGTACCCGAAAACCCAATTCATCTGGAACACTGATTATGTAGATTATGTTCACTGATCCTGGAGAGGGTTCTGTTTTCATTCAGGCAAATATAAGCAGAGGTCCCTTTCAAACCAAACTGTTGAATATAGAGAGGCTGAGAACAGAAGGATCAGAACTGGCAAATAAAGAGGCATTGGGCTTACAACAATAGATGAAAGCTACAGGAAAAGAGATTCCACCTAAACATTAGGAGTAACCTCCTGACTGTAAGAGCTGTTTGACAGTGGAACATACTGCCTCAGAAAATGGTGGAGTCTCCTTTGGAGATTTTTAAACAGAGGCTGGATGGCCATCTGTTAGGAGTGCTTTGATTGTGTATTCCTGCATGGCAAGGAGTTGGACTGGATGGCCCTTGTGATCTCTTCCAACTCCATGACTCTATGGTTCTATGATTCTACAGCATCAAATGAATGTGACTTTGTATGATGGGAACCATCTTGATTCATGATTTGTCCAGGTTGTTTCTTAGTCATCAAATTCAGCCAGCAGAGACATCAGAGTATGGCTAAAAATAGCTGCAGATGTCACTACTTTGACAGGGCATCTAAAATAAAAGTCCTAGAGCATAATTCATACTGGCTGACAGCTTGTGTAGTCATTTACACCTGTGCAAAGTGAGTTAAAAGTGGGTGTCAGATGCTGCCATGTCTAATTTGCTTTGCCTAACCCTTTATTTTCCTTGGCCTATTCATCTTCAAGCTGCCTCTGAAGAGGAAGGCTACAGAGGGTGTTTGTCTGTCTTCTGGAAAGGCTGTATATCTATCATTGCTGCTGTAATCAATTCAGTAGCTTTCAGCTTAATAGTCTTTTCTTCTGAACGATGCTCCCTTGCTATAGATAATATGAAGTGATTTGTCACCACAGTAATGTAGCAAGCACCAGACAGCATGGATTCTCACCCTCAGTAAAACCATGTGGCAGGAATAGCTAAGAGGGATGTTTCCTTAAAGCAATTAGGAACTGCAGTACTGGCACATGCATTTGTGGCACCATTGCCTATACACAGAATATGAAAGGCACAATTGTTAGGTAACGGAAGGCCACAGTTTAGCACAGTTTAACACAAAAGGTCAGGAGTGGTATTCTAGCTGCCACTAAAATTATATTACTAATACCCCCTATTTGACAAGGAGTTTGAGCAAATGGTGGCTGGACAATTTAAGTTTTTCTTGGAGGAAACAGATTATATGGATCCATTTCAGTCTGGTTTTGGGCCAGGGACCAGAGCTGAAAGAGCCTTAGACACTCTACTTTGGGTGAAAGTTGAGGGGGAGGTGAAGTGCTACCTTGTTGAGTTTCCAGGATCTCTCAGCAACTTTTGATACCATTTATTATGTTATCTTACTGGATAGGGTCCACCAGGTGAGAGTATAAAACATTGTGTTACAATGGTTCCATTTCTCTAGGGGTAGCCAGTCCCACAGAGTACACTAGGGGTGTTTCCATTAAGCTTCATGGCCATTAAACTGTAGGATGCCACTAAGTTTTACCTTATCTCCTATGCTGTTCAACTGGGGAAGGACATGGAGGTTATTTGCCATCACCATGCTGATGACACTCAGCTCTAGTTCTCCTTGTCCTGAGTCAGCAGACACTATGCAGGTTCTGGACCCCTGCATAGATGCTGTAATGGTCTGGATGAGTCCCAATAAACTGAAGATAAATGCCAATAAGAAGGTGGCTCTGAGGACTGGTGGTTCTCAAGTCCAGGAATTCGGTAAGGAGCCTGCCATGAGTGAGGTTGTACTCTCCCAAAAGAGCAAGTCCATAGGTTAGGAGCACTCCTACATACATCTCTGACATTGGAGACCCAAGTGGAATCTGTGGTTTTGTGTGCTGTTTGCCAACACTGACTGTTGCACCAGCTATGGCCTTTGATGGGCAGGGATATCACAACCACAGTGATCTATGCAATGGTAACTTCCTGACTAGACTAGTGCAATGTAGTACATATGTGGCTGTGCTTGAAGATGACTTGGAAGCTACAACTAATATAAAATGCAGCATAAAATAGAGCATCAGATAGATACCAGAGCTAGTCAAAGCTCTAGATGAACCAAAATCTTGATACTCGAAGAAGCACCTCTTCCTATAAATAGCTTTATGAGAACTGACATCAGCTAGAATGTCCTCCACCATTCCCCACTAGTGGAAGTGATATATCACACAGCAGTGTATGAGAAGGTTTTCTCTGTTGTTGCTGTTGTTGCTGTTTCATATTCATCATTACCACTCAGTCACAATTTTGGCCCTATCAACTTTGCTCCCCAGCCTACTTTACTGGGCATCAGCTGCATGGGAAGAAGAAGGTTCATTCTACCAAGTACTGGAATGAGTGGTGTGTCTATCAGACTTGGGGAGAGTGATCCAGGAGTGGCTACATAGTTAAGTATTCTTAACTAAGTAGATGTCTTTAAGTGGATCCAGATTCTTTTTGTAAAAATATATAAAGGTAAAGGTATTCCCTGTTGACAAGGTTGTCAAGTCATGTCTGACTGTAGGAGGCAGTGCTCATCTCCATTACTAAGCCGAAGAGCCAGCGTCGTCAGAGATTACTCTGTGATTATGTGGCCAGCATGACTACATAGAAGGCTGTTTACCTTCCCACTGAGAAGTGCTACCTATTTACTACTTGCATTTGCATGCTTTCGAACTACTAGGTTGGCAGAAGCTGGGACTAGTGACAGTAGCTCACCTCATTATGCAGCACTCTAAGTCATGTTTGTATTGAGTTTCACCTGCATCTGCTATCAGACTCTTTCTATTCTTCATCCACTGTTGTGTCATTAAACTGAAAATTTTCTCACAGTAGTTATTGGCTACATAAAAGGCAAGTATAAAATAGACCATGGCTGACACTACTTTTTGATGTGAGTCTGAAAAACTATATATCTCTATCCTAACCAACAAGGCTGCCATGGTAAATGGGGTGCAAGTGGTGGAATCCGTAGGTGGGAGTGATCATATTCTCCTAGAGTTTCTTATACAGTGGAAAGGAGAAGCTAGGCATAGTCAAACATTCATTCTAGACTTTAGGAGAGCTGATTTCAACAAACTTAAGGAAACAATGGAAGTGATCCCGTGGTCAGGAATACTAAAAGAGAAGGGAGTTCAGGATGGATGGGAGTTTCTCAAAAGGGAGATACTGAAGGCACAATCTCAAACTGTTCCAATGAGAAGAAAAAATGGGAGATGTTTCAAGAAAAAAGAACTTTCAACTGAACTAAGTTTTAAACGGGAGATGTAGAAGAAATGGAAAAAGAGCAAAATCACTAAAGAGGAATTCAAACAAATATCTAGGACATGTAGGGGTAAAGTCAGGAAAGCGAAAGTGCAGAATGACCTCAAGCTTGCTAGAGAGTTTAAGGACAATAAAAAAAAGGCTTTTTGGAGTATGTCCGTAGCAAAAGAAAGAAGAAGGAAATGGTAGGGCACTGTGCAGAGAAGATGGAGAAATTCTATCAGGGGACAGAGAAAAGGCAGAACTACTCAACATCTTCTTTGCCTCAGTTTTTTTCAAAAAAGGAAAAGGGTGTTCAACCTGATGAAAATGGAGCAGAGGACACAATTGGGGAAATGCAGCACAGAATAAATAAAGAGGAAGTACAGGAATACCTGATTAACCTAAATCAGGGGTAGGCAATCTTTCTCCTTTAAGGGCCGAGGGACTTCATCTCCCAGAATCCCAGGAGCTATTGGCCAACATGGCTGAGGCTTCTGGGAGCTGAAGTCCCTCGGCCCTTAAAGGGGAAAGGTTGCCTACCCCTGACCTAAATGAATTTAAGTCTCCATGACCAGATGAACTACATCCAAGGATATTAAAAGAATGGGCAAATGTAATTTCAAAGCCATTGGCAATAATCTTTAAGAACTCCTACAGGACAGGAGAAGTCCCAGCAGACTGGAGAAGGGCAAACATTGTCAAAAGGAGAAAAAAGAAGATCCCAACAACTATTGTCGAGTTAGTCTCACATCAATACTGGGAAAAATTCTAGAACAGTTCATTAAACAGAGAGTCTTTGAACATTTAGAAGGGAATGCCATAATCACTAAAAGTCAACATGGGTTTCTCAAAAACAAGTCATGACAGACTAATCTGATTTCTCTCTCTCTCTCTCTCTCGTTTTTTTTATATAAAATTGCCAGCTTGATAGATGAAAGGAATGTGGTAGACATAGCATATCTTGATTTCAGTAAGGCTTTTGACAAGGTCCCCCATGGTATTCTTGCAAACAAGATAGTAAAATGTGGGATAGACAATACAACTGTTAGAGATGTAGTAATGATGGGTGACTTCAACTATCCTGATATTTGCTGGAAGTCAAACTCAGCCAATACTTCAAGGTCTAGCAAATTCCTCACTTGCCTCAAAAACAATTTCTTTGTCCAAAAGTTGGAAGAGGCTATGAGGGGATCAGCTATTTTAGATCTGATCCTAACCAATAGGGATGAACTGGTAAATGGGGTGCAAATGGTGGGATCCTTAGGTGGGAGTGATCATGTTCTCTTGGAGTTTCTTATACAGTGGAAAGGAGAAGCTAGGCATAGTCAAACACTCATTCTAGACTTTAGGAGAGCTGATTTCAACAAAGAAACTTCTGTGCCCCTCAACAAGGAGTCCCCCACCACACCACACACCTCCTCTGAGGCTTAGCAGTGGCTGTTCCCTGAGGTGGTACTCCTAGAGTCCCCTGCACTGTCTCTGAGGACTGTTCCTGCTACTCTTCATCTTCATCTTCATAAGGGAGAGAGCTTCAAATTGATTCTGTAGCTGCAAGCTCCCATAACGATCCCTGGTTTCCCTACTTTTGTGTGTGACATTCCTCCAGCTGTTTACCTCTTGTGTGCATGAAATGACCTCCTCCTCAACAACTTCCACTGTTGGTCCCCATCCAAGACTGTTTGTTCCACTCTATCCAGGAAAACCTTTTGCCCTCTAATATGCTGAGGTGTAGCCACCTGGGCCTCCAACTGCTGTACTTTCTCTTCCAGGAGGGTGTCAGGGACAGCCAGATGGAGGACTTGGAGGACTCTGAGGGGGAGGA
>CM034706.1:23680784-23693433 GCA_020142125.1 Phrynosoma platyrhinos
AAAAATATCTAAAGAGGAGATAATAAATGCTATTATGAAATTAAAAGAGAACAAGGCCCCGGGCCCAGATGGCTTTAAAGCAAAATATTATAAAATATTTAAAGAGAAATTAATTACCCCACTCCATGAAATTATTAATGCAACAAAAATTGGTCAATACCTGCAAACATGGAGAGAGGCAGTGATTATATTGATCCCAAAAACTGATAAAGATCTAAGCAAAGTTCAAAACTATAGACCCATATCCTTGTTAAATATTGATTATAAAATTTTCGCAACAGTTTTATCGGAAAGATTAAAGAAAATTATATCAAAATGGATTCTTGAGGACCAATCTGGATTTATACCAGGTAGAAATATAAAAAATAACATAAGAACTTTAGTAGACATCATTGAATATTATGAACATCACAAAAATAAGAAACTGGGCATTGTTTTTCTTGACTACAAGAAAGCATTTGGTAATGTTAACTGGTTCTATATGAAAGAAACATTAAGACAATCCAAAATAGGTAATAGAATGACAAAATGGTTAGAGGATATCTATAATTATCAAGAGTTGCAGATAGACATTAATGGGGGAAAATCAGAAATATGTAGAATAAACAAAAGGACAAGACAAGATTGTCTGCTTTTTCCTTTGCTTATTATGATACTTGAAAATGTCCTTAGGAAAATTAGGAATGACAAACAAATAGTGGGCTTAACTGTAGGAAATCAACAATACAAAGTCAAAGCCTTCGCGGATGACGTGGGTATAATCTTAGATGATCCAAAAAAGAGTATTAAGAAACTATGGGAAATTTTAGAGATAACTAGTGCGATGACAGGTATTAATATTAATAAACAGAAAAGCAGTATATTGATTAAAAACTTTAATATAAGAGATGAAAAATAGTTAAAATCCAAAACTGATCTTAAAATCAATAAAGCAAAATATTTGGGTATTACCTTGACAAATCAAAATTCTACTCTTTTTATTGAACAATTGTCTTCAAATATGGAAACAAATTAAAGAAAAGTTAAATAATTGGAAGAAGCTACAACTCTCAATACTAGGACGAATAGCCGTCATAAAATCCTATGTGCTACCTAAAGTTTTATTTCTCTTCCAAACTATTCCAATATATATCACTTCATCCTGTTTTAAAGCCTGGAATAGAGACTTGAGGGATTTAATTTGGCAGGGGAGAAAACCCAGAATAAAAATGAGAACTTTACAAGATGAAAAGATATGAGGGGTTTAGGTCTTCCAAATTTGCAAATCTATTATGATGCTGCAGCGTTAACATGGATAAAAGAATGGATAATCTTAACAGATAAAAAAAACATTAATATTAGAAGGTGCTGATCTAGATAAAGGTTGGCACTGGTATTTATGCTACTGCAAGAAAAAGGCGGAAAAGGAGTTTAAAAAACATATTATTAGAAATGCCTTATTCAAAATATGGAACAAATATAAGCAATACTTTTACTCTAAAATTCCATGTTAGACTTCACCCATGGAAGCTTTCAAAATAGATACTTTTTATACAGGTGAGTATAACACATACAAAGACTTAATGGAAAGCTCTGGAACAAATGTAAATCTAACATCTCACAAGGAACTACAAAAGGTAGGGTTTGAACACCACTGGTATACCTATATGCAGATTAGAACTAGATATAGTAAAGATATACTAACCCCTGGTATTGAAATAAGGAAAAAAGAACTAGAAAAAAATCTTTGAAAAAGGGAACAAACAGTTGATAACACGACTATACAAATGTTTACTAGAGATAGAGTTAAAAGAGGATTGCATTAAAGAATGTATTATTAAATGGATGCAAGACATAAAAGAAAATATTGACTTAGAAATCTGGGAAAAGACATGGATGAATAATGTTAGGTTTACAAAAGTGCCTACCTGATAGAGAACTATTATAAAGTATTGTATAGATGGCACCTTTACCAGCAGAAACTGGCAAGGTTGGCCAAACAAAATAAAGAAGAAATTGGCAGGTGCTGGAAATGTCAACAAAAAAACTCTAAGCTTTTCCATATGTGGTGGACATGTAGAGTGGTGAATGATTTCTGGAATATTATTCACAACAAAATAATGGAAATATTCAATATCATTATAAAAATGGACCCCAAACTATATTTATTGAATATAACAGACAATCTCTAAGGGGTATTAAAAAAAGATGAAACAAGAGTAATACTGTACCTGATTACTGACGCACGATTGATCCTATCTAAGTATTGGAAAAGAATACGCAAATGTATGAGGAATGGAAACGGAAAATAAGAGATTTAATGCAAATGGACAAAATTACAATGTTAATTAAGGACAAAAAAGAGAAAGACTTTAACTTAAAATGGGAAAAAATAGAAAGTTTCCTCGTATCTTAGAGGAACAGTAAAAAATATGGTTTATATCAGGATATGTAGAAAAATCTTATTTATATAAGGTGATTTATTGATACATATGAAGACAAATCTTTATTTATTTAAGCAATTTTTGTCTCTCAGAATATTAAAGATAACGGTTTTTTTCTTCCTTTTGTATTGAAGGCTATGTAAGGGGTAACAACACTTTTAAAAAATTCTTTTTCTCTCTTTTTCATACTATAATATGTACATTGTCGAATTATAATATGTATATTAATTCAAATTCTCCAATAAAGCATTTGAAGAGGGGAAAAAAATGTTGTGGCCCCAGAGCAGAACCACATTTACATTTATTGTCTGTGTAACAGCATAAATAAATAAGAAATCACAGGAGATACCACAGGACTACATTTGCTTAGTGGCCATATCCAAATATTTTGGAGATTGTGTAGACTACACAGTCATGGATTTGTGGAATGACTGTTTCTGCAATCTTATTTTTGCTAACAGCACTATCAGAAGTAGATTAAAATAGAAAAGAGGCATAAAATGCAATTTTACACCCTGTTGGTGTTCTCTTGTGAAGAGTGGTTGACAAATCTATCTGTTTGACCAAAGGAAAGTTAGATATGCATTAGACAGTGCTTCTTATAAGCAGATAATCAACATTTAGAATGGATTTGGTTGATTCTGGGCCTCAGCAGACGACTAATAAAGTCGTCTCCGAGGCAAGGAAGAGGAGGGGCAGCCGCACAAGTGGCGCCCCTTCCTCCTCCCGAGGTTGCCCTCAGAGCTGCTGGCCCTCTGCACGGCCGGCGCTCCGGGGGCAACCTCCCGTCGCAGTGTCCTCACACACTGCGGTGGAAAAGCCAGGGAAAGTGCGCCCTACGTGTTTAGGGTGCACTTTCCCTGACTTCTGAAAGGAGCGCTATTTTTGCACTCATTTCAGGGATGCCGTTGGTGAGCCGCGGTGCGGATGCTGCGGTCCCGCAGCGCACCATCCCAGGGCGTCCCAGATGCCCTGGTCTGCATCCCCTATCTGTCACACAGCAAGGGCCCAGCTTTGAGTATTTATGCATTTAAACTAATCTCTGAATCATGGATTGCCATTTATTTTCAGTGGGACAACCTCATCAAAACATAATGAATAACAGCAGAATGAGAAAGAACTATTGATAAATTATTTTAAAGTACCTTTTACCTGCTTTGTTGGGCCTACTGAAGATATCAGAAGATTGCTCTGTAGCTGCTAACACAAGGCATTTGTACAGTGACAAGCAAAAGGGTTTTACAATAAGATATGCATTCCAATTCTATGTATGTTTACATAAAAGCAAACACATCAGTGAAACTTAGTCTAGAGTAGTGGAGTTGAGTCAAGCAAGGGAGTTGTTGGCTTAGTTTGAAGGAAGGGATATAAATTGTCACTTGGTTCATCCCTACTCAGTAGTTTTTGTTTTTGTTTTAAAAAACAATAAATAAATAGATAAATAAACAAATAATCATTTTCATACAGCAAGATTTAATCCCTTGGTTTCAGAGACATTTTGCATTTTTTTTCAGAAATGAGAATGGTAATAAACATTGACATTTTGCATGGATTATTAAAAACAGATAGCGTTGAATGAATTGTTCATATCTTTTGGATCAGTCTTGCATTTGCAATCATTTTTGTGTTTGCTCTGTCTGTATGTGTTTGTGTGTTTGTGTGTGTGTGTGTGTGTGTGTGTGTATGTTCTAACTACACAGATGCAAAAGACACTAGTTCCATACAAAGATATAGCAGAAAACACAATTTAAGTGTTTATTGTCTGAGCTTCATCTAGAACTGAGCTCTCTGACTCTGGCTGGGCTTGGAGAATCCTGAATAATCTGCCTTTCATTTGTTGTGATGATGTCTCTCTGCCAACAAACTCTTCACATCCCTACTTGAAGCTCTTGGGTATATTCAGTGAAGTGGATTTGCAACCATCCCTACTCCTTCTTCAAGGGCCTAAAGAGACAGGCAGGATAGCCTGGGCCAATCCCATGCTATTATGCCCCAGGTTTTGACCCAGGTCAGTCTTCAAGGCTGGCATAGTGACAGGTATGCCTGCTTGCCACGGTACTATGGACCCACTACTGGGGCATACATTGTACCTGCATCCACCATTGTGTCTGCTCAGGAGACCTCTGTCATGGCCTGTAAAGAAACTGGGTTCCTGGCTACACCCACATTACCAAGTGCCCCCATCTGATGTCACAGACAGCATCGGGGTCTCCTGAGCAGACATGATGGTGGGGCCTAGCCTAAGTAGAAGAGCCCTCCCTCCACTCCATCCGACGTCATCTGGGGGAAGATGCAGGCCCATCTCCATCGGGCCTAGCCTAAGTAGAAAAGCCCTCCTCCACTCCATCCAACGTCATCTGAGGGGAAGATGCAGGCCCATCTCTATTGGGCCTAGCCTAAGTGGAAGGGAAAATGTTGCTTTATGTTATATGTAATTTTTATGCTGTATACCGCCCGGATTGGACTACCAATGGGCGGTATAAAAATAAAATGTATTATTATTATTATTATTATTATTATTATTATTATTATTATTATTATTATTATTATTATTATTTATTATTGAGGCCAGTACAGGACATGCACTTCTGTGTGGCATGCCAGCTGTAACTCCAGAGTTTCAAGGAAACTGTCTGGCAAACAGCAGATATGCTCCAGGCTTATGCCCCTTTGGTCCATGATCCATCAAATTGGTATCTGAAAAGGCCAATAGTGACCCAGGGCTAATGGCCTGCTTTATAAATAGGGGATGATGTGAGGCTGGGGAACCATGGGGTTTTTGAGCCATGCACACAGGACCTTCTCTCTTAATTTTCTCTAGACATCTTAATTAATATATGTTGACCATTCCCCCAAAATGACTTTTCCTTGAAGTGTATAATATACATGTTCATATTTAGCTAAATCAGGAAGATCATCTGACCTTTGAACAACAGATGGTGAATGTTTTTCTTTTCAGGCTCGGAATATAAGTCAATTTGCAATGATAAACTAGCCCAGGATCTAGCTATATGGGCCATCAGTTAAATTTCTGGTTTTAGGGACAATATTTAAAATAACAAATGGCAAGGATTAATTTTACTTACTTTGACACCCATGCTTCCTTTTTCCAGTTCCTTTCTTCCTTCCCCATCTCTCTCATTATCAATTCCTTTTTCTGTCTCCAAATTCTTTGTTTCTAACATTGTCTTAGCCCACTATTTTTTTCCTCCTGCCCCAGTTGGATTTTTATATTTTTTTGTATTTGTTCCAAATACAAAAAATATCAACATTTTCTCTCTTCTGAGTGAATTAGAAGGGGTTTTTTGTGCATTTTTCAATGCTTTTCAACTTTCCAGTCCTTTTTGTGACTATCAGTATTTTCACAAAATGTTCCAAAATGCTTCCTCCAAAAATTTTTGCTAAATTTTACCATTTTTGGAAGGGGTGTCTTCATGAATCAAAATAGTCTTCCTCACAAGGGATAAGAAACTTGTAAGTTTTTTATAGCCCTGTTCCATAATAAGGTCTTTGGCAGGTAGACACATGGGACACACTCTGTTTTCTCTACTTGTTCCAAGAGAAGGACAGCCTTCCCTAATCAGTTATGTCTGCCCTTTGAAAGTGCTGACTTAGCTAGACCCACAAATTCAAATAACTCTTCTTGCTTGGAGGTTTAGGGGTCTGTGACTTTGCAGGCTGCATAAAATTCCTATCCCCAGACCTAATACATATTCATAAGATTGCAATGTACAACCTTATGCATATGTATTAGCAATAGACTGGGATTTTCATGTGGGCTTTGAAGTCATAGTCCCCTTGCCATTCAAGCAGAAAGAGTGCTTGGAAAATGTGAATCTAGCTAGGCCAGCATTTTCAAAGGGCATGGCTCTCTGAATAGGGAGGATTATTCTTCTCCTTGGACAAGTACAGCAAACATAGTCCTTTCCATGAGACTTGCCAAACAGGCTACTAGGAGATAGAAGGACAAGACATCCTATTCAGTTCAAAGGCATATACTACCAATTTTCAATAAACTTACAATTGGTTAAAATCCAATTTCTGGGGAAAAAAGTGAATACACACACATAAATAAAATTCGTTTCATCAAAGCATTAATACTGAATTCACCTCTCCCTCCTTCATTAATACTGAGGCATGTGGAAGAAGACCTAATTTTCAGCTAAGTACTGAAACTCGATTGAGAACTCTATGGGACACCAATTTCCATAATGACCATTTTGCATAATATATAAATCCTCTGTCCTCATTATGCATTATTTCTTATCAGCACCTCATGCTGCATGGAGGCATTAAGGAAAGGACAATGAAGACTTTTGACCTGATCAGTCCCACAAACAGGGAAGAAGAACTCACACCAGGTGTCCCTTTCTTCTCCAAGAGCAGGTCTATGCTGTTTAGTAATGAGATGGATTGATATTCTGTGCTCTGTAATCTTGTGCCTGACACTACTCCCTGGGAAGACTAATTTGCCATATATTCTAATTATTCCTGTTTGATAGGTACTATACTTATTTTTAGATAATAATAGTTTACTCACTCTTTTTGTTTTGTCCATCATGGAAAGATGGGGATGCCTTTATACAAATTTAGGGGTGGGTGGGTATGTGCACGTATTCTAGACTTTTCTCACACATCTGTCAATTTGGGTATGTTTCAAAGATGTAGCTGGGTCTGTCTGGAAAATCAGTATGCAAAGGGATCTTGTAGCACCTTTAACTGAAAGAATGAAACTTGTGGCATGAGTTTCCATAGACTTGAATCTATTTCCTGTGGAGCATGAAGTAGACTTAAGTTTATGAAAGCTCTTGCTACCAACTTCTTTCTTTTAGATAGGCTCAAAAGTGCTACAAGATCTCTTTGTGATTTGAGTATGGTTGATTGTACCTTTTTTTTATCTTAAATTTCTTCCATCCACACCCACACAAGTTTTTTAAAGTCCACATGAAAATTGGTATATATTTTGCTGTGTCATGGGTCTGAATATATGCATTTTGTGTGCAATGCCTCTTAATGTTTTGCTCTTGAAAATCTAGTTAATTCCAGAGGGATTTTGAATTTGATGAAAAGTGTTAGTCCTTGAAAGCTCAGCTATACATAAATATAGCACTCTTTAAGGTACACATGATTCTGTCACAGTATTTCTAAGTAAAGAAAGCAAAACCACATCTGATTATGAAGTAAATTAATACACATTACATTATGTATACCTACATGAAGTACGACCATATATGGAACAGACATCTATCTAACACTTTTATCAAAGTCAAGTATGATAATCATGCTGCCCATGGGATTCACCAGCACAAGAGTGACAAGCCCCCATTTAAATAAGGTGTACCTCTCATAGACCATTTAAGAGTCAAACCCAGCATTTTTTCAAGATTAGGAGTGGGCTTTCATCAATTTTTCAATATTTTTTAGGGTTCCTTGGCAGGGGATTTTGACCTGCAATGCATTCAGCAGCTGGAAATAGCTCTTAGGTCCTCAGAATTTGTCCATTTCTAGTGTAAGGTCTATGCATTAATGTTCCCATAAAAAAAGAAATCATTTTCAAAAATAAAATTCTGGCAAGGGATGGGGAGAGAAACCTTCTTGCTACAAGTGTGTGATGTGAGAATGAAGCATTGCATTGATATCAATATGAAACACAGACTTAACTAGAAAAGGACAAAGGGTGCTTTGGAAAGTCACAGTGACTGTCTTTTTGAGTGTCAGCTGATTTATTTTAACAACACAAAAACCCTTTCTGCCAATATTATCACTGATTACAATGCATTCTTCATCAGCCTCAGGCTCCATTGCTTCAGTGTATGTTTAGACTGCATTACATGCATCTCAGCCACAGCCCTGACTGAGGCTATAAAAAAGATATCAAAGGAAAACTTCACAGGCCTTAATATCTGAAGCAGAGCCAAGGAAAGATAATTCATATTATTCATGAACTTCCAGAGCAGGTGTGTGGGGGGGGGGGGGAAGATTGGGGTTTAGATCAGAAGTAAAGTGCCTTCTGTCACTTGCTGAATAACTCTACTAAGGAGATGATGGAGAGTGTGCCAATTTCACTTGAATAGCTTGTATGCCCAAGGAAATTAATATAAGTCAATGGATGACCCTGCAGATCTGATCACACTTGCTATTTGCTAAATATGTAGCTGATATTACAAGGTATGATGAGAAAATAGAGAAGGGACATTAAAATGAGTTCAGAGTGGGGTGATAAATTGGATTCATTTTAAAGAGCTGAGTAGAGGAGAAAAAGAGACACATCTAAGGGTGACAGAAAATAAGGGACTAAGAAGATACCCACCAACATATTGATCAGTCTGGAATACACCTATATTCAAAAGTGGTTAAATTTTGAAACACAGGCCTTCATTAGAATATACTATAGTAAAATCTCCAAGGAGATTATGAAATGTAGGCAGATACATTGATCTAAACCACTTTATAGCTGATTTCATGTCAAAAAGGAGCAGATCTTTTCAAAAATATGATGGACCTTGAACTCAACATGAAGTCATTCAAGAGTACTTTGGAAAACAATTCATAACAATGTGTTTTTCCTCCAGCTACTGTGTGGGCTGTGGCTAAACTCAGACAGAACAAAAGAGTCCAATGGGGACAGATGCTATCATTGTCTCTGCTCATGAAGAAGTCTAAGGATTTCAATCCTGTGGATCCTAGCTTCACTATACCACTGGTCTGGAATGACCCACAAAGCCAAAAATAGTCCTCCAGGCTTAATGGTTCTGCTTAATAATATTTTTGCTGTATATCTCAGGTTTAAAATGTGTCAGTGGAAATCTCATGTACAATAGCATAGCCAATTTTATGATTTCAAAATTGTCATCAAATAACTCACTTTATATCCACTGATACATTCATTGTGAGACAAAACACACCTTGTCTCAGAGGTTCACACATTTTTGAAGTTTAGAGTATGTTTCAGGCACACAAAATCATGCATTCATTTTTAGCCTTTACAAAAATAATGTATACAATTGGGAGAAAAGGTAGCTAAGTGCATGATGTTGAGAAAATCAGCTTATTGTGTCCTTTAGTTTTTTTTACAGATTGTGCCAGAAGTGACTAAAGTGTAAGTTGGAGAAGTATGAGGGGATTGCCATGCAGAGGGGCAGGTTATAAATAAAAATTATTATTATTATTATTATTATTATTATTATTATTATTATATCGTAAGTTATTATTGTATATTGATGAAATTTTGTCAGCGTAATTATCATCAAGTGACTTTTTCTTTTCCCCAAAATGAAAAATCTGTTATGGGGTCACCAATTTGACAATACAGATGATGTCATTCATGAAGTGGAAGAGTGATTTAAAGAACAATCTGAAGATTTCTACAATAATAGTATTCAAAGGTTCAACAAATGCTGGAAAAATGTGTAAATCTGGATGGTGACTATGCAGAGATAAGTTAACAACTACAAATCAAAACAAACTTTCTGTCACATTTTTTTAAAAGTTGATAATTAAAACTTTATGATACCCCCTCATACACAGTGAGAGTGTCACCAAATTCTGTTATAACTAGGACAGATCCCAAGGTGTAAATTGAGGTGAAGCTATTTTCAGACTGGAACCAAGACTTGGGAAATTATTGCACAGTGGGATTGACACTGTAATTGACAGATATTATTGCACCACATCGTAGCTAGGCAGCAGGTATCCTGTAGTCAATCCATACTTCTGCCACTGCTTTTAATGAACAGGAAAATCCCATGAATGGCTGTCAATCCCACAGTTAACCTGTTCTTGAAGTATGTGCCATAGGTCATTCAGGGTAATTCAGAGAGAGTAAACTGGTTTCACTGCACCCCCTCCCCATTCCTAATGAATGCATGACTTCTTGGTGTTAACAAGGCCACCATTTCTTCTGGGGTAGTAAAAATGGGATTTAAAGGGCTTTTACTGCACACTCCCCACTGCCAAAGGCAAGACTACTTTACTGATTAACTTTGGATAGCTGATGAGTAAAGGGAACATTACTACAATAACATTCATGGGCAACCTGCTATGAATTTGCAGTCACATGATAATGTAATAAAAATTGTTGCTATTTCAGTGTTTCAATAGCTGCAACAGCATTAGGAGGGAAGATTGTGCAATAATCTCCATGAAGAATTGTGGTGGGGTTTGTTCTGTTTCAAAAAGCAAGGACTATTAAAATCAATCCATCAAGAATTTTCTAGTCATTAATCACAATGGAAAAAGTAGAATGTGAAATCTGCTGTCCACCAAAAGTATATAAAGCAGAACCCTTGATCATCTGTAGATAAAAGATCAAAGGACCTTGTGTTTTGCACAACTGATGAAGGATAAATTACGCCCAACTTGTTGTCTATTAATGTTGTCTTGTCCAGATGCAAATCTGCCTGATCCTACTTCAATTTTCAGACTCCGTAACCCTCATTTCTAAACACACTTCAGCCAGGAAGCTCTGATATTGTTTGTTTTATAAATGATTGAGGCAAATGAAAAAAAAATGTATCTTTCAAGCATTGGGGAACCTTGATGGGAAAAACAAAGCAAAGCAAAGCAGCTTCATTTATATACCACTTCATACTGCTCTATGCAGTGTCTAAGCGGTTTACAACTGTAAGCTCATTTTCCCCCAACAGCTGGGTACTCATTTTAGCAACCTCAGAAGGATGCAGGCCTGAGTCAAACCTGAGCCCTGGCTGGTATTGAATTCACAACATTGTGGTTTATGAATGAGTGGCTGCAGTACAGGCATTTAACCACTGCGCTACCAGAAAAATACTGGATTGATAAGAATCTTTACAGTTTGAGAAGAATTCTGAGCAAATTTCACGTTTTTGGCATAATAAATGCTGTTTTCAATGCAAAATATGTGCAAATTTCAAGCATAATATATTCCCAACTGCAGCAATTTCTTCACAAAAACACTGCATTAACACTGCATTAAAATGTGCAAAAGTTGGTTCAGAATAAATACTTGAAAATATGATTAACATCTCCAATTGTTTTTCTCCTGTTTGGTTTGTAACATCTTGCCTGATGAAGAAGCCCATGGAACTTCAGAAGCTTGAAGCAAGTATATTGTGCATTTTGGTTGGCCAATAAAGGTATCACTGATGGATTTTTGTTTGAATTTGCTAAATGGCCAACACAGCTACCCCTGAATATTTTCTGTATTGTGAGATACCACAATGTAGCTGCAACAAGAGAACCAAGAATAATAGACTGTGGACTGGGAACTTCAAACAAAGTAAAACATTTTTTGTTTCTTAAATTTGGACTGAATTTGCATGTTTTGCCTCTACATCTACTAAAATATTCCTGATGCAAACACACGGAGACTTCTTGAGGAATCTATTGTTCTCTCACACAAAGAGGCCTGTGACCTCACTAGAATGGAGACATATTGGATTTCAAATGAGGGGTCCCTGTTGAGATGCAAATGGATTTTAAATTTCTTGGATTATGCAAGTCTCCCTATCACCACAGGGTCAGAAGGAGGAGGAGCCTGCCTGCAAAAGATATCCTCTTGACTATATATCAACTTAAAGACTGAAACAACATGTAGGCATCTAATTAACATCTCCAATTGTTTTTCTCCTGTTTGGTTTGTAACCTCTTGTCTGATGAAGAAGCCCACAGAGCTCCAAAAGCTTGCAACAAGTATATTGTGCATTTTGGTTGGCCAATAAAGGTATCACTGATGAATTTTTGTTTGAATTTACTAAATGGCCAACACAACTACCCTTGAATGTTTACTTGAAAAACTGTACAGTTTTTGAAGAATTTGTTGAAGCAGGAAGAAAACTGCTATAATTATTCATTGCTTTCTTTGAGAATAAAATTAATGAATAATAATAATAATAATAATAATAATAATAATAATAATAATAATAATAATAAATTTATTTATACCCCGCCCAATGGTAATCCAATCCGGGTGGCTTTCAAATTTAAAACATACAGTCCACAATAAAACATATAATACAACAAACCCCCCTCCCCCCTTAAAACAGTATTAAATCAAAACAATTTAAAACAACAATTCAATTAAAATTAGCCATCCCAATCCCAAGATAGATCTAAAAGCCTGGCTCAACAATCCTCTCCATCAATCGATGGGGCCATGTGAGGATCGTCTTTAAAGCAACTGTTAAACTGAGGCAGGGATAACTGATCTAATATAACTAGTCTGGAAAGGCCTGCCGGAAGAGATCCGT
>CM034706.1:23715272-23729411 GCA_020142125.1 Phrynosoma platyrhinos
CAATGAGTGAACATTGAACTAAGGTTGAGTACAAACTGGAGATACTTTTGAAGTCAATTGTAAATATTTGTTCATAATTATTGAAAAAGAAATTAATATGTCAACTTTATAGATATGATTGAATAGTATATGTTAATAAAATATAAATTGGGGAAAAAACCAAATAGAGTAGTACAATGGTGTATTGCAGTACAAATGGAATTTAACTATATCTAAATAAACAAATAATAGTATAATGATATGAAGTAACAATAACTTTCAAATGATATATATGTATAAATACATATCCATTTATGGTCTTATTGTAACAACATATCACATATTATAATAGCAACTATTCAATATCATTTATGTTAAGATTATCAATTCTTCCCAGTAGCTTTTTTAATAATAGAAAGAAAGAAAAAAAGAGAGGTCTGCAATTTATCCCACTCTGAAATTTTATATTCTATTACTATCCAATATAGATACTTCCTAACTATTATCATTTTATCAATTTCTCAAATTTGTAACAAGATAATTAATTAAACTTCTTCAATTGCTTCAATCTATGCAGTGAAAGATTCAGAAATCACATTTCTAAAGTTTATGCTAATTTGAAACAAAGAAATAAAGATTATATTTTAAATGATCAACATTCTACTCACAGTTTGGAACAATCAAATAGTACAGGTTAATATCTGTTTTTATCTTTTCTATACACTGTTTATCTTACTCTTTTTTATTCTTTCCTTACTTCTCTTTGTTGTGATTCTCTTGTATCCATTTAATCCTATTAATAAATTTATTCTTAAGAGCCTTTACAGACTGCCAGGAACAATGCATCTTGAATCCACTTTAACTGCACTGGCTCAGTGCTAGGGAATCATGGGAACTGTAGTTTATTGTGGCATCAGAGCTCTCTGACAGAGAAGGCTCAATGTCTCAGAAAAAACTACAAAGTCTTGTTCTGGCACTATCCTTCTTCCTTTTATCTTTTTATCCTTTCCTCTTCTTCTTCTTGCTTTGTCTTGTTATTTGCCCTCTATCAACAACTTTTGCTCTCTCTCCATATCCTTCCTCCATCACTGTATCACCATATCTCAATATTTAACAGTATTTTCTCTTTCTCCAACCTTCTCCAACCTCTGTCTCTTCTATTATTTACTTCTTACTACTCATTGCAATTATATCTCTCCCTCCAGCTACACTCTTTTCTCTTGCCTCTTAAATGCACATTGTCTTGCTTTCCCCCAACTGTATTAATGTCATCCATTGCTCACTGTTCACTGTTTAGTTCCACTTTATTTTCAGTCTTTAAAGCTTTTTTGGCTGTTTGCAGACTTTTACTTCTTTGCAGCGTTTTGCAGCCTTTTACAACCTTTTATGACATTTTTACAGCCTTAAGTGGCTTTCTGCAGCTTGACTACAGATTACTACAGTTTTACTACATTCTTACTATTTTACTGTTTTCTTCTCCCCTCCACCCCCCATCTTTTTTTCCGCTGGGCTGTATCTGTTGTGCAATGACTCATTCTTTGTTATAGAAGACTTAGGGGGGAAGCAGATGGCTCAAAGGGCCATTTTGAGGGCAAGGAAGGGGAGGCACAGACACACAGTGGGAGCCCCAACCCCTTCCCAAAGGCATCGTCAGAGCGCTGGCCCCTCCTCACAGCCAGTGCTCTGACAATGCCTTCCCGCCACAGTGTCCGCAAACACTGAGGTGGAAGAGTCACCGAATGTGTGCCCCCAGCCTTTTGCGGTGCACCTTTGGTGACTTGTGGAAGGAGCTCTATTTTAGCACTCCTTTCAGGGGCGGCGAAGCTGCGCTGTGGGGCCAAGGTGTGGGGATACCTCGGCTCCATGGCGCAACTTCCCGGGGTGGCCCAGGGCCGCCCGTCTGCTTCCCCCCTTACTGAAGAAAATAAAGATAGAGTGACCAGAATTGTCTCTTTAAGCTTCATGTATCCTTATCTGTTAATTTTAATGCAGTGTAGGCATCCTCTGTGTCACCTTTTTGGATGATTACAATAGTGGGTGGCACAAACCCTTCAGTCCAGTTAGACCTGCTGCCATTCGACTGGGAGAGCTTCCATTCTCCTGTACTATCAGGTAGTCAGTCACCAGTTAGTAACCCCAAAGAGCTGTTTCTGTAAACCCCTCTTTTTGGAGGATTATGATTCATCCCTGTTCCCCCATGGACTGCTATTGCAAAGGTTTGGGCTCCCTGTACCTAAAACCTCCTTCAGCACCATAACACCAGAAGTCATCAATTTCCTTCTTTCATAGATCACAGAAATAGATGATTCACTTTCTGTGTTAAACATGTGGCTGAGTGTTTTTATAGCACTAAGTATTTTTATACTTAGACCATACCCTTAATATAGCTTTCCGGATAAAATGGTTCTCAAAATCTTTATTAGCCTTAATTTTATCATAAAATAAATATGTGTGAAAACCAAATCTCCAACCTGCACCTTCTAATAAAAGGACCTCCTTAATCTTTAGAAAAAAACCAATCTAATAACCATACAAAGCAACAGGATTCAAAATAAATTTCCAAGTTAGGCATAGCAAAGCCACCCCATTCAATTTTATCTTGCAATACTTTCATCCTAACTCTGGGTCTTTTGTCACTCCACAAAAATTTGGATAGGTCCTGGTTCTAGTTCTTAAAGGGAATCTCATTCTTAACAATGGGCAGATTCTGAAACAAAAATAGTATTTTAAGCAGAATATTCATTTTTATCATGGAGATTTTCCCCAACCAGGATAATTTTAGATTTTTCCATCTCTCCTAATCTTTTTTAACCTCCTGCCATTTCCTTTCATAGTTGTTTTTAAATAGGTCAACATTCTTAGTTGTAATAGTAATTCCCAAATACTTTATCTCTTTCTTAAGTTGAAACCCCGTACTTCTTTTTATGACCAACTCTACATTTTTAGAGAGGTTCATAGTTAGTACAGCTGTTTTATTTTTATTTATTTTTAATCCTGCTGCTTCCACAAACAGCTCTAATTCTTTCATTAACTCTTCCATGTTATCTGGGTTAGTTATGGTCAGTACATAACTGGGTTAGTTAAGGTTATCAGCATATTCTCTAAGTTTCATTTGGTGTCCCTTGATCTTAATTCTTTCTATCTCAGTATTGTTCCTGATATTATTGTTTAATAGCTCTAAAATCATCAAAAACAAAAGAGGAGAAGGAGGGCACCCCTGTCTTGTCCTGTTCTGCACCTGAAAGGATTTTGTATTTTCAGAGTTAACAATCACTCTTGCCATTTGTTCTTTGTAAATGGCTCTTATCCTCTTTATAAAGTTTGATCCGATATTCACTTTGTTTAAACATTCCAACGAAAACTCCCAGCTGACATTATCGAACGCCTTTTCAAAGTCAATAAATATCATGACTAATTTACGGTTTATATCTTTTTCATGATATTCAATTGTGTTCAAGATATGTCTTATATTGCCTTTAATACTACGACCTGGTAAAAATCCATTCTGATCCAATGGCATCCAATTTACCAAGACCTTTTTTAATCTCTCAGCTAAAATCATAGCAAAAATTGTATAGTCTGAGTTTAGTAAAGAAATCGGGTGAAAGTTCTTTGTGTCCTATCCAAACTATCCTTCGGTAATAACGTTATATTTGCATCAGCCCATGAATCTGGACTTTCCTTCTTTATTAAGTCATTCAACAGAGCCACCATAGGTAGCCCTACTTGCTCTGAGAAGGTCTTTTAGTATTCAGCAGGAAATACATCGGGGCCAGCTGCTTTACCCATCTTGGATTTTTTAATCACCTCAGCTACTTCATGCAGTTATGTTTTTATTTAATATTCCCTTCTGTTCCTCCATGAAGGGTGTGATGTTGCAATTATCCATGAATTTCTCAATTTTTTCCATGTCCATTTCATCTTTCCTGTATAAATCACTATAAAACTGCCATATTATCTGGAACAAGCTAGCTTGATCCGCAACTTCCTTGCCCCCATCGTTTAATTTATATATCACTCTACTTGTCTTTTTTTTTTTTTTGGTCTCAGATAGTGGGACAAAAGCTTCCCTGGCTTATTCAGCACTTCAAACATTTTTTGTTTAAGGTATTTTACATTCCTATTTATGCCTTCTGATAATAACAAGACTAATCGAGTTTCGAGTCCTTTAATCTCATTGTCTAATGACTTATTGTTTGGGTCCTTTTTTAACAATGTCTCTTTAAACTTTAATTGATCTTGTAAGTCTTTAAACTTTGCTTCTTTTTTTCTTTTAAGCTCTATACCTTTTTTTATATTAAAAAAAAAAACGTAATCACAGCTTTAGAAGCATCCCAAACTGTCCTGATCGGTAAATTATGAACCATATTTTCTGAGAAAAAAATTACCAAGTATGTTTTAAATTCTGCTACCACCTTTTCATCATTCAGAATTATATAGTTTAACTTCCAGGGAAATTCTTTCCTCTCATTTCAATGACTATAGGATGATGGTCCGACAATATTTTAGGTAATGTCTCCATCCCTTTAATTTTGGTGTGTATATCTTTAGTGGTTAAGAACATGTCTATACAGGCCCATGATTAATGCCTCTCGGAGAAGTATGTAAATTTTTTACTCCGATTATACTTTGTTCTCCACACATCAACCAGGTTGTACAACGTGATTAATTCAAAGAATTCCCTAGGTAACTTCCCCTGATTTGGTTTTATTTTCTTAACAGACAAATGATCATTCTGGGGGTCTATGAGTCCATTGAAATCACCCATTAGAATTATGGATTCAATGATTAACTCATTTTGTTTAGTCATCAGTTCTTTATAAAATTTCCCTTTATTTTCATTTGGGGCATAAAGACCAATTACAATTAGTTTTACACCATTCCACACCATCTCCACTCCAACATAATGACCCCTCAGTCTTTTAAAATTCCTTTTGGTTCGTATTTGTCCTTAACATACAATACCACCTCTCTTTTTCTTTTATTAGAAGAAGCCGTAAATTCTCTCCCTAATTTGACACATTTCAAATATTTGACTTCATCAGCTTTAATTTCAGTCTCCTGTAAACAGATCAATTCACAATTACATTTGATTAAATATTGGAACACTCTCTTCCTCTTAACTGGGCCACTGAGCCCTTTTATATTCCAAGATAAAATTTTACTGGTCCTTGTCATTTTCAGAGATAGACCCCTCCACATCATCAGATTGCTTTTCCAAATCACCTAAGTCATCTTTCCTCAGCATTTGATTGTATCTGTACCGAGTCTGTATCTATTCTACTTTCCTCCATTCTATCAATTCCTTGTTCTATTTGATCTTCCTTTTTCTCACACTCATACATCTTTTTTCCCCTTTTCGACACTACCACCATTTCTGAGTAAGGGATTTTACTATCTTCTAAGGGTCTTCTCCTAGTTCTTTTCTCTACTACATCCAGAATTTCCTCTTCTTTCCTTTCCTCCCCTTTCTGAGATCTTAAATCTCTTTTCTTACTTTCAGCATTTGCATCTTCCTTGGACCCTCTGTTGTATTCAAACCTTTCATCAACTTTAAATTCACCTCTGTACTTCCTCCAGAATTCCCTAGCTTCATCCAGCAATTTTAGTTCTATCCTGGTCTTTCTAAACCAAAAGGTCAATCCGTCAGGAATTAGCCATCTGTAGGGAATCTGGAATTTTTGCAATTGGCTAGTTAGAAAAAAGCATTCCCTTCTCTTCCTCATGATATTTGGAGCCACATCTTTAAAGATCTTTAGTCATTATCATTAACAATGGGGGGGGTGAGTTAATCTGCAGACTTAGTAAATGGTCTCATACCTGCTTACAAACAAAATAAATAACCACATCCCCTGGGATCTTTCTTTGAAATGCAATTTTTAAAATTCAGTCTAAAAATTTCATCTATTTTGATCTCAAAAAGGTGTTCAGGCTTCCCCAAGTAGCTAGCTAGGATAGGTGTCAATAAATCAATTAGGTTTTCACCTTCCTGTTCTGGAAGGCCTCGTAACTTAAACAATCTTTCCCTTTGTTTCACGCCCCCTTTTATTTTCTCCTCCTCAAAGGGTTTTGAAAAGTCATGATATCCTTCCTGTTTCCCCTGAAATTTTTCCTGTCTGTCTTCTAGATTATCCATCCTCAATTTCATCTTGCTAAATTCAGCCTCAATCTTATCTATGGCATGTCTAACATCCTTCATTTCTGATCTCAGTTCTTATTTAATTTCAGATTTAAAGTCCGTCATATCCTGTCTCATCTCTTGGATCTCCCTGCTCAACTCAGATCTCATCAATTTGAACTCTTCTAGCAATGAGACATAGGGATCCCTCCCCCCCTTAGCCTGATCTAAAGAAGGTCTCCTTTGTGGTAGAGCTTGCATCTTTAACGTCTGACTCCTTTAATTCATCTTAGAATTTTCCACAGAAATAGGAGCTTCACAGTACTTTACACACTTTATGCCACTGAAAGTACAAATTATGGGGCTATTAGGAATTAATATGGGATTTTACAGTCTCTAATCAGCCTTCTCTTTTCAGCCCTAATTACTACCCTGGAACACTATGCAGATATCTGTTGAAAAAACAATAATCAAAAACAATAATCAGTGTAACATTTCAATAACAGTATAGATTAGGTCATAGCACATAGAACCCTGATATCCGATAAATATCCTCCTAGCTTCCCTTAATAACACCAAGGAAAGGCTTAACACAAACCATCAGGCAAATATTAGACTTAAATATTGCTATCAGGTAAACTGCATCAGCGCGCCCCCTTCCAAACAGAAAAAATCCAAAGCAGTAAGTCCAAAGCTCACTTCAGTGTACAGTGTACAGGGTTTAAAATCAAAGACTCTCTTCAGTGTACAGGTATTAAAAGACCTATGTTCAAAAATGAGAGACTTAAGTACAACCTCCTTGCCAGGGAGTTCTATCCTTATAACTGCTTCCTATTCAGAACTCTAAGGAGATGTGTAGCAAAAGCTTGCCTCTCCAAACTACCTCTCCCTTAATGTTCTTATATTTTAGTGTTGTTTATCAGTATTATACTACCCTCAGCCTTTGTCTGGTGGGGTGCTTCATCACTGCAACTACAACTCCTGCATTCCTTTGCAGCTTCTCCATGTTCTTCCCATATATGGCAGCAGAAAGAAATGTAAAAGGGGATGCCTCCTGATTGTCCCTCTCTGTCTTCAAATCAGTCTTCAAAACAACAACACAGCTCCCAAATTGCTGCACTTGTGAGGTACAGGATTATCCTTAATGTTCTTATATTTTAGTGTTGTTTATCAGTACTATGCTACCCTCAGCCTTTGTCTGGTGGGGTGCTTATTCAAAGAAAGAAAAACACTTAATCCCAGGAGCAGCCTCAGTCTCACTCAGCATAGATAGAAATCCAGACAGACCAGAAGTTCCAGGAATGTTAAGCTTTCAATTTCACAATCTCAGCTCTGCCTAAATTGGTCTGCATCTATCCACCAATGTAGACCATGAAAACAACATGAAAAAAATATTAAAATTAGTTGGCAGCATTCCTTACCATACTAGGCGGTGGCCTCGGACAAGGCAATGGAGGCTATCTCTGACTTTTACTTCTCTTCGCCATCTTCCAGTTCAGTATTTTATTGTGTACCTTTCACCCGGTATTGAACTTATTACTGGGCAGACTGTCTATGAAAGCCCCTTTGCACCTCCCTTACTAGGGTGGTAATTTATGGCTTTAAAAAAGATTTAAATCAGCCATATACCTTGCCGAGCATACGGACCATGAAAAGATCCATCTTACTGGTCCACCGAAGCCAGCTGGAAGTCAAAATACCCTCTGTATTTCTATAGAGATTACAATCTTAGCCACAAACCAAGTAGAATATGGTGAAATCTTAGCCACAGACCAACTAGAATATGGGAGTTCAGATTTTCTTTATTTTTTTTTTAAATGTATAGGAATGGATTCAAGGGGCTCACATTTTGACTGGAGTATGGGGAGCAGCCACAACAGTTAGTCTTCCAATTGTCTTATTCTAAATCAGTGGTCCCAAAACATTTGGGGTAGATGACTACCATAGTATTCCCCCCCCCCCCGCATGCATTTATTGATGTTAGGTGTACTGTTCTACTGCACATTCAAAACAACCAGTCTCAGTCACTGGTCCCTTTGCCACCCCTCCACCCTGGGAGCAGCAACCAAGCAACTGGCTGAGCAGTGACTGAGAAGCCTCTCACCATGCCAGCCTTGTGGCAGAGGTATCACTAGGGGGCATGCAGGGTGTTCATTGTAGCAGGTGACACCATAAGTGGGGTGATACCACAACCACCACCCTAGCAACACAATTATTGCTCACTAAACATATGCCTCTTGAAAGAAATGGGGTGTAGCATTAGTGGACCTTGTAAGGCACAAGGAACTCAGTGGAAGAGAAGATGTGGGCAGAAAGTGGTGCAAACAAGGCCTCTCCTTTCTCTAATCACTGAGCTTCAAACACCATCTGGGAGAAGAGAAGGAGACAGGGCAGAAATTTCTGGCTTCTTCCAACCTCCTGGCAGAAGAAGAAGCAGGCAAGGGAATTACGGGGGCAGTGAATGTGAAGAAGGCTTCTGTCTGCCATTGATATGAGAGTCCCAAGCTTTGGGAGTGAGGTGCAGGAGGAATCTGGGGATTGGTCCTCCTCTTAACTCCCAAAGTAGAAGGCTGTTGTTAGAATGGGAGGAAGCAGCGTCCAGCTTCAGGAGTGAGTTGCAGGAGGAATCCAGGGATTCTGCTTCAGGAGTCAGTCTATCCCCAAATGGCATTGTTCAAAGCCACAGAAGTGATGTGTTATATCCAAGCCTAATGAGAACTTCCCAACCACCACCTTGTGAGAATTTCCCAACCAGAGCCCTGGTGGTGCAGTGGTTAAATGCTTGTACTGCAGCCACTCATTCATGAACCACAAGGTTGTGAGTTCAATACCAGCGAGGGGCTCAGGCTCAACTCAGGCTGGCATCCTTCCAAGTCACTAAAATGAGTACCCAGCTTGTTGGGGGCAAACTTTGTAAACCACTTAGTTAGTGCTTAGGTGCACTGATAAGCAGTATAAAAATGTACTTGCTATTGCTATTTCTAGTGAAAAGTACAGCTAAAGGAGTGAAATCCTGTGGGGAGGTGAAGAGTTGTACAGTGGTTTTAAGAGACCCTAAGTTTCATGCAATCCTCACCTGCTCCCCTGCTGCCCCCTTGGATCTTTCTACTGCTCCTGGGGGGACATACTGCCTACTTTGGGAATCACTGTTCTAAATTGTAATGTTATAAATTTTGACCCAGTAAGCTTCTGAAGGGGAAAAAATCAGAACAAGACAATTTAGAATATGACATATGGGAGACTAAGCTGCAGTGGTTGCTCCCAAAGCATGGGGAGGGGGAGCTAAAACCCTAAAGCTACCACCTTTTGCCTAATGTTGGAAGCTAAGTAGGGTGAACTGTGGTTGTCTCAGAGCCATCATTGTGTTGTGGTTTGATTACTGGAAATCCACAGGGTGATCTTGGTCAAGTCACACTCTCTTAGCTTCAGAGGAAGGCAAAAACAGCCCTTGTGATACCATAGAGGTAGGACTAGCACAAGCATGAGTTGGGAAGTAAGCTAGAACTGCTTCTGGGGCAAATGATTGTGGAAAGGGGCATGAAGACCATCTGTCTGAATGAGTATTTGTTCATTGTATTTGCTTGTTAAAACTCAAATCACAATACCACACTGGCTTTGGGACAGTTAAATACACACACACAAATAATATTTTTTTATTTGAGCATGATGTTTTAAATGATGGCACACCCTTTGGGTGAATAGTAGGAGATATGACCATGCTAAAGTTAAGCACCATTTTTTCAAAAAATAAGCTTCCTCCAATTGAGTTTAATGGGCTTTAAATATTAAATGAAAAAGCTTACATTCAAGAACTATTAGTTGAAAGGTATACATTCACTGGAAGGTCCACTCTGTTGGCAGAACCTTAGAAGTGTTGAGGTGATGAAGTTGCTTCGAGTAGAGACATGGCTGAAACAAGGACTACACAAGGAATAATACAGCCACCTCTCTGTTTTATTGACTTGGAGTCAATAATATGGAATTTTTGAAGGTATTTTGCCTTTGGAAAGTAGGATTTTTTTAAAAGTAAATTATTATATAATTCAATGGAAAAGCCTTTTTCAATGGAAAAGCCTTTTTCACACAATTTTAGTAACTTGTTTCATCAGTCCTTATGTTACATATTACTTTGTTGTTACTTTTAATTTTCCAAAATAATAAGTCCATCAAAAAGACCCAAAATTGAGAGAAGGCATTAAACCCCCACAAAGCAAAAAGAAAAGGTAGGAAGTAAATGTCACATAACAAAGCAGAAAATTTGTTTTACATAAGGATTGTTATTATGTCCTCATTTTCACTCAAAGCAATGTGTTCTAGGTATAATATGGTATAGTAGGATCTTCTCAGCTTGAAAGGAGGGTACATACAACCCATGTACTCAGAACTACAGAAACAAGCAGCAAGGTCCAGTCAGAACAAGCTTCAAGGAAACATTGGACCTTACAACATTGAATTGCTGGTTTGCACATTCCTTGAGCTAATTTTGAATAGGGGAGACCTACTCAGTCCCCTAATAATGAAGTCCTAAAACATGATGACACAGTAATGATGTGCACCTGACACATAACATGGCGACAGCTTGTCCATGTAGGCCAAATTGTGTTTTTTATGATGCCAGAAACCATCATGCAAAAAATGCAGAAAATTAGGGGCACATCCAAGAAAGCATAATCATCTTGTATCTCTACAATATTGCTGCTATGTGTCTTCAAGTCTTTACTGACTTATGGCAACCCTAAGGCAAACATGTTAAAGAGTTTACTTGGTAAGATTTCAAAATCATAGAATCATAGAGTTGGAAGAGACCACAAGGGCCATCCAGTCTAACCTCATGCCATGCAGGAACTATCAATCAAAGCATCCCTGACAGATGGCCATCCAGCCTGTTCTGTCCAAAGAAGGAGACCTCCAAAGATTTGTTCAGAGGAAGTTTTCCATTGCCTTCCTCTAAGGCTGAGAGCATGTGACTGGCCAAGATCACCCAATGAATTTCATGCTGAGCTGGGAATCAATCCCTGATCTCCATAGTCGAAGTCCAATACTCAACCACTACACCACACTAGCTCCTAGCAATTACAAAACTTGAAATTTATTTCACTCCAGGTTCAGTACAAAATGGATGAACAAAAGCAATTTTCTCAAAAAGAAATTGATCAAATCAAAACTTGAAAAGCATTACTTGGGAAGTCTACCTAAGAGTTAAGATCAAGTTTGGTCAAAAGTGGTTCACCAATGGTTATTTTTAGATCAGGGACCGGCAACCTATTACCAGCCCAGGCAGAAGGTTGCCACCATCACCGTCGCCGCGTGCTGCTGTCGGGATGCATTTTCGGCCGCACTCACTGCGACCGCCATTTTGGAAGTCAAAATGGCGGCTGTGACACGTTTGCACATGTGCAGTACTCTTGTGCATGCGCAAATGCATCGCGGCTGCGACTTAGACTTCCAAAATGGCAGCCGCGACATGCGCGGTGGTGGCTGCGGCTGCGCACGTTACGGCAGGGGCTGCAGTAGCGGCCGCGGCGGCAGCGTGTGCGGGGGGCACGTGCGGTGGTGGAGGCTGCACGCGCGTGCCGCCATTCCCCCCCCTCGGCCCAGCCGAGACCTGGGCTATGGGAGACTGGCCCAGGTCTCAAAAAGATTGCCTGTCCCTGTTTTAGATGGTTCTAAAGTATAACATCAGCAACAGTAACAACACATAACACCCAAGTGTCTGTTGGGAAGGTAACCAAAGGGGATGTACAGCGTCCTGCCACCCCTTTCTTTGCTACATTGGGGCCATGGTAACTGCATGCCACTGGCCCGATCTGGCACTTTGCCACTTTAAAAAGAGCTGGCAAATGCCACTCCTTTTTGGAATGGTAAAAAACTGTTTTCGCTGCTGCAGCTTTTCCACGCTTCTTTGAAACAGCATGTCAGAACACTGCACCAAGGAGCACTCTGATGTCCCCCGCCATGCGATGGGGTGCACAACATGATTGGTAGCATCAGGATGGAGTCAGGGCATCCGGCATGCAGTTGTAATGCCCTGACTCCACCCCCAGGCCAGCCCTTTTGGCTGGTTTGTATTCCCCCAAAGTCATTGACAGACTTTAATAGAGTTTTATCTTGTTCTCATTAGATAACACACAAAGTTTGTTAACTCTTTACCAAATAATCGATGCATGCCAATTCATAGAACATAAAAAACAGATAATTTATGGTAGAGATGATAACAGAAATTTATTTTTCTCCATGGTTTCAAAACCTTGCTTGTTGTATTGAAATACTCTGATTTCAACCAATGTCACCAATGTAAAATTCTCTGATTATACTGAAGAACAGAAATAGCTGATGATGGTAATGAATGATGAACGATACATATTATGTCTCCTGTCAAAAATTTTAAACTCTTTTCTCTATGGTAGGAAGTTACAGATGGAAGGCTTTATGCAATCAAAATGAACAAGTACATTCTTAATGGCCTGTAAGATATTCAGTGCTTTCTTCAATGTAATCTCATCATTATCACTGTCAACTTATTAGCTCAGGCAGTATGCTAACTGGCTTCTTCATGGCCATTGGTGACAAATATAAGATGTGATGCTCTGAGATGAACTTTTATGTCTGAAGGCTGGTGACCTCATCCCCCACATGCATCAAGGAGAAGAAATAGTGCAGAAGTCAATACAGAAATGCAACAGAGAGATCACAACAAGTTTGTGATCAAAGAGGTTTGAAGGAAAGAACTATTTTTCTTCCAATAACCTTTTATTTCTTCCTCATAAAACACATGGACAAATTCATCTAGCATATCACTGGGGAGTCAGCTAAACTCCCAAGCTCACATCTGTGCAATTGTAAGTGGCTCTACCGATTAGATATGGCGATTACACAGGAACAAGAGAGACAAGATAAAAATGATAGTTCAATCTGAAAAATCTGATGTTGTCTGTTCACTTAAAGAGAAATGGGCTGGAAGCAGGAAAAACCCATGCCTTGTCAATGAACCAACACAGTTTTATCTATTTCTTTTTTAGATTGTGATAGGGATATTAGCCTTCTCTAACAGGTCACCTTAAAAATAACTATATCTAATATTAGTTTCTGAGCATTCCCTGAGGATCAGAGTTGTTATCACAAACTAGTTATCTCAGGGGCTAAGCAGATGGCACTTTGTGCCGTCTTCAGAGCAAGGAAAGGGAGGGGCAGCCACATGCTGGGCACCCCAACCCCTTCCCCAAAATGTCCTCAGAGCAGCCGGCCCTCCGCAAAGCCAGCACTCTGAGGATGACCTCCCGCTGCAGCGTCCATACATGCTGCAGCGGAAGAGTCGCCGAAGGTGTGCTCGCAGCCTTTTGTGGGGCAGCAAAGCTGTGTCATGGGGCCGAGGAATGGAGATGCCTTGGCCACGTGGCACAGCTTCCTGGGGCGGCCCTGTGCCGCCCATCTGTGGAGAAATTGTGTTTTCCTTCTTTACATTGATAGTAGATCTTCCATTCTTAGTAAAAGTCATTTCTTAATGAAAGTTTTATCTCTTTTTCATCTATACCAGAACTTGATGTCATGAGCAATTACTTACACAATAAAGTTTAACAACACAGGGCCTCGGCAGACGACTAATAGAGTCGTCTCCGAGCCCAGGAAGAGGAGGAGCAGCCGCACGCGTGGCACTCCTTCCTCTTCCTGAGGTTGCCCTCAGAGCTGCCAGCCCTCCGCACGGCCGGCGCTACCAGGGCAACCGCAGCGGACTTTTGCTGTCTTCTAAAAGGAGCGCCAAAGCACAAGTTAGTGGGGTAAATGTTACCCTTTTAGTAATTTGGCCTTTTTTTGAACTACAAGTGTGTTTTTTATGGGCATTGTTATTCTTTTATAAATTTGGCCCTTGATTTTTTGAGCCTTTTATTGTATTTTCATTATTGACACTTAATTTAGTGGGGTACTTTTACCCTTTTAGTAATTTTAGGGGCTTTTCTGCTCCAGGGTTTAGTTAATCCTCTCTATAATTCTTATATCATTGTTTTTGAAGTTGGGTGGGGTATTGTTGTTTTTATTCCTTTGGC
>CM034706.1:23750970-23784403 GCA_020142125.1 Phrynosoma platyrhinos
TGACTGCACAAAATCCATATGTGCCCAAGATGGTTCAAATTTTATGGCCAGGAACTATTTTAAGAGGAAAATATCAAAATGAAATACAAGGGCCAGATGAGTTTCCAGACACCTATGTAGTCAGGAAAAAGATGTTGGGCATTTTATCAGGATGCATTCCACTCACTGGTAAGGGACAGCCCTTGCTAAATGACAGAGAAATAATTATGGAAGTTTACTTGGGACTTAATGAATCTGTCAAGACATACTTGGGTACAGAATCCAAGAGACTCTCGAACCTAGATTGGAATAGATCTATGGAGCATATTATATTAACCTTGGAGTTATATTGGACATTAGAAGCTAGAAAAGAGGTATCTACAACCTCATCCGGTAGAAATGTAAAATCAGAAAGGAAAAGAAGTGATGATAAGGAGACCCAGTGTACTCAGTGACATACAGGAACAATGGCCCCCATTCCAGGCCATTTCATGAAGACTAAGGGAGAAGAGGGTACAGACCCACTATTCCAGTGAATGGGCCACTGAAGGACAATTAACTTAGAAGAAATACATGGAAACAGCTCAGGGAAATGGGAGTATTCATGAGACATTTAGATGGGAAACCAACTGCAGAATTGTTGCGAGTTCTGGGGGATGTTTTGGAAGGCAAATACTGGAATCCCAGTGCTCCTCCCAGTAACAATGGAACTGACTAGGACTACCCAGGATCCCCTCAATCACCAAGAACAAAGGCAGGACCACGGATCCCTTAGGCTAAGAAACCTCCTGACCCCCCCCCCCCAAAAAAGGTTCCTTTAGAGAAGAAACTTGTGTGGCTTCAGTTACCACATAATCCCTTCACCTGCTCCTAGATCCCTTGCCAAATGCCCACAAGTGGTAGCCACCCTAACTCCAGATCCTTGGGGTGTCCCATGGTAGATGCACAAGTAGGACAGAATCCAAATCAGAAACCAGCAAAACTTTTGGTAGACTCAGGAGCAGCAGTCAACACATTGCACCCAGACCTAGCCAAATCAGGAGTCAAGACAAGAGATAGCATGGAAATGGTGGGATATGGGAAGGGCCAGCAGGAGGCTTCCATTTGAAGGAAATTCCTCTGCAGCTTGGTCTCATCCTAGACCTCATCCAGGCATGCAAAAATCAGAGAGAAGATGGTGGCATTGTGGGAGTTACATTTTAACGCAACAACAGGCTCACTCTGGACCTAGCAAATGTCTTCTTCTGCAGTTAGAGGAGGGTCCTTTGCAGATCTCAGCTATTCACTGGTGTGCTGCCTTAAAAGCCCCTATGCCGCTCTTCCCCCTGGGCATGAACCCATGGGTGATGGACTTTCCTGAAGTCTTGATCAAAGACAAAATTGAGTGTGGCACAGTTAAGGATGCATGTGTCTTGATAGGGGGGAAAGATCCCCCTCCCCAGAAACAGTATAGATACCCCAGGGAAGCTGAAGAAGGGATTGCCAAAACCATAGAGGGATTGTTGAAAAGGGATGTGATTCTTCTGATGCAATACATTTGTAACTCTCCCTTATGGCCCATGTTGAAAGCAGATGGTGTGACTTGGAAAATGACAGTAGATTTCAGAGCCCTAAATTCAGTCACTTCAGCAGTAATTCCTGTAGTGGCTAAGTTGAATGAAATACTGGTTGCAATTGCAGCTGGAGCCAAGTACTGCAGTGTCATAGACTTGGCCAATACACTTCATTCTGTACTACAACATGAGAGCTGCTTATACAAATTTGCCTTCAAATTCTGAGGGACTCAATTCTGTTTAAAAAGAACCCCTCAGGGACTCAATTCTGTTTAAAAAGAACGCCTGTATAAAAAACTCCAGTCCCAGTATATACCATGAAAATATGGTAAAAATGTGGACTAAGTTGCACCCCACATTGTGCTCCCATGTTTTGTCCTATGTGGATGACATCCTGAT
The DNA here is from genome assembly GCA_020142125.1 of Phrynosoma platyrhinos. Taxonomy (NCBI): domain Eukaryota; kingdom Metazoa; phylum Chordata; class Lepidosauria; order Squamata; family Phrynosomatidae; genus Phrynosoma; species Phrynosoma platyrhinos. Next base: position 23,752,902 of record CM034706.1, read on the forward strand.
GCATTCAGATTCCAAAGAAAAAACTACAGACATCACTCAAGAAGTTTTGAGCTTGATTAGAGACACTGATTTCAAGGCAAACCAAGATAAAGCTCAATTAGTCCAAGCACAAGTGAAATACTTGGCATTGAACCTACAAATGGACTGCAGAACCTCAGACCTACAGAGAGTAGAAACTATTGGGAAACTTCCAGCCCCTACTGATGTGGCCTCTTTAAGAGCATTGATGGGCAATTTTAACTTCCCCCAGGAGTTCATAGAAGTTTTTGCCAGCAAGGCCAAGCCATTATATGATTTGTTGAAGAAAGGAGTTACTTGGGAATGAAGACTGAAACAGCAGGAAGCATTTGCTATTTTGAATTGAGATTTAGCACAAGCACTTGCCTTGGTTTACCCAGACACCCAGAAGCCCTTTCCCCTTCAGTTTGTAATTTCAGATGTCCATTTAGGAGCAATCCTGTCTCAATTCTGGAATGGAACACAGAGAGTAGTAACAAACCATCCAATAACCTCTCCTCCACAGAAGTCAAGTACAGTCCTTGTGAGAAAAATTGCCTTGCTTTGGTTTGGGCATTAATTAGATGGGAGTTAATCATCAGAGGAGCAAAAGTCATTGTACAGACACCCCACATGTCATTGAAGTTTATCTTTTCAGGTCAAGTTCACAATACAAGGATAGTAAAATGAACCTTAGAACTGACTAAGAGAGGTGTAGGCTTTCAGAGGCAGTCCAATGAGCCAGCATCTCCCTATGGCCTAATTGTCACCAGATCTGCTCATGAGTGTCCCCTTCCCCCCATCAAGGAGAATAAATGGCCAGTAAAAGCAGGGGATATTGGAAAATGTAACTTGTGTGTGGAAATGTACAGATGTGGGAATTGTAGTCTGAGTGAAAAATGACAACATGGGAAAGTAGTCTGCCTCTCCGTTTCCCTACAGTGATAAGAGATAGCTGGACACCTGTATAGTTGGCTGATTTGGATTATTGGATGCAGAACCATAAGTGTTATTTTGCCTATGTATCCAACACAGTTTAACACTGTTGGGAATACAACATTTAAGCTGAATTGCCATTGGGCACTCCCTTATCCTGGAATTAATGAGGTTTTAGATGCTATGGAAGAAGCTCATGAATGTTATAACAAAAAAGTTCCCCTTAAAGCAGGGGTAGGCAACCTTTCCCCTTTAAGGGCTGAGGGACTTCAGCTCCCAGAAGCCTCAGCCATGTTGGCCAATAGTCCCATGTTGGCCAATAGCTCCTGGGATTCTGGGAGCTGAAGTCCCTCGGCCCTTAAAGGGGAAAGGTTGCCTACCCCTGCCTTAAAGTAACCACAAGAATTATTATCTCTGCTGAAAAGACCATTTCATTGAGGGTAACTGTGTATGGCCCTGGAGGACACAAATGGGTGATGCAAATGCAGGACACCTTCCATTGAAGGCTGGAGTATGGAACAGGAATTGCTTCAATACCAGATATGGTAAGGTCCCTCCTTCCTTTCAAACTGCTATTAGATCAACAATGCCATCCCACATAGATGTGGAAAACCAGGCTGTTCATCTGTACTAATTTCACCTGAACACCTGCAAATTGTGAAGTCACATGCAACAGATTGTAGTGTCCATATATATACATAAATCCCCCTGATGTTTTAAAAGAACCACCTTTGTACTTGGGAGATGTAATCAACCAAGACACCTCCACCTTTGCTTATTCTGAAGCGCAACCTATTTTAACCACCCTAGTTCTTAATTTAACTGCTGTTAATGTAGCCAGCGCCATTCCTACCTGTAGCCCATATTTAAAAGCCACCTGGGCACAGTGGGAACAAAGAGATAAAAAAAGTGGCAAAACATCATGCAGCCTCTGTTTAGGACAAGAAGGGCTGCTTTGGACACTGCACTTGGGACTTTGGGAACAGGAGGAGTGATTTTAAATGCCATTGACACAGAAGTGATTTTGAACAAATTGGGTTTGATTGAGTCTAAAACACAAGAATTAGGAGTCTCTATAGGCTCTGACTTGACAAACATGGCTCAAGGAGTTGATTTAATTGGACACATTATACCTCAATGGGTGGGGGTGGAAAAAATCATTCTGGATATAGGACATTCCCTACAAAGCAGTGTATGCAACCTGCCAATTGCCATTCAATGCACTCAGATATAAAGCTCCCTCAATTCATTTGCCTCACAGCTAATTCAAGCTACTTTAATGAAATTGGTGCACCCCGAGATTTGAAGCTTGTTCTAGGAAATGTACCCTGATTCTCTGGAACAGGGGTAGGCCACCTTTCCTCTTTAAGGGCCGAGTGACTTCAGTGCCCAGAAGCCTCAGCCATGTTGGCCAATAGTCCCATGTTGGCCAATAGCTCATGGGATTCTGGGAGCTGAAGTCCCTTGGCCCTTAAAGGGAAAAGGTTGCTTACCCCTGCTCTAGAATATCCAGCTGATTTAATGAAAATAACTGGTGCTCAATGGAAAGACATGATGTTAAGAATTGGCATTTACCATGAAAATATGGGATCCAATATTGTTACATCCTGTATCTCACCTAGGACTTCCCTTGGCCAAGAGTAGCACTACAATTCTGCTATCAGCCCTCTTGGAGGCTTTGCTAGACAATGATCCACACCCTTACTAACCCAATAATCATCATTTTATGTTTACACGTGGCTACTGTTATTGGAACCATCAGCATTGTCGTTTGAATTAGGAAAAGGGTGGCAGAATTTGATGCCATCTGCAGAAAAGCTTATCTTCCCTGCAGAAATTCTGTCCCATTGATTGGTTCTTCCCTTTGACCAGCAAGGAGAAAAAATCTAATTCTTTTATTTAACTGGTAAAGGAGGGCAGGGGAGTTCACCTTTTCCCCCATCCATGGATTAAAATGTCAGCCTTGGTGGCAATACCTCATGCAAAGGTTAGTTCGGCTTTTTGGCTTTGGAGCCATTGCTGAACTAATAGCCAACCCCCCTAGAAAGGTGACGGACTCTTCTCATGAGAAGGTTCATTTCCAATCTTAGGCTTGTGCATGTCTGCACTAGAGTGATGCCACCAAGGCTAACAGGCTAGGTTGGTCCCTTCACAGGGATGACCGCCAAGGTTATCTTTTGGCTATTTTTCCTGAGGACCCTATTACTTTTAATAATGTTTTAACTTAGAGTGAGTAAAATTAGTTTTACATGTAGATGGATTCAGCCAATCATGAGCTATAAAAATATTTAGTTAGTTTTTGTAAATAAGTTTTATTTTGGTTGTTTTTTGGTTGTTTTTGTGTGATTTAGGTTAAGTTTTGGGCTAATGTGCATATTTTCCATTTACAATTAATTGAGCCATTTGTTTTTCATATATTCCTCTTATCCAGGACACAAAATTTGTCCCCATTTCTATCCTTGTCAGTATTTCTATCATGTAACTCCAGCTTACATTGTCAAAGGCCTTTTCAGTGTCAACAAAAATCAGTCTCAACTTTTTAATCATTATATCTTTCATAATATTCCAATACATCCAATATTAATCTTATATTTTCCTTCATCTGTCTAGATGGGAGGAATCCTGATTGGTCTTCATTTATATAGTCAGTAATTACTCTCTTTAGCCTTTCTGCCAAGATGATTGCCATTATCTTATAATCTGTGTTCAATAGAGATATTGGTCTATAATTTGGGACATATTTTACATCTTTCCCTTCTTTTGGTAGTAGTGTAATGTTTGCATTTTCCCATGTTTCTGGAATTGTTTTTAATGTCATTTAATGTCCTTTGTAGTAGTATTTTTATCTCCTCATAAAATTTCTTATAGTACCAGATCATGAATCCCTCTGGTCCTGGAGCTTTGTTTATTTTTAATCTGTTTACCACCTCTTCTAATTCATCAATAGTAAAAGCAGCATTCCATATTATCTGATGTTGCTCTTTTATATGCTGAATCTTTTGTTTATCCAAATAATATCTTATTGCTTGCAGATCTATATCTTCTTAACTATATAAATTTGTGTGAAACTTCAAAAAAGCCTGTTTGACCTCTTCCTGTTTCATTAACAAACTGCTTTCCTCTTTGATACTTGTTATTATTCTTTTATTCTTTTTCTTTGCATAACCTATTCACTAACCATTTCCCTGAATTATATGCATTTTCAAAATGTCATTGTTTTATATATTTCATTTTCCTTTCAATTTCTATTGTCAACATCTTATTTAATTGCAGCTTAAGCCACTAAAAATGTTTATTTTTTCTATCATTTGTGGGGTCTTGACCTAAATGCACCTCTGCTTATATAATTTCTTTTTACCAACTTCTCCAAATCCTTTTTATATTTGTGTGTTTAATTCCATTCCTCTTTGTATCAAGACCCCTCTCATATATGCTTCACTTGACATTATTATATACCTATAGCAGTATCCATTACATATCTAAAAACATCAACAACAGACATCCATTATTCATGATGGGCATATATCTATTCAAATAAAAAACAACAACACACATTTAACCTCATTGAGAGCAGAGATTCACTCCTTTCAGTATGGTCTGTCTTCATCAGCATGGTTTGGACAACTATCAGTGAGGAACAGCATAGCTGGAGTTGGATGTTCAGGTTGTCTTGCTTCTACCTCTTCTTGGCTTGGATTTTTTTTTTTACCATTCCTAGCCTAGCAGCTAACAGATCTTGTCCAGCCAAAATAGAGGCAGTCACTATACACTGTTTACATATATATTTATACTCTGATAAGTATAAACATCTATCTTGTTTCCAGTCAAGTTCTTAAGTGGATGTAACATATCATGTTCATTTAGCTGTCATTAGATTACATCAGCCATTTGATTACACTATATCCCCCCCCCCCCTTTAAAAGCAGTACCTGGCTTGTGCTAAGTATAGATCAATTCACTATTCATGCTTTCTTATTATTGTTGATAGTTAGGTTAGCTTCATGACTGGAACTAGACTCAAAACACACACATTCCACAATACACACAGCTTTCTGCTTTGTATTTTAAATTTTGGAAATATACTATTTACATTTCGACATCTTTAATTTCACAACTCAGCATGTAGCCTGTATCACTACATTTAGGGGAAATTTTGGTAATTATAGAATATGTATAGTAAGTGCCTGTCCGATTCTATCTGAGCAGTTCATACATAAAACATAAAATAAACAGTGCTATTCATCATAGATCAGGGGATCCATTTACATCCAGAAATGGAGTGGGACATCCACTTTTCCAGAAGTCAATGGAATTTTTTTGTCCATATCTTTGACTCATAGATAGTCAATAGGTATTCTAGATCAAGTTCTCAAAAGATTACCACTTGTCAGGACAATCAGACATGGTTTAAAATGGAAGATTGACATGGAAAGGGAGGCACTGCAATGAATGACCACACCACACCCAATTGGAAGGGAAAAGGCCACAACTTTATTGAATACAGCTGACAAAGTAGGATTGGCCCAAAACACATGAGGTTTGAATCTGGCATCCACCAACTCCTAGTTGATTGATGAACCAATTTGCCTGGTCACAGCCTGGCTTTGGGATGATAAAGGGATAACTGGTTAATCATATGTTCACATCTTAGGTAACCAGTTTATCACATGCCCTCATCTCTGCACCTTGTCACTAGGGGATGCTGATCTGGTGTTGTCCCCACAATGCTCTCAGCACGCTCGGGTCCCTGATGGACTCCCAATCCAGTGCTCTGTAGTACTGGAAACTGTGCCCATCAGATCCAAGACCCATGCTACCTCCACCAAAGGCAGGGCTGACCCAAGGGCCCGTCTTCCACCAACTCCTGACAGCTGTATCCTCCCCCATGGGAGAACCCCCCCCATAACCTTTAAGGCAGCCCCGAGCATAGTCCATCCCTGGGCAAATGTAACCTGAAAATGCCACAGATTTCTAGCTCCCCAGCCTTTTTATAGAGTCCACCAGCAAGCCGCATCCTGCCACAGTTGTGGCAGCCCCAATGTAGAAAGAATGCCCCCCCCCAAAGTCTTCTGCTAGAAGCCATGCATGCTGTATGGCCTACTGAAGTACTGACACCACTTGAAACCATGTGAATGGGTGCCTTCTTCGTGGGTGAACAAAGGGCCTTCTGTCTGGGGGTGGGATGTCATTTATCTGCATAAAGTCCATACAGGGCACAGGTGGCATCCATGTAACCTTCTCAGTATGATGGAGAACCTTTTGCCAAGCTGGTCATAATGTGACCTGCAAAGAACTAGACAAACAGTGTTTTCCACCAAAGAAATATCCTCCCCCTGGAGAGACATTTTGAGCCATCCCTCTTGGAAGAAGGGACAAGCTCATTCATCTGCAATGCTCCAAAGAAGGCAGTTACAAAGGTGGCTCTAAAAAGGCCAGCCTCAGCTTGGGAATTGCAGACCTGGTCAAGCTGTGTGGAGAGCCTGCACAGTATCTTGAAGCAAATGGTTTTCCTGGCATCCTCACTCCCCACAGATGGCCTTCTCTAGCCTTCTAATAACTTCCTGATAAGGAAGGTCCTATAATCCCCTGGCTTTGAAAAAAAAAGGAAATACTGGCCAAGTGGACCACCATGGTCCATGGTACAATTCCAGTCTCCCTCAACCAAACCATGAATTGAAGGATGGTCCAGGACTGAACTGGCCAGTGGGCCTGGAGGCTATTCACCCCAAAGAAGGCATACAATTTGGAGACAGCTTTCCTATAGGCAATGGAAGATTTCTTGTGTCTCTGAGTTTCAGCAGCTCAATAGGCTTGGTCCCTGCCTTCAATCCCAAAGAAAATTCATAGTATTTCAGTCTCTTGCTGTAAGTTATCCTGCAGGGAGTCAGTGAAAGAAGGCAATAGTATTTTTTTCTTTCTCAAACAAAATCTGTATATCTCATTTCCTTTCAAGCTACCTCCAATGTGTATGCATTCAGACCTAATGATTTGGTTTTTTTGTCCATTGGCTCCTACTGATATCAGTTGGAGCCTGATATCAAAGACAGGAAAGAGGTTTTTTTTCTTTTGCCTGTTGCAGTAAGTTGATTCTTATGTGACTTTCTGAAATAATTTGTTTTTCTTATCAATTTCACATTGTTATTTCCTTCCTATATACCTTCACATGAATAGAATTGGTATATCTCCCCATACCAGGACAAGCAATTAGAAATAAACACACAAACAAACACATGATGACATAATAATAAATACCATCTGTCAACATGTAGAAGAGTATGTATATGGAATTTTCAGTATGCATATTATTAGTGATGTGTAAACTCCCTTAGGCATGAACTTTAACAGAGTCATTGTACCCTGATTGTATGAGTCATCAAAAGTATATGTGAAATTTTTTCCCCCCAGAATTCTGGTAGAGCTTTTGCATGCAGATTTGAATATTGTTGTTTAGTTGCATCTGCATATATCAATCACTGTGAAGATTTTAGAGTCTGAATTGTAACTACATCACAGATAATTTGAAAGGGGCAGACCAAGACAAGCCCATTGAATATCAGACTGAAAACTCATTTTTTAAAATACATCTCCAAATTGTATTATACTATAATTGCACTCTGATTTAAATTTTTAGGTGAATTTAAGCAATTTAACACATGTTTGACAGCAAAGTTTAATGTAATCACCTTATAACTTGCAATTTTACAAAGCTACTAGCCTTGCCTGATGAATCCTAACCATACAGGAGCAACATCAGGATATATTGTCCCCACATATTTCTGTCTTTATTAGAAATCAAGTAAGAATTTCAGAACAAGAGAGTTCAGTTCAAGGCAGGGAAAAAACCCAAACCCACTCATTATTATTTTTACCTTCAATGGCATTTCGGAAAAAGATATGAAATAACAACACTATCTAGACTCAAGATGACATCCAGAAATCATGGGAACAGCATAAATGTTTCATTCAATTAGGAGTTAGTTTTATTAGGGTTTCCAGAAAACAAGGAGAGATATTTGAAGGATGAATACAGAAAGGATGGAAAAAAATATTCAAAAATATTTGGGGAAAATGGTTTTGTTGTTGTTAGCTGCCCTCAGGTTAGTTCCAACTCATGGTAACCCTGTGGATGAGACATCTCCAAAAATCCCTATCTTCCACTGCCTTGCCCTTATCCTTCAAGCCCTTCCCCATAACTCCCCTGATTGAGTCTATCTATCTGGTCTGTGGTCTTCTGCTCTTTCTTCTACCCTCTACCTTTCCTAGTATTATTGTTTTTTCTAGTGATCTGTGCCTTCTCATTATGTGGCCAAAGTACGATAGTCTCAACTTGATTGTCTTTGCTTTCAAGGAAACACCCTGGTCTGATCTGTTCAAGAACCTATTTGTTTGTCTTCTTGGCTGTCCATGGTATCCTAAGTATTCTTATCCAGCACCACATTTTAAATGAGTTGATTTTCTTTCTGTCTGCTTCCTTCATTGTCCAGCTCTAGCATCCATAGATGGTGACTGGGAATAAAATGGCCTGAACAATTCTGACTATAGTGTTCAGCTGGATGTCTTTGCTCTTCAGTATCTTTTCCAGTTCTTTCATAGCTGCCCTTCCTATTCCTAGTCTTGTTCTTATTTCTTGACTGCAGTCTCCATTCTGGTCAATGTTTGATCCTAGATATGAAAATTATTTAACTATTTCACTTTCCTTGTTGTCTAGATTGAATTTGTGTATTTCCTCTGTGGCATTTTTTTAATTTTCTTTATGTTCAGCATCAGACCTGCCTTTGCACTTTCATCTTTGATCTTTCTTATTAACTGTTCCAGTTCCTGAACGTCTTCTGCTAATATTATGATGTCATCTGAATATCTTAGGTTGTTAATGTTGCTTCCTCCTATCTTAACTTCTCCTATTTCTGATTCTAATTCTGCTTTTCTTGTGGTATTTTCAGCATATAAATGAAACAAGAAAGGTGACAGGATGCAGCCTTGCCTGACCCCTTTGTCTATTGGGAACCACTCTGTTTCCCCGAATTCTATTCTGATGCAGGCCTCTTGTCCTTGGTACAGATTCCTCATGAGGACTATCAGATGATGGTGATGGTGATGATGATTATGATTATGTTTGTTTATATCCCACCTTCATCCCAACACAGGGACTCAAGGCAGCTAACAAATCTAAAATAGTCCAAGTTAAAATAGTAGAAAACGTTAAAAATACAAAGTTTATAAAACATTTTAAAAATTCAATTAAAAACATTACATTATTAAAATTTTACAGTTTGAAATTCTTTAAAACATAAACAAAACAGCATCCATATCATATCATATCAGATGTAGTGGCACCCCCATATCTTTGAGTGCATGCCATGTTGTTGTTTTTTGTGATCTATACAATCAAATGCTTTGCTGTAGTCTATGAAACATATGCTGATTCTTTTTGGAATTCTTTGGTGTGCTCCATTAGCCATCATGTGTTTGCAATGTGATCCCTAATGCCTTTTCCTTTTCTGAATCCTGCTAGCACTTCTGGAATTTCTCTCTTCATGTATGGTTGGAGCTGGAGAATTTTGAGCATTATTTTGCTTGTACGTGAGATTAGTGCTATTGTCCTATAGTTGCTGCAGACTTTTGTGTCTCCTTTATTGTGGATTGGTATGTATATCGAGCATTTCCAGTCTGTTGGCCACCGCTTTGTTTTCCATATTTGTTGGCATATTTCAGTTAGCACTTTAATAAATGATTAAGAACATATTACTGAGCACAGAGAAACTCTGGTGAGAAGAATTTTGGATTGACAAGAATCTTGATTGTCTGAAATTTATTCTGCACAAAATCTGCATATTCTCTTGCAGCATTTTGTGGCAGAAAATAGTATACATGTATGCATAAATACTTAAATACTAATATTAAATACTAAAAGCTGTTTCTTACACAGAAAATGTTGTATTAAGAAGTATTCTGTGCAAAATTCACACATGGTTGATTCCCAAATAAAACTGTATTTTCTGCAAATTCTGAAGAGACTTCAAAAATTCATAGAGGAATAAAATTGCTTAAATTATTATTTCTTCCAAGAAGAAAATTAGTGGACTTACATCCCTACAGTTTTCCTTTGTTCTATAAATATTAATTCAATATTAAATGTTAGAAAAATAAAGAAGAAAGAAATAGAAGGGCTTTAAACCTGGCTCAGACTCCAAGGTGGTGCTTTGAAAATTCTTTGGTTCAGAATTGATTAGTTTGTGTTCACATAAGACTCAAATCTGAAGCACAGTGATCAGAGAACCACTTGTAATACATGGGGTAGGTTCAGAAGGCGAATCTGTCAGATACTTAATCCCAATCCCCACCATTCCCGTCCACCACCTTGCACATTTTTATAGAAATAAAGCTTAGAGGGAGCTACTTTTTGTTTTGTTTATTCCCCTGATCTATTGTCATGTAATTAAGAGCTTTTTTTATTTTATTTTAAAAAACTGTTTTCTCTTCCTACATCCCAGAGCAGGGGGGTGAGTAATCTATGTTCCTAAAGCCACAATCATCTCTTTCAGTGATTTTAAAAATCTCTGTTAAGTGTTCAGTTCAGAATAGGGATGAGAAAAGCTGAATATTTAATTTTTTGCCTGAATCCATTTTTTCTTTTTTTAAAAATTAAATTCTTTCTAACCAGAATATGCAATCAACAAATTTTAGTTAATTCTTGAGAAGAAAATTGAAACAAAATTAGTGACCATCTGTGGTGATCACAAAGTCAATGAATTGGCCATCCAATTGATGGTTATTTGTAGCTTTTTACCTCCTTAGAGCTTTGGGGTAGGATTTTTAATATTCATACATGCATTAGCTATAGGGGATTACCATTAGGCACAATCCTTTTATGTTGGCAAAAATATATTTCTAGGAGTTGAACCCTGTCAAAAAAGATCTCAGGAAAAAACAACAACCATGATTGGTACATCGGGGTGGGGGTTTACTTCTAAAACGAGCAAACATGTAAAACACTTGGTTGTAACTTTAAATATTCAAGTCGCATACTTGGCTACTGTTTTCATTATATGCCACTGAAGTCATTTCATAAGCACAAGCATTCAGCTGATAGCTCTTGTAAAGGCTACATGCATTGTTTACTAATGCAGCTTTATATTATGCAATCCTATTTGAAGGATTTAGAAAGGATGTATTTTTCAAATGACAGGAAACAGTAATCCTTTCTCTCAAGTCTCCAACTGTTGCTCTGATGTTAGACTTCTGTGGAGTCATTTATTGAGCAGGCTCCAGGTTGTGTAGAATAGTAATGGTGATTTACAAAACATTGTCCTGCTGCCAAGATTTCAGATTTTATACCATTCCAGTACAAAAAAAAAAAAATATGCATCATTTCTGCCAAGGGCAGAAGAGCAAAACACTATGCCAAATTATTACATTTTGGGGATATTGTCACAAATTAATTATCTCAGTTACACTGGTGTATCAAATCTTCTGCCACTCTCCCAGGCATGGATGTTTCAATATTTTTATAGGTAATAAAAAGAAAAAGTTTAAAATTATTTATAGCAAAAATGAAAATAATACAGATGTCCCTCCAGATGTCATTGGACTACAATGCCCAGCAGCACTATTCAGCACAGCCAATGATGAGGAATGCTTAAATCTTAAGTCCAACATTATCTGGAGAGCTACATGATTGAGGAGTTGTGACTGGCTATTTTATGGTACTTTTTTTCTGTGCATGCACACCATGAGAGTCTTAGTGGACCTTATGTAGCACAAGACTTGGACTTTGTCTGCCTCTGCTTTATTGAACTAGTTTCTTTGAAGTGTTTAAGCCAGGGGTTGGCAACCTATGGCCCATGGGCCTCACCCATCCCGCCGACCCCTGCCGACCCCTGCCGACCAGCCCCCGCAGAACCCTGCTGCCACTGATGACGACCCCTGCCGAACTCCACTGCTGCTGACCCCGCCATGTGCATCGCAACCACCCCACCATTTTGTTTTCCAAAATGGCAGCTGCGGCTCATTCACGCATGTGCAGGAGTACTGCGCATGCGCAAATGAGTCACGGCTGCCATTTTGACAAACAAAATGGCAGCCATGGCACATGCAGTGGCACTGGGGGTTGGCGGTGGTGGCGGCGGGTGCCGTGGGTGCATGCATGAGCGCGTGCACCACCATTTCCCTCCCCCCGGGCCCAGCAGAAGACCTGGGGACCAGCAACCAGCCCCAGGTAATTAAATCTTGCCGACCCCTGGTTTAAGCTAACCAGTGTTCTTTTGAGTAAAGATGCAATAGGAAACTCTCATTAGTTTAAAAGCGAAAAAACAAAACCTTCCAACCTCTTCAGCCAGAGGAGGAGGAGGGAAGAACAAAAGCTTGTGTGGATCATGAAACCTGGTGGATGTAGCATTTAAAAAAATATTTGTTATAGCCTGACACTATGGATGCAGTGGCTCAAACGGTTAAGATGCTGACTCTGACAATGGTTCAAGACCCAAGTGTCATGAGACAGGAGTGAGCTCCTGCCACTAGTCCCAGCTTCTCTCAGCCTAGCAGTTCAAAAGCATGTTAAAATGCAAGCAGATGTAAGTATCACTTCAGTGGGAGCATAACACCATTCTGTGCAGTCATACTGTCCACATGACCATGGAGTCATCTTCGATAATGCTGGCTTCCTCAGCTTAGTAACGGAAGTAAGCACTGCCCCTTACAAGGGGAAACTTTGACCTTTTTAAGCTTTCATAGACTACATTGCACTTCATCAGATGTATTATCATTGCTTGCTTTTATATATAGTCATAGAATATCTAAGAAATCATAGAATTATAGAGTTGGAAGAGACCACAAGGGCTATCCAGTCCAACCCCCTGCCATGCAAGAACTCACAATCAAAGCACTCCTAACAGATGGCCCTCCAGCCTCTGCTTAAAGACCTCCAAAGAAGGAGAGTCCACCACACTCTGACAGAATGTGTTCTATTGTCAAACAGCTCTTACTGACAGGACGTTCATCCTAATGTTGAACTGGAATCTCTTTTCCTGCAACTTGCATCCATTGTTCCATGTTCTAGATGCTGAAGCATCAGAAAACAATCTTGCTCCATCCTTAATGTGACACCCCTTCAAATATTTAAACAGGGCTATCATATCACTTCTTAACTGTCTCTTCTCTAGGCTAAACATACCCAACTCCCCAAGTCTTTCCTCATAAGGCATAGTTTCTAGACCCTTCACCATTTTGGTCACCCTCCTTTGGACACGTTCCAGTTTCTCAACATCCTTTTTGAATTGTGGTGCCCAGAACTAGACACAGTATTCCAGGTGAGGCCTGGCCAATGCAGAATAGAGTGGCACTATTACTCCCCTTGATCTACACACTATACTTCTATTGATGCAGCCTAAAATCACTTTGGCTTTTTTAGCTGCCGCATCACACTGTTGTCTCATGTTCAACTTGTGGTTTACTGGGACTCCTAGATCCCTTTCACATGTAGTCTTGTTAAGCCAGGTGTCCCCCATCCTATATATATGCGTTTCATTTTTTTGGCCTAAGTGCAGTACCTTACATTTCTCTGTGTTGGAATTCATTTGGTTAGCTTTGGCCCAGCTTTCTAATTTATTAAGGTCATTTTGAATTTTGATCCTGTCTTCTGGGGTATTAGCTATTCCTCCTAATTTGGTGTCATCTGCAAATTTGATAAGTATGCCCTCTATTCCTTCATCCAAGTCATTGATAAAGATGTTGAACAGCACTGGGTCCAGGACAGAACCCTCTGGCGTCCCTGTAGTCACTTCTCTCCAGGATGAAGAGGAACCATTGTTGAGCACCTTTGGTCAACCTAACAATTACATTGTCTAGCCCACATTTTACTAGCCTGTTTGCAAGAATATCATGGGGGAACTTGTCAAGAGACCATTACAGTGATTCAGCCCCAAATGGAGTCACAGGAAACTACATCATTATTACATAGTTAGTATATGTAGTTTTGGATGGTCAGTCAATATTTTTATGTTTTCAGTAAAAGGAGGGCAGATCCAGAAGGAAGCTTTCATATGCACATAGATTGCTTGACCTAGAACAGGAAGCCTGAGCAAAACTTGTTCTCTGTGTGATCATCTAAGGCAACACATAAAGATAAGCATTGCTGATGAAGTCTGTTACAGTCTGTTAATTGTCAATGCATGAGGCATTCAGCTGGCATTCTATCATGAGCTGCTTGTAATTCTAAAGGATTTTAATGAGCATTTATTATCACTGAAAAGAAAAAATTGACATTGTAGAAAATATTATGGAAAATTAATGCAACAAAACATGACAAGCTGTAACATCTCTTGTAATTCCCTTTATTTACAAGTAATAGCAACTCAGTTTCCTATTTGTAGCATCTTGGATTTTAAAAAATCTCACATTAGAACTGGCAAAACCATAGGAAGCATTGAGTAATGAAAGCCAATATGGTGTACTGGTTGAACTGTGAGACTAGGATCAGGGAGTCCCAAATACTACTACTACACTCATCCATGAAGCTCACTGCATGGATTATATAGTCGTCTACTTCCAGTCCAACATGAAAGAGTTGTTGTTACCGTAGTCATAGGAGGGATAAAATGTGGGCAGAAAGGAGATGATTGTATCCCACCTGAGCTGCCTGGAGAAAAAGTGAGATATGAATGAAACAATAGCAACAACCATAATTTTTTATTATTATTGTTATTATTTTCTTACCCATGTCTCCTCAAGGCTCATGGTGTGGCACAACATAGATTAATATAATACAATATATAACTAAACACATTAAATTGTTTAAATACATTGAAAAAACATATAAACATAGGATTAAGATAATGAATACATTAATGGCTTTGGATTTCATCAGAACAGATACTTCCTTTACATGTACAAGGCACAACTATTTCACATCGTCATTGTACTCATAGATTCAAAACATACTGCAGAAATAATCCAGTTCCAGAACACTTTAACTGCCTTGTGCTAGAGAATTCTGGGAATTGTAGTTTATTGTGATACCAGAGCTCTCTGACAGTGTAGCTAAATGACTCACAAAACTACAGTTTACAGAATTCCCTAGCATTGAGCCAGGGCAGTTAAAGCAGTCTCAAACTGGATTATATCTGCAATGTTTTTTGGACCATAGTTGCTGTGACTAACTGCCACCTGATGGCCATAATTCTGGGGATGAGGGTCTCCATTTAGTTATGCTGGTCCTGAGATAGCAAACATGCAGTCCAACATCGGACTGACCTCAAAATCTTACCAGCTTGGTAGAACCTGGAAAACAAACAAACAAACAAACACCTCCCCCCCCCCCCCCACAAAGCTTTTGAGGGTTACCTCCATGCCACGATGGTGCTGCAGAAGAGGACTTTCTGGAGAAATCAATGAATACATACAAATCAACAATAATGACTTGTATTTTCCAAGTAGGCTGGTTCTCTCATTTCTCTTCAAATTCTGTATGGCTTACTGTTCCCTTGAAAATAATGGAATATAATGCTGAAGATATTCACTAAGTACTTATTCTAACCAACTCAATGCTACTTATGTACAAAAACAATAAAAAAAAAGCAAAAATGATGCCCAGCTTACCAGGGAAAGTAGATAGACAGGATGTGTGAATACTCATTAACATGTCAGAAACCCTGCCAAATTTGTAGCCAGCCACCAAAGGTAAAAAATGTAAAATTTGCACCTGTCATAACACTAATTATGTTTTGATTATGAGACTTCTTCATTGATGGATTACATTTGTCTGTACTGAGAACATTTTATTCCATGACAGAATACTATCACATTTCACAATGAACACAAAAAAGCAGGATGAGAAATCTGAAAATGTAATGCATTGCAATCAGTGGCAGAAAGGAAGAAAGTTAATCAATTTCACTGGTAGAGATTCTGGTGGAAAATCATACTGCAATGGAACTCAAAATCTTTCATAAGTGCAGCAGGAAGCATACGATGAACTGAGGGAAACATTTTATTTATTTATTTATTTTCTTACTTACTTACTTAAATTCCATGTCTCTCTCAATTCCAATCCTTTTCTTGTCTTACTTGAAATTGAATACACAATTAATTACATACAAGATTAATTAGGCAAGTATGCAGTAGGGATAGACCTTCCACAGTACTGACTCCACTAGGGACAGTGGGTTCCTCAGTAGAGAAGAACAGACACTTCAGGCATTCCAGGGAATTTTAAAGTACAAGTCTAAAAACAATTGGAAACATGTTGCCTCCTATCCCTATTTGGACATCCTTCCTTACATGATTAATAACAGCATCAAGGGACAGCGGGAACCTACCCTTCCCTGGGACTATACCTGCCTGTTATTCACATGGCAGGACTTACATCTATAGAGAAGAACATCTAGTGCAGGTTTGGGCCACAATGTGGGCTGCAGCCAGTTTTTCCCAAAGTCCCTTGTAAGTTGCACACACATACCATGAAAAATCCAAACACCGCTGTTTTCCTCTGCAGTTCATTTCAAAGTAGCATCAGGAAGAGACACCATTCTACTGACTGTCAAATTTTGAGAAGAACTTCAGAGGACAACAGTATGGGGTGTAGAGGCAAAACTATGAGAGGGAAGATGGAGTTCTTGAGTGTTTGTGGGATGTTTTCTGCATTTGTGAGCTTTCTGTGTGGTTTGAGGCCTAAAATTGAAGCTGTATCCAGCCCACAGGCCACATTTTCCCCACCCCCTGTTCTGTAGATTGGGCTGCATCCATGCTGCAGAAATAATCCTGGCTGACACCATTTTAAATCTCATGGCTCAATGTTATGGAATTATGTGTATGACAGAGAAGCCTAAATCTCTCACAAAATTACACATCCCAGAATTCCATAGCATTAAGCCATGGCAGTTAAAGTGGTGTCAACCTGGATTATTTTCTGCAGTGTGGATGCAGCCATGATCTGCATCCAGCATAATACAATGGTCAGAGAGATGGGCTAGCACTTGGAAGATCCAGATACTAGACCTCATTGAGCCATGAATCTCAGATTTGAGTCTGTCACTCACAGCTGTAGCCTCCTCAGTGTGGTATTTTTAGGACAAAGTGGGGAGAAGAAAAGCTATGGGACATAATTGGTTTCAACACAGATATCATTCCAGCACCAAGTAAAAATGTGTCTTTTATAAAAAGCCTTGGGGAGTAAATGATTTTACTGAAACTTCCCCATGCATTGTGATTTGATTTTTTTAAACAACAACAACAACAACAACCCTATTTTACCTGATTTTAACTCTCTTGCTTTAAAAGGTCAACTTATTTCAAGTGCTTTTAGTGTGCTTAAAGTGTCTGGGGTTTTTAAAAACTCATGTATAGTGGTTAAATTGGTAAAGCTGATTTTATTACATGCTGTCTTAAGATCATATGATATAGGGCAGAATATGAATATTTAAATAAATACATAGATAAACCTATCAATAAAATTAAGATCGTTTTTAAATTATGACATTTATTTAAAAGCTACTTAGCTAAGTTTGCTACATAAATATTAATACAACCATCATGAAACAATGGTTTGAGTACTGGACATACCCCTTAAGCAGACGGCTTATTGGGCCGTCTTGGGAGCAAGGAAAGGGAGGGGCAGCTGCACAATCGGCACCACAACCCCTTCCCGAGGCCGAGTGCAGAGGACCAACTGCTCCGAGGAGGACCTCCCGCCACTGTTCGCACGCACTGTGGTGGAAGGGTCGCCAAAAGTGCACCGCAGCCTTTTGCGGCACACTTTCGGTGACTTGTGAAAGGAGCACTGATTTAGCGCTCCTTTCAGGGGCGACAAAGCTGTGCCATGGGACTGAGGCATGGGGATGCCTTGGTCCCACGGCGCAGCTTCCTGGGGTGGCCCGTGGTCGCTCATCTGCTTCTCCCCTAAGACTCTGAAAGACCAGGGCTGAATATCTCACAAAACAACAAATCTCAGAATTCCATAGCAGTGAGTCATGGCAGTTAAAGTGATATCAAACTGCATTAATTCTGCAGTGCAGGTGCAGCCTAAGTAAGTTCCTTCCCTGTTGGTAGAACAACTAGGGGTGTGTGCATTGACACAGCTTCCCTTAGAAAAGATTCCCACACATTGGGAGCAGTTAGTAATAGGTCCTCTCTCATGTCTTCACCAAACATGTCTGTTAACATGGTTGAAATGAGATGAAGTCATCTCTGAATGATCTTGAAGTGTGGGCAGGGCCATATGGAGAAATATAATCTATCAGATATTCTAAACCCATGCGCTACACAAAGATGAAATTTAAGACATTTCTAGAAGCAGTTTTAGCTGCTTTTGTAGGGTAAAAGAATAGATAAAGTGGATATTACAGACAATAAAAAGATGCCCACTCTGGCACCTGTCAGCAGAAATATTTTCCTGATGAATTTTAAGTCTGACTCTGTCTATAATTTATTATTTGAGCCCATTTTTCCTTGAGGACTATTGTTCACCTGATATCATTTGTTTTTCTAAAACCCTTTGAAGGTCTGCACACCACATGAAAAATATTCATTTATTATTCCAACTAGCTATTTGAAAATTTGACTTCCTGTCTAACACCATGTCTGGTTATTTTATAAATATGCAGTGCAAATATAGCCCAAAATGACAGTTCCTAGAGATATCATGTATATTGAAGGAAGATAGCAATCTTTTTATATTGTTACACTGAGGGGAAAAAACTACCTGAAATAAACAAAAGAATTAGAATCTCATTGTTATAAAAACTTTTATTCCTTTAAAAAATAAAAGAAGATAGAATGAGATAGTTTCATCAAAGGAACTTGCTTACATGGGCAATTAAGAAAATATCTCCAGGGACAGCTGTGCTGGATATACAGCAAAGTACAATAAAATCCCAAATTCACATGAGAGTTATGCCTTTATTGGCCAATCAAAATGCACTATGGTCCTCTGTAGACGGGCGGCCATGGACTGCTCCGAGAAGCTGTGGATTGGGGCCGAGGTACCCATACTCCTTGTCCCCAATGCACCTCTTTTTGGGCCTTAGAAGGAGCGGTAAAATAGCGCTCCTTCTGCAAGGCGCCGAAGGTGCACCGCAAGAGGCGTTGGGTGCCTCTTCGGTGTCTCTTCCTTTGCAGCGTGTCCAGACACTGTAGCAGAAGGACATCATCGGAGCACCCATCTTGTGGAGCAACGGGTGCTCTGATGACGTGTTCGAGAAAGGGTTGGGGCACCCAGCGTGAGGCTGCCCATCCCCTTCCTTACCTCCAAGACGGTGCAAAGTGCCATCTGCAAAGGGCCAAAATAAATTATGCAAGATTTTGGAGCTCCTGGATAAAAGCCATTTAAGCTTTGAAAGCTTGTATCATGTATTTTGTGCATTTTGGTTGGCCAATAAAGCTATCACTGTTGTATGAGCAATTAAAGTTTAGTATACTGTGTCTATATGAGTTGGTAAGTAGTTCTCTGCTTTTGATTATAGTTCTGAGATCCATGAAATGGATGTGGTATGGCTGAAGGATCATATGAAAGAATGCCAAGAAAAGAGAATCCATGGGTTAATTGTCACTTAGGAACTCTGACACTGATCTAACAGATGACAGCTATAGTCACCTTTATAATTTTGTTCATTGGTACTTAAAGAAAATGTACTACTTGCTCTCATGTTGGATGTCACTTTGAGCTATTCTGGAAATCAGAGTGGAGAATGTGTGACCCTTCAGTTGTTATTGATCTACATCTCTTATCAGCCCAAGCCATCATAGCCAATCATGGTGGATAACTTGAGTTATAGCATAGCAATATCAGAGAGGGATACACATTTCTCTTCCCTGTATCACAATATTATGGATAAGAGAATGTGACCACACATTTTTCAATGCTGTGTGTTCATTTAGAAGTTTATCATGGAATATCAAACAAAAGTTACTGTACTGTTTTTTCCTGGTATGCCAACTTTTTACAAACACTGTTTAAAAAACATTTGTAGTATCACTGGAAAATAAATTCTAAATCTGCAAGCCTAAGAATTTTCTTACTCATGTTTCAATCTCATACCATACAACTTCTAGAAGAGCATTTTCTACTACCTGTGGTATTGCAGAATATGGCTACAGTTTAAATAAGTCATTTGTGACTGAAGAAGGAGAACATATGGACTGTCATGACTACACTACTAAAAATAATTGTCCTGGAGAGCCAGCAGCAGGGCTGATAGCCAAAACGAGGGAGAGTCCCAAGCAAAGGCCTGTTTACCAATCCGAGGAAGCAGCAAGAGAAGAGTCAAACATGGTCCGTAAGTCAAGGGTTCCAGAGAGGCAGAGAAACAAAGCAGTCCAAGGTCCAGGTATTCAGAGGTCCAAATGTAGGCAGCAGTCCGAAGGTCAAGGATACCTGGAATCCAAGATAAGCACGAGTCCAGGGTTCAAATCAAGGAGAGACAGAGACAGAGGCTTTCTCCAGGGAGCTCAGATAACCTCTGGCACTGAGGCAGCACTTCCCTACTTGCTTAAATCCCTGAGCTGCCAGAGCTCAGCTGGGGCTGAGCATCTTGATGACCTCGGCGTTTTTCATAAAGCCTCCTCGAGCGCTGGAGGCCCGCCCTTTTGGCTCTACGCTGACTGAAGGTAGGCACGGTCCCCTGATCCTCCTCCATGTCCAATGGCCCTGTTGTCAGGAGGCTTGGTTGTGGAGCCTCTGGCAAAGTCACAGGCTCTGCTGGTGGCTCTACTGCTGGAGCTGGGAAAGCAGAGCTGCTAGGACAAGGCTGGGGTTCTTCCTCTGCAGACTCAGGACCTGGAGGATGTTCTGACTCATCCTCTTCATCCTCTTCATCCTCATCCAGGCAGGGCATGATATCATAATCTACAAAAGAGTTTACCATTTCCTCAGGGATGAACTGCTATACTGTTTTTGAAAGCTCTTACTTCAGATTTTGGTTTGCTAAAAACTTATTTACTCCAAATTTGCTTACTTGTTATACCAAATAGATATGTTTTGACTTTTAACTCCCTAGATTGGCACATGCAATAATTAGGATCTCTTTTGCTTTGTTGCTTTCTTTGTTGTGACTGACTGACAGTTGTATGATGTTACTTTGTTGCACGAGGATACTTTTCAAGTTATCATCAAAGGACTGAAGGCAAAAATCTTATCTAGGTACAATCCCCATGTTTTTGGCTATGTGGTGTAGCTATCAAGTGCAACAGTCCTGACAAATAATATTGATTTCCCTTTCCCAAATATCTATCATATTGAAGAGGAACTAAATACACTATTTTTTCTGGAGTTAAACCATTATTGTCAATGTCCTCAAAAAAATTCTGGATATACAGAGCATGGTGGAACTTATCAGTTTCTGATTAATTTCACTAACCAAGATCCCTTTCATATGTACTGCTGCTAAGTCAAATATACCCTATTCTATAAGTGTGCATTTGATTTTAGTGGCCTAAATGTAGGATTTTGCATTAACTTCTGTTAAATCTCATTTTATTAATTTCAGCTCAATTTTGCTAGTTTATCAAAGCCCTTTTGAATTCTGCTTCTACATTCCATTGTGTTAGCTACCTCTCCTAATTTTGTATCATCCACAAACTTGATAAAGCTGACTAGTCTGTAGTTGCCCAGATTTCCCTTTTCCCCCTTTTTGAAGAGAGACACAATGTTTGCCCTCTTCCCATCCTCTGGTATTGCAATTGTTCGCCACAGTTTCTTTACAATGATGGCAAATTGTTAAGAGAGTATATACCAGTAAGTTCCTTCATTGCTCTGAGATAGAGTTCATATGGCCCTGTAGATCTGAACTCATTAAGGTTAATTAGGTGATTTCTTACTATTTTGGTTTGCAGTCTAGATCCTTTGGACTGACTTTGGACCTTTACAGACTGTCAGATATAATGCAGCTTGAATCCACTTTAACTGCTCTGGCTCAGTGCTAGGGAATCATGGGAATTGTAGTTCTATCTGAGACATTGAGCCTTCTCTGTCAGAGAGCTCTGGTGCCACAATAAACTATAGTTCCCATGATTCCCTAGCACTGAGCTAGGACAGTTAAAGTGAACTCAAGCTGCATTATTCCTGGCAGTCTGTAAAGGCCAAGAGTCTTTTTTGTTAAACAGAGAACTACCTTTCATTATACTGAGTACTCACCCCTTTTTCTTATTGAATTATTATTGTCATTACTGTTGTTGCTGTTGTTATTTTTTAGCCATCTCTTCTCATGGATTGAAGTGGGGAACAACAACAAATTAAAATACAACATACAGCATCCATTCAAAACACAAATCAGTTAAAAGTACACATCATTTTAAAAGATCAGATAAAACCAGTATGCATTAAAACAATCAGTTGATAGTTTAAAATCCATAATTTAAAACTTACAATTTAAAAATCATCTAGATCAGCCTACCAGAAGAGATTGATGTTAAATGCTGTTTTAAATTTGGTCAGCATATTTAGCTATCAAATCTCCTCTGGCATGTTGTTCCACAGTCTATGGGTGGTTGAAGAATAATTCTCTGGGTGATAGTTGCTGACCTAGTCCTCTATATTGAGGACTAACTCACATCCTCATTAAAAACAATTAGGTTTTGCACAGAAGAGATGATCTATACATCTTGCCTCACAGATGGACTCTTTGTGTTGATGCTACATCTTCAGACATATAGAACATTTATCAAAATTTATTTCATTACAGGGAACAATTTGTTATCAGGAAGCATCTACACAGAAAGCATCCAATTTAGTCACTGAAGTATTTCCAATATCTACTTGCATTAGCCTTAAAAAAAACTTCCTTCCTTCCAAAAGTGGACCTCCTATTCCTATTGATACATGGCATGAAAAAGTGTATATATAGACATTTCTATGGATCTGACTCACCAATGAGATTTGTAGCAAAAAAACAACAATAAAAAAACCAACAGGTAAAAACAGTCCTTATGAACTTGATGTTCTATGGATGCCATAGTCAAATCAAATGTCCTCCTAGCTTAAGATGCAAGAATTTACTTGACTGTTTGAATTCCTATAATTATTTTCAAATAAAAGTAGAGCAGGAAAGAGAACACCTGCCTCAGGGTTCCTCTTCAAAGTGCCAGCACAAGATTCATAAAGACCATGCAGCTGCTTTGTGATCATATTATCTTTCTTTTTATAGTGAAAATATTATCATCAGGTATAATTCTACCATCGGTGATGTATTTTTTCAATCTAAGATTATGATAATCACATAAGGTTAGCTGAAAACTTTTCCAAACCCATTTCATTTAAGAAAGAGAAGTTACGGGAGGCACTTCCAGTGGTATGGCGGTGCGGCAATCTCCCTAATCTGTGTGAGAGAAGAGGGACTACTGATTATGAGATCAGGACCCCAAGGCGCGAATGCTGGGATGAAATTATCTCCCCAGAAATGGGAGATTTAGAGGGGCTCATCGACCGAGTTAGGAGGCTCTAGGAGGAAAGATCAACCTTCTTTGTTGTGGAGAACAGAGGCGAAAGATGGGAGAAGGAAAATGGAGGTCTGAGCTGGCCACGATCGTAATCAGAAGCCGCGAGCCGGCAAAAGCACCGCCGCCACTTAAAGCTTACAAGTAAGCAACAATTACAAAACTTTCTATCGCAGCAGGAGAGTTTGTCTTCTACATTATTCTAGTCCTAAGTGGCAAATTCGTTCTTGTATCAAACCTAGCAAGAAGTTAATCTAGTAACCTTAAATGAACAAATTCACCATCTTGATCTCTCCTTCACTTTGGAAAAAGTAGGGGAAACCATCCAATTATGCATTCCAGTGAAATATCGGAACATTGGACTAATTGGACTAATCTATTATACTTGATAAAGATTTTCCCTAATGCTAATAAGAGAGACTGTGATTTACAAAGAGCCTGAAGAGACAGAGTCAGAGATTTATAGCAAAAGTGAAAGTGGTAAGAGAAACGACAAGAGAAAGCGGCAAGGGAAGGCGGGGGGAGCGCTTGAAAGAACTGAATTTCTACATGCTAGGACCTAATAGACTCTAAAAATCACCCGGATCAAGCAGATACTCTTTTGGAACATTGTTTCCTCTTTAAACCTTGTAGATTAAAATGGATTCAAAACAGCTAGACAATTAGACAATATGGATGACCGCGTGGACTTGTGATTATTAGTGCTGGACGCTCCTTTCCCTGGAATATCTACAAATATTTCCATTGCCTATTCAGATTTTCTTTCAACGTCGTATGAATTCAAAAGATCTTTTTCTCTCCGTGAAATAAATATAATAACAATCATTAACTTTAACTACAAGAAATATTCATTTTGGTTTGTTAAACATTGTTAAAGTGACTGGTAGAGACCACGCTGGGAGAGGAAGAAAAAAGAAGTGGTGAGATTTCAAAGTGAAAGAGAGTGCCAAAGAAAAAGGAGTAGAAGACTATAATTGTGTTGAATTTTGAAAGTTAAACTATTAACACAGTATTAAGACATCTAGGAGGTTGCACTACTATATAGATTTATTTATTTTTCATTTGTATTACTTTAAAATTGTGGTGGACTATAAGACGTCTTATTTCCATTAGTGGGGGGAGAATTGTGAAAGGAAGGGAATATATATACATAGCAGTGTATATTTTTCATTTCTGACCTGGATCTATCTAAAAAGAAAACAAACTTTGATTATGGGGGGTTATATACTTATTATTTTGAAAGATTTGGATTAGAATTATCTGTCTATACAATTTGTTTTGTGATAAGCATACTTAAAACTATATAGCTTTGATAAATTTCTGTATAGACTATTGTGAGTACCTAACTTTGTGATCAACTATTTACTTATTTCAAGACTTGTGTGATTCAACTATATATATGATTTGAAATTGAAATAGTTTTATATATTGTTTGTTTAGTTGTAAGTATATCTGAAGTTTACAACTCTGTTTAAATTTTATATTGATAATTGTGTGCACTAAATTTTGGGTTTAATTCTTTTTAGCTTAAGATCTGTGTGATCCAACTGTACTAAGACCTGTTATATAATGTGTGATTTAACTGGATTAAGATCTTTCACATAGTGAAATTAGTGGGATTCAATTGTATTAAGACTAGCTATATAGTGAGACCTGAATTTGGATAGACCTATTAACTGTTATTCCCCTATACTAAACTACAATTGCTTATTCCCTTAGGATTTAGAGTAAATAAAGATAGGATAGCTGCTGGGATAACTATTAGCCTCCAAACTGGTTCTGGATAGATATTAATATTTACTTTTTTTCTCTTGAAGCTCTATCTAAAATAATACCAAAGGTTTTATAGAATTACGTATCGGCTTTCCTTATTACAGACTTAAGAGATATTTGTAAACCTTTGAAAGCGATTCGGCTAAAAATTTAAGACTAAACAAGTAAATAAACAAAAGATAAAAAAGGAAAAAGAAAACGATAAATTTAAATTAAAATATAATGAAACTTTTACTCTGAAAATAAGTGAGAACTTTTTTATTTTTTTATTTTCCTTTAGGCAATACTTAAAGAGAGAAGGTAGGTAAACTCAATGCAAACAGAGGCTGAATTCTAGGGTAAGAGGATTCTAAGAAGCCAAATAAACTCTAAGATTAAAGATTGCTCTAAACTAAAATTTGGAAAATAACTATAAAATTTATAAAGCTATTAATTGTAATTAATTGTAATTTGGAAGCAAAACAAGACAAAATAAAATAAAATAAAAAGAAAATTATAAAGAGGGAAAGCAAAGAGAAAAGCAAAGGAGAAAGGGTAGGAGGAAGGAGGGAACAGAAAGTGAGGAAGAAATAAAAGGAATAACACAACATGAAACAGATAACACCAAGGGAATTCCACCTGAAAGAAAGAAAGTGAGGGTAATACTCAACTCTAACAAAGAAGATAATGCAATCAGAAGAGAAAAAGAAAAACAATCACAGATTAATCTCAAAAGAGCTTTGGTGGAAATGGCATCAAAAGGAAATGAGCAAAATTTCCTTCTGGATGAAATCAAGAGATTGCACATGGAACTGAGAAATGAAATTAGGGAATCAAAAGAAGAAACTAGAAAATAAATTAGAGAATCAAGAGGAGAGACGAAGCGAGAAGTGAAATATGAAGCGAAACTAATAAGACAAGATCTGGACAGAATTAACAAAGATATTGAAAAAATCTCTTTGAAGACAGAGGAATTAGAAAATAAGACAAAGGGAATAGAAATGAGATTAGAGGAAACCTACAAACAGAAAGAGGTTATTAAGACTTGAACTTAAACAAAGAGAGAAATGTATCAAACTGAGAGGTCTGCCAGAGCAACCTAAAGAGGATCTATACGATTTTCTCTCACCTTACTTAGCTAAATATTTATATCACTCTACTCAAGAAATATTAACAGAAATAGACAGGATGTACTGAATCAACTCAAAAATGTTTAGAAATAAAAATTACCAAGAGATATTGTGATCTATTGGACTAGGAAGCAAGTAAGAGACGAATTTCTACAAAAGAACTTTAGAACCAGATTTGTGATCAAAGGAAATGAGATCCAGGTGTTTAAAGATATTTCGGTCCAAATATTGAAAAAACGTAAAGAGTACCAATTCTTGACTGAGCAGCTGAAGACTTATAAGATCCCATTTAGATGGGAAGAGATTGAAGGTATTTCTTTGACATGGAACCAACGAAGGTATAAACTTAACTTGATTGAAAAAGCCTGTGTATTCTGGAAAGAACATAGAAAAGAGATTGAAAAATTTGCTAAGGGAAAATATAGAAATTCACCCAAGGAAAATGGGAAAGAATTACTAATGCAGAGAAACAAAAATTTCAAAACTACAGAAGATAACGATGGAAGAAAAGATAGAAATGAAGAAGAGAAAGAGGGAGAGGAAAGTGTAACTGATGAGGAGGAAGATGAATTGGAGAATAGAGATGAAGGAAGCAAAGATGATTTAGCCAGAGGAAGCGTAACAGATGATACAGATTAAGAAGATGCCGCTATGGGATAAAAATAAAAAATGAAAATAAATCAAAGGGGAAAAAAGAAGGTTTGTGAAAGCAAGAAATTACTAAACAGATGAAACCGAAATTACTTATCACATGAAAATTTTGACTTTAAATGTAAAAGGTCTTAATTCAAAAGTAAAGAGAAAAAGATTATTCCACTATTTAGAAAAACAAAAATGTCAAATTGTGTGCCTTCAAGAAACATTAAAAAAAAACAGAAATTAGATTATTAAGAAACAAGAAATTAGGAAACACCTTCGCATCAGCTAATAAAAAAAAATGGAGTAGTGATCTATATCCCTAGTCAATTTCAACCTGTTGAAGTAATAAATGATTCCAAAGGATATTACTTAGGAATATCCATAATATGGGAAGGTGAGAAAATATTACTATTAGGAGTTTATGGGCCCCAAACAAATAAAGGACTATTTTTTCAAAAAATATATACCGAACTCAAAGAGATCGAATGTGAGAAGTTAATTCTAATGGGAGATTTTAATGGTGTAATTAATCCAGAATCGGATAGAAAATCTAAAAATTTGAAAGCAAAATTGCAAGGTAAACTGTCCAAAACATTTTTTGATTTATTGGAGGATTTTGGCTTACAAGATGTTTGGAGATTTATACATAAAAATAAAGAAGGTTTTACCTTCTATTCAAATAGACATGACTCCCTATATAGGATAGATATGTTTTTGTTATCTAAACTAATGTTATATCATGTGAATATGATCCATTCACTCCCGAGAGATGTTTCTTATCATAATGGCCTAATATTAACATTGGAAGGAAGAACTAAACAATTTAATTGGAAATTAAAGGATAGCTTAATTGGAAATAAAATAATAATAGAAAAAGCAAAAGAAGTAATTAAAATGTATTTCCAAGAAAACGAAATAAACAATATGAAAACAACTACAATTTGGGAATCAGGAAAAGTGGTATTTAGGGGATTTTTTTTATTAACCAAGAGGCCTATATTCACAAAATGAAAAGAGAAAAAGACAACATAATAAGGAACAAAATAATTCAAAAAGAAAAAGAATTAACAACTAGAGATGTCAAAATGAAGGACACATGGAATGAAGAGGCATATGAAGATGAACCCCAAATTATTAAAGAAATGAGGTGCAAACTGCAATAGGAGAAATAGCAAAAAAAAAAAAATCACCACGAACAGACGATATTCCAGTTGAACTGCTGCAATCCACATCGACAGACTCAATGCTAATGCTGACCAACATATGTCAACAGATATGGAAAACAAAATGATTGCCAACAGATTGGAAGTGGTCAATATACATCCCCAGCCACAGGAAACTACAGCAACTATAGGACCATAACACTGATTTCCCATGCAAGCAAAATTATGATCAAAATTCTTCAACATATCCAACCATACATGGAGAGAGAAATCCCAGAGGTCCAAGCAGGATTCAGGAAAAGAAGAGGTACTAGGGACTACATTGCAAACATACGATGGCTAATGGAGCACAGCAGGGAATTTCAAAAGAAAATCAGCATGTGTTTTATACACTATAGCAAAGCCTTTGACTGCATAGATCATGAAAGACTATGGAATGCTCTTAAAGACATGGGAGTGCCAACACATTTGATAGTTCTGATGAAGAATCTGTACTCAGGTCCAGAGGCTGATGTCAGAACATGGAGAAACAGACTGGTTCCTAAATGGCCAAGGAGTCAGACAAGGTTGTATACTTTCACCTTATCTCTTCAACTTGTATGCAGAACATATTATAGGAAAAGCAGGCTTGGACACAGGAGGAGGAGTGAAAATAGGAAGAAGAAATATCAACAATCTAAGATATGCAGATGACACCATAATACTAGCAGAAAACCTCACAGACCTACTAAGAAAGATCAAACAAGAAAGAGCAAAGGCAGGCTTAATGTTGAACATAAAGAAAACAAAAATAATGACCACCAAGGACCTTCACAAGTTCAATCTAGACAATGAAGAAATAGAAATAATAAAAGAATTCTCATTCCTGGGATCAAACATTGATAGAAATGGGGACTGCAGTCTGGAAATCAGAAGATTAAGAAGGGGGAGAGTGGCTGTGAAAAAATTATAAAATGCAAAAAATATACAACTCAGCACAAAAGTTAGAATCATACAAGCCATTGTATTCCCTATTACCATGTATGGATGTGAGACCTGGACATTTAAGAAAGATGATAGGACGAAAATCAACTCCTTTGAGATGTAGTGCTGGAGAAAAGTGCTGAAGATCCTGTGGACAGCCAAAGACACACAAATGGATCCTAGAGCAGATCAAGCCTGAAACCTCCCTGGAAGCCAAGATGATCAAACTAGGCTGTCATACTTTGGACAAATCATGAGAAGAGAAGACCCATTAGAAAAGACAATAATGCTGGGAAAGATAGAGGGGAGTAGGAAGAGAA
This sequence comes from Phrynosoma platyrhinos, assembly GCA_020142125.1. Classification (NCBI taxonomy): domain Eukaryota; kingdom Metazoa; phylum Chordata; class Lepidosauria; order Squamata; family Phrynosomatidae; genus Phrynosoma; species Phrynosoma platyrhinos. The sequence goes on from CM034706.1 coordinate 23,782,221, forward strand.
GTCCACATGCCAGATGGATAGACTTTATTAAGGAGCTCACGGGTATTCATTTGCAAGATTTAAGCAGAGCAGTGGAGGACAGGGGGTCTTGGAGATGTCTCATCCATATGGTCGCCATGGGTTGAGATTGACTTGGGGGCATTTAACAACAAAATTTAACATCCTGGGATGTTGTCCACGTGGCATCTTTTGACTATAGTATCTGTCTGAGTCTCCTTGCTGGGATGGGACTTGGCGACACTGTTTATAGTGGCTTCACTCCTTCCTGGAGTGGCAAACCCAGAAGTGGTGCTGTGGGACTGCTGTGCAACACCTTCGCCATATACCTGCAAGATCCCTCAGGGCTTGGTTCTGTTGCCCATTCTATTTAACATATACATTAAACTGCTGGCAGAAGCTGTTTTAAGATTTGGAGTTCAATGCCATCAGTATGCACATGACACCTAACTCTTTTACTCATTTCCACCATTAGATGAGTAAGATATTTTGGTCCTAAACCTTTGTTTGCCACCAATAATGTAATGGATGAGAGTGAACAAACTGAAACATAATCCAGACAAGACAAAGGTGCTCAAGAACAGCTAAAATGCAAATCATGGAACAGGGATTAACCCAGTGCTACATGAGGTTACAGTCCCCCTGAGAACACAGGTTTGAAGTTTGGGAGTGCTCCTGGATTCAGCTCTTAGCCTGGAAGTGCAGGTTTCAGTAGTTCCAGGAGTGCTTTTGCCCTATTAAAGTTAGTACACCAACTGTGCCCATTCTTGGAGAAGACAGATCTGGCAATGGTGGTAGATGGCTTGGTTACATCCCATTTGGATTACTATAATGCACTCCATATGGGGCTGCCTTTGAAAAGTGCTCAGATAAGGTTGGCCAAAATTTGTTAACTGGAATTGGCTTCAGGGAACACACAACTTGCTTATTGCAACAGCTCCAGTGGCTGCTGGTCGATATCCAGGCATAATTCAAAGTTTGGCAGATGTAGGGAATGCTGTCAGTGTAGCATATCTTGATTTCAGTAAGGCCTTTGACAAGGTCCCCATGATATTCTAGCAAACAAGCTGGCAAAAGATGGGTTAGATGATGCTATTGTTAGATTTGTACAGTTGGCCCTCCATATTCACGGATTTTTTTAATCCATGGATTCAAGCCTTACTGTTAGAAAATATTCCAAAAACTATACATTCTGAATAGCAAACCTTGATTTTGCCATTTTATATAAGGGACAACATTTTACTATGCCATTGTATTTAATAGTACTTGAGCATCCATGGATTTTGGAATCCATGGGGAGTTCTGGAACCAAAACCCAGCAGATAATAAGGGCCCACTGTAGTTGATTGACCAGCCAAACCCAAAGGGTGTTAATCAATGTTTCTTCTTCATCAAGAAGAAGAGCCCTCCCTCCATTACCATCTAATGTCATCTGGGGGAGAGACACTAGGCCGAGCACCATCAGGCCTAAAATAAGAAGAAGAGCCCTCCCTCCATTACCATCTGATGTCATCTGGGGGAGAGACACTAAGCCCAGCACCACCCAGTCTAAAATAAGAAGAACTCTTATTTCTTAAAGGATGGGTGGGATTCGGGATGTTATATTTTGTTTAATGGAAATTGTAATATTGTAAGCCATCCTGATTGCTCTGCAGAGGGGCGGGATATAAATAAAAGTATTTATTATCATGGAGAGAATTGACTAGCATGGTGCCACAGGGTTCTGTCCTGGGTCCAGTGCTATTCAACATCTTTATCAATGACTTGGATGGATGATGGAATAGAAGGCATGCTTATCAAATTTGCAAATGACACCAAATTAGGAAGGGTAGCTAATAACCCAAATAACATGATCAGAATTCAAAATGACTTTAACAGATTACAAATCTGGGCCAAAATTAATAAAATGTATTTCAACAGGAAGAAATGTAAGGTACTGAACTTAGGCAGATAATAATAATGATAATAATAATGATAATAATAATAATAATAATAATAATAATAATAATAATAATTATTATTATTATTATTATTATTATTTTATTTATATACCGCCCGGTGGCGGACCAATCTGGGCGGTTTACAACATTAAAATACATACAACTTACAGTGATGGATGACATAAAAGTTATGAAAATATGATATAGTGTCATGTTATATATATGATGGCTACATGTATAGCAAAA
>CM034706.1:23842643-23854059 GCA_020142125.1 Phrynosoma platyrhinos
AACCCTTTTAAAGGTAAATTAAAATATGCAGGTATGAAAGTTACCTTTCACGTTCATCAGCAGAGCAACAAAAACGTGGTTCAGACTATTGCTTTAAATCTGTTTTCCTAAAGAATAACGGCTCGCTCAAAAAGACAAACATGTAGTTTGTGGTTTAAAACAATCAATAATGACTTTAATAAATATTTACACAACAAATTAAACCTAATCTAACTGCAATTAATAAAGCAGGAAGAGAAATTTTAACCTCCCTCAGAGAGGCAGGGAAGGGGAGGGGCAGCCACACACTGGTTGCCTCAACCCCTCCCCGAGGATGTCATCAGGGCATGTGCTGTTACACACGTCAAGCACCCTGATGACATCCTCCTGATGCAGCATCTTCACGTGCTGCATCAGAAGAGACACAGAAGAACTGCTTGTCGGCTCTTCTGGCACCCTTTCCACAGCTTGAGAATGGAGCTCTATTTTGGCACTTCTTTCCCCAATTACCAAAAGGGTGGATTGGGGCCGAGGTGTGGGGCAGCCTCAGCCCCAATCCTCCTCTTCCCAGGGAGGCCCATGGCCACCCATCTGCATCCCCCCTACATTTTGGGAACAATATTTGTAGCTGAGATCTGAGCCTCAAGTGGTGTGCTCTCTTGCAAGGTAACAAAGACCTGATGGTTTTCTTAGGAATTGACAATGTGATTCTAGAGTAGCTGATGGCTTTAACTTTAAGGTAACAAAAACAGGTATTGGATTAGTATATAGAGAGATCTTGTAGCACCTTTGAGACTAACTGAAAAAAAGAAATTGGCAGCCTGAGCTTTCATAGACTTCAGTCTATTTCCTCAGATGCTTTTATCTTACGGCCTTTGGTACACTGACGCCTCCTTTGTCTCTTGGTACAAGAGGAAATACAGAGGACCTGGGGAGAGTAAAGAGCAATCAGTAAACCCATTTGGCTTTGATTGCAGCATTACATAGGTCCTACACATGTTCTCATGTCTCTGTTCCTTTCTCATGGAAAATCCACCTGTTGTTCCAAAGGTCATCATAACCTTTTAAGAACATGCTGGCTCCAGATATAAAATATGAAAACTCCCAATATAATGTGATGCAGAGTGCACTAAAAGTCTCCATGGCTAAGCAGAAAACTGAAACTGAAACTGAAACCACTACTCTACACTGGCTCTTGTGTATCTATATCACATTGAAGATTTATAGCAGTTTGATGCCATGTTAATTGTTATTGATCCATCCTTTTAGGGTGGAGTAGGATTTCTGTTCATCTTTGAGTGGTAAGTTTGAAGTTTTAACTTTTAAAAGGAGTGATTTACTTTACTCATTACACTGATCATCCAATGGGATATTACTTTTGGGCTGGTCCAGAAAGGTACCTTGCGGTGTTATTCATCACCACTACTGCCATTTCTAATGTAGTACCACTGAAAATTACAGAAAATTGCAGTCTGTTTTGGGCAGGCAGCTTGGAAAAGCAGCTCTATCTTATGCCCTCCCCCCATATGCCCAAACTGATTTTCTCCTGGTCTTTCTGATGGTAGCAACAGTACAGGGGTGTAGTTACGGGGGGGGGGGGGAGATAAAGGCATTACTCCTTCAAATGAGAATCATGCCCTTCCATGAAATTTCCCTTCAGTCCCCAAACTTCTAGCATTGCAGAGAGAGAGAAATCATTTGCACCTAGAATTTTTATATTGGTTGTGTTTTCATTCCTTGATAACTTTGCCTCCCTTTTTTGGATGCTTACACTCTATTTCTAAAATCCTCAAATATTGTTTTAAATTACTTGAAATTTAGATATTTGAGAAATGAACAAGTGTGTCCACACTGCAGAAATAAAGCAGTTTGACTGTTAATTGGCATAACTATCCTACATAATAATCCTAGGATTTGTAGTTTTGTGATGTACCAGAGCTCTCTGACAGACCAGGCTGAATAGCTCACTAAACTACAAATCCCAGGATTCCATGGGATGGAACCATGACAATTAAAATGGTGTCAAACTGCTTTATTTCTGATGTTTGAAAGAGCCAGAAGGAAATATTGGCTGGGTGTGTGTATAGAATTCCTATTGGTAGCAATACCCTCATTTAGCCATGTATTCATAGCTACACTCCTACAGCAGTTCACATTTTTCTGTTCTTCCCATCCTGCTTGTCTGTTTCTTCCTGAGTCTGGGAAGAACATAGAAACACAAAAGGATAAACTAATTTAAAAGCATTTTACACAAATAAATAAATAAAAATGCAGCTAAAACCCAAGTCATTAGTACAGCTCATATGGTTTTATCAGTTTGTTTTATCTCTCTTTGCTAAAAGTGCCCCCATTGTCTGTCTTTTGTCCTTACTGCTGGCTGTAGTCAGCCAGGTGAGCCTTTCCCCCCTCCCCCATTACTCATCTGTGTCACACACCCAGCAACAAACAATGAGACACTCATTCTCATTCTACTGAAAAGAGGTAAATTACAACCATGGGATTTACAAGCAACAAAGTACTTACTTCATTCTGCTTGTTACTGCAAACAGGTAACTAGTTACCCACAAACTGGCTAGAAAAATAAGTTATTTCCTAGATCTATCTGTGGACCAAACTGGGTATTGGAAATGTCCCCTCCCCATCTACTTTTGTACTTTGGGGAGGATGGGATATTGACTAGTGTGACACTTTAATAATATATTAGTCACTCCAGTCAAGCAATGTGGGAAACTATAATAAGGACTGTACTAGTCCTGAATCACATTCCTAAAGCTTAGGACTGGGTAGGGAGAGGGTTAATATGTAGCCCTAATTACCCAGTAATTTGCATCCTGTTTCTTTCTTTTAGATGTGGGTATAAGAACATATGTGTAGCATTACAACTCTTGCACTCTATTTATAGCAAAACACTTGATAAATGTTTATTCTGAAATAATACTCATTGAATAAACTGGAGCTTGTCTTCAGGTAATTGAGTGCAGGGTTTGCACTATTTGTAGATGAATTAGTCAATTTCAGATGTGATAGGTTCAAAACTGAAACAGGCTGCTGCCACGCTGCAACATTAACTCAGTTTGACACTGCTTTAATTGTCATGGATCCATCCTGTGGAATCCTTGGATTCGTAGTTTGTTGTTGCATCAGAGTTCTCTGATGGAACAGGCTAAATGTCTCACAATATTACAAATCCCAGAATTCCATAGCATGGACCCATGGCAGTCAAATTTGTGTCAAAGAGCATTAGGTCTGCAGTGTAGATGCAGCCCTAGTTTTCTTGTGTTTTAACTTTAAATTCATTTTCTCCCATTTTACATCAGTTTGCATTTGTAATAGTCTATATTAAAATCTGAATCCATTTCAATGCACATTTCTCTTTGCATGCACATTTTTTCTCCATGTTTCAAAATACAGACATTTTTGTGAACTGGAACACACAATTTGGAAAAGTGTAAACATTTTTCCTGTAGCTTTTGGAAGTGCAACATAGGCACAGTCGCATTAAAATTAAAATGCTAGCTGATTATCCCCCCCCCCCCCCCCCCCGATTCCTACTTGGAATGCCCACTGTTCAGGTTGACTGACCCATCCCAGGTTCTGTTATTATGAGGGAAGGGGAAAATTGTCTACTTATTCACTTTCTCAACGACACACATTATTTTACGCAGCTTCATTGTGCTCCTTTTACTTACCATTTTCCTAAACTAGAAGGCTCTCAATCTTGTGCAATCTTGTACCATAAATGAGATGTTCCAACAAATTCTAGTATCTTTCCAAGTTTTACAATATCCCTATGGAGTTGTCATCACCAGAATTCCAAGAATGGTTATGCACCACCAGTTCATATCAAAACATTGTAATAATGACAGCTTTTAATTCTGATCATTTTGCTATTGGCATTTGTCTTTTGCTCATCTGGGGCCAAAATCTACGAAAAGGAAGTTGGAAAATTGTACCCAAAAGTAGCAATGGCTGGCAGAACAAAGAGCACTCAACTTCATTGAAAGAGCATGAATGTTCTTTACAGTTAGCATTCCCCCAACTCCCAGTAATTTTTTTTCAGCTGAACTGAACATGCTACTTTCACCTAAGTGAGTACGAAAATTGAAAAATTCTCTGTGCACTCCCACTATGAAGCTTTCAGAAATGGAGAATACTCAGAAGGGCAAAAGGTTTCTCATGGCACAATTTTGTCTGCTGCTGCTCAGTGGCAATATGTGTTGTCTTGTTGAACCTTGATTATTGAATTCAGGCCCTCATGCTGGTAACTGATTTATTCACAGGGTTATATACAGCTCCCTAGCACACTCCAAATAGAATCCTGCAGGGAGGGCACTCTTCATCTCAGGAAAGAGAGAGAAGCAGTAGTCTGATTTGTTCTTAAGGATAAAGTTCACACTTAATTCTCTATGAATACAATATAGAGTAGAATATAAGATCCAGCCTGTGACCCCCAGTGCAGCAGCAGCTGGATTCAGTTTCTGTTCTGTGCTAGCACAGAATAGTAGCAGTAAACTAATACATCACTCTGAAGAAACTGCTTCATGGAAACACATCTTCATGGCAAGTAAAAAGCGACCACTGCTTCATATCCTCCCTCCATCATGCCTCCTTGTATGTGAGCTCCTGGCTATTGGAACAAAATGTAGAAATACATAAATATTTGGGATGATGTAAACTAGGGATGTAATTCTTTATTAAGTTTCTTCTCAAAGAAAGCAATGAGGAATTTTACCAGTTTTCTTCCCAGTCAAGAAAATCTTCAAATTCCACACTTTTTTACAAAGCCTATTCACAATTCTGGACTAATTCTGTACAAAATCATTAAATAATATCTCTGCATAGAAATATTGTTTTCTGCACAGGAAATGCTGTTTCCTGGTGAGAAAATGCTTTTTTTTCTGTTCAAACCTCCTGCATGCAAATTTTGTGTAAAAGAAGTCTCCAATTGCAGCATTTTCTGAGCAGGAAATGGCTTTTTCTATGCTGGAAATAATATTTCACTGCAGAAATATAATTTTCTGTGCAGAAAGTGTTGTTTCCTGTACAATATTTGGTGTGAATTTTATGCATAATAAATCCTGAACTTTGAAGATTCTTGCTAATCCACAATTCTTCTCATCAGGGTTTCTAGACAAAAGCATGCTTTTTGACAGTTTTTCAAATAATTTTGAATATTTTTCCATCACTGCTTAATCTAGGCCTCAGGCAAATGGGACAAAAGGACTGCTGTGGGATTGCAGCAACCACATGTGTCTGGTCCTGATTCAGATTTATTATGCACAAAATTCACAGATCTGGGCTGCCAAAAAGGAGCATTTTTCCCTGCTCCTTTTTGGATTGGGGCAGGCTCAGTGTGGCTTCTGGACATGTTCGGGGCATATATCTTGTAAACACTACACCCCCAATGCATGCCATTGGCAGACCTTTTGGCCCATCTGTTTCAGGCCCCAGATAGGGACATAATCGACAGAATATTGTTGATTTCTTACACATGTGAAAATTCTGCTATGGAAGTGGTTAGGCATTCTTATTTGATACAAGATTCAGTTCAAGGTTGTTTGCAGAATCATAGAATCATAGAGTTGAAAGAGACCACAAGGGCCATCCAGTCCAACCCCCTGCCATGCAGGAACTCCCAATCAAAGCATCCCTGACAGATGGCCATCCAGCCTCTGCTTAAAGACCTCCAGGGAAGGAGACTCCACCAGGGAAGGAGACTCCAGAAGTGGAGTTGTACATGTAGAGCTATTGTACATTGGCATACATTGGTCATGGATAAGTTATATGTTCTACATGGTTTTAAAAATGAAGCAATTGTGCATTGTACATTGCAAAAATTTATTTGCTTGAACATTTGATCATACTTTTGGTTGAATATTTGATGTCTTGATTGAATTACTCAACACTGTTATTGTACACAATGGTGTTGTAATACAATGCTATACACCACAGATGTAGGATCTTGATGTGTATAATATTATGCTCCATAGATGGCATAAACCTAAGGCATTTTGCTCACTTGATTTTCAGTGTTAGATGCAGGAGTGGTAAGCTATTCACATAGAAAATTCTGCATCCACATATTCATGCTTATGCTTATTGGGGGGAAAACATATTTGAAGTGAAACAGACAAAAGATATTGTAATAATAATAATAATAATAATAATAATAATAATAATAATAATAATAATAATAAATTTCCTAGCATTAATCAATGAAAATTTGCATATTCTTATTACTTCAAATAAATAAACTCTCTCTGTGTAGGGAATAGTGTCCTACCACACAGGATGTACTAAAAGGCTCAGCTCATTATATGTAGTTGTCCTTCCTTGAAACTGCTCCCTTTGCTTCCAGTTTAATGGAAAAGTACATAAGCAAGGTTGTAGGGAGTTCATGTGCAAATAAACCTGACTTACTATATGACGGCCAATGGGGAAATAATATGTAAATTTTACTCTGCTAGTATTTCCCAGAAAAGAATTTATTCTAAATCTGTCATCATTCTATAATCCTAAACTAAATTAGACAAGTGTGCCTGACTCTACAGTTCACATCCTATTTTATTTACCTTCTTGAATTCTATTTATTCTGTGGTGTCTAAATAAATAGACTTTCATTACCTAAGAAAGGTTTATGGCCCATCCTTTGAAAATGAGTATGCCTTCAGAGTGTGAGAAGAAAGATTGGAAATTCATTCCTAGTTGACACCATGCTTAACAAGTCTCCACTAACATGAAAGCTGCTCTCCTTGCAATGAATATTTTACATTTACAACTCTGGCATATAGATGCTAAATAGATGTAAACAAACACACAGTCAAGTAAACTGAAGCTATAACCAATTTCATAATGTGTACTGGGTACACATGTGCTTTGAGTAAATGGACTTTGCTACATCACAACATGGTTAATTACTTTATTGGATCAAAATGAGCAACTTCAATTCTCAGTATCTCCTATAGCACACATACAAGAAAGAACTGGAGGCTATTAGGGAGCATTTCTATTGTTGTATTAAAAATAAATAAATAAAAGAAGCAGAATCTGGCTCTGGATTTCTTTTTTTCTTCCAACAAACCCATTTCCATTTCATGCAAGAAAAAAAAATACACCTTAATTTCAATCCTGTGGCAATGCAATTATGAGGAATGGGGGTGGGATGGGGAGATAACTGCCATCTCTACACAATATATGGCTATATCCTATCCTTGAGCTGCATGTGAAAATCCACCACAGTTTCACAGTGTAATAGCTGTTATTGTGCAAGCTTCCTTTACATTTGCATCATTTCCATAAACATTGTGCCATTTTGAAAGAGCTGCCTTCAAAAATCAGGTGGAATATAATGCAAGTATTGGTGCTTCGGGTAATATTTTCAAGAGCTGTTCTTTGGCTTTGCTTTATTGATTCTGAGGCAAAGAAGTTGGTTTCTCCTTGCAAAACTGTATGCATTCAGTGATGCTGATCACTCATTTTGAATAACACTCCTGGGTTTATCCTCTTGCAATATAAATCATAGAGATAGAGCTTACATGAAAGTGCTTTAATATTTATGTGCTTTTATATTCTCAACTCTAGTTGAGATGTCTTGGGCATTCAATTTCTGATGGAACTGGCTGAACTCTTTTGAATAAAAACAAATTCAAAAGGTTTTTTATTTATTTTTAATTGATAAATGCAATACACCCAGTAGCATAGGTTAATTAACACAAGACTTTCTTAAAATATTATTCAAGGTGGGGGGGGGGTTGACATAAAAGAGGATTCTCAAGAATGTGTAAGAGATAGACTCCCATGAGTTCCAATATTAGGAAAAAAATACTTTACCTTTGTTGGAGGCAGAAGCCTCAAAGAGCAAGGTCCCAGTGTGCTGGCTCTCTCTTTAGGCTTCCCCTGTGACAGCTAAAATGTGGTATCCTGAAATACAAAAAAACATTCAGGCCATATAGCAAATCCAATAACATCCAAACAATGATAACTTTTTTGGGCCAACCAAAATGTCATCACAGGGAAATCCTAAACGGAGAGCCAGCACACTGGAACCTTGCTATTTGAGGCTTCTGTCTCCAACAAAGGTAAAGCAATTTTTTCTAATATTGGAACTGGATTGGCATGCTTTACCTCTATACCACCTAAAGTTTTCCTGATGCAAAACATGAAGGCTTCTTGAGATATTCAGTGTTTTCTACCCACATAGGAACCTGTGGCTTCACAAAGGAAAGGGACAAGTTGGATTCCAAAGGAAGCATTTTCTTTGGGTTGCAAATGGACATTAAATTTCTTTGACTTTGATAATCTCCCAGTGACCTCATGGCCAAAGAGGGAAGTACCAGCCTGCAGATACCCCTCCCTCTCACCATCTGAACTAAAACCAGAAACAGAAAATGCAGGCCTATGACTAACATCTTCATTTTTTCCCTCCTGTTTGCCTGATGAATAAGCCATGTGACCTTGAAAGCTTGCAACATATAATTGTGCATTTTGGTTGGCCCAATAAAGGTATCATTGTTTGGATGTTATTGGAATTATTTTTGTTAATACAACAGTACTGTTGGATACTGGCATTAGATTGGGTTGTCCTTTCCATTTTGCACAGGTGAATTTAATAACTTGGTCCTTTTCAGGGCATTTTCATAGTGGTCACTTCTGTAAATATAAGAGTCATGGTGAGAAATTTTGCATAATTTACAGTGCATGCTTGGCTGGGAGTTTATTATGGACAGGGTAGATGATGTCTCTATATACATTCAGTGGAGATCTCCACTAAAGGCAGTTCTACTCTGTCCACAGTTCTCTATTTAGTTTGGGGCAACTTCTAGGAAAACAATTCTTGCCAACACATTTTACATTTTTCTTAAAGTTTCATAATAACCCTACTGCTAAGTTGGAACCAAGGATCAGCTTAGTGTTCTTCCTTCATGTTCAGATATGGCCTTAGATGATACATTTGGACATACCATTTATTATTTGCACATTCCATGATTACACCCTAGCACTGAAAATAGATGTTCAATGGAAGCCTTATGAACATTGGCTCAAATAAAAACCTGGCTAGAAAAATACATTCCTCTTTCTCATGCTTACTCCACCCCACCCCCCAAAGTGATCCACACTCCATGCTCATTACACAAAATGAAAGAATACAAAATTGGAATATCATCCAATCACTGGAAACCAAAAAGAAGCAAAAAGATGTAGTAATATTTCTCTGAAAATGTTCACATATTGTAAGGCTCAAGTGTGGAAATTATTTCATGGACTAAATCTTTAGCAGGATTTCTATAGTCTGCAGACCATTTGTTGCTTTCTCCACCTAAAACAATAACTGTCGAAGCAGACAGATGTATTTAGATTTTCAGAAATTTGTGTGTATATGTGTGTGTGAGAGTGTTGCCTGTGCATCTCTCTCTCTCTCTCTCCCTCTCTCTCCCTCCCTATGTGTTCCTAAAGCTAAAGCCACTTAGATTCACTACTCATGTCCTCAGACATAGTCTTAATGATTTTTAAAAATCTGTTCTTTTTTCTAGAACAAATCATGCAGCACAGAATGCAATTCACCATTGATTCTATAGTTGTAAAAAGTCCTGCCAGAATATTGCTATGAATGCGATGACAAAGATATTGTAATAAGGCATATGCATTTAGAAGCTTATTTGAAAGCATCTCAGAACCTAACCTTTAAATATAATTTGATACATATTCTTTTGCATTTCCTCCAGATCACTGTGCATGTGAATAGAATGAATAATCGCCACAAAACCAAATGTAAATGAATTGTATTGAGGAAGCTCCTGTTTGCCTGATGAATAAGCCATGTGGATTATTAAAATATACATAGAAATATGAATTATTAAAATATACATAGAAATATGACATAACATTAAAACAATATACATTTTAACTACTGTGTTGTGTGTTGTTGGGTTCATTGCTAGTTGATTGTTTGCTCCTGCGTTTTATTTGTGGGTGTGATCTAGAGGTTACAGATTAATCTGTGGAGTGTGTGTGTTAGCTTTAAACTACTGTAGTCTGAAAAGAGACCCAGCCTTGTGTAATGGCTTGAGTGATGGCCTACAACTGTGTCATAAATTGGAAACAACATGACAGCAACAACACAGTCTATTTCTCCAAAAGAAAGGGTTCATGCCTATTACAATATCAACTTTTTCAGTGATGCAAGATTGTCTTTATATTCTTCTTAGCTAGTGTTCATTGATACATTTAGACTTGTCAAAATTAGCAAATTTCCCATGCCTATATCTAGTAACAATTACTTGCCATTTTGATTGCCTTTTGAGATTCACTATTATATTATTATTACAGAACAACAGACCACAGGCTTCACAACTCAGTTTTTAAAAGCTTTCTTCTGTTCCTTCTCTTTTACTTTTTGATTTGAAACATTGAGCTACCAGTCAATCATGCAGAACACTGTAGCATTTCCAGTTGACTGTAGTGTTTCCAGCTTACTGTAGTGGTTGTTAGTGGATGTCCTCCATTTTTCTTGGTATCTTAGAAGCATGTGGAGTTCCCTATGACCCCAGCCTGACCCTTGGGAGATGGCAGCCATAATCCCCTAAATGTAAGGTCATGTAGGCACTGCTGAAGTTGCTCAAGACCACTAGAGATTTCCTGGACAGACAGGTTTGAGAGTTGTCCTTGGGAATATCCATTAGACTGGAAAAGATACACAATGGTGTTTGTTTGTCTTAGGTCTCACACTTAATGGGACAGTGATCAGATTTGACTGCACCCTTTTCACTAGCTTCCCTTCCTTGATAGTTTTGAAACCAAATGCATTGTTAAGGCTATGTTCATACTTAGGAAAACAAAGATAAGCTCGTCAAGCCTCTGTCCTCCATTGTTAGGCTCATAGCTAGGAGGCAGAAATTGCCCTTAAAAACCCCTGAATTTTGGCAGTCCATGTGCTACCTTGGAAGTGCATGCTGAACCTCTGTCGGTCTGTGCTCTGAGATAGTTTCCACGACCCCCGCTTGCCGGTCATGTCCTTCCACTGAATCCATCCACATTTTCTGCCAGAGGTCCAGAGGAGTCTCTCAGGCGTAAGTATATCCCCCATACCCTGGTCTCCCTCTCTGCTCTCCCCACTCTCTCCCACTTATCCTTCTAGTGTGTATATGTGTGTCTAACTTGGATGTTTGCTTACTGTGTTAATAAATATTATTAGACTTTAATTGGAGTTTGGCCCTTCTCAGCGTCATCTCCTGCCAGATTTCTTAGGACTCTGGTATACACCTGGTTAGATATTGTGAAGCAGAGTTAGGCGCTTCACTCTCGCATATTTGAGCTAATTATAAATTTCCCCAAAATAGACTTGCTTCCCAACATGGTATACTGTTTCCCATCAATTGTGCTGCACACATCTGCCAAATAAAGAGGCTTATAAGAAGTAGGACGGTGGGTGGGCGTAGTT
>CM034706.1:23854159-23864447 GCA_020142125.1 Phrynosoma platyrhinos
AAAACAAAGTCTAACTTGCACTGCAAAAATAATGCAGTTTGACACCACTTAACTGCCACGGCTCAGTGCTATGGAATTCGGGATTTGTAATTTTGTGAGATATTTAGCATTTTCTTTCAGATGGCTCTGGTGCCACAACTGCAAATCCCTGAATTCCATAGCATGAAACCTTGACAGTTAAAGCAGTGTCAAACTGAGCTATTTCTGAAGTGCAGATTATGCCCAAATCGTGCTGCAGATTGCCTATAACAGAATAAGCAATGGTAGACAGAGGTCATAGAACTATAAGATTTTCTCTGAGCCACCTTTTACATATGCACACCTATAGTAATGGTATGCTTACTGTAATCTGGCTTCTCAGTGTATCTGTGCATAAGAGAATTGTGGTAATATTTGGTATTGGAAGTGCAATTAAAACACATATTAAATGTGAAGTAAACAATTACCTCTCCATCCATAAATAGCTGGCTTCCGAACCGTATGCAGCTTGGTTGGTCACAAGTAGTACAGGCCTGCAATAAACTGAAAATAAAGCCTTATACAGAACATGCTATATAGAAATCAATGCAATAGTCATGTAAGTGCCAGATGCCAAATTTAACAGAGTTCCTGGAGGCTAGCAGTTGGGGTAAGGTTTGTAGAACTATCAGAAAAATTACCGAAGTTTTTAATCAAGCAAAATCAGGGCCATGTCACCACAACATTATGAAAGAAAACTGCTATATTTCCCCCCAGGTAGTTTCATAGCACTTCTAAACACATTCTGTATTTTAAAATCATGTTCTTTCCCAATACATTCTGTGTAAATATATTTACACAACATGAAACTCATGGTTGCAAATAATTTTGTTCAGCCTGACAAGAGATCAAATATATTAAAATATCCCTGGAACAATAAAAACAACAACATATTTATCAAAATCCAATATAAATTTCCAGTTCTGATTAAGAGACACATTCTGATGAACCACAGCACATTCTGATAGTCAAAATATAATTATTTTCTTTTTTAGTGCCAATGCACACTCTCTTATATTCCTATGAGGCTGTTGCACCATACGCCTGAACTCACTATTGCCAGAGATTTTGGCCTTCATGGTGGAAGTGAAGGATTCCTGCTACTGGATGGCAGGCATATCCACCAGTCTCTGGCACTCCACCTTAATCTCCCCAATTTCCTGTTTGTGATCCACTTCCCTCCAACTTTCCTCTGCCTCCTTCTCTCTGTATTTATGGGCACTTCCAATTCTCAGACCAGATGTGGCAGCAGCACCCTCATGTTTGCAGTTTCTTCTCCATGTGGTCATCAACTGCACTACAGCCCTGCCCCTCACCAGCTGTCACTTCTTGCTCCTTCAGATCTTGGCCAGGTAGACCACCAGACAGAATGACAGCACAGTTCAGTACCGCATGATCTGCAGGGCATGGTCCTGGACATTGGGAAACTACCAGGCACCTCCCCTATACTCTGGGTAGGTGCTTACATGGGCAGGGGGACAGGTATATTAGGCTGACAGGACTCTTTCAGCCAATGCTTACGCAAGGGATGCCCACAACACTGCCATGCATCCCTCTGAACATTGCCCCTGTTGGCCATCTTACATGCCTAGTCGGATGGTGGCATGCACTTAGTAGCAGGATTTGTACCAGAGTGCATTCTATGCCATGCCCTACTGCATGTCTAGTATAAACATTATATGGTAGTCATATCATCAATTTGCACATGCAATGCTTTGCACTAGTTGCCATTACTGGAAGAAGATGTACCCTGCAAAGCTGTTTTTGGATTCCAAAGCAACTCATATCCTGCCACCTGTTTGCCTTGGCTCTCCTTGCTGGCTGCTATGTCAACCCATGCCAGGGATGATGGCTCATGGTGGCAACTGGCTGAGGAGGAGGTGGAGGTCCCCTTCCCCTACTGGAATATCATTCCAGACAGGATGGCTCTATTTAGCTGATGCATGTCTCATCAGAGACCTGGGACCCCTCCTGGTCACCCTTGCAGTGCGGGAATGGGGTCATGGTGGTAGCTATGTACACCCAGTCAGCCATGTCAGCAGCTGTCCCTGGGGATGACTATATACATGCCTATATATAGTTGGCCTCCCATTCACTGCCCCAGACCCCCTTGATGAGTGGTACCTGGCATGGTGTCAAAGAGCTCCTGGGAACCTTCTGCCAGGGTAAGGAAGTCCCGTCATTGGGCTCTGGGCACCTGGCTGACCAGAACCCAATGGATGTTGACACTGGAGGCCACTCACTAGGGGCATGCAGTGATATCTTTGTGAAGAAGCTCATTGAGCTCCTTTAAAAATCACCTCAAGTGATTGTGCCTTGGCCATTGCATGTGTTGTGGTTGTTCACCTGTAGGTAATGCTTTTGGCAGGCCTTGTTTTTCATCCTACATTCCTCAACTGTGTGATAAAGCCCCTTGGCAAAGCAAGCAGCTTCATTTATATACCGCACTATGGGGTATCTAAGCAGTTTACAACTGTAAGCTTATTGCCCCCCAACAGTTGGGTACTCATTTTAGTGACCTCGGAAGGATGCAGACCTGAGTCTAGCCTGAACCCTGGCTAGTATTGAACTCTCAACCTTGTGGTTTATGAGTGAGTGATTGCAATACAGGCATTTAACCACTGCATCACCAGGGCACTCATCTCTTCTCTGACTTTCTAAACTAGCTTAATGTTATTGTGGGATACCCGGAGTTCCTCCTGCAGACTGTTCTGTCCCTATATGGCTATGAGGTCAGCTATCACCACAGTACTCAAGGAGACACCCTCCCTCTTTTTTCATGTCTTGTGGATGCTGTAGCAATCCTAGTGGGAGGGGGGGGGCACTGGCAGTGCAGCTGAGTACCCATTCAGCTATGTGTCCAATGGGCAAGTGAAGAACAGGAAAATCCTTTTGAAAGTAATGGCACCAGCCAGGTACATGGGAGACAGAACACAAAAATGCTTCAGCCAGTGTGGGAGCATCCATTCAGGAAAGTGTCAATGTCTTGCCAAGTGCAGGACCACTTCTGCCAGTCCCTGGCCCTTCCTGCCTTCCTGCACTGGCATTGTGCTGTTTGTACTCCAGTGCACACTTTCTGGCTTGGTGTGGAGCAAACGAGGGGATATTTTGCTCTGGTGTTTAGTCCTGGAGCATGGCTTTATTTCCTCCCATTTTGGCCTTGTGCATCATATGAAAAAAATGGTTTATATGCTCAAGCAGACAGCCCTAGAGTTCACAACACTCAAAAAAATATGGTTTTGTACATTTATAAAAAATATTTTTAAACATTGAGAAGTCAAAGGCTTTCATGGCCAGCATCCATAGTTTTTTGTGGGGTTTCTGGGCTATGAGGACGTTCTAGAAACATTTATTCCTGATGTTTCACCTGCATCTGTGGCTGACATCTTCAGAGAAATATTTTTAAATATTCTTTCTATCCCCTCTGTCTGTCTCAGCAAACACAATAACTGGGAGAAGGCTGAAAACTTCATTCTTCTCCAGCACCTCAGTTGTACGGTGTTGTAGCAGGGGGCTACAAGGCTTCTAAGGTAGGATTTTGGAAGTAGGATTGGGAGATGTCATAGCTACATATCCTGATGTGGGATCTTGGTCTATATTCCTATTCACATGCTAGTCCAGGAAGTTTGGATCATTAAATTCTTCACTGTGTCACTGGCATCACCATTATCATTTCTCATTATAATTGCTCTAAACACCTACTGGAATTTTCAGAAAAAAATAGATTAGGAAATGTCCTTTTTAGAACTCATATTGTCAAATGTATATTAATACAACCCTATAATTTTGTTTGCTTGTTTTCTTCTTCTCTCTCTTTCTTATTTTCTGGTGTATTTCAATCCCCAGCATTAATTATTTCTTTTGCCTCTGCCATCAAAAAGATCTGCATTATGATCTTTTTCTGCCACATATTGGTTTAATTATCAACTGATGTATTCACTGTTTATTTACTGAATAAAGGCATGGGACAGAAGTTTGTGTGTGTGTGGGGAGGGGGAAGGATTACAGAATAAATTACAATAGCATTCAGAATGACTGTATAGATTTTCATAAGCCTAATTGCTTTTTATTGAATTACATAAAGGCTCTTAGAGCTGAAGTTTTCTTTAGTAGTTACATTTCTTCATTTACTATATATGTATGAAATTGTCCTAATGAGATTTACATTTTGTTAAAAGAAATGTGGATCTGAGTACATATGTAAAGAATTAAAATATGTGAAAGGAAGGTCAAATGTTATGTAGCTCAGTTGGATGGGACCTCAGAGGTTGTCTATTCAAATCCTGCCAAACCCCTGATAGGAATATTCATAGGGTTCAGGAATGCTTGAGGAGTGGGGTGGGGTATTTTCACATTTGCAAGGATTTCTGTCAGGTGTGGGTACACAAATTTCCCCAAAAGGGGTAGGGGTGGGGTCTTTGGGGTACTGGTAGGAGGGTGTTCTTTGCTAATCTCATTCTTGAAGTAAGGAGTGAGCTGTTTTAGCATTTTTTTTCCTGATATGAGCTAGACTTTGGAAATTGTGCAATTTTGGGAGACTTCAAAATCTGAGACTCTGCAAAATCTTCACACAATATTTCTGCATAGAAAACATTTTTTTACTCAGGAATATTATATGTGCTTAAATATTTACAACTGAATGTTGTACTTGTCTACTCTGAAATAAGTCCCATTGTGGTAAGTTGCATCATGGTCAAGGATGGTGGTCAGTCCTGGATTAGTGGATATATAATTTTTGGTTAAGAGATAATTGAATACTTTAGTTATTTATTTCTCTGTATTACTATTTGGATACAGCCCAGTATAAATAATAAGTTTTTATAGTTATAATTGTGTACCAACATACTTTAAAAAAAGAATTAGCAAATATGAATGGAGGTGAAAGAATACACTCTTTAAAATCAAAATGAAATATGTGAAGTTTTACCAAAAGATCAACTGGCAGAAAAGAAAGAAAAGAAAGAATGAATTAGCCACAGGTCATGTGTAGACAGGTTGCTCATCAAATTGCTAAAGTTAGACACGCATCTGAGTGTGTGGAAAGAAATCTCTGAGAGGAGGGGAGCAAATAGTTGTTTCATATGCACAACACTGAGGAGTGAATTGGCCAAAATAAATGAACCAGAGCTTTGTGCTCTCAAAATAATGAAACAATTAACAGTAGAGGAGAGGATAAATAGGTGTGTGTTAGATCAATTCTAAAACACATAGTGGAAATAATCTTTATCCTTATCATTTATTGCAGGAGTAGGGTACCTCATGTTCTGGAAATAAATCCAATCCTCCTGGGCTTCTAAATCCGCCCCATGAGGATTCTCAGAAGTCCATGCCCCTTTCACCAAGAGACCATTGTATAGCAGGTTTCCATCTTTTGTACAGATTTTCCCCTATTCTTAAATGCTACCCCCCTAAGAATGAGTTGATATCAGTAGGAGCTTTAAGGTAAAAGAGGTTGCTATAATGGGTGCTATATTTTTCATTTGATACTATCCACCCACTGAACATGGCCCTTGAGACTTTCTCAGAAATGGAATCTGTCCCTCAGGCTGAAATAGATTTCCCACTCATCATAAAAAGTTGACAAGTGTCTGAAATTGGCTTTTTGACAGAGTAACTCCTGCCATTTGTGGGGGTACTGTAATGCTATCTTGTTAAGAAATCCTATTTAGTAAGTGATTCCAACTCAACCTTCCCTCCCAGTTTTATTGTCCACAATGAGTACATTTCCCTCATACAGCAGCATTTCAGTTTGCTTTCTTAAATGCTTTTAAAAAGCTGTTTTCCTCCACGAAACCAGTGCTGGTTTTATGTACATGCTAAATAAGATAAAATTTAAGGGGTCTCTAAACCCAACATCAGGAATAATGCAGAATGGGGGGGGGGGTAGATTAATACATATATTGGATGGGGTGCTGCTATGCAGCCTATTGAACTTGACATTGTTTGAGGCTTCAATAATCCAGCCTTGTATGAAATTCAAGGAAGGGCTCAACCCAAATAATCTCTCAACTAAAATCTGGACAGACTCAATGCTATGGGCATCTGTGTTTTGTAGTTTTATGAGATGTCTAGCCTTTTCTGTCAGAAGAAACTACAACAAACTACTAATCCCAGGATTCCATAGCATTGAGCAAAAATAGTTAAAGCAATGTCAAACTGCATTAATTCTGCAGTGTGGCAGAAGCCTCAGACTTGTGTGGTTCTGCATGGATGCTGTCAGTCACTAAATGCCCTGGGACCAATACAACCTGCACTTTCAGGGAACTGATATAGACATTATGGAGTTACCATGTTGCTAGAAACTGAAAACATTGAATAAGACTATGTGAGCCCTATAGAAAATAATTACATGGTCATCCTGGGTTAAACATAGGCCATGGGGCAGAATTCAAATCTAGCATTCCTAACTGGCCCTCCAGGCTCCACTAGATGGGCATATTCCTCTGCCAAGATAGCATTATTTCAAGGTTTCCCAGATTTCTTTCCCCTGTTCTAAAAAGGTTGAAACGCTCTCCTAGGGCCTTTGCAGACTGATAGAAATAATGCAATTTGAGTCCACTTTAACTGCCCTGGCTCAGTGCTAGGGAATCATGGGAATTGTATTTTTTTTTCCTGAGACATTAAGCCTTTTCTGTCAGAGAGCTCTGGTGCCACAATAAACTACAGTTTCCATGATTCCCTAGCACTGACTCAGGGCAGTTAAAGTGGACTCAATTTGCACTATTTCTGGCAGTCTGCAATTGCTAGCAGTGAAAACTTTTAACAAAAACACATGCTGGTATTTTTACACTCAGACATTTGCCAATGGTCCTGTCTACCATTTAAATGTCCTCTGTCCACTTTTTTGATCTTATGATCCATACTTCATTATTTCTCTTCCTATTTTTTTTTAAATCCCATATTAAATTCCCACTAATAACACTCACCTCTGCTATCCTGTTCTGCATTTATGGAAGCTCAGTATCAACATGTGACATTCATGGGGATCTATTGATATTGCATCAAGACCTACCATCACATGAAGCATCTACTGTCAACTGCATCGTCTATTGTTTGCACAAGCATTGACATGGTTCATTTCAGTGATTTGAGAGACTGAATAAAAGGGCAATCAGGTTTCAGTCTTGCCAAGTGAAATTCCAGTCTGGCATAGTTCATCTTGCATTCTTAACTCACTGGTATAGTCCTCTTCATTATACCAGTATTGGATCCTGATGTGTATAGTTTAGCAGTGAGACCAGAGGAATTAAGATGGTTTTGTTGGTAAGTTCATCATAGTTCCCTATATTTACATATCATTAGAGGCCCTGGTTTCTTGGTAACAGAATAAGAGTTCTCAACACATCGAAGCTTTAGCACATCTTTGTTTGGAAAAAAAAAAGATATATCACATATAGTGTATATACTCATGTATAAATCTAGAAATTTAGGTAAACAATTGACCCCAAAAACCTGAGTCAACTTATCCACAGGTTAATGTAAGTACTGTATCTTAACGCTTATTTAAAAAAGGGAACCATTCCCTGCTGAAAAGCAATAGTATAATCTATCCTGGATGCACCAACCCCCTCTACTCTGTCATCCATCCAGGCTTAAGAGTAAGCACAAAGAGTTATGTCTGCTGGAATTTTGTAAGTTCTTTTACATTGTTTTGCTTTGTTTCATCCTTTAGATTCTTTGCAATATTATCCTAAGTTTTACCCTTGCCTTACCCATGGGTATAACAAAATCCATAATTTTGCCCCCAAAACTTGCCCTCGACTTATACATGAGGTTGACTTATAGTTGAATATATACAGTATATTGTGTTTCTAAATCTGAGCAGGAAAATATTGGCTACTGCAAAATTACCGTATTTTCTGGCGTATAAGACGACTGGGCGTATAAGACGACCCCCCACTTTTCCAGTTAAAATATAGAGTTTAGGAAGAGTATGACTTCCAAAACTGATGTTGTTGTTGTTGCTGTGCACCTTCAAGTCATTTCCAACTGATGATGACACTAAGGCAAACTTATCACGAACCTCCTTATACCTGGTGTATAAGACGACCCCCCCCACTTTAACCCCAGATTTTGCAGGTTAAAAAGTAGTCTTATACACCAGAAAATAAGGTAACATCCAGAGCTCCATGAATTAACAGTAGCAACAACATATGCATGTGTGACTTGGGATTCCAGCATCTTATGGTAATAACAATATCATAATATTGAAGACTGCCAGTGTCTCACAGCTGCTATATTTCATTAATATCTTGAAAGAATGGGAAGAAAAAATTTAAAATATTCACAAATTATTTTTAAAAAACACCATGTTTCTTGGGTGTTGAGAAATCCTGATGAGAAGAACCCTCAACTGATGAATATTTTATTCTATATACATTGTTGTTTTGTGTGGGCCACAACATTTTCTGCAAAGAATCCACATTTTTGTATGCAGAAATATTCTTGAATGTGCAGAAAAAGTTTCCTGCATATTAATTGTTGTTTTCCGCACAAAAACACAACAAGCAAATTATACATAATCTTGAACAGTGAATAGTCTTCAAAAACTACAGTTCTCAAAGATATTCTCACAGTGAGAACTGCTAAAATTACATGTTGCTTCCTTAAAAAGTGGAGAATTACGTCCCTACCTTCATGCTGAACTACAAGAACTCTTCTTGGAGGTTTAAATCCATATATTGATTTGTGTACCAATCAAATCCATTTACACACATTTGATTTCTTGGGTATTCACCTGGTCGTTAATCTATTTTTGTGCTTGCTTAACTCCATCAGCTTCAGCAGGTTGACTCAAGATTTTTCAAACAGCTGGAGACCAGAATCAGGTTTGCCTCCCCCCCCCTCCCCGTCATTGTGTTGTAATGAAGAAAGTGTACTAAACAAAGGAACAGCAGGCTAATGCGTATTTTAGTATTGTTTAAACCCTAAACTTTAGGGAGTTGTGCAGAAATGAACATAATTCCTTGCTGGTTTGAACTCCCTGGGGTGTTTCAAATATATCCTAAACAAGCTTTGGTTAGGCTTGCCATATGCTTTTCTTCATTTCTCTCTAGGTATGGCTTTTTAAAAGAGCAGCTTACAATGTGTTGCACATTGCCTGGGTTCTTTTCGTCAGCTATGAAACCCATATGCTAACATTTACTAAGGATGATTATTTCTCCCGTGCATTTTCAATTAAAATAAACCTTGCCATGTATTCCAATTTCATATTCTTGCTTCATGCTTTCTGTTTTAAATTCAGAATTCCTGAAAAAGAGAGTATTATGACAAGGTCAGTTCTTGGTGGTGAGCAAAATCTCTCCCACAGCTTCACTTAAAACTGCTTTACCTCAGTATGCCCTAATGTTTCACAGTGAAAAGAGAGATAAAGGAGAGCTCCTTTCAGAAATGCATAGCTTCTGAATAATCTGCCAGAATATGTCTATTTGATCAAGAATCAGGGAGAGGTGAGGAACTATGAAATCAGCCTCAAAAGTATTTTGTACATTACTGTACATCCTACCATTAAGCAAAGTGAGATGTGCCCCTTTTCACTGGTAAACAAAGACTTTTCTGTTTGAACTAGGCTTTGGCTTTATAAGTGTTTGTTACAGAAGGCTCTTTAATGGAGAGCTCTGTACATTTATCTTGATTGCTATGTTTTTAAACTGTATAAGACTGTTGTATTAAAACTGTTTTTTATAATATTTTATTTAATTATATTAAATATGATTGTGCTACAACCTCCTCTGAATAAATATTGTCAAGAAAACTCTGTGATAGGGTCACCATAAGTTGGAAATGACTTGAAAGCACACAACAACAACAACAACAACAACAACAACAACAACAAAATTGTTTTAATGGTATTTTGATTTATCCTGTGCAGTAAGACGCCTTGGCTCCCATATTGGAAGAAATGTGAGATATTAATCAAATAAATTTAAAGACAAACAGTTAAAGCCATCCAATATAATGCCTGAAGAAGAAATAGCATTAAAATAGTATCACAGAAAAGATGGTTCATGTTCCATTTTGGCACTAAACTGGTATATTCTGGAACAATGATTTGGCTCCATGAACAAGTTACTGGTAGTCACCCTGAGTCTCACTGGCCTTATGTCATACAATTAGAAATAAAAGCAGGATAAAAAAAATAATAGCAGCAGCAAAAACAACTGTGCAGAAAGACTCAGCTCTCCCTTTATTTATAGAATTCAAAGATATAGCTGTGTTAGTCTGTAGAATCAGTACAGAGATCTTGTAGCACTGAGACTAACTAACTGCC
>CM034706.1:23896886-23919504 GCA_020142125.1 Phrynosoma platyrhinos
AGGAAGGGAGAACGGTAGCAGTAGTGTGTGCCACAGGTGCAAGTCTCAAAAAATTTCTTTCCATCATCTTAAAGGTGACTTAGAAGGCTAATACTATCTGTTTTCTTTTTAGGAGTCAGGTATCTCTGAATTTTAACCATAAGTGGGTACTTTGGCTTCATTGCACAGCCAAGATATTAGAAAAGAGAATGCAGCCATGTGGATACTGGCACTGATCCAGATTGTCTTCAGATCTTCTCTAACTTATCTAACTTGACCACATTTGGGTCAAGTAGAGGAAACGTGCATTTCCAACATCAATCTGTGTTCAAGATGCTACTAAGCAGCTGAAACCAACAGGAGCCAAAGCAATTATTACTCTGACAATGAGTGTGTGTTTTATTGACTGGCCAGTTAGCATTTTTAAATTTTTGTATTAGAAAATCTATGGTATAGCCTTTTAAACATAATCCATCAAAATGTCAGAAAATAGGGAAATGTTGGTTGATCTATTCTAAGAGATTTGTCCATTGCTGGACATCTTCTCACAATGTGAAATATTATCAGCTTTCAGGGCTATGGAAATGTAATGGTAGAATGATGATGTTTGTCAAAGTTAAAGAGGAAATAAACTAATGTTTCTTTAGGTGGAAACTACATCTTGTCAGATTTAATGCTACATAAATGTGATGTGACAGGCATTTTTCATCTGAATGTGATGTAATTTGCCAATAGGATCCAACATCTAAAAACCTTTTTCTAGAGGCAAAGTAGGCTGTCATAGCTAATGAAAATTAAACGATATCCCTGACAAAGATGAGTAGGATTTATTTTTGTGCCATTTCACTCCTGATGGTTTCAAAGCCATTGTAATGACACTAATTTACACTTTAGGACATGCCATCAAGGTGAGCTAAACTTTAAAAAGGGTTAAGCTGATTTGTAAATTGAAGGCCCTATATATGTATGCATAAAAAGAATATGGGATGTAAGGAATGAATGTGGGAAAGCTGTGTTCTTGTTTTTTCCCCTTTGACAATTTTACATCTTTTCTACCCATAGAAGTTACCTTTCTTTTTCCCTAAAACATTTGTCTCCAGAAGCCAAATCTCCAGTAAAAATACTACTGAAAAAGTAATGTTGATTCACTGATACAGTGACATGTTCTCCATAAGTGGGGCCTGTATTGGTTAAGCAGCCTGTTGGTTTTGAAGGAGATATTTGGAGTGTTTTTCACATTTTTCTCTTGTCAGAGATGACTAATGTACAAATTAAAAAGTACTGGTGTAAGCTAAGCCACAGGGTTCCTAGGCATTTTACTAGGCTGTTAATCCTCTCACCATATTTCTAAATAAATGACTAAAAAAGACTTGTTGTTTTTGTGGGATCAGCAGGCCATGTGTATCAGGAAGAAAAGAATGCTTGTTGGAGTGAGCAAGAAGAAAAATAGCAATACTTTCAAAGATTTTATTCTGCAATGACACTCAGGATTCATCTGCACTGTATAAATGATGCAATTTGACACCACTTTAACTGCCATGGCTTCATCCTACAGAATCATGGGCTTTGTAGTTTTGTGGGACACCAGCACTCTTTGGCAGAGAAGGCTAAAGACCATATAAAATTACAAATTCCATAGGCTGGAGCTACAGCACTTAACGCTATGTCAAACTGCATTATTTCTACAGTGTAGATGCATTCTAAGTCACTTCTCACATATTTGTTCTATTTGCCATATGAGTAAAAAATAGAAATAAAGTCACCAAACTGGAAGAAAATATTTCTGAATACCATCCAAGCATATTCCTCTTCCCTGAGACAGGACAGCAGAAGACCTGTAGCTGAGTAGTAGATATCATAATTCGCATGCACAAGGCCCCAGGCTGACATTTCCAGGTAGTGCTGGAAAAGATTTCTTTCTGGAAGATCTGTAAAGCCACTGCCAGACTAACATTTTGAAGTAGTGTGAAGCAGCTTCCCATGGACATATAGATTAAGGGCAGAAGGAAAATAATAGTTTGGGGAAAGTTAGAAATACTCAGAACAGATCAAAACACCCAACCAAGGCCATTGGTGTGGTGCACACTACTGTCACCTTTCTCCTTTTCCACTTTAATTCTAGCTGGCAGTCCTGTGGGAACTTGTTTCCTCCATCCTTGCCACCTAATTAAGTGTAAGAGACCCACACTGTCTTTTGTATGATGTCCCACCTCCAAAACTTCAAAATATTAGTAGCATGGTTTGTGATTAAAACGTTGGCCAAGCGATGTTGGAACAAGAAGAAAAGTTTATTTTAAAACAGCATGTAATAAATGTAACTTGCATCAGAACTTGCTACTATAGTCTTTCTTCATTACAAAATTATAATGTTTGTTCCTAATTCACTCACAGTACCTCAGCCACATTGGCTAGCAATATCTATCTGAAGAGAACACCACAGCTACTCTCTTCTTTAGAGTTCTGTAAGTGTTCAGAGTCTCTCCTTTCTAGACTCTAACTCCCCAAAATACAGTTCCCTCAGGAACACCCTAAAACATAGCCCTCTCTCTCTGGCTTAACTATGGGCCTTTAGACTGCCAGAAATAGTGCAAACTGAGTCCACTTTAACTGCCCTGACTCAGTGCTAGGGAATCATGGGAACTGTAGTTTATTGTGTCACCAGAGCTCTCTGAAAGAGAAAGCTCAATGTCTCAGAAAAAAATACAGTTCCCATGATTCTCTACCACTGAGCCAGGGCAGTTAAAGTGGACTCAATGTGCACTATTTCTCAACAGACCCTCCTCTCAACTCTAACTGTCCACCAACTATCAGCCTGGGCTTTTGAAATGCTCCCAGCTGGAATCCCATTGACTGGCTCTTAGCTACCTCCTGATTGGCCAGCTGGACATTATATTCACCACAGTTGGAAAGATGAAAATGGAACAAGGGGATGGAGAAGGGTGGCAAGGACAAAGAAGAATTTTTTTCTCTCTCCTCTATGGTTGCAAGGGGATTTGAGGGTTTCAATGGGAAGAATCAAGAGAGAAGATAGGAAGAATCAAGAATTATTTTTCAACTGTAGTCTATTAGTTATATGAATGTATCCCAGGTCTTTCAACAGCAAGAAGGAGGGAGAGAGATCCCAGTTATTGGATCTTTCAATGGCATGAGAAAGTAAGAGGAATGTTCTAAAAGCTGAGCCAAAATCCTGCATCACAGGTTGAGATGTTTAACTTTTACATCACTAATGTGATGAACAATCATGTTAGAGAATTGTGACAGGCCACCATTCAACACATTCCATTGCACAACGGGCTCTCACCACATAATGCCACAATGATGGTCCATTGTGAAACAGAGCAGGGCTTCTTCTTTACCATGGGTTCTGTGAAAGGTAAGAACATTTTTTTAGCCAGTCATTTTCCTTTCCTAATCATTGTACAAAGGCAGGCTGTCCTGCAAAGTTCCATACTATTTCACATTGTAGAATAACCACACCATTTGCTCTGCTTATACAGTGCTCCAAATGCTGTAGCTACGGCAGTGCTCCCCTCTGCTTGTTGCCAATGCCTGAATTCTACACTGTGTGTTGGTTTATGATGTTTTAAATTATGAACAGGTTGTCAGACCTAGTTTTCAAGGCTAAAGTAATTTTTCCCCACATCCAAGTGCCATTCAATATGGCAGAAATTGTGTAGTACTGTAGTCAGAATCATGTTTCAGTATGAACTGCCTTCACATGTGTAATTTCTTCTAGTGAATTGTTTGTGAGCAATAACTACAATACCCCACTTGAAGTCCACTTGATGTTCATATTAGAGTGGTTTAATGAATCTTAAAAGGATTGCCTCTGCAAGAACTTTCAACCAATAATTGCGTACAGCCTCAATTTTAAGATGTCCATGCTTTGTAATAATTCCGTTGGAAGAAAATGTCAATGGTAAGCATTCCATCAGAGAAAACTATAATATCTGAGATGGAATCTGTGACACACAAAGTGTAAATAAATATTAGTGTAAAACCATGCCTACCTCATTCTTCCCAGAATGAGAGAAAAAGAAACAACAGAGGGGGGGGGGAGAATGATCATCTACTCATCACTGTAACTTTGAAGTATACCTTTATGGAAGACACAAACATTTCTGAATAATTAGTAGAAGCACACATATAAAAGTAAGATTATGATGTCAACTTTGGATGAATAGTCTGATTTCGTATTACTAATGGAACTTTGGAAAATCAGTATCCTATCTGGATGGCTAGGGAGAGGGAAGAATAAAAATGTATATGGAAATGTAATATGGCAACACAAAGCAGCAGCAAGAGTGAAGGATGTGACACCGAGATTGAGGCGTGAATGTGATTTTCAGTATCTCTGCCAGACCTTGAGATACCCTTTGCAAATCAGGAAATGTAGCCGAACAGTTTATGGTGAAGGTATTTATTTATGGGTGATAAGGAAATGACTATATACAGAAGCAGGATAGAGTTCCCAAGATGGAAGTAAACACTCTCTTCCTCCTTAGTAGATTGCAGCAACATAGAGCTAAACTAGAACTCTCACAATACTGACAAATACCAATTGCAACTGCACTCTTCATGGCTCCATAACTATAACCCACACTTGTTTACATTAGTGTTAGCCTTATATACTCTGAATCATACATCTACAGGTGCAGTGTTCAATAAACAAGTAAGTGTCTGGCCACCTCAAGGACATTTATTACCAGATGTCCTGGCCTTGTCACACAAACACCCACATAGTTCTGCAGATCTAGTTTGGATAAATTTTGGGCCGAAATGACAGAAAACCACCCATTAATGCAATGGTTTTCCCCTTCCTTAGAACCCCAAAACATTTTAGAGGCTTGAATCCTTTTAGTACCAACTTGAATAAACCTATTGAAATCATTAGATTTATGTGCATGTTGACTCACCATTCAGTAATTGATTGAACAGTTTAGCTCTAGCTGGAACAAACCAACAGGAAGCCAGCCAAAAATTGGCATGGAATGGCAACTGGAAGTGACAAGATGCTATTTCTGGTTTCTCATAACATGCTGATACAGCCTGTAGAAGTTCTGCCCTGACAATCTGTGAAGATTTTTGGTTCTCATCACCTTTAATAGGATTTTTGATCATGTCTTCTTTATAAGTGTAATTCACCAAACACAATAACAAGACAGTCTATCAATCTTTGCACTCAGCATGTGAAAGTCTGAAATAGTGCTGTGTGTAGCACTGTCCAGGGACGGAGCTTACATGGCTCCCAAAGCCCTATACATCATTTCCTGCTATGCACAAGCATTGAACACCTGCATAAGGTCACTACATCCAAGAAATGCAAAACCTGCTTCTTTATTTGCAAATTTGATCATGCTTTATGAATTCAAAGTTTTAATCCATAAATCTGTCACACTGTAATTGTTTTCATTGTGCACTGGTTTGTTGTCCAAGAAAATCAAGTGGCATTACAGCCATGCATTGTTATTACATTCATAATGAACCAGTTATTTGTCTTACTTCTTTGCTGTATCATTTTGATGACTGGCGTCTCTAATTTTATTACATTATTCTGTTTTATAAGACCATACTTTATTTGGTAATTACTTTGTTAAATCTGAGAGAAAAACTGAAAGATCTATAAAGCAAGAAAGAGGAAGTTATTTGACATAATTTGAAAAGAAAAAAAAGAAAATACCAAGCTTAGAATTAAAATATTTCAGCCATTGTCAAGGTGGCTGAATGTGGAAAAAGCATAAATGAAATGGAACTAGGTTGCCTTTTCATACGTCCAAGGGGTAAATAATCTCATGGAGTATAATTTCCCCTTTGAAAGTACATGGACATTTTAGCCTGATGTAGAACTGAGTTGTCCATGCAGTGTTCATGCATGGATGAATACTTTGCATGGATGTGCACACACATGGATGCACATTACCCAGTGACTACACATGTATATTTGGTTGTGCACTTAGTTGGCTTTTGGTTTTTTGGATCAGTTGGATAAAGTTACAGTTCAACAAAGGAACTGCAAGCAGAATTAATACATAACCCCATGTGATATTTTGTACCCTGCAACTCAGGCTGCATCCACACTGCAGAAATAATCCACTTTGACACCACTTTAACTGCCATGGCTATAGAGTTTTGGGAATTGTAGTTTTGTGAGACATTTAGCCTACTTTATCAAAGAGCTCTGGTGTCACAACAAACTACAATTCCCAGAATGCCATAGCAGTTAAACTGGTGTCAAACTGAATTATTTCTGCAGTGCGGATGCAGCCTCAGATGCTGAATCTTGACAAGGTTGTTTATGGGGAGAAATGAGAGATAAGTCATTGTGTTAACTAGAGCACCAAAATTCACTTAACATAACATGATTTTTAACATGGAGGACTGTGTGGAATCTACTAATGCAGGAGTTATTTAGCATCTATGAATATCTCCATTATTGGAGAATGTATTTGTTCCATAGAAGCAATTCTGAAAAAGCAAAGGTAGGAAACCAGCCATCATACAGATGGCTGCACCTTGACTTTACCAATAAAATTTCATTTGTCTAACGAAATGAGTCTTGGGATATCCTGTTATCAAATATCCCAGTTTTCTGTATATTCTATGCATAGAAGAGATGCCACCCCAGTTTAGCACAGAACAGTATTTTTTGCTTCTTTAGAAGTCAGAACTGACTGACAATCAAGGTGATAATGGGCACACAAAGATGTAATACAAGGTCATCACTTCTCACCAGCAGATCTCTTGTCTCCTCCCTTTTATCACTTTTAAAAGGGTGTGCTTCCCTGTTATCTTTAGAAGGATCACTGGGAAAACATAAAATGTCCTTTTATATGCAAAGCAATCTTGTAGTACCTTGTTAGTCTCAAAGGTGCTACATGATCCATTTGCATACTGATTTTCCAGAGTAACATAACCATATTTTTTAATTCAGTGTCCTTTTAATTTTGCTTGTTTCCTGCCAAGATTCCATATAAGTGGCATCCAAGTATATGCAAACACAAACACACACACACACACATTTCCCCTACTTTTTCTTTTCCCCCTTTCAGGCCCCACTGCAGGTTTTGTTGTAGTTAAATGCCCTTGAGTTGATGTCAACCCATGGATGACTCTGTGGATAAGACATCTCCAAGATCCCCTGTCCTCCATTGCTCTGCTTAGTTCCTGTAAACTCATACCTGTGACCTCCTTAATAAAGTCCATCCATCTAGCATGCAGCCTTTATCTCTTTATATTCCCTTCATCCTTCCTTTAATTATTGTTTTTTTACAGTGTGTCATGCCTTCTCATGATGTGACCAGAGTATGACAGCCTCAGTTTTACCATCTTGGCTTCCAGGGAGATGTCTGGCTTGATCTGTTCAGGGACACATTTGTTTGTCTTTTTGGCTTTCCATGGAATCCTCAGCTCTCTTTTCCAGCACCACATCTCAAATGAATTGATTTTCTTCCTACCATTATCTTAACTGTCCAGCTTTCACATCCATACATGGTGATGGAAAATACCATGGTTTGTACAAGTATAACCTTTATGGTCAGTTGTATATCTTTACATTTTAGGATCTTTTATAGTTCCTACATAGCTGTTCTCCCCATTCTTAGGGAGGATGCAAACCAGGGCATCGAGGACACCCTGGTCCGGAGCGCCGTGGGACCGCAGCCTCCGCACCGTGGCGCTCCTGCGGCGACCCTAAAAGGAGCCCCAAATTTGCGCTCCTTTTAGAAGACAGGGAAAGTGCACCCTAAATGCATAGGGTGCACTTTCCCTGTCTTTTCTGCCGCAGCGTGTGAGGACGCTGCGGCGGGAGGTTTCCCTCGGCGCGCCGGCCATGCGGAGGGCCAGCAGCTCTGAGGGCAACCTCGGGAAGAGGAAGGAGCGCCACGCGTGCGGCTGCTCCTCCTCTTCCTGGCCTCCAAGACGACTCAATTAGTCGTCTGCCGAGGCCCTAAGTCTTCTTTTGATTTCTCATGACTTCTTATGATAGGGAGTTGTAAATAGTTAATAAAGTATGCCCATTTCTTATGACTTCCTATGATAATGGGTTGTAAACAGTTAATAAAGTCTGTCCCAATTGATATCTCATCACATGTCTTACCTCTTTATTATCAGTGAGTGTACAAAAAGTTAGCCTTTCAACATTCTGAGATATACTGGAAAGCAGGATATGTACTATAATGTTGCTTTACTTTTATTTTTATTTTTTAAAATATTTGTATTAGTTTTCTCAGTAACATTTAAACATAATAGCTTATTACAAATATATATTATATTATTTTTATCTATTACATTATTATTTACTGCATTACTATTTACTACTGTAATCTTATCGCTCTTCCATCCTAAGACTTCTTTAATATTTAATTATTAACATCCATTATTAAACAATATCTAGACAAATATTCTTCCTCTTGAAGTTTTGTAATGCAAAGTATATCCAACATGTTCTATTAAGTGTTTTCTTTACCATTTTTCTATAGAGTACAAACTCTTATTTATCTTATACCTTATAACTCTTATTTATCTTATATTTATATTATATGTGTTTGTTAAGACTCCATTATCATAATGTCAATATAATTCTAAATTGTTATTGTTCTTATTCTTAATGTCTTTCCCTCCCATACTAAATTCTTGTCTGTTTTCCCATTTTGTAGATTGGGAGTTAGTTTTTATTTTCAGTCTATTTAATTTCAAGGTTGTTGTTATTATTATTATTATTATTATTATTATTATTATTATTATTATTATTATTATTATTATTATTTCATTATTTAATCCATTTTTCTTTACAATATTTCATCTCCAGGTCCCAGTCTTTTCTGCAGTTGTTTTGTCTTTTAGTAAAAATTTAAGTTTATGAATTTCTAACATATCTAAACCTTTATTTATGCAGTCATCTAATGTAGAAATTTCTAGGTATCTCCATTTTTTTGCAAATGAGATCCTGGCAGCAGTTATTATATATAAGATATACTTTAGGTGTTTCCTCAACTACTTATTTTCAACTATATTTAAAAGAAACCACTCTGGTTCAAGTTTTATTTGTACATTGAATATTTGTTGAATCATTCTTTGGATTTCTGCCCAGAATTGCTATGTTCTGCAGCATGTCCACCATATATGATAGAATGTTCCTTTGGCCTTATTGCACTTCCAGCAGTTACACCTATTGCTTTTGTAGATCTTTGCTAATCTGTTCGGTGTTAGGTACCACCTATGTAGCATCTTATAATAATGCTCTTTTACTTCCATACTTAAGGTGAATTTCAAATCTTTGCCCCATGCCCACTGCCGGTTTTCCATTTGTATTGTATGACCAACATTTTGTGGCCATTTTATCATTGTTTCTTTCACTACTTCAGATTCTGTCTCTAATGCCAATGATGCTTTAAATAATTTTTTAATAATAACTTTTTCTTTTCTTCTTTCTGGTATAAGGATCTTATACAATTCCAATTTCTCCCTGGTGATGCCTGATGTTTTAAGATCTGCTCTTTCTCTTAACTGTCTATAAAAAAAAAACATTGGCACTTTCCCCCCTCAATTTCTAGTTCCTTTTCAGTGTTTAATCTTGGATTTGATAGTTCCCAAGTTAGTAAAGCTTGATATCTGAAACAGTTGCCTCCTTGGCATTTGGAGATTTTCATAAAGGCCTCATGGGGAGAGGTCCAGTCAGGAATTTTGTTGTAAAATTTATTTTTGTATTTTTGCCACACTCTCAAAAGAGAATGCCTAATTATATGGTCTTTAAAGTCTCTATTTGCTCCTACTTTATTATAACACAAATATGCATGCCACCTGAATCTGAGGTTGAACCCCTCAAGGGTCAATAATTTCTTATCTCTTAATTGGATCCATTCGCTTAACCATTCTAGGGAGCATGCATGGTAGTATATCTTAAGATCAGGTACACATAGGGCCTTTGCAGACTGCCAGAAATAGTGCACATTAAATTGAGGCACTGCCCTGGCTCATTGCTAGGGAATCATGGGAACTGTAATTTATTGTGGCACCAGTGCTCTCTGGCAGAGGAGGCTCAATGTCTCAGAAAAAAATACAATTCCCATGACTCCCTAGCACTGAACCAGGGCAGTGCCTCAATTTAATGTGCACTATTTCTGGCAGTCTGCAAAGGCCCATAGTTCTCCTCTTTCTTCCACATCTTTCAACACTTTCTATTTGATTCTTGGCTTTTTCCTCACCCAGATAAATTTCAGAATTTGTTTCTTCCATTGTTCAAGAGGTGCATTATTCAATATAATAGGTAAGTGTTGAAATACAAACATAAACTTAGGAAGGATATTCATTTTAACTGCTGCAATTCTGCCAGACAGTGAAAAATTTAGATTAGACCATCTTATCATTTCCTGCTTTATTTCCTTCCATAAAGTCATATAGGGCCTCAGCAGATGGAGGCCCCGGAGACACCGCCAGACGGAGCACCGGCGAAGCTCAGCCTCCACACCGCTGCGCTCCTCCGGTGACTCTAAAAGGAGCTCCAAATTGGCGCTCCTTTTAGATGTCAGGGAAAGTGCACCCTAAAAGCGGCGGGCGCACTTTCCCTGACTCTTCCACCACAGCGCATGTGGTCGCTGCGGCGTGAGGTCATCCCCGGAGCGCCGGCCGTGCAGAGGGCCGGCGACTCCGAGGGCGACCTCAGGAAGAGGAAGGGGCACCACTCGTGTGGCTGCCCCTCCTCTTCAGGGCCTCGAAGATGACTCTATTAGTCCTCTGCCAAGGCCCATAGTTATTTTCATATAATTCTGATTTTTTAAATATAATTCTCAAGTATTTTATATTCTTTTGAATTTAGAAACCTGTTTCTCTTTGAATTCTTTTTCTTCATTCTTAGTTATATTAAGTGTCATTATTATTGATTTTTTTCTCATTAATTTTGAATCCAGTAAATTGTCCATATTATTTCATAATTTCTGTTAACTTATAGGGGGTGCAGATGGACAGCCCTGTTCTGCCCCCGGAAGTGGAGGATTGAGGCCAAGGCTGCTGGACACCTCAGCCCCAATCCTCCCTTTTGCTGCCTGCAAAAGGAGCGCTAAAATAGTGTTCTTTCCACAAGCCACAAAAGGGGTGCCGCAAGAGATGTGGCGCACCTCTTTGGCATCTCTTCTGGCTCAACTTGTGCAGACACTGAACTGGAAGGACGTAATCGGAGCACCCGTAGTGTGGATGGGCCATCACTCTGATGACATCCTCAGGAAGGGGATGGGGTGCCCAGCTTCCGGCTGCCCTTCCACTTCCTGGGATTGAAGATGGCATTTTTCACCATCTGCATCCCCCCTTAATCATCTTTTGTATTGTGTCTTTGAGGAATATCATCACATAATCAGCATATACTCTTATCTTGAATTCTGCACCTTTTGTAGATATGCCTTCCAAATCTTTTTCACATAGTGTTTCCAGGCAGAGGATAAACAGCAATGGCAATAGTGGACATCCTTGTCTCATTCCTTTTGATATTTCATATCTTCCTGTTTTTTCTCCATTTACTATAATTTAGGCATTATGTTTTCTTACTTCACTTTCAATAGCCTTCTCCTTGGAAAGTCTATCATTTCAACACCACCCCTCATTTCAGTCAATCAATTTCTGGGGAATCTAACTAGCTTCCTCACTCATTTTCTTATGCTTACCAAGCCTTTGTATTTTTTCAGCAAGGCTCAGAAACCCAGCTAGGTTCATTAACAATCATTTCTCCTTCTCACATCATTTACCACTTTAATTGTCATGGTAATATCTTATGGAATCCTGGATTTGCAGTTTAGGGAAGAGTGTTTAGAATTCTTATCCAGAAAGCTCTAGTTTCTTCCCAGACTGCAAGCCCATGAATTCCATTGTATGAAGCCATGGCAATCAAAGTGGAACAACTGCAATCATGTAGAATCACTGCAATCATGTAGCATGGAAGGAATCATTGCCAAGGTTTATTCCACCCACCTACAACAATTCTACTTTGCTTGTCCCTTTGACTATGAGTTTATGTGAGTTTTAAAACTATGAATGCCCATATTTATTCAGTAACTTTTTTGAATGCAAGCCTCAGTCTGGCTATTTGAATCTATTTTATGATTCTTAATAAATTCATGAGGCAACTGATGAAGTGAACTCCATCTCACCAAGGGGCATAAAAATTAGAAATTGTTATTTGCAGTTTCTCCCTAGACTAAGCCTGGTCCTCCAAATCTTCCATATCCCTTAAAGTGCCAAATTTTAGATGGCTCAGTACTCAGTTTTAAAAGATCCCTCCAGATGTCGTGTCTGATGCTGTACAAGGGGGTATCATAAAGTAATAATTATCACCTGGAAGTTGTTATGGTATATTGATGAAATTTTGTCAACGTCATCATCAGAAAGTGACTCTTCCCAAAAATGAAAAATCTGTTGCAGGGTTGCCAATTTGACAATACAGATGAAGTGGAAGAGTGGTTTAAGGTACAATATGTAGGTGTCTACAAGAAATTCAGAGGGACAAGAAATGCTGGAGGAAATGTGTAAATCTGGATGGTGACTATGGGGGGTTGCAGACTGCCAGAAATAGTGCAAACTGAGTGCACTTTAAGGGTTAGGGTGAGGGAATCATGGGAATTGTATTTTATTGTAACACCAGAGCCCTCTGACAGAGAAGACTCAATGTCTCAGAAAAAAACACTTCCCATGATTCCCTAGCACTAACCCTAATCCTTAAAGTGGACTCAATTTGCACTATTTCTGACAGTCTGCAACCCCCCTATAGGCCTTTGCAGACTGCCAGAAATAGTGCAAATTGAGTCCACTTTAAGGGCTAGGGTTAGGGCTAGGGAGTCATGGGAATTGGTTTTTTTTTTCTGAGACATTGAGCCTTCTCTGTCAGGGAGCTCTGTGCCACAATAAACTACAGTTCTCATGATTCCCTAACCCTAACACTAACCCTTAAAATGGACTCAATTTGCACTATTTCTGGCAGTCTGCAAAGGCAGAGATAAGTTAACAACTACAAATCAAACCAAACTTTCTGTCAAAATTTTTTAAAGGTGATAATTAAAACTTTACAATACCCTCTCGTATATTCAGGTATACATGTCTGTTAAAGAAGGACATATGTTAACAATCATGATTTAGAAAATAAGTAGTTTTTAATGATGGAACACTGACATTTTTACAAGAGGCAAAGTCTTCTCAAATGAAACTAGTACTACCCATTGCTAAGCTGCATCATAAGACCTCAAAGTGTAATTAATTCACCCTGAGCAACATCTAATGCCAAAGGAAATAAGTGAGGCTGCCTGCGGGGGGGAAAAAAAAGCCCTTGTATAACTGTCTTCAGACGACTGACTGGTTTCTTAATACTGTTTGATGGATTAAGATTTCAAAGGACAATGGGAAAACACTTCTGTAATGAGTTCTGATTACAGAAGCCCCAGTGAAGATTGTTCATCAGATTGTTTTTGTTCCAGTGGTCACCAACAGCAAAATGAGCAATCTGCTATTCCACGACTTGCATAATTGGCCTCCTTACACATTTTCAAGATATCATTATGCACTGGCAAGTAGTTGTCCTGAAGACAAAACAAAACATTTCAGTCTGGAATAATCCAAATGCTCCAGTGGACCATTAAAATTACTTCATTGCATATTTGACTTGCTCTTTTTCCAGAGAGCATAGAGAAGTGTCAAAAATGCTCTACTAAATATATTCCAATATTATACTCATAACAACCTTGTGGGGTAGGTTAGACTGAGAGCTAATAATTGGCGGAAGGTCACCTAGTGAGCTTCAGAGCTGGAAAAATCAGGCTGTGACTCAAAGAATGATAAGGAACCAAAAAAGGTATACCTTAAAATTGTGTAAAGATCTGTTATGCCTGAACCGTCCCTAGAAGCAATGATGACTAAACAAAGGTTGTTGTATAATGGCCATATAATGAGATGGCATTGTTGTTGTTGTTGTTGTGTGTGCTTTCAAGTTGTTTTCCAACTAATAGCGACCTTAAGATGAATCTATCATGAGGTTTTCTTGGCAAATTTCTTCAGAAGGGGGCTTGCTATTACCATCCTATGAAGCTGAGTGAATGTGACTTGCCCAAGGACACCCAGTAGGTTCACATGGCTGAGCTGGGATTCAAACCCCAGTCTCCAGAGTCATAGTCCAATGCTCAAACCACTATACCATGCTGGTTCCTACCTAATATCTGTACTGGATATCATTTCAGAAAGCAATATAATACAATGCAATGCAATATCTGTACTGAATATTATTTCAGAAAGCAATACATAGAAACAATGTACATAATGGACACTTATTTTCAAGTTATACAAATAACTCCCCAAAGACTGAAATATCACTAGACAGTTTATTATTATTATTATTATTATTATTATTATTATTATTATTATTATTATTATTATTATTATTATTTATTGTATAGCCTGCCTTTCTCCCAATATAGGGACTCAAGGCGGTGAACAGCAACTTAAAACAATAAATTTGAAAACAGTACATTAAAATATAAAAATATAAATTAAAACAAAACAATTAAACAATTTTCAGAGTTGAAACAATTATGAATTAAAATGTAACATGTTAAAATACTAACCTTAAAATTTAAATTACACATCATTTAAAACTCATCCATTATCAGCTTGAAAAGGCCTGACAGCACAATAATGTCTATCGCCCACCAAAAAGACCATTGGGAAGGTCCTCTCTCCTGTTAACACCAAATGAGCCTGAGAGGGTGGTGGGACAGAGAGAAGGGCCTCTCCCAATGATCTCAACACCCTAGTGGGCTCAAAAAGGGAGATAAAGTCCTTCGGATAGCCTGGACCCAAGCCATATAGGGCTTTATAGGTCAACACCTATAAAGATAAAGTATGGCTTCCACCCAAAACAAGCAACAGCATTAGACTGAATTTCAGTGAAACCAGAATCAATAACATTTAGATCAATAGTCAACTCAGGTGCTGCTGATGTTTGGCTGAATTGAAATCAATGCTGCAGGTGCCATTGATGTGACTAGTAAACCTGAAATCACACAGAATGCCATTATCTTGTACAAGGGGCAAAGGAAGGGGTTCAAAGAAAGATTGGAGAAAGGTATCCATTTTGAAATATTATAAACATGAGAGAAATAGTAGTCATACTGAAACCTTAAAAGTGATATCTGAGAATTAGAAACCTCAACCCAGAGATACAATCTTGTGAACTTTCCAAAGAATCAATTTATTTCACAATAAATGTGCATTCATTTTCTAGTTGTTATACACAATCCAAATGGCTTACTTTGAGGGTGAATTTCATTTTCAGAGTTAAAGTGTTTACTAATTGCTTGGTGTGAGCCAGTTTGTAGCATTTTGTAGTGATGTAGTGGTGGACTAGGCCACTGGGAGACCAAGGTCCACATTCTGCCATGGAAACTCACTGGGTGAACTTGGACAAGTCTCAACCTCAGAGGAAGGCAAGGTTAAAAAAAAACCCTGAACAAGAACAACAAAAACAAAAATCCCAACACTGTGATATGGTTATTTTAGGGTTGCCATATGTTAAAAATGACTTGATGGCACACAACAACAACAACAAAAAATACTCGGTAGGACAATATTTTTTTAGCAGGGAAAATTCCATCCACAGTTCAAGCCTTGTTAATAATTCCATTCATCCCCCCCCCCCTTCTATTTGAGCAGGTTTTTTTATTTATTTATGCTATAACATCCTCCATATCCATTCTCTCCAAAGAAACAATGGAACTTAAAATAATGTGTTACATTAAAGTACACAGTCATGACATACAAATTAAAAATGTCAGAAGCATTCCCTCCCAGAATCAACCCAAAAGTTGTGGACTTCTCTGGAAGTGCAACAATATTTCAGCATTCAACCCCACCCCACCGCCCCACCCCCATGATGAAACTGTGTTTTTTCTTTGTTTACTTTCATCACAATGTTGGTGTATATGCTGGTGTATTCATGTTTACATTTATTAACCTGTATACAATTGCTGATAATAATAAATGAAAGGTAAGGTGCAGTGGAGGTGAAAGTTATTTCAAGTAGTGTGTGCTCCTGTTATAGAATTATTTTAGAACTGTCTCCTATTTAAACCAAAAATGGGCCCGGAGGGAAATAAGGGGTATAAGGAGGGAATCCTATTTTGCCTGTAAAATAGACATCTTCCTGCCAATACTTATGGCAACAATCAACTGGATAATGTAGTGTTTCAAATCATTGCTGCTACATGCAGCAAAATCTCTTCTTCATAGTGCCTACATTACATGAATTGATTTGTTTCTACATTACTGCTGAATATACTTTCACTGGCATTAGTGATTGCCAGGTTTTCAAAATAGCAATAAGGGACAGTTGATGTTGACATATGCAGGGTTGACAATCAGGAATTTGCTATTAAGAAGTTTGTGTTCTAGTGAAATAGCAAATGAAAGTACAGGTTTCCGTTAATTTAGCCATATGTTAATCTGTTCAATTGACATATTGTTCAAATTCATCAATTAAATGATGCATATATTTCCTGTCTTTATGAAGGGCCCACAGCTCCAAATACATTTTTGGGACATCTGGTTATCTATATAAAAGGAAAAGCTTTCCAACCTTCAAATTGGGGCCTAAAAAAGACATAACTGTTAGTCTGATTTGGGACACACTTTTCAATCTGAAAATAGGGAACATCCCTTGTAAGGGATAGCCAGCAATCCTAGGTAGCATGGAAGCAGATTATTTAAAAGTTTAGGATGTAATGCAAGAAAAGACCCAAGTGAAGTGATTGAGCACACACATTCCATGCAGATGGTCCCTGGCTCAGGCTCTCATATCTTTTACCAGCACTAACAGACAATCATTATTAATCATCTACCATCCCACCTTTTAGTTGCTGTTGAAAACTCCCTGTTTCTCTCTCCTTCACCCAGTTTTTCCTTTGTCCTCAGCTTACTTCAATTACAGCAAACTGTGTTCCAGGTGCAAAGACATTTTGCAATGAATTGCATGGAGGAGATGAGAGGATAGAGGGGTTGAAGTCTTGCCCTTCCTAGTAGTCTCAGGCAAAAGCAAACTGCTTTACCCTTTCCTTGCTTGTGTGTTCTTCCTCATTAAAACATTTGTCTTCTTGACCACACTCTTGTGTTGTGTCCCACATGTGTCCCAGTTTATATATGTGATATGTTGGAGGGTATGATCAAATAGACTTGCTTTTCCCAAGTTGGTTATCACCAGATACTCTGGACTACTACCTTTATCCTGACCAGATAAAAGGGCCAATGACATGTGCTATTATCCTTACAGAAGTCCAAAATATCTGGACAACACCAAGTTGTGGAAGGCTGTCATAGACAATGCTAAGTCAAATTTATAAAGGGCCTGACTTGGTATAGTCTACTTTAGCGTTCTCTCTTCTTCCTATACAATATAAACTTGATTTGATGTAGCTAGCCGGCTTACTAGAATGTGCCATTCACATTTCACACATAGCAACAACCACCACAATAATAATGGAATGATGAGATTGGAGAAGAAACTTCTATCAAAATGGTCTTAAAGATAAAATATTGTAAGTAGTTTGTTTAAGTTATTGAAACAATCTGGATTTCTTTTCTTCACCGACTGATTATTATCTGATGTGACAGCTGGTTTAACAACAAGAAGAAATGCAGCAAAAATATAATTTATACAGTAGTCATTCAAATATTTGTGTAAGGCATCTGCCTGGGAGCAGCAGCCCTCTGTTCATAATGTGCTTGAAAATATTACTGCATTTCCTCTCTTTTCAAAAGTATGTTAGTGCTTTCCAGTGATCTGATCTGACATATCCAAATCTTTGGAAATGGTTTTAAAATTTCCTTGGAAATAGGGATTAATGAAGTCTGGTGTTCTCAAGGAAGGCTGTTTTCTGATGTCTGGGAAAAAAGAAGACAATATTGAACATTTCTTTAATAGTTTCATGCTTCAGTGATTATTGATAAAGAAGTATAGATGTAGTTTGTTCACATATATTTCATGATTTAAAGAAGATCATGGCAAATTGATACTTGAAGGACCAAGAAAATAAGATGTGGCAATAAAAAGGTTAATTCCATTGCAATCAATATTGAGCTTACATCTCAGTAACTGTATTTAGGTTTGGGGAGTTGTGGTGCTGACCAGCAGTTACTAATGTTTTCAAGCTTTTAGTTTTATCTTTTGAAAATTTTCGCAGTTGGTGATTGCATATCTAAGAGTATCTTTCCCCCATGACTTCCTCACCCTACATTTCAGATTGATGGATAAGACCTTGGTTGAAATTCTATCACAAGAAGTTATGCCAAGCACAGAAAGGAATGAACCTTATCCAGCTGTTGTCCTAAGATACGGAAATGAGTCCCTGAAAGTGCACACATCTTACTATTGCAATTCACATTTTAATATTACAAATGGCAGAAACCATCCAACTAGACGAAACATGGAACTGACTTTTTCATAGTTCATTTATATTTTTCCATCAGTGCATCATTCACTTATTTTTAAATAACAATTTACCAAAATCCATATATTTTTTCACATTTGAAGAAATACTTGAAGACTATTCACATATTTTTTCATATTTTGGATGGAAAGAACTTGAGATGGCAATCATTAAAAGACTGTTTTAAAAGAAATCAGCACTAAGATTATTCTGTCTAAACACATACTTAA
Source organism: Phrynosoma platyrhinos (assembly GCA_020142125.1). NCBI lineage: Eukaryota > Metazoa > Chordata > Lepidosauria > Squamata > Phrynosomatidae > Phrynosoma > Phrynosoma platyrhinos. Next base: position 23,915,542 of record CM034706.1, read on the forward strand.
TTCTCTAAAGGCTAGATTTGAATTCACATGGTTGTTGGGGCTGAATTCACATGGTTGTTGGGGCTGAATTAGGGTTAACAAAATAACAAGCTTCTCTTCAATTATGTTACAATTAGTTTACAAAGTTTTATCAAAACCAATTGGTGCCTTGTTCAATATTTACCAGGTTGTTGAAAGAATAATGAAAATCACTATTGAGAGTTTGGCAAAAATATCAAAGAATATTTATTTGAAAAATACAAAAATGGACATTAATAAATGAGGCCTTTTATAGAAGGGGAAAAAATGAAAGAAGAAGAATGGCTGGCATATAATTATCTACTGATTTGGGAAGGAGGAAGATTTAGAATGAAAACAATGGATGAATTGATAGTGGAAGGACTAAAATGTAACTGGTTCCTTTACAGACAAATTTTAGAAATATTTAAAATGGACAAAAGAACAAGACAAATTGAGAAGGAAGAAACAGAATTTGGAAAACTGATGATAGAAGACACACACGTTCTTAGAAAATTGTATAAAATAATATTGAAATCTGAGATGGAAGATGAGACAGTTAAACATTTTATGATCAATTGGGCCCAAGACATAGGCAAACCAATATTTTTTTAAGAATGGGAGAAAAATTGGAAAAGAAGATTGAAATACACACCAAATTATGATATAAAAGAAAAAAATACTATAAAATGCAGTACAGATGGTATCTAATGCCTGAAAAAATATCTAAGATTTATAAAAATAGTAAGAGTGAATGTTGAAACTGTTTGGAAACCAGTGGCACTTATATGCATATGTGGTAGGAATGCAAAAGAACGAAAGACTATTGGACACAAATACATACAGAAATAGAAAAAATAAATAAATATTAGGATGAATATGGAACCTACCACATATTTATTAGGAATGCTAAATTAAGAAAATGAAAATATATTTGGTAAAATCATATTCTATCTGATATATGTAGCAAGATTTGTAATTGCAAAAAAATGGAAATGCAAAGAGGCACCAACTCTAGAGAAATGGTTATTTAAATTATATGATATAATGGAAATGGATAAACTGACGTGTCTCTTGAAAGGACAAACAAGGAATAGTTATGAAAGAGAATGGTCCCCAATCATGAAATATCTCAAACAAAAATGGGGAGAGAACAGTGTGATAGCTCATAAAGAATGAATAAGAAGGGGAATGTGTATATATATAGCCTCAGAGAAAATGAAAGTTAAGTAAAGAAAATGCTCGATCTTGGTAAAAATATTAGAAATGTCCAGATCTTGTATATAGGGTGAAAAGGGTAAAGAAAAATGATATAATGGATGAAAAACAGAACATAAATTTAAGAGTATTTTAAAGTATTAGGAAATACGAATAATTAAGGAGCATATCTGAAAGTCAGAAGTATATAAAATATTTTATATTCATAGTAAAGGATGGGAAGTCACTTTTTATGTTTGTATGTTTAGTAACTGTGTCTGTAAATATTTAGGTTTGTGTGTAGAGAATGTCTATGTTTTTTATGTCAAAATATTTAAAAAAAAAAAGAATAATGAAAACAAAAGAGAAATTGCTGACCAAAGGATACAGCTGTAATTGGTGTGCTTATTGCCAGTTAAAAGAGAAATTCTAATGGACATGAAATTGAACGGGATAGGTCCTGCAGATCAAGATTTGGAAAAAATTATAAAAGAAGGTACTAAAACACAAATATCAAAAATATATAAATTAATGGAAGAAGAAACAGTCAACGAATTTATGTTAAAATGGGCAAAAGACCTAAAACAAAGTATAGAATTAGAACAGTGGGGGGAAAACAAGAAAAAATATAATCAAATAAACCCTAAATTTTGACATAAAAGAAAATCTATATAACACACAATATAGATGGTATTTAACACCATTTAAATTATCAAAAATGACCCAAAAAACACCTAAAAATACATGCTGGAAATGCAAAAAAGAGGTAGGAATGTACCTTCACAGTTGGTGGAATGAGGGATCAGCAAAAAAATGAAAAAAAGTGGAAAATGATCCACATGGAAATGAAAAAGATTTTTAATCTAAAAGATTACGTAGACCCCAAAAATGTATTTGTTCAACATAATAGAAAATCATGAATGAGAAAATAAATTTAGAAAACCTTTATTTTATACAGTTGTGGCTGCTAGAACATTTTATGCAAAATATTGGAAACATAGAAAACTACCTAAATTGGAAGAATGGGAAAAAATATATGAATACTTTGAAATGGATAAATTAACATGTCTAATAAATGAGAAATTAGTACATGGAGACCATGGATGAATTATATACAAGTAGAAGTAGATGATATTATGTGTATTGCTTTAGCAAAATTATCAGTATGGTAAAATTGAAAAAGATAAAACACAATGAAGAGAGAGGTTAAAAGAGAAATTATAGGGATTATATTGTTTTTGCCATCCATGGTCCCTCACACTCTCTTCTGCACTTCTCCTTATTCCTGCCTTCCTGCCGGCCCCCAGCAAAATAAAGTTGCCGACCCCTGGTCTATAGAATCAGTATGTAGCACCTTTGCGACAGACTGCCAGAAATAATGCAGCTTGAGGCCACTTTAACTGTCATGGCTCTGTACTAGGGAATCATGGGAATTGTATATTTTTCGGGAACATTGAACCTTCTCTGTCAGAGAGCTCTGGTGCCACAATAAACTACAGTTCCCACGATTCTTTAGCACTGAGCTAGGACAGTTAAAGTGGCCTCAAGCTGCATTATTTCTGGTAGTCTTTAAAGGCCCTAACTGAAAGAAATCAGTCTGAAAGATGCTACAAGACCTCTCTAGATATTCCTGTTGTTAGTGTCCAAATGTGCAATCAATATAGAAAATATGGTGGTTCAGTTTAGTCTGTAGGACTAGTTGTGACACAGCAGCAATGAATAGTATTAGGATGATCTGGTAACAATTATGCCTTGAAATAGATTATTTGCAAACCCATTCTTTAAAAGTAACCTTCAGAATTCAGGTGAGCAAACACTATCAGTACCCAGTAACTCTTTCAGCATTGTGTGATTGTGTTAGATGCATGATGCAAAAAAATTTGTAAGAATGTTAATCCATTTAATATGTTTCCATTAATCATGGGATTATAGTGTTGGAAGGGAATCCCAAGGGCTAGTCACCACTACAGCACTCCTGACAGCACAACAGAGGGGCCTTCATTTTCAAAAGTAGTCTATTCCACTCTCTAATAGCCCTTACCATCAGGGCATTGTCTGAAACTCTTTGCTTGTAATTTGAATTCATTGGTTTGGATTCTATCCTCTGTGGCAACGGAGGGGGGGTTTGTAACTCTATCCTCTTTGTGACAGTATTTCATGTATGCAAAATGGTTATCATATCCATTTGAATTTTTTCAGGGCTAAATATGCCCAACTTGTTTATTTTTTCCCCAACAGTCTTTGATTTCTAGATCTTTTACAATCTTGGTTGACCTTTTGCTGTTGATTTCCACCCATGGTGACCCTATGGATGAGATATCTCCAGCCCCCACCCATCCTTTACTGCTCTGCCCAGCTCCTGCAAACTCATATTTGTGGTCTCTTTAATAAAGTCCATCCATCTAGCATTTGGCCTTCCTCTCTTTCTACTTCCCTCCAACTTTTCTAACATTTGTCTTTTCCAGTGATTTATGCCTTTTCATGATGTGTCCAAAGTATGACAGTCTAAGTCTTGTCATCTTGGCTTCTAGGAACATTTCTGGATTGATCTGATCTAAGATCCATTTGTTTGTCCTTTTGGCTGTCCATTCCCTCAGCACTCTTCTCCAGCACCACATTTCAAATGAGCTGATTTTCCTCCTATCTTCTTTCTTGACTGTCCAGCTTTCATATTCATACATGGTAAGGAAATACAATATGATGGCTTGTATGATTCTGACGTTTGTGCTGAGTTGTATATATTTGCATTTTAGGATCTTTTCTAGTTCT
>CM034706.1:23979399-23994263 GCA_020142125.1 Phrynosoma platyrhinos
TGGCAGTCTCCACTCCATAACCTGTCCTGAAGCTGGTTTGAAATGGATTGAGATAATCGGTTTCATCTAAGACTAACTGGATTTGGGAAGCAACTGCCCTCTTGATCACCTTGCTCAAAAAAGGAAGCAAGGAGACTGGTCCATAATTATTCCTATCCAGGGGATCCAGGGAAGGTTTTTTCAGGAGTGGGTAACGGCCGCCTCCTTCATACAAGATGGTAATATACCTTCCCTGAAGGACGCATTGATTATATCCCATAGGAAAACTCTCAACACATTCCCCCCCCCCGGACAACCAGCCAAGATGGACAAGGATCAAGTGGGCAAGTTGTCTTCCTTATTTTTCCAAGAAGCTTCTCCACTTCATCAGTACTCAGAGATTGAAACTGATCCAGTAAATTGCCATCAACGGAGTTGCTGGACACCTCATCTATGGATTCTGTCGAAACAGAGTTGGCTCTTATCTGAGAGATTTTATCAATGAAGTAGGTATTAAACCCATCACAGCAGGCCATCGTTGGGTTGAATAGAGAGCTTGGCACCAGAGGAAACTTTGTCAATTCCCCCACCACCCTAAACAGCTCTGCTGGACGGGACTCTGCAGACGCAATGTGTGCAGCACAGGAAGATCTCTGTGCTGCACGCAAAGCCTCCCGATAGGAATCAAAATGTTTCCTATGGCGAGTTCTGTCCGATAGGAGCCGAGTCTTCTGCCATTCACGCACTTGTCATTGTCCAGCTCATTTCATCCTCCTAAGTTCCTCTGTGAACCAGGGCTTACGATTAGAAGCGGACTGGAAAGGACGCTTGGGAACAATTGTGTCAATAGCCCTGGTAAGATCGATGTTCCAAGTGTTCACCAAGGCTTCGACAGAGTCACCAGCGTTACCAACCATTAAACCCTCTAAGGCCTTCTGGAAGCCAATGGGTTCCATGAGCCTTCGAGGGCGGACCATTCTAAAAGGTCCGCCACCCACGAGGGGGCTGACAGTAACCTTTAGTTCTATCTTGACCAGGAAGTGATCCGTCCATGATAATGCAGAGGTTTTTATGACCTCTGCCCATGGATATTCCTGTTCCATACTAAAAAAAAACCATCAAGGGTATGGCCAGCACAGTGCGTGGGCCCGTCGACCAATTCGTATAGGCCCATGTTTGTCATGGTCTCCATGAACTCCCGAGCTGTGCCTGTTAAATTGGACAAGCCGGTCTCAAGAGGGATGTTGAAGTCACCCAGAACCAAAAGTCTGGGCAACTCCAGCAGCAGTTTTGAGACCAGCGAGGTCAGCTTGGTTAGGGGTGGCCGGTATACAAACAGAATCCCTAAACTATCCCTGGTTTTCAGGCTAAGGTACATATATTCGATATAGGTTGTTTTCTGGATAGGCTTCCTGGTCAAGGTTAAGTTGTTTCTATGAGCCAAGGCCACTCTGCTCCTCTGCCCACTTTCCCTTATCTGCTCATTAATCGAGTACCCAGCTGGGAGAACCTGCGCCCAGGTAGCGGAGCTGGTGACTCCCAGCCAGGTCTCGGTAAAGCATGCCAGGTCGGCCATCTCATCCACTACATGGTCATGGATAATATGGGTCTTATTTTTAACTGACCTGGCATTGCAAAGGAGCAGCGTAAGGGTCTGTGGAATGGTTGATGTGCTCTCCAAGTTATCCTGGGAAACAGAGTGAACTGAAGGAAGGATAGGTATTACACATCTATCCTTTCTTCTTTTGTAACATTTGTTCACTCTGTTACTGCCATATCTACCCTGCCCCCACACAACCTTGATATCTGCCCCCAGACTGTGCCCGGCACCAGTACATGATGTCAAATGCTGTAGATCCAGCTAATGAGAGAAAGGAGCTGGAAGAGACTAGCCAAAATGACTCATTTCAGTCCTGACATGTAGGGTTGGGCAGAGCTGGAACAGTCCTCCTGAGCAGCCCCCAAAGTGCCACCGCCACCACGTGTATGTGCCGGGGGAGAGATGGAAAGCTCCTCCCAGCTGAACACAGCTGTGGATGGACCAAGGCCGCCATGATCTTCTCCCCTGTCAGGGTTGGGCAGGGCTGGAACAGTCCTCCTGAGCAGCCCCCAAAGTGCTGCCACCACCACGTGCATGTGCTGGGGGAGAGATAGAAAGCTCCTCCCGGCTGAACACAGCTGCGGACAGTCCAAGGCCACCACGATCTTCTCCCCTGTCAGGATTGGGCAGGGCTGGAACAGTCCTCCTGAGCGGCCCCCAAAGCGCCACTGCCACTGCGTGTATGTGCCGGAAGAGAGATGGAAAGCTCCTCCCAGCTGAAAACAGCTGTGGACGGTCTAAGGCCGCCGTGATCTTCTCCCCTGTCAGGGTTGGGCAGGGCTCGAACAGTGATTTTTATTGTTATTGTTTTCATTTATATCCCATCTTTTCCCCAATAATGAGACTCAAATGATTTAGTAAATGCTTTATAGATTAAAAACTGTAGAAAAACATTAATGTGTGTGTGTGTGTGTGTATTTTTTTTTAAAAAAATAAACAATCTATAGAGTTAAAACTGTTTAAAAACCATTAAAAGACAATGTAGAGATTTTTTCCATTTTTATTATATATTTTTAGTATTAAAATCACCACATGATTTTCCTCGTGTACATGCAGGGATGAAAAAAGGGGTGAAGTAAAGGCATTATTATTAGTAGTATTAGTATTAGTATTAGTATTAGTATTAGTATTAGTATATAATCATCTTTGTAGATATAGAATGTGGTATACAAATAAAACTGAAGTAATACCAATAAATAAAACTGAAATAATGCCACTGCAAAATCACAATAATCAAACCATCATCATGGACAATGAAGGCCATAAATAAAGATATAAAATGACAAACCAAAAAAAAAAAAAAGTCCTATGCAACTTCTTTAGTATTCGCTACTGAAGTAGACTAGAGTGTTGAAACACATATGGTCCTTGTTTTATTGAAGCCTGTTTTCATCTGTGGTCATCAATCTTCCTCTTGTTAAAAATTCATATCCAACAACCCTTCACATCTATTACTACACAAATGTCTGGACTGTGTGTTTTTATGTATGGATTATTGATTGTTTTATGTATTTATTGTAATTTTATTACATAAACATATATTTATTTATTGACCTCTTTCTTTGCTTGCTTTTAAGAGTAATTTCAGCAAATCTCAGCAACACACTGGAATCCCATGACACATCCTTTTAGCAGTGTTGTTCCTCATAGGAAATGGATCGATGGAGTTATGTGCAGGATCCATAAAAGACAATTAATCTTTTAATGGTTCCAGAATGAAGATACACTCATGCATGAAACAAGATTATGACTGAAAGTTACTCAATTTAATGTGGATGACATTAAATGCAAATGCCAGTGGAAATACTTCCCATATCATGCCATTCATGTGGATTTCTTGGTCCTTTTCACATACTTAGCTCCTGTACATTTGGGCTTCTAAGTGTCATTTGCTTTTTCTTTAGCAACTTGAAATTCATGCAAGGCCTCTTATTTACTATCATTTTATCCTACTCTTCTGTCAAATAATGTAGGAAATTGCAATATACAGATTCAGACCATTACTTCATCTAGCCCTGTAACATTAACACTGACTAGCAGCAGTTTTCCATGGTTTTCCAGGACACATCTGCAGCCCAAAGTGGAGACTGATGAGCTTCAGAACCTGACACCTTCAGCAGGCATGTCATTATTCTACCACAAGTATTCTACCACTACTTCCCTTTCCCTTGTAGCTGTGTATATACACTGAGTTCCTATAGAAGTTTTGTGGAGAGCAAAGTTCTGCTAATATATTTAGATCCTAATGTCCAGGTTGCCAAGGAGGGGAAAGATGTGGTCAGCCTGGAAGTGGCATGAAGAAACTTTCTCAGGTTGTCCCTATAGCTGATAGGATTAAGAAAGAGGAATATGCCTGGTAGCTCTCCAGCATCTGATGCAACCCCCTTACCTAAAGAGTGTTGGATTCTTCATTATACAATATTGTAAAAAATAGATCTACTAGTCTAAATTCCAGTTACTCTAGTGCAAAGCTTCAACAGAATTTTGACCATACTCTCTCCAAGACTACACTGAAAGAGAGTCCCTGGCCTCAGAGCACACAGTAAGGTTTTTTTTTTGGGGGGGGGAGGCTGAGCAGAGACTTGATCCTGATATCTCACAGTCTAACACTCTATTCTACTAACTTACACTGGCTTTTTCATTGCATAGGGAGAACAGTGCACAGAGAGTCCCATATTTGTTCCATTACCATTCTAGGGTGTTATATGGCATATTTTAGCAATGATTTCACAATCTCAAGAATGGGCTAAAAAAAATGGATTTGCATTTCCTAAATTACCCATTTTGTATCACCTGAGACTGACAATGGCACAACTAACATCCCCTTAGAAATCCATACATTCCTGGGTATCATCATGTAGCTGTAGTATTGTGCAGAATGGCTGCCTGCACAATACCACAGCTACATTTAGAAAATATGCATTATGTGTATGACAATGAATGCACACATTTGAAAAAAATTATATTAGAAAAACGCATACTTTTAAAAAATGTGCATTAAAATGCACAGAGATTATTTGAGTTGACAGATGAAAATATCTTACAATCTGACATGGACTGAATGCCATTGAGATTCTGAAAAAACACAAGAATGAGACTGATAGACTTTCTCACCCCTAGAATAAAAGTCACACAAGGAAGATAAACAAGTGTACAAAACTATTTCACACAGGTTTTCTCTATGAGAATAGTGCTCAAAGATAACCTCCAATTAAAATGTCATCATGATAAAGAGATGTTAAAGAAAAACAATAGAGCAGCAGTAATTATATAATTGCATAACAGCTATAATATCACTATGGGTATTGCTGAAAGTTACTTGCCAAAGTGAACATTTTTTCATTTGTTCACCTGGTGCTAAAGCAATAGAACATTGCTTTAAAGGGAAAAAAAACTCTCCAAATGTAATAAGCATAGTAGATTAAAAGCAAAGCATCTGGAGTCAGGAACAAACAAGTTAGAGGAGAAATAGTAAAACAAACCTATGAGGAAAGTCTGGAGGAGCCTTAAAAATGAAAGCAAAAACCATCATAGAATTCTGTATCTATAGATACAATTAAAATATATACACATACAAGTACAGCCTGTAATCCTGGTGGTTAGTCCCAATTAGAGTAGACCCATTCGATGAATTGTTGAATGATAAGTCAAGATATTGGTACATCCTAACAATTTAATATGTCTACTTTAGATAGGACTAGCAAATTCAGGCCACGTATTGGTAGAATAAGGAGATTATCACACAAGGGCCATTTACAGTTTAATAGTGCTGTTCTAATGTTATTCAGCAAGAAAGATATAATGGCTAAATAGCGACACTTTCACACAGTGTCACAAAAACGGGGCATTAACGATTCATGAATGGTAAAATAGTACTTTTACATTCCACATGTCAGCAGAAGGGGTTGTGATTGGAGAGTTAAAAATGGGCAATCTCTCACCGCTAAGGAACTCTCCTGTAACTCACAAGTGCGACACAGGGGGTGATTCTGCTAGATGACACACTGGGAGACTGGGAGATTCAATTTATTTCTGGAAGGTTTAATGACAGATTCTCAATGGCACTATTGAAACATTATTGCCTTTCACACGTTTACGATAGTGCTTATGAAGCACTATTGGCAAGCCGTTAATGCTTTTTTGTCATTAATAAGAAGTTGCACTAGCATGACGCTTCCATGATTGGACAAGTATGGTATGTGCAAGATGTCATGTGAAAATATTCCTGTGATCATGCAAACATGACAAGAGCATAGTACTTTTATCCCATTTCTTACCCCCATGTGATAATCTCCTAAATCAGGAATGTCTCATGCATCTCAATCCAGAGATTTAGACTTGCACATCACAGTCAGAGGTCTACAGTGAATATACCTAGCATATGACAATTAATACATTTTTGGTTGAGATGAGACGTGACCCTAAGATTCCCTAATCCTAAGTGAAGAGACATACGAGCATGTTTCTATCCTATGCTTTCTTGACAATATGTATGTGAAGAGAGTATGATAATGAGAACATCACAGCAGCAGCCAATGGAGTCATCATGTTTAATCTATTTGCTCAAATAAAATTAGTGGTCCATGACCAGAAATGGTGCTTCTGTATTGTATTGTATTGTATTTGTGAATTTGATTTTAATTCTACAATAGTTTAATCCTGTTTTAAGGAGTGGGAAGGTTAGGAGTGGGAGGATGGAATGCTTTTACCTGTTGTATTTTTAATTTGTTGTACGCCGCCCCAATTGCCGAGTAAAGGGGTGGGTTATAAATAAAAATTATTATTATTATTATTATTATTACTTTTGGCTTCAGCCCACCCTCCCCTAGTCTGCACATTCTGAGAGATTCTTCTGAAAAGCAATACAAGCCTCATATTTTTGAAAATGTTTTCCCCCTTCCCCCAGTACTGTAGGTTGATAAAGATACACAGTACATGGGATCATCTACACTGAAGCAATAATGCATTTTAACACCACTATAAATGTGATAGTTTCATCGTAAAGAATCCTGAAGATTGTAGTTCATTGAGGCACTTGCACACTTTGGCAGAAAAGGCTAAAAACTAAACATCCCAGGATTCCACAGAATGGAGGAACAGCACTTAAAGTGGTGCCAAAATAATCTATGGCTGCAACTACACTGCAGAATTAATGTAGTTTGACATCACTTTAACTCCAATGGCTCAATGCTATTGAATTCTGAGGTTTGTAACTTTGTGAGAAGCTTAGCCTTTTCTGTCAGAGATGTCTCGTGCCATATCAAACTACAAATCTCATGGTTCTATAGGATAGAGTCATGATAGTCAAATCAGTGTCAAACTGCTTAATTCTGCAGTGTGGAAGCAGCCTATGTCAATGTTTTATGTGGTGATACTGCTTTTTTAAAAATAAAAATAAAAATAAAGTACCAATCAACTGCACACCCTACACTTCCTTTGGGTATTTCTCAGTTGTTGATAAATAGTTTCTAGGTATTTTCCCTTCCAAGTCATATACATGGTCAGATTTGATTTGCTTGCTCAGAAGAGCTACTTCCTGTCTCTTCATGCCATTATCCTAAAGAGATGGAAATACTCATTTCCAAAATATAGAGAAGAATTAGGAAGTTATAGCTCAGGGGTAGGCAACTTTTTTGAGCTGGGGGTGGGTTGCTGTCCCTCAGACAATTGGGGGGTGAAGCACCAAAAATAAATAAATAAATAATTTAAAAATAATTAATTTTTTTAAAAAAAATATGCATGCACACTCTCAGCCACAGAAAAGCCATGGCAAAACCCCTGTGGAGATTTTGCCAAGAAAACCCCAAGAACAAGTAATAACAACAATAATCAATATCATCATGGCGGGTGGCAGCGGCAGCAGGGGGTGGTGCCGGTGGCAGCAGGACAGGCCTGGGGCCAGACCAAAGGCCTCAGGGGTGGGGCGCATCCAGCCCCCCGGGCCTTAGGTTGCCTACCCCTGTTATAGCTGCTGATACTGCAAGCTGGAGTAACAAGAACAGAACATCATTCAGCTGTTAAAAATGTATTTGCTTATGGATCTAGAACCAATAGCTTATATACTTGTTATTAGCTGAAGTCAGTCATCAGGAAATAGTAGCATGCACTTGAATTTCAGGCAATCATCTGAGAAATAGCAGGGAAAATTAAACAAAGGATGTTAAAAGTACCAAAATATATAGAAATATCATACAGCTGATTTCTGAATCCTTAAGTTACTACTGATGACTAGGTACAGGAAAAAGTTGAGCTTCTTCCTTGAACACATGTATGATTAGTGGCTTGCTGTATGAATAGAGATGAGCAAACAAGATGCTGCATGACCCTATGGATTTCTGCATTCCCATAACCTGACTTGATATTATTTGCTTCCAATGGAGAACACAAGAGAAATGTGGTATAGTGTGAGGTCATAATGAATGCTGTACCAAAGCCAGTTTCCCCACCCCTTTTAATTATTTTCATTCAAGTTGATAGAAAAGAAGTCACCTTTGTTTTGTTTTGTTTTGTTTTATTTTTCAAAGCAGAAGAAAATGGTACCAGAATTTTCATTAAATGGATATGGCTTCTTGCACTTACCTTAGTTACAAAATGGCCAGAGGCTCTGTGTCTTATTATTTATTGTATAGGAGGATATCATGAAGTATCTCTTTCCATTAGGCTTTTCAAATTAACTACACTTGGCCTTCCATATCCATGGATTCTGCACCCATGGATTCCACCACCCACGGTTTTAAAATATTTTTAAAACCCCCAAAAGGAAACCTTGATTTTGCTATTATATATAAAGGACACCATTTTACTACATCTTTGTATATAATGTGACTTGAGGATACAGAGATTTGTGTATACACAGAGAATTCCCAGCAGATACTGAGGACCCACAATACAATTTTTTTTTTAAAAAAAATGACCCACTGTACATGTACATAAACAGCAAACAAGAGAGAGTAAATTTATTTAGGAAGTAAAGACAATAGAAAAAATGTATGTCATGCAACCTATGAAATGTATTGAACAAATAAATATTGTAATTATAGATAAATAAGAATAACCAGTGAAGGCTTTTCTTAGCAAGGGTTCTTCTTTGATTAAATATGACAACATAATTTATTGTGCTTTTGGATTTTTCCAGTTTTGCTTCATGCTGCTATGATGAACCTTTTTACATGAAGGCAACACTGTACTCTTCCCACACCTTGTTGTTTTTGTAATTTCAGTTTACAAAACCTGTGAAGCCTGTGTTAGCTAAATGTCCTAAGGGTAACCATTTTATTTCAAATTACCCATTTTACAGTCTTTCTCTAGTAGGGGCTCTCTGGTAGTTCACCATACCTTGTATTCTGGCCTTTTATGAGTTAGGTGGGGATTCATTCAATACCCCTCTAGATTCTGCCATGCCTGGGCTTGGCAGCACACAAGTGGGTTTTCAGTTTCAGAGAGTGCTAGGGCACTATGACCACAGGTCAGAGTGGTGGAACCTGCCCAGCCCAGTAAAAACCATCAGTTAAGCTGTTGAGTTAACCTCAAAATGAGGTTTCAACTTCCTAACTAATGTTGTGTATTTCCTTTTCTTTCTGTATCTTCTTCTAGTTTTCTGCTGTCTGGAGTTAGGTTGTGATTTAGTAATCAGAGATCCCTTCAAGAGACAGAAGATCCTGTGGCTGCCAAAATTCAGAAATAGTGGGTATTGGTAGAGAGCGAAGTCTTTCTGATAGCAATCCTTTTTCTTATTTGAAGATCTCTCCCATTGTCATAATGTCAAAAAAAAAAAAACCCAAAAAAACCCTCATTGAGTTTTGTTTGATCCACATGTGAACTAGGATAGTCTGAAGAACTCTTGAGATCTTTTTTCCTACTAAACTTTAACTGATGGGGGACTTTACAAGCCCTCCCTGTTAACTCAACGTCAAGGCAGGTTGGCAAAGATAAGCTTGGTTCTTAAATCTTCTTAGGCTAGGAGGATAGATGGTGTTGCCCATTACTGAGACATCATGAATTTAATGGGGAGTGGTGGCAAATTCATATTGGCCCCATTTCTGGTCACATTCAATGAATGATTCAGAACATCACTTGAGACAGGAAATGTGTTTACAGAGTATAGAAAGCAAATGTTTTCCAGTGTACCTCTCCTTTGACAGAATAACCAGTTCTAACATGCACCTACCTTTCCCTTCCCAGCCATACTACTTTTTACTAGTGTATTATTCACTCCCTGCATATGAACAAAGGACATCAAAAATTTCAGGGGAGGTGAGGAATGTTTAGCACCTTCATTATGTTTTTTGTGTAATGAAGTAGAGGATTGTGCATTAATATTTTAAAAAATGTTGTTGTGAATTACAGCTTGCTTGTCAATGGCCTGGCCTCACAGTAAGGGATTACAAAGGTCTTTTGATTTCTTATTTTTTGCAGTTCTATAATGAACAAATGGTGTGCACTCCAGTTTTTTTGCCTACATTATATATGATAAAAGTAATTTAAGATTCAAGTAGGTAAGATAATAAGTATTATCTTGTTCCACCAGACAAAAAACCTATTAGTTAGATAAATTGTTGGAATCAGAAACAAACCCTGCTCAACTAAAAAACTCAATGCCCTGAACCTAATCTATTTGTAAAATAATAATCTAAACACATTTTGATTTATTGCCTTTATTCAGTATCAATGGCTCACTGCTCCATGTGCAATGGTATACTGGTCATGGCACAACTTTAATCATTCTTGCACTTAAGTGTACCTTATTGGCTAAAAGATTATTAATGATTATTGACTGTTAAATTAGAAGACTTCAAAGTCCCTTCCAGATTCTGTTTTACGTGGTGGAGTATTGGTTGCCAGCCAGGTATTAGCAATATTAAAAAATGGGATCAGTTGCAAAGCCTTCCTTTTGTCTGTTGCAACAAACTAACAAATTGATGAATTCTTAGATCCACTCTCTGCCACTAGCAATCATCCAAACCCAAACAAGTTGTGAAATTAGAATTAACCACAACATAGGATGCCACACTGCAGCCATTGTGCCTAAGTAGTATGTCTGCTAGATGTGTGGTAGTTGACATCTGCAATTTGGGCACATTTGGGGATTTGAATGAACATGGACAGCACTTAACAATAAGGTTTTTGTTGTGGTGGTGGTGGTGGTTGTTAATTGAATTCAGCCATGAATTGGGTTTGTCAGCATTTTTTTATTTTTCCTCATTTCAAATAGGTACATGATAGGTAAGTACAACTATGATTTGAAGTGAATTGCTGATCACTTTATATGTGCCTCGTTCCCATTGGAAATGGTTTCAGATGTAACTGCAATCATTAGGACTCACTTTGAAGTGAAACAAATGCAAAAATTTACTCTTTTTGAACACCTAGCTTTTTGTTGGCTCTTTTTTAAAAAGTGATTCATAAGATGTTCAACAAGTGGGAATAATGGACCTGAATCACAGGTAAGCAGTGAGTCAGGAGGATCCCCACTGGGGCCAAGGTGCAGTGGGAGGAGCAGCTTCTGAGGTGGGGAAGAAGAGCATCCAGTAGATGGAGGGAGGAAGGGAGAAAGGCAGGCTGGATAACCCCTGGCCATGGGTGGAAGCAGGGAAAGCATGCCTGGTCTCTACTGGTCCCAGAGCCCTACAGGGAAGGGATTGGAAACCACCCTGGGAGGACCGCGCTACAGCAACCCCTGACTTTTTCTCCTTTTCCAGGACACAGTCCTCCCTTTCAGCCTTCTGTCCAAAAATGTCCTCCATTTTAAACCACGGGTTCCTCTCCCTGACTTTCCCTCCCCTTCCTGGTGTCTGTGTTTTTGTGTGTAGAGGTGGCCATAGCAATGGATGCCCTTCTCATGCTCGGGGAGGTTGGCGGAGGCAAAGTCTAGGGTGGGCTCTGGTTTCCTGCCACAGCAATCGTAGTGCAGGTTGTTTGGCTGCTCCAGTAGTGCTTCTGCTGCTGCTACTGTTGATGCTGCTGCTGTGGGAGGAGCAGCAAAAGCACTGTCTGCCACTGCTGCCACCACAGGAGTCCAGAAGCCATGGAGCTGAGAAGAGAACCTGGGCTCTGCCGCTGCCAAAGAAGACATACCAGGCACAGAAGGGATGGAAGGCCAGCCGGATAGGAAGAGGAGGGAGAAAGCTAGCGAGCAGCCCTGGTGGGCACACAGACCCTTGGCATTGCCAGCCAGGTGTGCCAGCTGGAGGCCCACACAACACATACTCTCTCTCACACACACACTCACACAAAACACATGAGCCTTAAGAGAGGCTTAAGCATGAAGCCGAGGCATCCCAAAGTCAATGTGCTTGGAAAGTGTTTCTTCCAGCTGCTTCCTCAGCTCACTAGTGGGAACGACATGGATTAAGGAAGTAATTTGCTTCCATAGTGGGAACTATGTATCAGTTTGAATCGAATATGTGACCCAGTGTCAATACGAATTGCAAATCAGTTTAAATGGAAGAGGGAATGAGCCCATGGTCTTCTTCGTACTAGAAATATCTATTACCTGTTGAATTTGGCCAGTACAGGTGTTTGAAAATTTCATTTACCCATTTCATTCATGAATATAATCCATGGATCTTATATTTTTGAACAATTACTAAACTCTGGATTTGTGGTGGCAAATTCTATGGGTTAATCATGAATTGTAAAAAAAAAAAAAAAGTGAGAAAATATAATCTCTGTTTAACTCTAGAATTTTCATCTGAGCTGTTCTTGCACTGTAGAATGAGATAATAATGAGGAATATGCAGCAGCCTTGTGAAGTTTTAGAATTCATTAATGGCACTCTAATAAGTTCTGTATGTTGAAGAAAGTGACCAAGTGGAATTCAAGTAGTATAATCCAGGAAAGACAAAAATCATTCCTGAATTATTCCACTTTACACCACTAGTTTTATGATGTGGTACATTCTGTCATGCTACATCCATGTTTTTCTTCTATAAATCCCATCTTTTTCTTCTTCTTAAATATGAACTACTACCAGAAAATGAAGTTGTTTTTTTTTTTTTACCATTTTAAGAAAGACTTCAGAAGAGAGGTCCCATCCCTTTTAGGGCCTCTGCAGACTGGCCCAAAGGGCTGGCCTGGAGGTAGAGTTGGGGTGGGGCAGCCACACGCCAGCCTCCCCAGCCTCATGCTGACGCCATCCTGATGCCGCACGCCGTTACACATGGTGTGTGGCATCAGGATGCCTTTCCTGTGCAGCGTTCAAACAAGCTGCATTAAAAGGGTGCTGAAGAGCCACAGCACCAGTTCTTAGGGCAGCCTTTTGCCCCCATAAAAGGAGCGGCATTTTGCCGATCTTCTTGGGGTAACAAAAGGGAAGATTGGGCCTGCGGCGTGGGGTTGCCGCAGCCCTGATCCACCGCTTCCTGGGGCAGCCCAGAGCCTCCCATCTGCAGAGGCCCTTAGTTTCTGAGCAATACTCAGAATTTGGCCCCAAGTGACTTTTATAAATACTATATTGCTGATTTTCTAACCTAAATTTAATGGTTATTCACAATTACAGTAGATCTATTGAAGCATTCAAACCTTGAAATGTCAATGCTTATGTAAGTTCTATTGATTTGTCACCTCTAGAAGCTTTAATAATTAGACATTGGTCTAAATTTCTAGTTTAGCTGATAAAATTAAGGTCATGTGTTTCTGTTTTATGCTAACTCAGGATGCTAATTCAGGATCATGCTTGCTTTGTCCAAGGTAATGAATATTTTTCTGAGCTATAACCTTGTCTTTATACAATGAAGCACAACCATTGATTTTCTATCTCAGCACACTACACCTTGTTGTCTTCAATCTGGTGTCTCTATTTTGGAACTGTCATAAAATATTATATTTGGTCAAATCTATCCTGAAGACAAAAGAAAAGAGTATGAAGTGAGAAACATACATTTCAAGAGCACTATGATTAAGAGTTCTGGAGAACTCAGACACTTGCATATTTCAATGGTGTTTTGGTTGATCCTAAAAATGTTTCCCCTACTATTGGGTTACTTTTCAACTTATATACCAGCATAACTATCTTTGTTGGTTTTTTAAAATGTATTTTCTAAACTCTTTTGACATTGCTCATTTTAAATTCTGATTACTTTCAGTTAGAGAAAAAAGACTGAATCAAGAAAAAATTACATATAAAATTCTCATTGATTAAATAGGTCTAGTGTAGTTGTGACTAACAACTGGATTCAGACAAAACACTGGCTATGGAGAAATATGCCCACAGCTAACCTCACCATTATCTGGGAGTTGCTGAGGGAGGGGAGGCATTGCAAGAATTAAAACCAAGACATGCAAATGGAAGGAAAAGGCCACAACTTCATTGATTACTGTTGACAGGTAGGGTTGCCCCAAAAGCATGAGGTTTATCTGGCATCAACCAACCCACTTGTTGATCGATGAACCAAGTTGCCTGGTCACGGCCAGGCCTGACTGATTGTACATTTGTATCTTCACCTCTTGTCACCAGAGGACACTGAACAGGAGTTGCCCTCGCAATGGCAACACCTCAATGCTCCCAGCACCCCGGGTCCCCAAGGAACTCCCAATCCAGTGCTCCACATCAGAGGAAGCCACGATCATTAGATCAACCACATTTGCTACCACCACTGGAAAGTTGTGACAGCAAACCATCACTCCTAGCACGGAGGGAGGAAGGGAGGGTGGGGAGAACCACTCTGCAATGGTGAATATCACCTTCACCACATGGCCTCAAATAGGCCTATCAAACAATTGAAGCAAGGGGAGGCCAGAAGATGTACCCCTTCAGTACATCTCCTAGCCAAACAGGGACAGCCACCACTGGTGGCTGAACAATCAGGAGGTGCTTCTGGCTCCCAGTGCCTGCTGGGAGACATAGTCCCAGCCAGAGCCAGAGGTCCCACCTCCCTGAGGCCCCAGCAGCCAATCGGGGGCTGTGGATAGCCCTAGTGCCTGCTGGGAGAGTGCTGGGGCCCTGCCACATCAGCAAGGCAGCCTGGACCCACCAGCTCTCTCAGCAATTGGGCAGGCCTGGTATGTCAGGTGGTCCCATTTGCTGATGGAGGGGAGACATCACAAGAATTAAAACTAAGATATACAATTGGAAGGAAAAGGCCACAACTTTATTGATTACAGCTGACAGGTAGTGTCATGGCCAGCCATGCTGAGGATTCAGAAGACTCAGAGGATGAGGAGAATGAGTCAGGCCCTAGCTTCTTCAACCGATAAGAAACAGACTGACAGTGACCTCCTGGAGGACATTCTCTGCCATTGCTCCCAGACTCTGGAACACCTTGCCAGAAGAGATCCATCAGATAAC
>CM034706.1:24047406-24059875 GCA_020142125.1 Phrynosoma platyrhinos
CTTTACTTGCAGCCCCCAATGAAAATGGCCCATGATGTACTTTGATTAACCATCCACGCAGCAAGCTGTGGCGTCCTGGGGCCACGGAGGACTGTTTTTCCCACCTTACAGCCCTCGGAGGACCACAATGATATTGTAACTTATGTATTTTTAAATTGTATATTTTTTAATCACTGTTATTTAATTTGTTTACTATGTTTGGGGGGGATGAGGGAGGGAGGGATGGGATTTGATTCTGATTTATTTGTTTTGATGTTTTGAATTGTTGTACGCCGCCCCGATTGCTTAGCAGAGGGGCGGGATATAAATAAAAATTATTATTATTATTATTATTAAAAGACATAATGGGCTGATTTTCTCAACATCACACACTTAGGGACCAATGATGACACTAGCAATATTTCATCAATATACCATAACTAATTCCAGGTGCTAATTATTACTTTACGATACCCCCTCATAAGGCACAAACTTCTACAATATCAGGTATTTGGAGGGTCAGAAAATGCTGAGGAAATGTATAAATCTGGATGGTGACTATGTAGAGATAAGTTAACAACTACAAATCAAAACAAACTTTCTGTCAAATTTTTTTTAAAGGTGATAATTAAAACTTTATGATAACCCTCATAGGTTATACATACATTTAAACAGTACAGTTTTTAAAAACAAACAAAAAAGGTTGAATGGCCATTAACTAGCTGTACAGATTAACAAAAGGGCTGGCATCAAGGTGGAATGGGAGTGTGGCAGCCACACGCAGCATGCCCTGACTTTGCCCCCAAGCTGCCATCATGCCACCCACCCGCCCAGCTGGTGGGCAGCATGAGAATGCTCCTGCAGCACAGCATTTATGCACACTGAACCAAAGAAATGGAGAAAAACTACCACTGCAGTGGCAAGGGTGGCTTTTTGCTGGCTTAAAAAGGAGTGGCATTTTGCTGTTGCTTTTTGAGTCAGCAACGGGCCATGGCACGTGGTTGCCATAGCCCCAATCCGGCGAGCATCTGTTTCACTTCTAAGTCTTCTGCAGCAGGAAGGTCTGAAAAGGTCCAGGATTATAGGAAAGAAAGTTTTCTGTATGTTTTAGTCATTTTTAAAGCATCCAGTATGAATGAACAAAAGGGGTTTTATGAACAAATTATCTACACCTAGCCACAGAAGATGATACATAAAGCTTACCCTAACATTATGCAGAGTGAGGCACACACCTAAAGCTGAAAATTTGGAATCCCATAACAGGGTGATAAATTCTTTGTTATTTAATTTTTATGATAATATTTTTATTATTAGGAAGGGAAAAAAGCACTTTGAGATTATATATCACCAAACTGTAGGGTATTATTCCTCTTGACTCAGAGGGAAGATAGTCTTTTTTCCAAGAAGACAGAATATAGTAATATGTCAAAACCATCCACCACTGAATAGTGATAGGATGTTGCTGTTGTACATCATCATTCTTTTTGCTCTGTAACTGTAATTATATTAATTAATTTTATAGTTAAAGGCTGTGTTTGGTTTACTACATCAATCAGCGCCTTATAAGATCCTGATGTTACTGAAGGAAATAACTAAAAATAATAGGCCAATTCTGTTTGAATAATGGAAGGAAAAGGTTACTTTTTAATATGTGTAGCTACAATGTAACTACTTGGGGTTTGAAATAAATATTTTTAAAAGTAAATTTCCAGGCTCTGGTTTTCTATTGCTATCAATTACATGAATTAAACTGGAATGTAGAGAAAACCACAACTCTCATACAAGATGTTAAGAAATGACACTACTAAACATTTTCAGAATGTTCTTGAAATTTAAGGATATCTTCAGTCTACCAGTTTTCCCTTCTTCACAAGAATGTGATGACTTGAAAGGGACAAAGACACAGAAATGACAGGTGAGGACATTTTTATGTCATTGTTATTGTCCGCACAATAGCTCAGAACAACCCTATCTTTTTATGCATTAGAGTGACATTATGACAAGCCTAGCTAGGCCAGTGGTGCTTCCTTGTAGTTCCTCATAAGAAAATCATGTTTGCCCCATCACATCATTAACTAAGAACAGTTTCACAGAAAAGATAGTGTGTGGCAAATTATTATTTTGTTGTTGCAAGGAAAATGCAGATGTCAAAGGATTTACTGAAATGAAGAAACTACATCCACAGTGACTATATCCCTTCATCTACAATGCTTGTAACTCAAAAAAGCAAACCAAATAAAATTCTGATCCATCACTTTTGAATTCTGGCTATCCCCTTTTTGTAGAATCATAGAACCTTAGAGTTGGAAGGAACCCCAAGTGTTATCAAGTCCAGCCTTTTCCAGTGCATGAACTCACATCTAAAGAATCTAAGGACTTTATGGTACAAGCCTGCTCTCAAAGTGATCACATCAGTCAAAAATAAAAATGAAAACATGCCAGATTCAGAGCTCCACTATCACATATCTTCAGAATTGTATGAGTGAAGTTTCTGCTTCCATCACATTCTCTTACTGAGTCCCCTTTAACCCTGCCCTACCCATCATGCATTTCAGTATTTTTATTTTATTATTTTATTTTATTATTTTTCTTTTAATTTAACACAGTTGCAGAGATCTGCTATAATAATGTAAGTAAAAAAGATTTAAAAGAAATAAAGAAGAGAAATAGGGGAAAAATAAAGGCCATCAGGAATAGTTGCTTGAGAATAGCAAGGGAGAAGGGGATGGGGGAGAGGAGGGGACAATGACATCATATGACTGCTGATAATATGACTGCCCTGAGAGTGATGTTTTTCACCTGGGGACTTGTGCTACTGAGAGCTCATTGATGAACTTCCCCTGTCAATTAAAAGGAATGCCCTAATCACAGTTGGGGGATGGAGCAGCTATGAGTTGAAGGTGTCATTGTGTGATACATATTGCCAAAGCTGTTTTTTTTTTATTATGTGTAGTCACAGTTTAAAAGCTTTGTGTAGCAAACTCATAAGACAAGAAGCAAGTGGTTTCCATGTCAGTGAAGTGTGAATTCACTCTGAATTTTTATCAGAATGTAAAAGGAGCTATCAAAGTTGCTCAATCTTATCCCCAAAATAGATTCAGAATCTTGTAGCTTTTTTAAAGTTCAAACTAAAGCCTGGCATCGATTTACTACTCCACTGACATGGATACCCCCATCTACCATAGGTATTTAAAGAATGAATCATAAAACATATCTGACAGATGTTGGGGTAGCTCAGTGCATAGGGCTGCATAGGTATTCCCTTTTGTGAATGGTAAGTAATCCATGCACATTATGTATACAGTATATCCCCCAAGGTTTACCATAGATCCCACAATCATTGTAGCTGATTTTTTTAATTCCCTACACTACTGATGTACTCTTCCATCATCTATTACTGCTGCATGAGGAAATGTGGATGAAACTTTTCCACTGTAAAACTGTGCATGATTCACCAAACAGAAATTTGCTCATGTTTGTTTTCATGTCACATCTTGTCATGAATGCTGTATGAACCAATGACATATGTCAAAAAATAAAGAACACTTTGTTTGGTAAGACATCACTGTGCATAAGTGTGTGAGAGAGAGGGAAGGAGGGGAAAGAGAAAGAGATGGGGAAGGTGGTGCTTTCTGTTGGTACCTTCAGGACCGTATGCTTTCATAAATAATAAAAATCAAGAAGACAAAGCAACACATTCAAATTGTATTCACATAAATTTCTCACAATGATGGCATGGTGCTTAGTTCTCAAATCCAGTAAATTCTGTTGCTGTATATTTACATTTGGGAGATGAACATAGATTTGTAACAGTATGCATTATACAGAGAGAGCAGAATCATAAAGTGAAACATCTGGAAGTCAGTATGATCAGTATGAGGGTAACCCACAACTCTACCTTTCATTTCCCTGAACCAGTCCCAAGGAGGCCATAGAATTTCAAACATGGATCAGGAAGCAGTTTTAGGGCAAAGAAATGGAACTTAAATCCAGATTAGATGGTAGTGCTGTGATTATGGAAACAGAGCCAGAAAAATATGAGCAACCAGTTCTGGATGAGACTACATATCTTCTGGTATCCGATGTCTATTTGCAGCAAAATGTAGCTGTCAAATTGCTTGCTGGAGCTAGTTGATAGAATAGATATGTTAACACTGTTTGTATAACAACTGCACTAAAAATCACTAGGTATGTGATTTTTGGTCCAATTTACACTGCTACATATCTTCTGATATCCGATGTCTATTTGCTGATAATAACCTAAAGCACCATATCATTTAGGATAAGATTATTTGGAAGATTCCATATCTTTGTACAAACCATCCAGGGGCTAATATTGGCCTTGGAAATGCTACTCATGTAGGCACCAGTAAGAAACCTTAGATTTGCAGAAAAGGGATATTCTGGGGTATCTCCAACTTTATGGAATACCCTATCATAGGGTGTAGACATGTGACTTCCTCCTTGATTATTTTGAAAGCTTTAAAATTTATGGACCTTCCAGCCTGCTTTTAAATGAAAGGAATTGGCATTTTTTTTTTCAAAAACAAGATTTTTAAAAATTTATTTTAATTATTATTCTTATGCACTGGGGCCTTGATATCTGCTGGAAGTTGTTTACAGGACTCCTTGTGGATACCAAAATCTGTGCATTCTGAAGTCATATACAATGACATAGTAAAATTGTTTCCTTTATATAAAATAACAAAATCAAGGTTTGCATTTTGGCTTTTTTGTGTTTTTTTTGGGGGGGGGTATTTTCAAGACGTGGCTAGTAAGATCTTTAGATAAAGAATCCACATATGAATATGGAGGGGTAACAGTACATTTTTATGGGACAGTTCATAGTATTTCATATATTTTTGTTTTTGTTTCTTTTAAATCATTTTGAGGATGATTCTCAAAGATGGTAGCGAAACATATTTCACATAAACAAATTAAACAATCATATGAGATTTGCTGCCACAAGATGTGCTAGTGACTTTCAATGTAGATGGTTTTAAAGGGGGATTTAGATGAACCCAGGAAGATTAATTTCCAGGCAGAGTATCAGGCAGAATATTTCTACCTAGCTAGGAGTCTGTTGTCTCTCCACCCCATTTCCTGTGTTGAAAAGATTGAGCACAGTATATTTCTCTTCTGCCATTAACAAATGTCTGAGAGTACCCAAATCAGTCATCCTGCCCTATTTTCATAGCAAGAAATGGAGAAAGGACAAAGCTGCTATTCAGCACTGGGAATGCTGGCTGAGTCTTGATTGGGAGTCATCTGGCTCCTGGAAGGCTTGCCATTTCTATGCATAGGGATCTGCAGGACCTTTGAGACTATGTGAAAGAAATTATAGCGTCAGCTTTCATGGACTTGGTTTATTTCCACAGATGCATGGTTTGTCAGGCATCTGAGAGGCTTGCCATGCATTTCAGAAACTAGACCAAGTCTATGAAAGTTTATGCTACAACTTCTTTTGCACAGTTGCTACAAGAATCTTTTGTATACTGATATTCCTGTCTCTGAATTCTTACCACTTCTAATAAATGATAAGAGATAATGGGCACTTTTTGCCCTCTTTCCATTAATTGTGAGCTTCTAATGGGGAGGAATGATTTGGGCTATTCATCAGCCAGATCCAAAATGATTCCCATTGTGAGAGAAAGACAAGATATAAAGCCTTGAAATAAAATAAATAAATAAATCCATAGGCCAGATAAGAGCTGCAGGCTGGAAATCTCACCACTAGCACCATCACTAGCACCCTAGCAACATATTTGCTACCTAGTGAATGAGAGGGGTATTGCTTGCTGGCCTCTATAGGTTTTCCATTATGGAAAATAGAATGCTGGCCCCAAGGTGCAAATAGTGTGATGTAACAAGTCTTATCTATGAAGTTAGCTATAGTTAGACATTCACAAAGCAGTGGATATCTCCTCTTTGGCTATAATATTTTCAGACTACTTCTCTCTCTCTCTCTCTCTCTCTCTCTCTTAAAAAAGAATAAAATGAAACAAAGCACCTTGGGGAAGAGTCTGTTTCTTTAGCAAATATAAACATTTTCTGTGTTATTCTTTGAATAGCAGTCCTAGGACACAGCTGGAAAAAGGATGTCTTGTCTTGCAGCAACATCTGACTTTTTGGCAATCTCCTCAGGCATTGGCAGCTCAAGAGAAACTTCTGGGTCAGTCATGTGCTCCTGCAGCTGAGAGCTCTGTTGTCAATTTTGCTCCTTCAGCACACCATGTTCTCTAGACTTGTTCTGTAGATCAGAGAAAAAGATGATGGAGGGATGCTGTGACTGAAGGCTAAGATATTTCAGGCCCACTCTGCACCATTTAAAGATCAGTACCTTCTCCTGCAAAACAGATCCTCTTAATTTGCCACATATACCTATGAACTAAACTGCTACTAATATTTCTTAATGTTCAATTTATATTGTTGAATGAATGGCTTCTAATTTTCCCTGTCCTCCCACCCCCACCCTTTGCTTGGCTCCTAAATTTCCCTGTCCTCCACCCCCACCCTTTGCTTTCTTTCATGTCTGATATGAACTAGTGATGTTGCTAAATCCCCACATTTGTCACTCCATGAGGTAAGTTTTGTTATTGTGTGCCTTCAAGTTATTTCCAACTTAAAGAGACCCATAGACAAAACTCTGACAGGGTTTTCTTGCCCATATTTGTTCAGAAGTGTTTTGCCTTCCTATGAGGCTAAAAATTGCCCAAGCTCATCTAGTGGATTTCAAAGACTAAGCAGGGATTCAAACCCTGGTCTCCCAAAGAGCTAGCCTAGCATTCAAACCACTACACCATGGGTAGGCAACTTTTGCTTACTGGGAGCCGGTCCGCTGGTCCCAAGATCTTCCGCGGGCCGAGGGGAAATAGTGTTGTGCGCATGCGTGCATGCACACATGTGCAGTACACCAGAAGTACTGTGCATGCGCACGCACGCTCGCTCATGCATGCGCAGTACTTCTGGCGTACTGCGCATGCTCGTGCAAGTAATGGCCACCATTTTGTTTTCCAAAATGGTGCCACAACTCATTTGCGCATGTGCCGGAATACTGCGCATGTGCAAATGAGTCATGACTGCCATTTTGTTTTTCAAAATGGCAGCTGCAACTTATTCACACATGCACAGTACTCCAGCACATGTGCAAAGAAGTTGCAATGCCATTTTGGAAAACAAAATGGCGGCCATGACTCGTGCGGCAGCGGTGTGTGGTGCAGGTGGCGGCAGGACTGGGCTGGGGCTGGTCTAAAGGCCTGGGGTGTGGATTCGGCCCCCAGGCCACAGGTTGCCGACCCCTGCACTACACCATGCTGGCTTTCCTAAAATAAGTCTAATAGGTTCATTATTCCAAATGAATATAAGCCCAGACAATGATCTAGTAGATTTTAATATTTTCATAATTCAGACAATTACAAGGTAGTTCTAGAAGAGCTCATGTGCTCTTTATAAATAATCACCTCGATCCTGGTTGTTGTGATCCATTATTTTTAAATATAAATGAACAAAGTTCCATTTATAAGACATATTCATATAGGATTGTTTAATTTGACTTTCTTTTACTCTTAGTTTAAGAGATGACTGAGTTTAAAAGTATGAACCTGAAAATAGATAACAATCATGTCTGAAGGAAGAGCCACACAGATTTGCATCTGCCTGTGGTTCTTTGTCAATTTAGTATTGCAAACAAAGCATACTTCTGAAGAGCCAAACAGAGGAGAGCTAAAGAGTGGCATTTCATGATCTCAACAGCGTGGGCAATTCAATGTGCATGGACCATAAGCCACCAAGATGACTTGTGTCACGTGGTCCTGATTAAAGCCATTATGCAAACCATGTTGCCAAAATCTACTTTGTTACCATGTACATGCTGAATGTCAAAACAAGACCCTTCATACATCTAAATTTTCACAGATGCAGATTAACATTTAAGAATTTTAATACATGAGAATACGGTTGTAAAGAATATTCACATACATGCATGTCTTTAGCAGGCAAAGGTGTCTTGACACACTGAGACACCCCACTGAAAAAAAAATTGTCAGCTTCTGTAATTTTTCACATTTCTACACGTTAGCCAAAAAAAAGATGTTTATGTAAAAAAAAACCAACACTTTGTGAAAACCAAAGCACAATATGTGTTCACACAAAATGCATAACACTATTTTCAGTGCACAAACATCACTTTGTGCAAAAAAATTTTGTGCAAATGTGCTTCACATACACAAACATGCACAAAAACAAAATGTGAAAAATCTATTAAAATTCACATAATTTTATGCAATTTTTCCCACTGGAGAGGCAACTTTTAAAATTCATAATTCTTGCATGTAAGTATGAAATACAAGAGAGAAAAAAACACCTTTTTACATGGATGGTGGCAGCCAGTCTATTCTTGAGACTAAAGATGAAGATATCTTATGGCTTAGGGGCTAAGCAGACAGGTAGCACGAGGCTGCCCCAGGAAGCTGCGGATCAGGGCTGAGGCATCCGCATTCCTCAGCCCCATGGCGCAGCTTCGCTGCCCCAGGAAGGAGCGCTAAAATAGCGCTCCTTCCGCAAATCGCCGAAGGTGCACTGCAAAAGGCTGCCAGCGCACCTTCGGCACCTCTTCCACTGCAGCATGTACAGACACTGCAGCAGAAAGGCATCCTCAGAGCGCTGGCCGTGTGGAGGGCCGGCTGCTCCGACAACGTCTTCAGGAAGGGGTTGGGGCGCCTAGCGTGTGGCTGCCCCTCCCCTTCCTTGACCTGAAGACGCGACTTTGCACCATCTGCTTCTCCCCTTAGTCTACTTTATAGGACTGGAAGTGTAGAAGACATTAGTTTCTCAAATTAGCTTTCCAAAGTGCCCCAGTTCCAGGCCATCCAATTTTGTGCACAGATGAATATAGCATTTCTTTGTGTATGAAATCTGTTTAGATCCTGGCCTAAAGTCTATGGGATTCAGGATCCATGGACAGAAGATCTCTGCCTACAAAAGGTGAGTTTGCACAATTTGTGGTGATTCCCGTCCATTGTATATTACAAAAGGGTCTTTTGAGTTTCATTTTCAGGGGGTTGGAATCGCAGCCCTAAGGAGGAGGAGGAGATATAGACCTCCATTTCCACCAGTTAAGTTTCATGCTCTTAAAACATAAATCCAAAATCCTGTGAGGATTTTGTAAAGCAGAATAATAATATTTAATTACTTCAATTCTAGCATAATTAAAATGTGATTTTTGGTCATAAAGTCATCTTTGACTTTTACAAGATGTACCACAGTATGGGATTTAGACCTTCTGAGGTAATTAATTGTGCAGACTGCCACAAATATTGCTTCCATCCAAAGGCTTTAAATAATATCCTAGTCATCTCTTGCAGAGCCCTTTTGTTCTCATGTGTTATTGTGCTGATTCCAAAGCATGGATTGATAATTTGTCAAACTTCCTGAACCATAAACATCTAATTTCTCAAGCACCCTTTCTACTTAAAGCTATTTCTATGAAACTTTCAGTCTCAGAAACATTCAAGGGCTTCCTCAGAATTTCTGGAACTTTAAAAAAAAATCTTTTGGGGAGATTTTTACAGCTCTTTCTGAACTGTTTTAGTATCTGGGATTTGGATGAAAACTAAACTAAAATTGTGATCTGTGTGATTTCCTTAGATATTTTAAAGGTCTTCCCTAACTGAACAGACTTTTGGCCTGTATTTAGAAAGCAAATACAATGGATTTTGAGACCATGACAACAAAATTTTGGGGGCTAATATATAAATTTTTTTGCAATGTTTGTTTATTTAGTTATTTAATTTTTTACATTGTCTTGACTGTTATTTTACCTTTATTTTTATTGTTAATTTTTAAAATTAATTCCTGGTTTTTCGTACTGCGTTAAGCTACCATGGAAATCTTTTAAATAATACAGGACATACTTAAATTGTCTACAGTTATCTACAACTATTTCCTAGTGGCATGTTATAAAGGAAGAAAGGGGGGGAGATAGTCCAAATGAAACACATATATAAATATGAGAGAGCCAGCATGGTGTAGTGGTTTGAGAACTGGTCTCAGACTCTGGAGACCAGGATTCAAATCCTGGCTTGGCTATGTAAACCCACTGGTGACCTTGTGCAAGTCACACACTCTCTGCCTCAGAGGATGGCAGTGGCAAACCCCCTCTAAAGAACTTGTCAAGAACCGTATGATAGGTTTGCCTTAGGGTCACTATAAGTCAGAAATGCTCGAAGGCACACAGCAACAACTCCCCACCCCACCCCTCTCTTTATATATTCAATCACCATGTCTCCCTTTCCCCTACTTGGAAAAATGATAACTAATCAATATTATTACTGTGAGGTAAAAAAGCAAACAAACAAAAATACACAAGGCTTAATTGGTGACCAACTGTATAATAATAGACCAGACACAAAAAATTAGATGGAATAAAGAGCAAATTAATTAATCTAATAACTATTTAAATTGCTTTGAATTTTGGAAAGTTCAAAGAGTAACCTAGCATGGGATCAGCTGAGGCAGGTGTCATCTTTTGATGTCTTCCTTAGTCTTCCCTGGTCAAGCCCCAAGGGCAAAACCATAGTTGGGTTGTTCCCCATCTGTTCATTTTCTGGAAGACTCAAGTAACACCTCTACAAGTCCTCACTTTCAAAGTGAAGGTCCCGCACCTAAGTCAGCTCCAAGAGTAGACCTCCTCCCCACCCCATGGTCCCAGGGGCTAAGGTGACAGTTCCAGAGCCCTCCTGTTTGCCAAAATGGTGCCAAAGTGTTCACTCTAATGCCTACCTTTCTCCTCCCACTACCTGCCCAGTGACTGCCTATTTATAGAGTCAACCCTATGCCAATTGTCAAAGTCAAACTGATTCAGTGTAGGGTAGGCAAAAAGCCCCAAATAAAAGGAATAAAATTACTTCCTTGCCCTGAAGCAACCAACAATGTTCCATAGCCCATTGGAGGTAGGAGAATGGGTTAAATTTGCGACATGAAAGAAAACAATGGGGGGGTATCCAGGAAGAGTGCTGATAGCAGTTTCTTGTGAGGGTTGAAGGCAAACAAAAGCCTTTTGCAAATGAAAATCAAAAAAGCAAAGGTCTGCATTACCAATCTGAAGATTCAGCCAGAGAATGGTCAAGGAGTCCGAAGGTCTAAGATTCCAGAGAGGCAGAGTGACAAGGCAGTCCAAAGATCAAGAGTTCCAGAAGTGTAAGATAAGTCAGCAGTCTGGGAGTTAAGGTTTCAGGCAAAGGAACAAGGAAAGACAGAGCCAGAGGCTTTCATTATGAAGCTCAGATAATCTCTGACACCAAAGTAGACCTTCTGCAGCTGCTTAAATTACCTAGTTACATGAATTTAACTGAAGCTTTGCTCCAGCATTTTTCATAAAGTCTCCTCAAACACTGAAGGCCCTCCCTTTCTGCTCAACACTGGCTGAAGGTAGGTATTGTCCCTTGATCCTCCTCCATGTCTGGAGGTTCTGCTGCTGGGAGGCTTGGCTGCAGAGCCTCCTGGGAGACCACAGGCTCTGCTGGAGGCTCTGCTGGAGTTGGCAAAGCAGAACTGGGGCCGGGCTGAGGCTCCACAGTTGCAGGCTCAGGTCCCAAAGGAGGTTCTGGCTCATTCTCCAAGTCCTCCTCCAGGCAGGGCATGACAGAGGATGTTCTGTTAAAAACCTCTGCATACATTAGCATCAAAGTGCCTCCATATCTGATGTGATCAACAATTACCCTCCTTCCACTGGGGGCTAGAAAATGCAGTTCCTCCTTCACAGATTTTTGGCTAACATAGGCACACAATTGCAATATGATAAACAATAAATAGAGACATCAATATCCCAAGGGATCACACTGCCAAATGATTGTGTTGAATATCTTATACAGAAAAACAAGGACCAAATGTTTTTAAGAAATGATCATAAATACTTCAGCCTCAAAAATTGTTTTCTGATCCTTTCTAAACTTAAAAAAAACCGCTGGAAGTTTACATATGCTTACTCAGAGGCAAATCTTATTCAGCTTTTGGGTCTTGTTCCGAAGTGTGCATATGGACTATAGCATTATTGTAATTTCCTTCATAGCATGGCTTTCAGATTAAATAATCAGGGCCTGAACAGATCTTGTTCATTATTGTTCTCTTTTAACAGCAGCAGCAACAACAGCTGCTGTTAAAAGAGAACAGTATGGAATTCTGTTAGTTATTATGACTGAGTTTAAGGTGTCTTTTAAAAAATTACTTTAAAAGCACCATGGAACATTTCTATCTGGTAGCCTAATAACAATTCTACCTCACAAATGATAGCCACTTTTAAAGACTTTAACCTGCTCTGAAGAAACTTGCCAAGAAAACCCCATGGCCTTAGAGATGGAGGCCTTAGAGATGGAGTGTGTCCAGAGGAGGGTGACTAAGGAGGATTGTGTCTAGAGAAGGTAAAATGGTGAAGGGTCTGGAAACCATGGGCCTTTACAGACTGCCAGAAATAGTGCAAATTGAGACCACTTTA
>CM034706.1:24064126-24080093 GCA_020142125.1 Phrynosoma platyrhinos
CTTGCGGGATGCTGCAAGTAAGCTCCTTTTTGCTGGAGCAGCTGTCCCCGAGCAGCACTCTCTGGGATCTGCCTGAGAGGAAGGAACAGAACCACTGCAGAGCAGTGCCTCCAATTCCCAACTCCCCCAGGTGATCCAAGAGGATGCTATGATTGATCGTATCAAAACCCACTGAGAGGTTTAAAAGCACCAACAGGGTCACACTACCCCTGTCGATGCTCAGATGTAGGTCGTCGGTCAAGGCAACCATGGCAGTCTCAACTCCAAATCCCATCCTAAAGCCAGTTTGAAATGTTTCTAGATAATCAGTTTCATCGAAGACCACTTGGAGTTGAAGAGCAAGCACCCTCTCAATCACTTTGCTTAAGAATGGTAAAGTTGAGACCAGCCTATAGTTGTTCATCTCCAGGGGGTCCAGGGAAGGTTTTTTTCAGAAGCGTCTTAACTGCCACCTCCTTTAGACAAGATGGAACGTAACCTTCCCTGAGGGATGCATTGATGATGTCCTTAAGAAACGCCATCAAGGCATCCCCCCCAAATGGCCAGCCATGAAGGGCAAGGATCCAGAGGGCAAGTTGTCTTCCTCACCCTACTAAGTAGCTTGTCCACGTCCTCAGTACTCACAGATTGAAATTGATCGAGTAAATTTACATCAATGGAATTGCTGGAAACCTCGTCATTTGTTTCTGTCAAAATACTGGTTTCTAAGTCAGCTCTTATCCAAGAGATTTTATCTGCAAAGAAGTTGTTAAGTGCATCACAGCATGCCGTTGTTGGGTTAAGCAATGGGTTCTCCACAGGTATAACCTGTGTCAGCTCCCTTACCACTCTAAACAGCTCTGTTGGATGAGACTCTGCAGACGTAATACGTGCAGAAGAGAAAGATTTCTGCGCTGCACGTATTGCCTCTCGATAGGCGCAAAGAAAGTTCCTATGACAAGTCTTGCTGGATATGAGCTGAGTTTTTTTGCCAGATGCACTCTAGTTTTTTTCCAGATGCACACCTGCTTCATTTTTCTAAGCTCAGATGTGTACCGTGGCCTACGATTTGAAGCGGGTTGGAAAGGATGCTTGGGAGAGATCGTGTCAATAGCCTTGATAAGACTGGTGTTCCAGGTATTAACCAAAGCTTCAACAGAATCACCAGCATTACCAACCATTAAACCCTCCAAGGCTTTCTGGAATCCTATTGGTTCCATTAGCCTTCGAGGACGGACCATCTTAATAGGTCCACCACCCCTGGTGTGGAAGACTGTAGTCCATAGTTTAGTCTTGATCAGGAAATGATCAATCCATGACAATGCGGCGGTCTTAACAACCTTTGCCCACAGATATTCCTGTTCTGTACTAAAGACCACATCGATTGTATGATCGGCACAATGTGTGGACCCGATGACCAATTGATGTAAGCCCATGTTTGTCATGATTTCCATGAACTTCCATGAAATTGATCTTGAGAGGAATGTTGAAGTCCCCCAGAACTAAAAGTCTGGGCGACTCCAACAGCAACTCTGAGATGAGCTGTGTCAGCTCAGTCAGGGAGTCTGCTAGACAATGGGATGTTCAATATACTAGCAGAATCCCCAAACTATCCTTGGTCCTCAGGTTCAGGTACATACACTCGAAGTGGACCATGTTCCGGACAGGTATCCTAGTCAAGATTAAGTTGTTCTTGTGAACCAGGGCCACACCACCACCACCACCACCACCACTTCCCCTTACCTGCCCACTAATATAATACCCAGCTGGGAGGGCCTATGACCAGGTAACAGCACTATCCTCTCCCAGCCAGGTTTCTGTGAAGCAAGCCAGGTTGGCATCCTCATCTTGGAGAAGATTGTATATAATATGAGTCTTACTTTTAACCGACCTGGCATTGCAGAGGAGCAAGGTAAAGTTCTGTGGAATGGTTGGTATGCTCTCCAACCCAGTCTGGGGAGCAGAGTGAACTGAAAGCAGTATGGCTTTCAAGCAGCGATCCCATTTTCTTTTATAACATCTGTTCACTCTGTATCCACCATACCTCCCCTTTCCCTGAACAACTCTGATTTCTGCTCCCAAATCATTCCCGGCCTCAAATAGCCCAGGAGTCAAAGAAAGCAAACCACCCTCCCCACCAAGATGTTGCTGCGGGTGCTCCAGCTAGTACGAAGACAGGGTGGATTAAACAGAAAAAGCCCTAGCCCAAACCCTGCTTATAACATTAATTCTTCTGCAATGTTCTACACATAATACAGAAAGCTTTTCTACAGGCGCAGATGGCAATGGAAAAAGGGCTAGGTAAATATTAAAAGATCCCCTGCCCAAGCCGCCATAAGGATGATAATTTAGGTGGGCTTTTGGGCCTCTGCCCAGTCTTCCCGCAGCTCCCCGACACTGACGCTGACGCTGCACTCCTGGAGGGGATGGGCAGGCTTCTGGGGCTCTGCCCAGTCTTCCCACAGCCCTCCAATGCTGCCACTGCCACCCCACTGCTAAAGGGGATGGTGCTGGGCGGGCTAAATACTCCCGCCCAGGGCCTCCTCGCTGGCCAGGAGCTTAAACGACAGCTTGGCTTACCATTCTAAAACAAGTTCTTCCATGTGAGGGATGCCTCAACCTCGGAGGTCGAATCTTGGGACTCTTTGCACTGTAGTACAAAAGTCTAGATTGGCTGCAGGGTTCCTTGTGCTAACTTCCATTCTTATCTGACTACAAGCTTTGGAGTTTGAGTTGGGAGGTTCACAGGTTGCCTGGCCAAGGCTACCTAATAACTTCTCCCAATCCACACAAGACTCATGTAAAGAGCAACACCCACACTTTCCTGCAAGTCTGAACTCTGCGGTCTGCAAAAATTCTATACCTCCTTAACCTCTATGTACTGAGGTCTCAGCACACCACTGAAGTTAGTGCACTAAGAACTCAGGAGATGTTGCCTTAGCATTCTCCAGCAATATGTAGCTAAGGTCTCTGTTGGGGAGTTTTAATTAGCTCAATTAATTACTAGGCTGAGCTACAAGCAACCCTCGGGATCTTTGTCTCAATCTGTATACTGAGGTGGGGCGATAAAGGATTGCAGAGACAGGATTCTTTTAATGAATTGTATTTTATTAAATGGATGCATGCATCAAAGCAAACACACACACACACACACACACACACACATGCTAGTTATGGGGCAAAGGAGTGAGGTTTGGAATAGGCAAGGCTTCGCTAATGGGATAATTACCATCAGTGGAGGTGCTCCTCACAGATCTGGTCTCTTGGTTGTATTTTGGAGTGTCTTTGAGGGCAGCGCAAGTTGGAACTAGTAGAGTCAGAGAGACAAGGAGTCCCCCTGCACTCCAAATCCAGCCCAAGAACAAAGAAATTTGAGGGTCTTTTATAGGACAAAACTAGCCTGAGGCAAAGATACATCAAAGGGTCAAAACTTCATGGGAAAAGATCACGTGAGATAGGGTTTCAAAGATGGGGAATGGAGTTGTAAATTAGGTTTCTCCAGCTTGGGTGCAAAATATCCTGCTGTCTCCTAGCCTTCCTGCCTTTAGAGATGTGAATGTTCCTTATCAGCAGCTCCCAAACTATCTGTTTTTCTCTTTCCTTGTATGTGGCCTGTCTTTCTTTGACTCATGGCTACCTTGGCTATGTAACCTGGTAGATAAGCCTCATAGCTCAGAGTCCATTCAGGGCCATAGAAAGGTATCACACACACCACAAAATTGGGAAGGCTTATAATAACCTTGCCTTCACTGCAAGCTATCCAGATGATGTTCTGGATGACTTGGGCTGAATCAGCCACAGAGCATTAATCTGGAAGAAAAAAAATGCAGGGATTTACTCCAGATATTAGCAGAAAATCCAGATATTTGTGTGTGTGCTTGTATACTGCTCTCTATAGCAACATTGGTGTAGGGCCAGAGAGAAGGGCTTTTTGATTGGTGAAACTGGCTGGAATCAACAAGTTTAGTGTGTGTTGCCATGTTTTCCATGGCAGTGTATGTCTAGCCATGAGATTAGCAGCAAGGGATTAGATCAGGCTGCACCCTCTCTCTTCCTTCTGTCTGAATGTCACATTTGTTTGTACTCTTGTTACTCTTACTACTCTTGGTACTCCTCTGACCTTCCCACTCACCTGATCAGCATTGTTCATCTTTGTTCTAACCCTTTTGAATGTCCTCCAGATCATTTGTTTGCTCATTCATATATGTAAAGAGGGAATGGGGGGAGGGGTGTATGAGATCTTTGCATGACTGGTTGAGCAAATGATTGGGGGGAGGATCAGCGGGGGAGGGGGAAGAGTAAGAAGAGTACAAACAAAAATTACACTCAGGCAGAGGAAGAAATACGGGAGAGGTAGGGCACTTTAACACCTCACCACTGATTTTATGGCTGAATTTTGTGTGTGTGTGCATGCCTCTGTGTGTTTACATTTAAAATCCACTCACTCACTCACTGGAGCAGCAAAGGAGGAAAGAGAATTGGATGGGGAGGCATTCAATCAGAGTGGATCCAATAGATTGACAAGCAGATAATAAGGGACATTAGTTGATAGGTTGATGCATGCTGAGAAGGGAAAAGAAGCAAGTTCACCATAGAGAAATGTATAGCTGGTTGTTATATCTGTAAATGTGTGGAGTCACTGTGCAGTCACTATTTATCAGAAAAATGGAAGCTGAGGTCACCCCCACCCTAACCAATTAGTGTAGTTGTACCCTTGGTGTTTTGAAATGTGACACTGAGGAATAAAATGGCCCTGGAATTCTTAGGACTGACAATATCCCTACTATCTCAGGGGTGAGATAGGAAATCCATGGATTTCCAAAGCTTTTGTGCCCATCTCAAGGCCTCAGAGGAGTCAGGGTGAGATTGCCCCAGAAATCCCAAGAAATCCCTGCCACTGGTAATGAAGTGACCAAAAGAAGTGGGGAGAAAGGCAGTAGCACAGATTGTACAATGTCTAGTGCATGTCCTGTTGAAGATACCTTCTTTGCTTTCCACCTAACATTTCCATAGTATGGTCATGACATATCCTAGTATGGAGATGCTTCTTCCTAGACATAGAAAGGTGGCAGGACTTGTTACTGTTCACTGCTGCTACATAGCAGTATGAAGTTTATTTTCTTCTTTCTCAGTGAATGTCACATGCCCCAAACTGAAAAGCATAGTAGGAGAAGACAAAGCATGACTAGCATTGCTTGCAACCCTAGGCCTTTTTATTTATTTAGCCTTTGACCCATAGAGACTACATGGACTACTTTTTTCACATTGCTCAAAAGTAAATAATCCCTCTTTATTGCTTCACCGTGTTGGTGAACTTGTGGCATGTGTGCCCTCTCTGGCATGTGAAACCATTTCTGAGGGCATAGCCATAGGAAGTAGGGGTGGGGCATGCACACTTGGCAGGGCTCCTTCTTGCAGTTCAGTTTTCCTCAGGAGAACTGGGTTGCAGCAAGGAGAGGTTGTGATCCAGTTCTCCAGTGAAAAACTGACAAAAGAAGGGCATGTGTGTGGGCCTTCCAGCCAAAAGCCCCACCCCTTCCAGCCAGAAGCTTTATCCCTTCCAGCTAGAAGGCCACATCTTGCAATGCAATGCTATGGGATTCTAGAAACTGTATTTTTGTAAGGTCTAACTAAGCTATCCATGTTGTTGTTGTTGTTGTGTGCCTCCAAGTTGTTTCCAACTTATGGCAATCTTAAGGTGAATCTATCATGGGGTTTTCTTGGAAAAATTTGTTCAGAGGAGGTTTTCCATTGCCTTCTCCTTAGGCTGAGAGAATGTGACTTGCTCAAGATCTCCCAGTGGGTTTCATGGCTGAGCTGGGATTTCGAGCCCTGGTTTCTAGAGTCACAAGTTCAAACCGTTAGCTCTCTTTGTTCTTGTGCTGTGCCTTCTGTGCTTTATTATGGTTGTTGTTGTTGTTGTGTGCCTCTAAGTCATTTCCAACTTATGGGCCCAGAGTACCCTCCTTCCCTTTCAAGCATTGGTTCCG
The DNA here is from genome assembly GCA_020142125.1 of Phrynosoma platyrhinos. NCBI lineage: Eukaryota > Metazoa > Chordata > Lepidosauria > Squamata > Phrynosomatidae > Phrynosoma > Phrynosoma platyrhinos. The sequence continues at coordinate 24,070,096 of CM034706.1, forward strand.
GGCAAGCTTCATCAGAGGGGGATTTCCATTGCCATCCTTTGAGGCTGAGAGAGCATGACTTGTGTGTGTGGTGTCTTCAAGTCATTTCTGACTTACGGCAACCCTAAGGTGAAACTATCATGGAGTTTTCTTGGCAAGTTTTGTCAGAGGGTTTTTTTGCTATTGCTAGCCTAAGGCTGAGAGAGTGTGCCTTGGAGTTTTCCCCCAGAAGTCCTGCCCCTGGAAGGCAGAAGTCCCTTCCCCAGCACCCAATGTGGGAATGCCACTGAGTTTAGGCACTTGGTCTCTAAAAGGTTCTCCAGCACTGTTCTAGGAGAAGCAATTCTATGTTTATATAGATTTCAGAGCCTTGTTTGTATGTTTTCAAACATCCTGTTTTTTTCTAAACCAGAAATGAACATTTAGGCCATTTAAGTCTTTGCATTTTTATGTAGGGGTCCTTTTTGGAAGTCCATGTAGACCCTAGAGCAGGGGTAGGCAACCTTTCCCCTTTAAGGGCCGAGGGACTTCAGCTCCCAGAATCCCAGGAGCTATTGGTCAACATGGGACTATTGGCCAACATGGCTGAGGCTTCTGGGAGCTGAAGTCCCTCGGCCCTTAAGGGGAAAAGGTTGCCTACCCCTGCTCTAGGGTCTACATGGACTTCCAAAAAGGACCCCTACATAAAAATGCAAAGACTTAAATGGCCTAAATGTTCATTTCTGGTTGGAGTTTTTTATGTTCAACATTAAGCCTGCTTTTGCACTTTCTTCTTTGTTCTTCCTTAGTAGGTGTTTCAAGTCTGTGAGGTTTTCTAAAAGTACTATGGTGTCAGCTAAAAGGGAGAAAGCCATTGATTCATACTGATCATTGATGAGTAATGTAAATCTTCAACTATTTCAGCCTCACATGTGGGGCTCACTAATTATGGTAGTTTTCTTCTCACTGCATCAGTAAATTAATATTCCTTTACAGTAATCTCTTCATATTCAAACATCGCAAAGCTTTGCACAATAATTATGGGAGATGTTGCCCACAAATCCCACTTGTTTTTTTTTTTTTTTCTAGCAGAAAAAATCTGCTACAGCTCAGAATGTTTGAACATCAGGGGAGGAAATAAGCAAATTTCTCATTGACTGATTGTGTCTTCTTATTGGGTTTTCTGACTGAAACCCATTTTTTTGACCCAGGAGTAAATTATTATGGACATACTTTCCACCTGCATTATTAACATGAAGCAATACAAATACTGGATGGACTTCGATAATATACCAAAGTAATTTAATGTAATGTAATCTTAAGATATCCTAGAATGTTGCAGTGAAAGATCTGATAGCTTACATTTCTGATCAAGATATAACTCTATATACTCTACAGACCAAGTTCCTGGAGCTTGCCCAATAGGCAAGGCCAACAGGCATTTTGTAGGGGTATAGTGGAAGAGACAGCAGAAGGTGTCTGCTGAGTTAAAACTCCTTGGTCCCAGACAGTATTATAGGAGAGTTTGTTTGAGTCAAGGCTGTTGGGGGTATTGGGAGTTAGGATGTTTGTATGAAGTGAAAGGGGGAGGCTAACCTGTGTGCTCAGTAGTGTTCTATTGTTCTATTGTGTTTGGTAAACTTGTGTCTGTTGGATGAAGGTTGATAGTTTGTGTGAGCTGAGTGGAGGCTTGCTTGTGTACTTTTTAGTATCCTACTGTTCTTTTGTGTGTAGGTACAGGTCCAGTGCCTGAGCATATGATCTCAGGGGAATGAAGCATCTCTACTGAGAAGAACTGAGACATGGTTGGGAATGGAGCTAGCAGCCACTAGCTCTCTATAAAACTGCAACCTTAGTTCCTGGAGTTCAACTAACAGGCACTGGTAACAGGCATTTTGTGTGGCCATTTAGTGAGAGAATTTTGAGGGGGAGGCTTGGAGTTCTGTTTCAGTACCTTCTTAAGTCAACTAAATACAGATGGCAAAGGAGTTGCTGCAGTCACCTGCAATAGCTGTGGTATGTTTATTTTCCTGCCAGATGATGTGAGTAGCTATACCAGCAGCAAATGCAAATTAGTTGCCCTGCTGGAAGAGAAGATCCAGCATCTTGAGACTCATGTATCAACTCTTCAGAATATAATGAAGCATGAGGTTTTCTTGGACAGAGGATAACGAGGATGAGAAACACATAGGGGATGTCTCTAAGAAGGTCAGTTCCCAAACAAAAGAGGTAGACATTTGGAGGAATGTGATACATAGAAGGAGAAGGGCCAGGGATCATTATGTGAGTTTGGAGCTACAGAATCAACCCAGAGTTCTCTCCCTTATGTGTGATGACAAGGAACAGGAAGAGCAACAGTGTTAGTCATCAGAAAATGTACAGGTGACCTTGAAAGATTGAGAGCATGGAGTGGCCTCTGCCAATGCTCAGAGAAGATGTGTGGTGGTGGTAGAGCACTCCCTGCTGAAGGAAACAGAGGCAGTAGTTTGGAGACCTAACAGGATATCTCGAGAGGTATGATAACTCCCTGAGGCAAAAATCTGAACCATAACAAAGAGGCTGATAAGACTTGTCAAGCCCACAGATCATTACCCTTCCTTTAAGTTCATGTCAGAACCAATGACTTTTCAAGGCATAGCCTTCAAGATGTCACAAGCATTTATGAGATTCTGGATAGAAAGCTGGAGCACCTTGATGCAAACTAACTTTTCTTGTTTTGTAGTTCTGTGATGAACGGCACCCCAAAACAGTGGAAGCAGTAAGATAAATTTATGTCCTTAACCTTCAAACAACCCTTCTTCAGGGCCAATTCTGTTCCAGGAAATGAAAGTTCCACATATCATAAACAAGTCAACCACACAAAACACAAGAGACTCTCTGAATTATTGAATGTTAAAATCAGTATCAAATATACAGTGAATTCTATCTACATTAAAACACATAGCATTTGTTCAGTGCCATACATTTTCAAGACACTCTACAAGGACTGACAAACTTATCCCTCTAATTCCCCTGAGTAATATATACTCTCCCCATTTTATAGTATTCAAAAGAAAAGAGAAGAACAGAAATTACACAAAAGTTTCTGAAGGCCAATATACTCAACTATGGACAAATGGAGGATTTTAATTTAAGGTGCTCTTAGACGACATCTTGTTCAACTTTTTGTCTTTTTGGCAGAAACTCTTAACATTTTTAAAAATGCATTACTTGGAAAAGTTCCTTTGAGACAACAAAAAATTGTAGTTTTGTGAGACATTTACCCTTCTCTGTCAGAGAACTCTGGTGCCAGAACAAGCTATAATTCCCAGAATTTCATAGCACTGAGATATGGCAACTAAAGTAGTGTCAAATTGGATTAATTTTGCAGTGCAGATGCAGCCCAAATGTTTCAATTAATGGTTTAATTAATATGCTTTTATATTGCTAAAATCATTCTTTCCTGATTCATTTTTTAGAATGTTTAAATTGATTTGTTTTACCCTATCCTGAGATAGAATATACATAGTTAAATAAATAAATGAATGTATCTTTCCCTTTTTTCAGTTACATATGTTTGTTCTGTTATGTATCTTTGACCCTTTCATTGGACAATCTTATTATTCCTGCCTGGGTTGGGGGCAGAGTTAGAACTTGTAAGAAGACTATCTAAAGAGATGTGGTGAGGGATAATTTGTTCATTTAAATATTTGTATTCCACCTCCTATCTAAAGATATTAGAATGTTACTAGCCCAAACAGACCCCTTTGACTCTGGAAGGGATGCTTTGTCACATAGATCTGGAAAAAGAACTCCAATGTGATTTAGCCAGGAAGTGCTAAGGGCATGTAGACAGAAAGGTATCATTTGAAATTCAAATATATTCTTTCAGTTTCAGATGCATAGATGGCTCTTTCACTTGTCAGCCATTTGGAAATCAAAGGGACAGACCATCCACATTTTGCCATTTCTTTGTTTTAGGATGGCTACATTTCATTGCCTTGGTTCCAGAGGCCTGATCTTTCTCACTCCTGGAAAATTTCCATCCCAAGATTCCTAAAGGCCTGCTTCTAAACCTGAAAAGTATAAAAAGGAGCTGTTTGTCTTCAGTTTTGAGTGAAATTAGGCAGTCATGCTGTTGGATTTCCTCTTAAATTAGCTTTTAGTTATTAGTTTTTCCACCATGGTGGCAACTTGAGTCAATTTTCCCTGCAATCTTCCCTCTGATTTGGAATCTTGGCTTCTGGATTCAGGTAAAGCATCGCATTAACCCGAAACTCACTATCCAGTTTAACCTACCTTATTTTGTTAGCTCTTGTATGAGTGTGTGAATGTGTGATGTTGTGGGAATGTTGTAAGCCCTTTGCTATATCAATAAAACTACATTTGGGCTTTGCACTCTGGAGTTCTAGTGTTTGGACTTGGTATAAAAAGGTAAAAGATCCCAATTTTTTAAAGTCACCAAAAGCCTTGTCACTGCTCCCTTGAAATAATGCACTAATTCCCCTGTCAAAGTCAATTGTGGAGCAAGTTAGGTAACAAGGATACTGTACAATGCTATAAATCGGTGTAATTTAGACAGTATAAAAATAAAATGATTTTAAAAGCTAAAAACAATTCAAACATAAATTTATTTTAAAATGCTAACAACATGTTAAATGAGTTAAATATACAGATTAAAATAGCTTCACCTAGTCCAAAATAATGTAAAAGGGGGATTATGTGAAACCATTTAGGTACCAAATGCTTAAGTGAACAGCCACATTTTATTTTGGTGCCAATCATGTATCTGAGAAGGCCCTCTTTTGTATCATCCCATATTGGGGCTGGTTGGAATGGAACGGGGATTGTATTTATGTACATTTTAATTGTTGTAAGCCACCCCGATTGCTCTACAGAGGGGTGGGGTAAAATTATTATTATTATCATCATCATCATCATCATCATCATCATCATCATACTCTCACACTGACTCACCTTTACAAGGACAGTCCTGATTAATCTTCTCTCATCACACTTTTTCATCTGCTTTTAAAATATCCCTGCTTCTCTTTCTTCTTCTCATTTCCTCCCATTGTTTTCAGTTTACTACAATTGCTGCAAATGGAGTTCAAAGTGCAAATATAGTCTGAACTCAATTAATGCCAGAGTACAGGGGTGAGGAGGGGTGGAATCTTTCCCTTCCCAGTAGGCTCAGGCAAAAGCAAACTGTTGCAGTGTCTCCTAGCTTGTGTGTTTTTCATTTTGTCATCTTGACCACACTCTAATGTTGCTTGGCCATATGTGTTTTCATTTGTCACATGTTGGAGGCAATGTCTTCCCCCAGTATTGCTCTTACTGATGGGATATAGAGGAGGGGTCCTCCAGCAGATCTCACATCTTGGGCAGGCATATACATGGAGATGCATTCCTTCAAGTATCAAGATCCCAAGCCATTTAGGAGTTTAAATATCATTATCAGTACCTGGGATGTAAAGCAGATGCATTCTGTCATACAGTGCAAATCCTTGAACTATGGTACTCACTGCAAATTGCTAGATTCTTTGTACTCCAAGCATAAGATGATGTGGATGTAGTAAGTTTTTTTAAACATAAAATATGGCTGTTCTGCATCACTAAACTTTTGAAAGAACCCATATCCACTTTACTTTATTTTATTTTATTATATTCAAATGTCTGCAAAGATTCTAGCATCACAACATCCCAGCTCTCAAATCATCTTTCTTCCCTCAAACTTTAGCCCTTTTTATCCTAACAAACAAACCAGTCATTGTACATTGGGGCAGTCACTTCTGTTTGTTTCGGAGCATCCAAATGGAGACCCATGCAGCTCCTTTGTGTTTCTTACATTTGAAAGCCATGTATTTTAAGAGAGAGAATATAATTGACTTTCACAATCCTAGTCAGTGATGTTTCATTGTAATAATATTTCTAATGTTACTTCTATTAACAAAGTAGATACGATTTTTGCTTTGTTCATATTGTCATCTGCTTATGGTATCTCCTTTTAGGAATATCATATACCAGGCTCCTGTTGTATCCTGCTGCTGGTAAGAGAGAATGCCAAGGAATAAATTAAAACCAATGGCATGATGGGAAAAATAAAAATAAAAGAGGAATACTTAGAACACCAGTTGTATTGACTGCAGGGCTTCATTCAGGTGGAAAAAGTGCAGGATCAAAATGACACATAGAGTCATTCTGGCATCCCCTCCTCTATGTGTGCTGGTGAAGTTAAAATGTTTAATTGAGTTCCCCTTTCAAGAGCGGATTGCCACTCTGCATCCTTGGAAAACACTGCAAACCATATGCATCCACAAGCCTTTAATTTCTTATGGTATCTCTATGGCCAATTATATCTTTCTCTTATTTGGATAGGCAACCAGGAAGTCTCACAGTAGAATCCAGGGCAGCATCTTCTCCATTTACATAAAAGGAAGGGGAGTGTATTAGTTCAGGAAGGAAGAGATCATATCCAAAATCTTACATCATGCTTACATAATGTAAATCAGGGGTCAGCGCGTGGGGGCCACTCAGTCCTACCACAATACCAGACACGTCTGTTCTAGGCAGAATTCAAAATCCTGGCTATGATCTTTGAAGCCCTGTAAAACTTGGAGAGAGAGAGATAGAGATACTTTTTTGTTGCCTCTAAATTTAGGTGCATTCACCACTGAAGCTGAGTGGGGTCTGCAGGAGAGGGGTAGAATGAATTTTCCCAGTAATTGTATGCTCGTATAAAGAAGATATGTAACATATTTTGGCTTGACAAAAGAGTTGGACATGACAACTGTTCCACTGGTATCAATCAATACAACTGATTGTATTTTTTGGACTTTTCCTGGGTGGATGACTATGGGTACTGTCACAATGACTATTGCATTACAATATTTACACTACTGGGGGTAAACCAAATTTCCTTTTTTGTGAAAGGTTATGCCATGCCATTGGGGAAATCACTAGCTTTATTAAACAATTTCATACAGCGAGGACTTCTCTCCTTCTTGTCATCTATATCCAACTGATAGTGAACTTACAACCCAAGGATAAGCTAATATAGCTGTCAGCCAGCATGAGGAAGAAAGTAGTTGCATAGAAGCAGTCACAGGCGGATCCCTACAGAGTTCTCTATGAATCACATTGCTTTGCCCTGCCATTGAAGGCAACAGTTCAAAGTTCTGTGGACCAATCTGTACATCAATTTGTATTCACATTCCAAGGCAAAGTGAGCCTTAATATTACATTTCTTATGTGAAGTCGTAGGCTTTCATGGCCGGCATCCATAGGTTTTTTGTGGTTTTTTTTCGGGCTGTGTGGCCATGTTCTAGAAGAGTTTCTTTCTGACGTTTCGCCAGCATCTATGGCTAGCATCTTCAGAGATGCTCTCTGAAGATGCTAGCCATAGATGCTGGCGAAACGTCAGAAAGAAACTCTTCTAGAACATGGCCACACAGCCCGAAAAAAAACCACAAAAAACCTATTACATTTCTTGTTGTGCTAAAGAGGTGATTGTAACACTGTTCTTGTTAGCCACCCAAGCATGATACCTTTTATGTCCTCTCCAGCCAAAGCTAGATTTGATGAGTTCTCAGAAATCCCTCTCCCATCCTGTCATTCATCAACAGAGAGAGATGGATCCCGTTTTAGGGTCACCTCCCTTTACAGACAGGGCCCCATCTCAAGGTCAGGATAATAAGGAAAGAGTGAGCTCAGGGAAAGAATATAATCATTTATTTCCACCTACGCAATCTGAAATTTCCTCAAGGCCTATACCATACTGGGCTCACAAATTGCTAAATAAGTCAATGAAAATTTCAGTTGCTATGTCTGGTATATTTCTCCTACTTGTGTAATATTTACTGTTGCTGTTTGTTAAGCTCTCAAATTCAATAATAGAAAGAGAACTTTGATTCCAAGCATATTGTAAGCATGCTAATTATTCATTTCAGAGGTCAGAATCTTGTGAGTGACATACATAGGTATAAAATGTGCTATGCATGCAAAGTTACTTTTTTTTGGAGCAGCACAATGATCACATTTAGCTGACCATAAATTGCCATAAGCAACGTTGAATATCTGGGACCATTGCACATGAGGTAATACATTCGTGTACACAGAGTATACCTGTGTACACAAATGCATTACCTCTGTGCATTGCCTTTGTGCATTGTAATTATGCAATGTTTTTCAGCCATGCACATTGGCTATTGATCAATATGATATGCAGCATGTTGATATTCAGAACAGGTGTTATATAACTACAAACAGATATTTGCACTGCTGACGTGATGTATGATCTCAACCTGAATTCTGCAATATGAAAAGAGATGGAAAAATATTTGGGAGAAAATGATTGAAAAATATGTTTATTTCAAGGGGCAAGAAACCCTGATGAGTATTATCTGGATTGTTAAGATTCCCTGCAATTCAAGGCTTATTCTGCACAAAATTCACATGTGGTTGATTTACACAGAGAACAACTCTGTCTGCAGAGGAAACAGCATTAAAATATAATTTTCTGCACATAAAATACAATTTGATGCACACAAAATACTATTTTCCATGCAAAACTACCACACACAAACTTTATATATAAGTCCCAAATTGTGAAGAGATTTCAAAAACTGTGCAGTTTACAAAGACCTTTTTTTTTTTTTTTTTTTTTGCAGCAGAAAGAAAATTATTTGTTGTTTCCTTTGAGAAGAGACTTAGGGCCAATGGAGATGGCCCATTTGGGGAGCGGCTGATCAGGGCCACAGCAACCCCATGCCGTGGCCCCAATCCTTCCTTTTGCTGCCCCTAAAATTGCTCTTCTGTGCCCTTTCGGCACAGTGTGTCTGCACACTGCAGTGAAAGGATGTCCTGACGCCGGGCACTGTGCATATGGTCACGTAGCATCAGGACGGTGTCAGGGTGGGGTTGGGGCAGCTGGCATGAGGCTGCTCCACCCCAACTCTACCCCCAGGCCAGCCCTTTGGGTTGGTCTGCAACAGCCCTTTAGTGAAGAATTACTGGCCAGGACTAGACTGGCAATTCTTTCCCAGGACATTTTCATTTGCTCCCTCCAGACTGCATTTAAAAGAGCATTAAAGCCATATCTCTTCTATCAGACCTACCCAGTCAGTTTTAAATTATAACTTTTTAATTGCTTATGTACCCTTATGAGCGATGCAGTGGCTTAGTGGTTAAGATGCCAATTCTGATGATCAGAAGGTTGGAAGTCTGAAGCCTGAGTACTGCATGATGGGGTGAGCTCCCATCACTAATCCCAGCTTTTGCCAACCTAGCAGTTTGAAAGCATGCAAATGCAAGTAGATAATAGGTATCACTTTGGTGGGAAGGTGCAGACATGCAGGCCACATGACCACCAGAGCAGTCCTTTTCCAATGCTGGCTCTTTGGCTTAGTAATGATAATGAGCACTGCCTCCTACAATCAGTTAAAACTAGACATTAATGTCAAGGGATGACGTTTATCTTTACCTTTACCCTATGAGTGTATTTTAATGATTTTATAATACTTTATTTCTCCTGTGGCTTTATATGTTTTTAAATGTGTTTTGTATTTTAACATGTTGTACCCTGCCTCAAGCCTTGAGGAGAGGTGGGGAAATTAATAATAATAATAATAATAATAATAATAATAATAATAATAATAATTCCTCTAGGGTGTGTTCAGGTTGGAATCTTCACAGCAGCTACACTTGCAGTCTGAAATCAAAGTGCTGGTGATGACATTTAAAGCCACAAATTGAGGGGGACCTCCACTGTGTTTTATCAGTTGGGTCAATATATTGTCATATCATAGAATCATAGGTCTCATTCACACTACAATTTAACCTGGTTTGAAAACTGGGTTATAGGTGTCATGTTCACACTTGAATTGATTACACTTGTGAGTGTGTTCAGGATTAATTGGCATTAGCCCACCTGAACTGTTCTTTTGAATCCAGATCTTTTATTGCATCTTTTGAAAAGATGCAGGTTGCCACAAATGTGAACTCACTGCTGATCACATTCAGGGGACCCAGGAGGGAGGGGCAATGGGCAGAGGGTGGGCAGA
>CM034706.1:24080193-24098873 GCA_020142125.1 Phrynosoma platyrhinos
CCCCCCCCCATTAACCCATGCAAATGCAACAGTGTGCAGAAGCTGTCAAAGTTTTTTTAAAACAAACAAACAAACAACAAAAAAGCCACACTATGCCCCCCAGGAGCCCTCCCTGATTTCCCTGACCTCTAGCCTACAGGAAAAAGGTAAAGAATTAACTGGCAGAAGCAGAAAACAGCTACACAATAGTTTGAAAGAACCACTTGACAGTATGGCAAATTTGAAATCATGGAACCGCAATTGCTGAGAGGGGGAAAAAGAATAGCGGTTTACCAACCCTGTGGGATGGGTATGTTCCTCCCCTCTGTCCACCCTCTGCCCATTGCCCCTCCCTCCTGGGTGCCAGGTCTGATCACCATATTGAAATTTAAATGTGAACTTTAATGTGAACACGAAAAATTTGATCGTAGCAAGCAATGGTCTGAACATGTATTTGGTGTTGAATCGCTCCATCGATACAAAATGATCCAGTTCAAAAATCAGTTTAACACATAGTGTGAATAAGGCCATAGAATCATAGAACCATATTGTCTTTTTCTGCAATACTTTAGAAACCCCACTGGCACCAGCTCTGGTTTCTTTCCAGCACCACATAAAAATATGTCTTTTGAATAACTTCATGGTCCTAAGTGATTTTATACAAATCTTCACATATGTGTATTTGTGAGCTGTCTTAAACTATTTTAAGTGCTTTTAAACAATTTTGCTTTAACTTTTCTAACATTTAGTGTGTTGTTGTGTGTCTTCAAGTAATTTTTGACATATGGTGACCTTAAGTCAAACCTATCATGGTGTTTTTTTGACAAGATTTGTTCAGAGCATGGGTGGCATTGTCTTTCTCTGAGGCTGGGAGAGAGTGTCATATCCAAAAAGGTATGGATCTGCCAGAATAAAGGATATGAGGGAATGATGATAATTGAGGTGTTGATATATCGATATAGAGAAATAGAGATGAATCAGAAGGGAACAATTATCTGAATGATATGCAATCGGGAGAACAGATGGGCTATAAGAAGGTTGTTTATAACTTTATTTACTTCCTAAGACCAACCTTTGATGGCCAGTGAACCTTTGATGCCCCTTCCTGGGGCATTGAAAGAGGTAGAAGAGGATGGGGGAAACAGACATTTGAAATGTAAAGTCATAGGCTTTCATGGCCGGTATCCATAGTTTTTTGTGGGTTTTTTTGGGCTGTGTGGCCATGGAGTGATTCCCATGTAAACTGTGTATTGTTCTGTTGTTGATTGTGTATTGTTCTGTTGTTGATGGCAGTGCATTCTGACTTGATAGTTGTTGGCATGGTCCAGAATTTCAGTGTTTCCAAATAATATTTTATGCCTAGGATGGTTTATAACGTGTTCTGCTTCTGCTGATTTTTCAGCCTGACCCAGTCTGCAGTGTCTCTCATGTTCTTTGATTTATGTTTGAACACTGCATTTGGTGGTCCCTATGTAAACTTGTCCGCAGCTGCATGGTATGTGGTAAACTCCTGCGGCATGAGAGGGTCTCTTCTCTCCTTTGCTGAGTGAAGCATTTGCTGGATTTTCTTGGTTCGTTAGTAAAACATTTGGAAGTTGTGTTTTCTCACCAGTTTCACTATTCTGTCTGTGACTTTGATGTAAGGTAAAAATACCTTCTCTTTGAGTGGTTCTTTGTCTTCCTCTGAGTTTTCCTTGGTCTGGCAGTCCTTCTGATGTCTGAGCTGGAGTATCCATTCACCATTAGGCTACCAAATAGAAATGTTCTATAGTGCTTAAGTAATTTTTTAAAAGACACCTTAAATTCAGTCATAATAATTAACAGAATTCCATACTGTACTGTTGCTGTTGTTGCTGCTGCTGTTAAAAGAGAGCAATAATGAACAAGATCTGTTCAGGCCTCTTCAAATATTTAAACAGGGATAAACATTGGTTCAGTTTGCAGATGACCAGGACACACAAGAATGGCAATGTTCCTTCCTTTTCTTTTTCCACTGTGAATTGGATGTTTGGGTGGATGTTGTTCAGATGGTTAAGAAACACAGTCAGATCTTCTTCTCCATGCCTCCTGATGGTGAAAGTGTCATTCACATGTCAGAACCATGTTGTGGGCTTTTTTGGTGCTGTTTCCAGGGCTTGATTTTCAAAGTGTTCCATGTAAAAGTTAGCTATCATAGGGCTCAGAGGGATTACCATGGCTACCCCATCCTTTTGCTCCTAGAATCCATTGTCCCACTGGAAATATCTTGTGGTGAGGCATATTCAAACAGAGTTATGATGTCTTCTGAAAAAAATTGTTAGATAAGCACCATGGTGTCCATTATGGGGACTTTGGTGAACAAGGAGACCACATCAAAGCTGATTAGTATCTCTCTGTATTTAAGTTTGAGGTTATTGATTTTTTTTCTAGTAAGCTGAGTCCTTGATGTAGTGGGGGTTTTGTCCTATATGGGTTTGTAATTGTATGGCCAGAAACTTGGCCAAGTCATATGTGGGGGATCTAATTACATTCATTATCAGTGAAAGTGGAATGGAATCCTTATGGATCTTGAAAGAATCTTTTGATGTATCCCAAGGCTCTCGCATTGTGAGTCGGGAAAGGAGAGGGCTAGAAGAGAAAGGGTTTTAAAGGGTGTATTGTTCTCGGGAAACTTAGGGGGGTTGCAGACTGCCAGAAATAGTGCAAATTGAGTTCACTTTTAGGGTTAGGGTTAGGGTTAGGGAATCATGGGAACTGTATTTTATTGTGGCATCAGAGCTCTCTGACAGAGAAGGCTCAATGTCTCAGAACAAAAACAATCTCCATGATTCCCTAACACTAACACTAACCCTAAAAGTGGACTGAATTTGCACTATTTCTGGCAGTCTGCAACCCCCTTAAGTTTGAACACTAACTTGCCTGTAGCAACCTCTGTTTTGAAGTCCAGAATAAATTGTTAGTTAAACTCACTACAATGTTTTCTTGCTCTCCAAATCTTGGTCAGCTGAAACCAACAGAGAGTGACCAGTCTAAGGTCACCCACTGGTTTTCCATGGCCCAGAGAGATTTTTAAAAATATTTTATTGTTTAAAACAGTATCAAAACAGTAATAAAATAAAAATAGATAATTACAACATATTCTCTAACTTACCCAAAACCATCCCCCAAATAAATAATACTGTTAAATTACAAAGATGACATAATTCCTTAAGAGAAAGCCACAAAAAATGTATCTATTTAAAACTAAGCTTTCTATCTTCCATATAATCAGTCTAAATGATATGAAATTTTAAATTAAAATTCCTTTTCTAACAATTTTTTTTTATAACTTGGATGTTAATTTGGATTTGTCTTCTATTAATATCTTATCTATTTCATTCCTCTCAATATAAAGGCCTGGATTTTTTTGATCAGATTTAAATATTTCCATTAGCCAATGGTGTAAGAGCCAATGTGTTTTCTATTCTAAAATTTGGATGTCTTTTATGTCTCTTAGTTCTAGGTTACCATCATTTGTCTTTTTTATGATGTGATCATATCTTAACCAGGATTCTGTTGATTTCTGTCTACCAAGCATTGCTTCCTTTGAAGAAACTCAACCAGGGATCCCATGATAAAAAGCTGCTCTTATATTTGACCATGTTTTCAGCAGGGCTTTTCTCAATAGGTGGTTTTTGAAGTCTTTATGAATTTGCAATTTATCATACCACAGATATGTGTGCCACCCATATCTGAGGTTAAAGCTCTCTAGGTCTAAAAAGATGGATCTCTTCTGGCAGGCCTTTCCTGACTAATTTTCCCAGTCTTAAGAGCCTGCCCAACTGCATCTCCTCCCCCCCCCCATTCTAGCCACTACTACAGCTGTTATTGTTGATGTTACTGTGGCATTTTGCCTTAATTTTAAATACTGTTTTTAATTGATAGTTGATGAGTGTTTAATGACTTTTTAAGGAGTGGGAGGGGGTGGGTTTCGGGATTGATCTTATTGTGTTGTATTTTTATGTTGGAAGCTGACCTGATTGCTATGCAGAGGGGAGGGGTATAAATAAAATTCTTATTCTTATTCTTCTTATTATGAAGCTTTATCCAGTCCTGTAACGAGATTACACATTAGGTTGAAAATACAATAGGTCCAGAAAACCACAGCCACCATTCTCTTTTTGATCAATTAGGGTTTTTCATTTGGTTCTGGGTTTTTTCATTTCTTCATTTTCCAAATCATAAATGGTTTTCAATTTATGATAACAGGTAAATTAGAGAAAAGAAAATTAATTCTGGGAAGAATTGACATTTTAACCATTGCAATTCTTCCATAAAATAATTAAAGTTTTACCCATTTTATCATATCTTCTCTGATTTTTTTACAAATCTTCCCAGAATTGTAATTAGACAGGTCAGTATTTCTATTAGATATTTCTATTAGATATGTAGATTTTACTATCTTACCTTGTGTTTTTTCATGAAGCACTGTTTCTACTTTTGGGACCATGTTTTTAGTGATTATATTGGATATCTGCTTAAAGCCAGTGAGTTTCTCAAATTTATCCAGGATTGCTAATAGTTGTTCAATACTTTCTAAAGGGTTTTCTAGAAAGACCACTAGGTCATCAGCATAGAATCTGAGTTTAAATTCAGACCCCTTAATTCTAGTCCCTTCTATGGAATGATCTTGTCTAACTCTGTTGTTAAGAAGTTCCATGACAATAATAAATATTAACGGCAAGAGAAGACATCTTTGCATAACCCCAAATTGAATTTTGAAGTCTCTGTTTTTTTCACCATTTATTACAAGATGAGCCTTTTGTTCATTATAGATATTCTTTATCCAGCATATTAACTTCTCATCAAATTTTAATTTTTCAAGAATCAAAAACATAGACTCCCATTTGACAGTGTCAAAGGCTTTTCCTGCATCTATAAGTAGCATAGCAAGTTTGGTGTTGTTTTTTTTTTTTTTTTGGTAGTATTCTATTATATCTTTGATGATTCTAGTGTTATGTTTCATATGCCTTTGTGAAAGAAAACCTGTTTGATCTTCATGGATGTTTTTCTTTAGTATTTCCTTTAATCTAGTAGTCATTAAAGATGTATAAATTTTATAATCTATGTTCATAAGAGATACAGGTTTATAGTTTGTCTTTCCCTTCTTTTGGAATTAGGATTAGATTAGTTGATTTCCATGATTCTGGAATTCTGTCTTTATATAAAGCATTAAGCATTTCTTTCATAGGATTTAAGAGTATATCTCCTAACTTTTTGGAATATTTGATGGTATATCCACCTGGACTGGGGAATTTCCCTAATTTAAAGTTCTTAATGGCCATTTAAATTTCTGTGATAGTTATATCTTGGTTTAATTTAGGATTTCAAGACATATTTCACAAATTATCAAGAAAGTATTCTAGCAGTCCTTTGTTGTATTATTTGTTTCTTTCTTATATAATTTTGGGTAAAATTTGTGAAATTTATTTTTGATATCTTCTTGGGTTGTTGCTTTCCCTCATTATCTTCAATTATTGTGATAACTTTCCTATCTTTTTCCTTTTTCAGTTTATTGATGAGCCATTTTCCTGACTTAGTGAATTCAAAATAATTTTGTTTTGCTTTTTGATGTTTCAACTCAGTAAGTATGGTTTCCATCTTTTTTGTAGAAATTTTATTTTGTTGCTACATATTTTAGAATTTGGTGAATTTTTAAATTCATCTTCCATTGTTCTACGTTTGATTTCCAATTTTAAATTTCCTGTTGTTAAGCTTTCTTTATCTCTGCACATCTTTTTATGTATAGCCCTTTTATTATTGCTTTATGTGCACCTCAAAAGACTTTAGGTTGAATATGTTCTGTTCTATTTTCTGTCAAATATAGAAATTATCATCAGAAAGTAAGTCAGAGTTGAATTGCCAATTAAATTGTCTAGTTCCTGTTTTGAGTTCCAATGTGATGGATTGTGATTCATGTCAATTTTGGGAAGTACTGTCATTAGGATATAATGACGTTGATGCAAGGAACATATCAATATTGGAGAGTGATGAGCATTGTAATGAATGAAATGAATATCCTGTTGAATTTGGATATAAAGATGTCCAAACATCTTTGAGGTCTAAATTGTCTTTTCATTCAAAGAAGTAATTTGGTAATTTCTCTTGATTTTTTGTTTTATTTTGTAAAGATCTGTTAATTTGTGCATTAATTACCAAGTTCCAGTCTCCCATAATCAATATCTTCAACCGATAAAAAACTAGGCTGGTGGCGACCTCCCAGAATGCCCTGCTGGAGGAGATCCATCACATAACCAGCTTAGATGGCTTTTTAAAAGCCATCATCTTTTCTGGCAGGCCTACCCGGAATAGACTACTGATCTCCCTCCCATCAGATACCCCCCACTTTCTCACTGCATCCTAGAGAGCTAATGTTTTAATGTTTTAATCTATGTTGTGTTTCTAACTGACATGTTTATTTAATATATTTTTATTAGGGTTCCATTCTATTATAACGTTGTTTATTGTTTATCCTGGGGTAGTTTTACTCAATTTATTTTAGTTGTAAGCTGCCTTGATTGCTCTGCAAAAGATGGGGTATAAATATTATTATTATTATTATTATTATTATTATTATTATGTCTTTTCAAGGTTTTGAAGAATTTTAATTTATTATCTATATAGCCCAACTACTAATACTTTAAAATTAACAAATTTATCTTATATTCTATATAGTGCCCTTCATTATCTTTGAATAGTTCTTTTATAGGATAGTTGTTGTTTATATATAATGCAACCCCAGCTTTCCTTTTTTTTGTTGGAATGAGTGGAAGAGTTGTATAAGTAGATTGTGCATTTTTTTATCTTGATTTCTTGTAAACAAAGTATGTCATAATTTTTTTCTCCAAATAAAGAAATATTTATTCGTTTTATAAACTAAATTTATTCCTTTAACATTAGACGAGCAGGAATGTATTATTTTATTCATAAGTATTAACTAAGATTTTAACTATAGAACAGAAGAGTAAGAAAAATTAAGGTGGAGGAAGAATGAGGGGAAACAAAGATAAAGTAGGCAATTATCTGTTGTGGTGTTCATCAGAATTCTTCAGCAGTGATGTTTTCTTCCACCTCCATTTCTTCTTCCTCCCTATTCTCCTTGTCCTCCTCTTCATCTAAATGTACACTATCCTCTTTCTCTGCTGTTTCACACTGCCTTTTCCCTTCCTTCCATCAAAAATGAATTTGATTTATCTTTTTTATTGCATTTATCAGATTTTCCTTGCACACATTCCTTATTTTTTTTTGTCCCTTTGAAGTCTTTTAATAATTCTTCAGCTTTAATTTTAGAGTTAATTCCATATCTTTTTTTGTTTTGTTTGTAGCTGAACAGGACATCTTCAAGTTGATCCCACAAGTATCTTATGTTATGCTTATTTAGAAGTTGGGTGAGTTGTTTGTAATACTGTCTTTTTTTTTAGTATTGTGGCTATTATGTGCTTAAAGATCCCTATTATTTTACCATCAATCTGAAATTTGTGTTTGTAACTCCTTTTAATATTTTGTCCCAAATTCTGCATCTTGCCACACAGATTACAATGTCTCTGGAGAGGTTCTTTTCCTTAGCAGTTAAAGAGTTGATCCTAAATCGTTTATCTATTTCAACTTCCAAGTATTCTTCAGTTATTTCTAGAAAGTTGGCTAATGGTGGGATTATTGTGGAATACAGAACTTCATAAGATGTTTCTATGATGCCTCTAAATTTCAGGCATTTTCCTCTATATCTTAATTCTTGTAAAGGGATAGATTTTTTTATTCTTTGTTGGTCTTCTAAGTGTTTAGTAGTGTCTTCTAATTTCTCAGTTTTCTTTTTTTTTTTTACCTCAAATCTCCTTTTAAAGAACTCATTTCATTTTCTATTGCTTCTATAGCTTTTATGAATTTGTCAAGTCCCTTATTTAGGTTATCATTCAGTTCTTTCATGTGATATTTAATTTTTGTTTTATTTCCTTTTGGAAGTTTCTAACTTCTTCCAGGAATCTGTATTTGAAGAGAGTCTTGTTGCTTAGGTGGCATCTCTAATGATCACCTTCTGGCTGATGCTGCTGTTCAGGCTTTGGCAGTTTGCAGCCTGGTAGCTAATGACATACCTTCTGAGTCTGAAGTATGAGTTTGCTTTCCTTATGTCTTATCCTGTGTATAATAAAATAGTTTAATGAAACAGAAAAGTAGTTGTGTTATTGTTTATCATTATTAGTATTCATTATCAATCAACTTAATTTTAATGGTCACAATAGTCACAATGTACTCAAAATTAGAGCCACAAAATCTATATCCAAGCTATATTGAGCTTCTTAGTTTGGTTAACCATATATAGATTTTAAAAGTTTGACATTTATAATTCTTTTCAGTTAAGGTCTTCAAATTATAACAATATATATTGGATTAGAGTACAATAAGGACATTGTTGTTCTTAAATAGCAGCTGGTAGAATTTTGAATTATTTTAAGTAATTCATGTACTAATCACATTTATCTAATAGTCTATAGAACCCTATAATCCCAGTTAATCAAAGTAAAAGTTAGAGAAAGGAGAGAAAAGCAATAATAGTAAGGTTTAGAAAGTTTTATCTTCTATCATCTATAATACAAGCAAATTATCCCCTAATCAAGTAAGTCACAAATATTAGTACAAAGATGTACTGTAAGCTAATTTGTCAATGTTTCATAATGTATTTGTACAGTAAGTAGTATTAGGAAAATCTATGAATTTCTAATTCATCAGACAAGTTATAGAACTGCACTTGTCCCTCCACATTTGTGGCTTTGACTTTTGCGGATTTGATTATTCATGGGTTTGATTAATACATTCTCTCTAGGAATATCTAGGTCCTCCAGCACAATTCTGTGGACAACTTTAACCAAAAGTTGCACTGAAGGACCTAGAGATTCCTAGAAAGAACACTCCACTAGGCATTTGTAGCTCCTCTAGTGCAATTCTATGGTCAATGTGTGGCAGATGTTGCATTGGAGGACCTAGAGATTCCTAGAAAGGTGTTCTTTCAGGTAAAAACATAGTGTTTTTGTTATTTGCATTTTTCCACATTCACAGGGATCCTGTGCCCCTAACCCCAGCAAATGTAGAGGGATGAGTGTAAATAATAAGGAATAAAGAAATTAAATCAGACAGGGTTATGTTTATGACCAGCATTGTGAACTTATAAATACCTCCTGTAGTTCTTACTTATACAATCAAATTGTATACAATATATTGCTACCAGTTAGAGATTTATTATTTACTATTGAGCTTTGTAAAGCTTTGTAAAGCTTCCTAGTATTTCACTGCTTAGTTAAACTCCTCCAAATAAATTAAATGAATCCTATATATATATGACTTTAAAGATTAAATAGTTGTATAGTCTTTCAATTGGAAAGGAGAGTTGTTTAAATTAGGTTTCTTCCAAGTCCATTTATTGACATATTTATTTGACACAGTATTTATCCTTTATCCTTTCAGTCTGAGAATCTTTAACCTCTAAATCAAAGTTTAAGTCTTTATAGAGAAGGGAAAGAAGTATGTTACACACTTAATCCATTCAATCTGAGCAACAATTGCTGTTTTTCAATTTCAGCTCTAGCCGCTTTGTAAACTCAGTCTCTATTTCTCTCTTAAATGCACTTCTTATCCCCCTTGTTCTCCATCTCCACTTTAAGTTTCGTTTTGGTGTCTGATTTCACTTTCCCTCAGTACTGCTTTCTTTTACTGTCCATTTTCCACAGCTGTCCTCTTCATCAACTCTTCCCTCTCCTCAGTTATTCTCCACATTTCACAGCTGTTTTTCAAGCCTTTTCACAGTGTTGGATCTCAGTGTATATTCCAATCCTCATGCTCTAGCTAGCTGTATATCACTCCACAAAGTCTTTTTGCTTATTTCACTTTCTCCACATCAACCAGGCAGCCCCCTCCTCTTTGCTCTCTCACCTCCCGATCTCCCCTCCAAATCTCACATCCTCTTCTCAACACCTCAAGCTGTGTTGTTGTAAGCTATGAGGAAAATTTCTTAGGAAGTGGTAAGTCCATGAGGAATCCTCCTTAGTTGTTAAGTTTATGTTTTTGAGTTGTTTTGAGAAGCCTGAGCAGACACAACATTTACACTTCCCTTTATTTAGTTCTAAAGCTGTTTGTTCCATAGTTCTGGCTACGGTGGCTGAAAAAATTACAGCCATGGCATTAAACAGGGGTTGATTGCCTCACCGGAATGATATCCTCCACAGAATGGAAATGCTGGGGATTATCATATTCCTCCCTCAGGTCCTATCTCTCATTTGTTCTCCTGAACAATTGATTCCAGAAGGGATTTCTTTCTGTCCCCCCTCTTCTCAGAGACATAGCACAGAACTCCAGTGCACACATCTGTTTGCCTCTGAGCCACAGTGGAAGTTTCCTCTGGTCGAGAGGGAATTTGAATGCTGGTCTCCAAAGTCATAACCCAAAACCTAAACCACTATGTCATGCTGGCTGTAGTGACCTCATGTGATAAGTCTAATTTATTTTTAAACTTTTTAAATAGTTTTGAATTAGACAGACGCTCTGCTCTGAAATACTCTTCTTGAGATATTTCAATGTGGGGTGTGTTATGCTTATTTAGAGATAGATAGATAGATAGATAGATAGATAGATAGATAGATAGATAGATAGATAGATGATAGGGCCCAAATTAACACAATGAGCTCCACATCTGAGTAAAGATTACAAACTGGGTACCTGTAATCCTAGTCCAGCCCTGGGACCATTATACCACAGTGACTCATTTCAATATATTCATCCTCTTTCTCCCTTCTTGTTTATTATAATCTACTTCAGAGTGGTAGTTTTTCTCCCCTTTTATAAGTCAAGTTTCTTTTATCTCTTGTGTATGCCACTGTGATAGCTATGTAATGTCAGCATGGAATATTATCATCCAGACATTGTTAGTCAATACTAGTTATTTAGATATATATTTAAATCACAGATGTTTTACTAGAATGAGGACATTTTATCCCACCTGTAAAACAACTGTCATTCATATAGATTTGTCTGTGTTTATGTCTGTGTCTGTCTGTGTTATCCATATATAACTATATGTCCGGAACGCATTAGCTTAATGCTTTCCTGCCAGAATTTGTTTTGATTGGTTTTGATTAGAGATGATATTGATAATATATAGTTGACTATAATGGTTAAAACTGTGAAGTTGTGCTGTAAGGGTTAATGAATTTTAAAGGAGCTAAAAAGACTGGAAACTAAAAGGCTCTTTTGGCATATGTGTGGGATGTATCCACCTTGACTGAAGAGAGAGGCTTGAGTTTAAAAAAGTGGCTAAAGGATAATGAGAATGGTTTTGAAAAGTCATTATGTATAAACATATTGTTTGATGGTTTTAATAAGTAATGGTTTTAGATTTTTACATATTCAGTTCTTAATTATGTTAAACACATATACATGATGATATTGATAAATATGTGATCCAAATCCCAAGTAATAAATCACATAAACAGAGTGCAGATGTTACTTCCATGTTGTTTAGTCTATTGTCAGTGGGAAGCTGCAGATTCACATGCATTATGCTGATTACTGGACCTTCTGGACTGTAGAGCATTACATCAAGTTAGTAGCTGAAGCATGGGAATTTGTGACCAATCACTGAGTTACACCAGCCTATGGGGAGGGGCATTGCTATGTTCTATAAAACTGGTTCAATATACTTTAACTTCAGACTTGACAAAGAAGTCACAGACCTGTCTGTTATGTTTTCTTTACTGCAATAAAAACTGTCCTTTTGACTTTAAATCTTGGGTCTATTTTTATGATCTGAAAGAAGGCCTGTGGGCATCCTGTACCTGACACTATATCTACCGTATATCTATACCTATATGGAGGAGGGAGGGAGGGAAGAAAAACATGTGGATTTCTCCCCCGCCAAGCAATCTGTCACTTCTGTCACCAAAATAGTACCTTAAAATATTTGGACTATCCAAATAATTAGCTGGCAGCAATTCCACAGTATATTTCCTCAGCTAATTTGAGCATTGGCACTGTATCAGCTTAAGTCAGGGGTAGGCAACCTTTTTGAGCTGGGGGCCGGGTTGTTGTCCCTCAGACAATTGGGGGGCCGAAGCACCAAAAATAAATAAATAAATAAATAAATTTAAATTAAAATTAAAAAGTTTTTAAAAAATTAAAAAATTTAAAAATATGCATGCACACTCTCTCAGCCCCAGAAAAGCCATGGCAAAACCCCTGTGGAGATTTTGCCAAGAAAACCCCAAGAACAAGTAATAACAACAATAATCAATATCATCATGGCGGCGGCTGCAGGACCAGCCTGGGGCCAGTCCAAAGGCCTTGGAGGGCCGCATCCGGCCCCCGGGCCTTAGGTTGCCTACCCCTGGCTTAAGTGATGAACAGGAACACTGGCAGAAAATATAATGTGCAGCTGTTAGTGTGAAGTTATGCTCACTTTCCAGCCCCAGCTATATCTTTGACTAGGAGGATAAGGCTTCGGTGGACAAAGTGCAAAATGGTGTGATCAGACTCATTCCAAATTGCTGGTTTCATAAATCATAAAAGAACAGATTGGGCCAGTATCTGTCAGCATCTGATAAGCATGAATAGATCTATCTTGCAACTCAGTACACCAGTTGCAACTTTGACATCCCCTGATATCTGGGTCATTCCATCAATTTCAATCTTGACTTTATGCACATATTGCAATGCCTGTAGGCAAAGTCAGATATTCTCTAGGATTTTTTAAATGATCTTATGTACACGATGTCTACTGACCTCAGGACCAAGGAGGGCAAGGGCATTTTTGCTCCACATACAGTACCATCTGTTGAATCCCATGTCAGTAGGGCAGTAAATATGCCTTGGAAGAAATAGACATCCAAATTGCTAAATCTATTTTGGGGTTAGGGTTCAGCATCATGAATAACTTGTTAAAACTTTAGGTTAAAATCTGCAGGAGATTCACTAACAAACAACAGAGAAGCCTCACGCCGCCATTGCATGTGTAAACTCAATAAGTAAATGGTTACCTTAAAATCTTGAACTTAAAATCTAGGAATGGTTTCTTAATCAAGCCTGACGTCAGTACCTAGTGTCTCTTCCATTCTAAGGCAAATACCATGAAAAAGTATCTGTGTTGTACTGAATGTTGTTCCCTGATATCCCAAAATCATTTCCAGCTTATTTGTTTTTTGTCTATCACATTGTACATTATAATAGTATTTCTGTTTGTGATGGGCTTTGAGGTTACATTATTATTTTGCAGTAGTGTGTATATGTATTTGTGTGTATGCATATGTTCTTTCCATAAGTCTATCCTGTCCTCTGCAACCTCCCTGGCTGCAAGTGTTCTGTTATTTTGGGGGGCTGTAGAGACGAAATATATGAGAAATGTTTCCTCATTATATCAGCCCCAAGCCCTGGAAAGCCTGAGAGAGTGTTCCATGGCCATGGAAAAGATGATTTCTTAATACCTGTTGTGAACCTTCAAAGACTCTCAATAGGGCCTAATGGGTTTTGTATTACCACAGGAGTGGGAATCATGCCATCCCCTCAAGCCATTATTCTGATCCATGGAGCCCTTTGTAGTTCTTTTTCAAATTGATATTTGTGTGAAAGAAAGGAGAAGCTTATAGGAGGCATGACTCTTCTCTAATACATGGTAACCCCTTGCCAAAACCCATCTTTTTTAAAGGGGGAGGGGAAAACTCTTGACAATTACAGGAATAGGGTTGCTCCTAGTGTTGTGACAAATCAGATTTTTTTTCTTCTCGACCACTTTCAAAAGCTTATTTTGTTTCTCCCTGTCAGGGTTGAGAGAAATATGTTTCATAGATTTTTGAATGACAATAAAAGACAAGGTGAACATTTACACCAATTATGTGTATTGGTGTTAATTTAATTTGCATTTCAAACTCAATTAGCATATGAAAGGAAGTTCGGTAGAGTTAAAGAACATTCCTCAGATTGAAAAAACTTGAAGGCACACAGAAAGAAAGAAAAAAAATCAACAATTTTTTTCAGCCCCAACAAGAAAGGGTAAACTCCAACCCTCTTCTATATGAAGGAATACATAGGCTCCTAGAAGACATGTAGTCTCACTCCCTATTCAACATCAGGATGGCAGTGGAGGATGTGATCCTAAGGCAAAGCTATCACAGAGTTTTCTTGGCATAAAGGGGAATTTTGCTGCCCCTGAGGGTGAGACAGTGCGACCCTTGCAGAAGAGAAGAAGAAGGCAAGGGTGGGGTGAAGTGGCAAATGGCAATGCTCTTATGCCAAGCAGAAATTCTGCCATGGGTTGGTCACACTCTTTCAGCCTCAGGGACATTCTGAGCTCTCCTTGCCCAAAAGCAAATCAATCTTAGGTTAAATAAATAAATTGTAGCTTTAACATTTAAAGAGGCTTTCTATAAATGAAACAAAATCAAACATTCTCCCCTTTGCAAGGGGCAGAACCATCATCATTCATATTCATGACAAAGCAACAGAATGAAAAGAGACAAGGCACCCTTCCCCATGACTGCTGACTTCACACCTTTGCTTTGAAAAACAAGTGAGAAGAATTTAGCAGGGAATACTATTACAACTTCCTTCAGCTGCTCAGACTCTGGTCTGCAGTGATCTTACGTTGATAACAATTAAATCAAAAACATAAAATTCACTTAAATCACCAGAAGTAAATTACTTGGAGCTGGATGCACACAACACAACTGGGAGAAATGCAGACAGCAGAGACAGAGCAATATCCAGTGCTTCTGTGACAATTTGAATGGGAGACCATGACGAGAAAGGAGAAAAGGTCTGAAGGTATCACCACCACCTACACACAAAATGCTCTCTCTTTTTGTTCAAAGCAAAGCTGCGGGCAAAGATAGTGGAGGAATCACCCTAACAAAGGAAATAGCCTCTGGCAAAACCCAGTATGAATGGTATCTTTGCTTGCGCAAAATTCACAAATCCTGGCCATCGAATTGTCAGCTGAAAGGTCCCGTCCTTTCACTTCATTTGCAAATGATTAAAAAACAAAATTCTTACTTGTTGATCGAGAAGTTCTAATAATTTCTTCTCTTTAAAAAGCTTACAAAATATTTACATAACAGATATTTCGTGTGTTTATTGAATTTTGATGAGAATTCTTTACATCACTAGTTGCTCCATTAACTCCCCAGCTGCCTTTGCCAAATCACCCCAGGTTTAGTGAGACTGGTTTCATCATTTGTCCAGGCTTTCTAGGGGAGGTGGCTTCTGAAAGAATTAGTAATAATAATAATAATAATAATAATAATAATAATAATAATAAAAAATATATTTTTACCCCTCCCCTCTGTTAAAAACAATCAGGGCAGCTGGGTTCTCTCCCTGGGGTCTGAAAGAGCAGCTTGTCCTGCTATGCATTTCCTCTTTATTTTATTTATTAATTTATTTATTGTATATCCCTCCTTTCTCCCATCATGTAGCTTCTCTCATGTTCTCTGCACCTGTGCCACTTTGACTGCACCCATTTCTCCCATCTGTCCCTTCTTCCTCCCTTAAATAGCGCATCTTTTTCTTCTTTCTCTTGTCTCCACTTCTTAGCTGCAATTACGTTATTCCTGAGTTCAAGACAAGTGCTCACTAGGATGTCATTTGCATGTGCCACTGTTTCCTGCCATCCATAGCTGCTATCCTGATCAGGATGGTAAAATCACAGAATCATAGAGTTGAAGGAGACCTCAAGGGCCATTAAGTCTAACCCCCTACCATTCAGGAATAAAGATGGCTGAAAGATGGCCATCCGGGCACTGTTTAAAAACATCCAGAAAAAGGGACTCCACCACTCTCTGAGGGAGTGTGTTCCACTATCAAACAGCTCTTACCTCCTAATGTTTAGGTGGAACCTGTTTTCCTTCAATTTGCATTCATTGCTCTACGTCCTAGTTTCTGGAGCAGCAGAAAACAAGCTTGCTCCATCCTGAATATGACATCCCTTCAAATATTTAAACAGAGCTATCATATCACCTCTTAATATTTTCTTTTGCAGGCTAAATATGCCCTAAGTCACTCCTCATAGACCATGGTTTCCAGATCCTTCACCATTTTGGTCACCCTCCTCTGGACACTCTCTAAGAGGTGTGTCATAGCAGACACTCCAATTGTCTTGTTCCTTGTGACAGTGACTTTCCAGTCACTTTTGAAGCAGCCCCTTGAGGGTAAGGGGGTAGAAAATGGCCCCTCAACCCCCCTCCCCGGAATGCCCAACTCAGCTTTAATTTTAAAAAGTTGATCCTAATGAACATTGTTACATAGTCAAATTGAAAGTTTTTTTCTTGCCTTCTATGCCACTTAAAACTTAGGATTATTTCCTGAAGAAACTTCTTGATAGGACTTTTTCAGATCAAAAAGTGTGGGCAAAATGGTAAACTGGAGGAGGCTGGACCAAGGTATAACAAAAAGAAAAAATAATAGATTGCCCATGGCTACAATTTGGTAAGCCAGAAAGGTTGTGGATTTGTAGAAGAATTTTGTTAAGATTATTTTCTGTACCAGAAATTACAAATTCTTTTTGAAAACAAGCAGTAACATTTCAGTGCATTCATTTCTTTTCTTAATAATCTTTATTAAATATCTTATTACATATATGAAATCAAACAACCAAACGAACACAAGACCAAACATACAAAAAGAACATAAAAGAAAAAAACACAGTTACCACACAAATATCAAATACATTTAACTAAAAACAGACTTCCAAGTATGTAAATCAGTAAAAAAAATCCCTATACTGTTGACTTTCAACTTTATATTTACATTTAGTTACACTCACATATTCCCATTAATATATTCTACATTTGTACCCTTTCTGAAAAGGAAATAGAATAAGTTTTGTTCTGTATGCCTTATATTTAATACTTGTCCATTTTTTATTTCTTTATAATTATAATTTTTCCATTTAAGTTCAGTTCATCTACATTGTAACAATCTAGCCTGTATTTTTTTCGGTACATCCATCCATTCTTGATTAAATCTATCTATTGAATTATTTCTAATTAGACATGTCAATTGTCCATTTCTGTATAATCTAACAATTTGCAGTACCAATCAATTTTTAAAGGTGTATCATATTTTATCCACTGACTAGCAAATAATGTCTTCACTGTCGTTAACATATAAAAATTATCTTCCCATATTCTTTTTCAATTTCTTTGTCTATTAT
The DNA here is from genome assembly GCA_020142125.1 of Phrynosoma platyrhinos. Classification (NCBI taxonomy): domain Eukaryota; kingdom Metazoa; phylum Chordata; class Lepidosauria; order Squamata; family Phrynosomatidae; genus Phrynosoma; species Phrynosoma platyrhinos. The sequence goes on from CM034706.1 coordinate 24,097,373, forward strand.
TACTAGGAGATATATTTTAGGCTCCATTTTAAATTTTACATGACTTATATTTTGTATTTCTATATTTGGGACCAGAATCTCTTTGCTTTTGGGCAAGCCCACCTTATATGGAAGAGTGTTCCTTTTTTTTTTTTTTTTACACTTCCAGCAATTAATAATAATAATAATAATAATAATAATAATAATAATAATAATAATAATCTATTCATTTTAGACCATTTGCATGGAGTGTGGGACCAGCAAAACTGTATTTTATAAAAGTTTTCTTTCATATTATAATTTAATGTGTATTTCAGTTTCTTTTTCCATATTTCTTCCCACTCTTCCATTTGCACTGGCACAAAGAAGTCCGAACACCATTTTTGGGTAACAAAATGACCACAACTTTATTCATCTGTACAGGGTTTGAAACAATGACATTACAGCCAAAAACCCTCACTTTATTATAACTTCCTTCTTGACACATGTGTGTGTGTGTGCATGCCAGAATTCCTGATGTAATCCTCACCATAATCATGTCAAGCCATCAGGGATAAGTCATGTCCTCAACCAAACATATGTCAACAAGTGTCACACATAAGTTGCCAAACATGTAATCAAATCATCCCCCCATCCAATTCTGATGTCATCTCTATGACTGATGAGGTAAGAGATTTTAAGCTGACGATGTAAACCATTCATCCCTTGTAAATGACCAAATATTGAAAAATCAGATATCCAATTATCCAGGGGGGTGTCCCTGCCCCACCACAGGAGGGGGCCAGCCTAGGGGCATCCTCTCCCCCCATAGGATCAATTTAAAGTGAGAAACAATGGAGTCCAAGTATACATCACAGCCTACCGGGGAGAGATGCACCCCATCACCCCTGTACAGATGTGGCAATTCAACCCTAATCTGGTCATGTTCAACAAATGAGGCCCCCAAAGCTTCCAACCTCCTCAAAACACCCCTATTCACCCAGTGACAAGTCGTGTTAATAGCAGAATCTTTCCTTGCACCAGGCCAAGTTCAACACGGCAAGAACTTTGTCCATAACAGAACAGTCCCCAATAACCGGCATCATACTTCATGGAAGTCTGCAATGATCCTTTGGATTAACTGAAATCTTGGGATCTTGACCAAATTGTTCTCACCCAGGTGAATGAGGAGTATCCAGGGAGATGGGAAGGTACCAGCCAACTTGATGAATTGGGGAAGGAGGGCCCCCATAACATGCCTCTCTGCCCAAACCAATGGATGCGCCCAAATCACTCTAGACCCAAGTTTGGATCTTGGCCCGACTGGAGAGCATGCCGTTCAGTCCTAAAGACCAAGCTGTGACTGACAATCCAGACACCACCCTGTTCTCCACCTGCCCAACAGAAAAACACACATTAGAACATCGAGGCGTGATCACATTGGCCCCCTGGAACTAGAAATCAACATCTAATCATCCTAAGGGTGAATGTAAGCTTTAAACACTCCAGAGCGCCATTGCCCAATATGTCAGATCACAGCATC
>CM034706.1:24107706-24121731 GCA_020142125.1 Phrynosoma platyrhinos
GCGCGCCGGCCCAGGGCGTCCTGGACGCCCTCGTCTGCTTCCCCCTATTAATGGCTCTAAACCAGGGCTAGGCAACCTTTCCCCTTTAAGGGCCGAGGGACTTCAGCTCCCAGAAGCCTCAGCCATGTTGGCCAATAGTCCCATGTTGGCCAATAGCTCCTGGAATTCTGGGAGCTGAAGTCCCTCGGCCCTTAAAGGGGAAAGGTTGCCTACCCCTGCTCTAAACACTTCATGCCAATAGCAAAAATCCTGGCAGGATCTAATGGGCTTACAACTTTGTCCCTCAGGTTTTTCCTATTTGGGAATAATCATCATGAAAGACATCCAGCAGCTCATACTCCAAAATTATAACCCAGTAGACACATGGGTGCTATGTAAATCTAAAGAATGGAGGACTTTAAATCTTTCCATCCTTGGCAGGATTAATTAGTTAAGATGTTTATGATCCCTCAGCTCTGTTTCCTGCTTGAAACAATCCCATCTAGATTCAAGAAATGGCAAAAATTAATTGATCAATTTATTTTCAATAAAAAAGACCTAGATTTCCCAAATCCATTAGATACATCACTTCCAAGAATGGTGGTCTGGCAGTGCCAGATATTGCACTATATTTCCAGGCTTTCCAACTGAGCCAAACTGTTCAATTAATTAAGGACAACAGTGCTACCAGATGGGTACATCTAGAAGTTTATAATATGAAGTCCACTGAATTTACTTGCCTCTACACTAAAACTTCAAAAAAGAAACTTAGTACATTATCGAATCCATTTTTATCTAGCTCCCTACTTATCTGGCATAAATGGATACACATACTAGCTCTGGACCCCTCTCCCATTAACCCCCCCATTTATTTATTTATTTATTTATTTATTTATTTATTTGCATCCTTTTTCTCACTTAGATGATCAATTCCCACTAATAAGGTTTTTGAAAAGACATGGACTCTACCGCATCTCAGACCCATTTTCTGGGGGATTACCAAAGCCCACCAACACCATAAAAACTTCCCTACAACAAACTAACATTACCTGGCTTCAAGTACACCAAATTGCTTCCTTTGCATCACCCCTAGCCTCAGCAGGAGAATCCTCATGTCTCCTCTCCTTTTTTGAAAACTTTTGTTTGAATTCTGCTTCCCATAATAAAAGGACAGCAGCAGCTATCTACAAACATGTTCTGTAACATATGTATGGGAAAGGCCAATATATGTACTTGTTTTGACAAGAATTGAAAACCACAATTTCAGACACTTCAGAAGCACATATTTGGTCTTCACCTCTATATAAATCCCATGTAGCATCTGTGAGGGAGGATACTTTGAAAACCATCCATAGGTGGTATTTCACACCTGTAATGCTGTCTAAAATGGTTAAAATGCTGTCTCCAGATTGCTGGAGGGGTTGTAAATTGAGAGGATCTTATATGCATATGTGTAATGAATGTCCTAAAGTAAGAAAATTCTGGGATGCAGTTCTCTATCAAATTTCATGCATCACTGATCAAACTGTAAATTTTCATCCAATTTTTTCTTTTGCTTTCTATTTTTTTTAAAGTAATTCTAACTTGAAACATAGGAAACTGATAATTTTTCTTATTACTACTGCCAGATTAGAAATAGCCAACTGTTGGAAGTCATGTGCCCTCTCCATTGAGAACTGATGGCCTAGAATTTGGGATATGTAGTTGATGGAGAAACTGTCTGCTGCAATGACTTTTTGCACTGGCCACAAAAGGACTGACACATTTCAAGAAGACTGGATGATCTTTATTGACTATGTTAATCATCACTCCCACCAGATCCAACTTACTTCACAAATAGGTCTTTGGACAGACACTCTACACCTTGACAAGCCAGACTCTGGCTGTGGCTGAGAATTAATTTTTTGATTCTGCTGCAGAATAACTATTCATCAGATACATACCTTGGCCCTTGTAGTTAATTGTTGTTGTTGCCATTGTTTTACAGTTTATGTGTTTTATTGTAAAAACTCAATTAAAATGTAATTAGAAAAAAAGAAGATTATCAGTTGACATCATGTGACATCACAATAATTGTGTCAATATCCTGTGAATAAAGAGGAATTCTCCCATCACTTTTTATTCATGGGAAAGAAGAAGACAATGGCAAACCTCCTCTGAATAAATTTTCCCAAGAAAATACTAGGAGAATATTGCCATAAGTTGAAGTTGACTTGAAGGCATAACAACAACAACAAAGATGCAAAGTATTGCCATCCTAGTCAGATAATTCTAAAAATGGTTCCAGATAGATAAGATTCCTTTCTTTTGTCTCAGTTTTCTGAATAAAGCATTCAGATGCAAAAAATAAAATAAAATTACAAATCTCAGGGTTCCACAGAATGTAGCCACAGAACAAAATTGGTGTTAAACTGCATCATTTCTACAATATACCGTAGATGTACCCACAGATACAAAAATAAAGAAACAGAGTAAGATACTGTAGATCTTGGATCTGGGTAGGTTGGTGATAGAATCTGAATGTCCTGTGACAGTATCCATATCTTAAAACAAATGTTATAAATGTTTTGCAATTGTTTTACAGCACTTAACATTCAAAGAAGCATTTACTCTGATCAAAATTGTTCATGCTTCTCACAGGCACACTTTCATTCAATTCTCTGTTAAAGATAAATATCATGAAATTTCTGACTAGGTTTCCATTTTATGTTTTACAGTCCATAGACTAATTTATAACTAAGTCCCTTTTAGGATTAAAAGCTCAAGAGAGTCATATTTAACTTGTATCTAAATCCAATAACAGTGCACTTTTTGTGTGAGTGGCTGTCTGCCTTGATAAGCAAGAGGGTGGCTTAAATAAATGTGTCACTCCTAAAACAGATACTGTGTTAGCATCCAAACAATACCCCACATCTATTTACCAAAACAAATTCCACTCTTGGTCCTATCCTCCCTAGAGTAGGGAGGCCATTTCAAGTACCGTACATTATCCATAAAAAGTTTTTTTCTGGAATAAGGACATAGTGTAAACCATAGATTTTTATATTAGGAATAGCAGGGAAAACATAAGACTTTTCTTTATGGAGGAAATATCCAGGTTAAATTGATATAGGTAAGACAAAATTTACTATGATTTCATATCATTTAATTATATTTAAGTGACCTCAAGGGGGCATTCCTGGCTCTCCTCCTCCAAGTTATCCTTACAATAACAATCATGTTAGGTAGGTCAAAATCCATACCCTCCTCCTGCTCAGATTTGGCAGTTACAGTCCCAGTTAATCCTCTGCTATCCCACTTTTCTAGCATTTTTTTAATGCCCAGTTTCTCTCTCCCCTGTCAATTTCCCCCTTTGTCCTTAGATTACTTAGATTGCTGCAAGCTGAATTTAAAGTACAAAAGTAATTTGCACTCAGCTAAAAGGAAAGAGTGGAAAGGGCAGAATCTTGACCTTTTTGTCTAAGTAGGCTCAGGCAAAAGCAAGCTGCTGCAGTTTCTCTTATCTTGGGTATTGATCCTCATTAATAATGACAATTAATATTGACTCTGGTGCAGCTTGTTCAGATCTATTCTGGTTTCATCTTGTTGGAATGTTGGAGGGTTATGATTTACTCAAGTCCAACTAGTGAGTTTATGTTTCAGTGGGGATTGCAGCTTGGATCACCCTAGTCCCATTCCATCATCCTGCCCACTACACTGCACTAGATAACCTTTGCTAATTTTTAGCTAAACTTTCCCTATTGAGCTATACATTTTCCACCTTTAAAACATTCTAAAAATGTTTTTAGCCAGAGGGAGGAATAAAGAAGCAAGTAAAAGGAAATGTATGTCACTATAGGCCACAATTGCTCACCAATAAAACCACAAATGAAATTGTTCAGAATATAGGGGGACTTTACATCCCTCAACCTGGAAACTATGATTTCATTAATGCAGGTAAAAATATGTGTGATGCTTATTTGCTGCAGCAGCAAACTACTGGCTCATGTTCAATTTATGATCAACAATAATCCCAAGGTCATTTTTTCATATAGCACTGCTGAGCCATGTATTGCCACTCCTATATTTGTGCACTTGGTTTTTTGTGGACTAAATATAGATCCCCCCCCCTTTGTCTCCATTGAGTTTCATTTTATTAATTTCACCCAAGTTTTCTAGTTTATCAAGGTCCTTTTGAATTCAGCTCCTATCTTCCAATGAGTTAGACAGCCTCCCAGTTTAGTACCTTTAGACGGCCTCCCAGTTTAGTACCATCTGCAAATTTTATATGGACTGTGAAGTCGTAGGCTTTCATGGCCGGCATCCATAGGTTTTTTGTGGGTTTTTTTGGGCTGTGTGGCCATGTTCTAGAAGAGTTGCTTTCTGACGTTTCGCCAGCATCTATGGCTAGCATCTTCAGAGTGAGCAGAGTAGATGTGCTTTCCTGGTCCGGAGTTTTTCCAGTCTCCGGGTATCTTGGAACAGTTTCTCCCCATAGAGATTTCCAATGTGAAGTCATAGGCTTTCATGGCCAGCATCCATAGGTTTTTTGTGGGTTTTTTCGGGCTGTGTGGCCATGTTCTAGAAGAGTTTCTTTCTGACGTTTCGCCAGCATCTATGGCTAGCATCTTCAGCATCTATGGCTAGCATCTTCATATGGACTTCCTCCACCCCCATCATCAAAATCACTGATAAATATAATGAAAATGTCTGTCCCAGGACAGAATCCCATGGCAATCCATTCAAAACCTCCTTCCAGTTTCAAGCAGAGCCACTGATGACAACTCTTGAGCACAGTTTTCCAGCCAGTTATGCATCCATCTGATGGTGTTTCTATTCAATCCATATTTAGTTAGTTTGTTAATAAAAATATCTTTGGGTACCTTGACATTCACAGCAATCCACAACATTCTCCTGAACTACTGACTTCATCAAAAGAAGATATATGAGGAAGAACGAATTTTCATCTAATAATCAAATGCCCACTTTCATAGAGACTACAATTCAGAAATTTCTGATGACTGAATAGAACCTAAAGGCCAATTGGTGATAAGGTCAAAACACATTGGGCCTTTAAAAAAAAGGGTTTGACCATTGCAAAGTCCCATGTGTTACTTTGTCACCTCCCATTCTTCCAATATAAAAATGCAGCACAGTAGGCTAGTCAAAAAGTCTTGTCAAGGACCCATTTTCTGACACACTGATTTTTCTATCCAGAGGCAGTTTTTATTATATGCAGGAGAAATTCAAATCAATCCTTTTTCCTAGCTGCATTCTGAATGAGGAAGTACTAGGAACACCATCCAGGTTAGTCACCTAAAATACAACCTGGCCCCAACAGATGGACAGGACAATACAAAAATACACCTAAGTGCTTGCATTTTATTTGATTTATTTGTTTTCAGTAGGATAAAAATCAGCTGAAATTCAAATGTTTCATCTTAATGGGATAAGCATGTCAAAGAAAACCATCTGTTATCCAACCCAAATGTTGTGCTTAGCATAACAACTCCATTACAATTCAAAAATATAGCCGTGTTAGTCTATAGAATCAGTATGTAGAGAGATCTTGTAGTACCTTTGAGACTAAATGAAAGAAAGAAATTGATAGCATGAGCTCATGCTGCCAATTTCTTTCTTTCAGGTAGGGCCTTTGCAGATTGCCAGAAATAGTGCACATTAAATTGAGGCACTGCCCTGGCTTAGTGCTAGGGAGTCATGGGAATTGTATTTTTTTCTGAGACATTGAGCCTTCTCTGTCAGAGAGCTCTGGTGCCACAATAAATTACAGTTCCCATGATTCCCTAGCACTGAGCCAGGGCAGTGCCTCAATTTAATGTGTACTATTTCTGGCAGTCTGTAGTCTCAAAGGTACTACAAAACTTCCATTACAAGTTAGTCAGCCAGGCACCCTGGCTCCTTTCATGGTTAGTGTCCTCCACACTAGCCTCTCTACTTCAGTATTGGTTTATAATGTTAGGCACTATATAGGGAACCTTACACTTAGTTTTCCCTGTGGGGTTTGAAAACTTTAATTTAAACTGGCATTGAAAGTACTGTTTAAAGTTCCTTCTCCCTTTTGTGGGAGCAGATTTTTTTCCCCAGTTTTCCCCCACATTGTTTTGTTTGTTTTACACCCAACAAATTTTTAAGTGAACTAGGGAAGGAAGGAAAACATAGAAACTAACCAGCAACATGCAGTGTAAAAAAGAAGATACACCATGGCAGGCAATCCTTGTGTGAAAATCCAGGTGGGAATGTGATGGGAATTGTAGTATGCACCAAAGTTTGAACTAGAGCAAGGAACCCAGAAAACATACTCTTTTCAAAACCTCATCATTCATCAAAATTCTAAGAAAATAGAATGTTGTGGTTGATACATTTCCACGGCCTGTGCTTCCCAAGAAATAACTATAATTCTGTATTGATTTTCTTCTTAACTGAGCTCCTTTGTTATTGATTTTTTTTCTTAACCAGACTTCATGCCTCAAGCTTACCTTGCTAATTACTCCAAATACCTGAAACCAAGTCTTACAACGTGCTTTCATGTGTTCCATTTAAGCCATCTCACTTACAATGGATTATGCTTTATTGACTCTGTTCAGAATTAGGCTGTGTGGTTCAAGGTTGCCTTAGTAATTAGATTGGATATCCGATACTAATTATTTTTGCTTGTTTCAGGGCATTTCATTTAAGCCAGATTAGAATGTAGAAGCACATTCTTCTGTGCCTGAAAAAAAATCAAGCTTTTAAATCTTGTAAATGAAGACACTTCAGATGGATGTTCTTATTTAGCCTGACAAATTCACTGGAGATTCAGAAGCTTTTTATGACACAGCAAGAGGGTAAGCCTGCTTCTTCAAGACCTGATGGACAGGGAGCAATCTTTGAAGATAAGCACATACAGAGACACAGACACACAAGTCTCCTGAAATGAGAGGTTCCTAAGGGACAGCCAGTCAACCATGGTTGTACATTGTTGTTGAGATGAATTGTCTTTTGCTATCAGAATAAAATGCTGTCATTTTCCCTGAACAGGGTACAGTAGTAGCAGAATTTGGAAATAACTTACTAATGAATTCACTACAGGTTTCTTATGATTTAGCTAACTCACTAGTTCATCCAATTAATGTTGAAGTTAAAAATGGATTAGGTTTTAGAATTCATTAAAACTTGTTAAAATGGGTGCCTCTCCCAGTGTTAGATTCAGAAAAGGATGTATTAGAACTGGAGGAAATGTGACACATTTTTGTTGCTAAATGGGCCAATCTGTATGATTTCTTTGGAAAGACAGCAGGGAGGAGGGAGAAGAAGGCATGTAAACCTTTGCCTCCACAATTTTGACATGAATGCAGAGATCTTGCATTGAATAAAAGTGTTCAACATAAGTGAATTTATTGCATAGATAAGACACCACCAGAATTCTAACTGTAAACTCACAGGAAGCATGATCTGATCTAACAAACAGGATCTATTTCTCATCAATCACATGCATTGTGATTACTAACTCCTTTTAATGCCCTTGCCATCTTCTAGCATTACTGTACCTGTTTTGTGATTTATCCAGTTTCTCATCTCAGGTCCTGGTATTTTCTATGGGTTGGATCCAGATTTAGCATACTTAAAGGACAACCATTGAAATCAATGGCCATATTCCTACATCACAATATATAACATTTCATTAATTCACTTTCATGGGGATTCTATTCTATGTAGTGTTCGCAAGTTGATCAGGAAGCTTTTGGTTGCACTTCTGCAACTGGGAAAAAAAACACAACAACATGATTTCACCCTCTTGAATCTCTAGTAAGTAACATTGTGTTGGCAGTAACTGCTCTTTTCTTCCATCTTCAGAATGGCAGCTAGACACTTTTCCCCAGCCACTGACTAACTGTTCTATCCCTTATTCAGGTTGTAGTTGCACATATTGATGCTGGGATGCTGTGTTAATTAGTGGTAAGGTATTAATCAAAGAGATACTGAATATCTTCTTGAGCCCACAGGGTTCTTCGTTCCTTAAAATATACTGAGGCTTCCTTTCCTTAGAAATATCCCTAACACTTGGTCCTTTTACTGGCCCCAATTCCTCTCCTAGTCCACTCAATAAGTGGCTCAGAGATGGGTTGCCCGTATCCTTATCTATTAAGTGTTTTAATATTTTTGGTAGCATGCTTTTGAAGTTTTTAGTTATAAATTACCTCAAGTTACTCCTCTGTAAACAAGAAGAAATAAAACTTTATTTACAGACAGCACTTAAGTTAGTATCTTTTTACAGCTGGTTCTCAAATTGTGTGGTTACATTATGTACAGTTAGTGAAGCGCTTGTTACAAACAAGTTTTTTTTTTAAAAAATTATTTAGATTAAATGCTATATTTTTGCTAATTACCATTGTTAAACAGGTTGAGCCTCCCTTATCTGGAATTCTGAAATCTGAAATAATCCAGAAACCAACACTTTTTTCATGGGTGGCTGAGATAGTGACACTTTTGCTTTCTGATTTTTTTCAATTTACACAAAGTTTGTTCCATGTAGAAAATTATTTAAAATGTTGTATCAAACTGTCTTCAAGTTATGCATATAAGGTGTATATGAAATATAAATTATTATTTTTTCTTTAGACTTGTGTCCTCTCTCTTTATGTATGTATGTGCAAAAGAAAAGAAAATCCAAAACACATTTGGTCCGAAGAACTTCAGATAACAGACACTCAACCTGTAATTTATTTTACACATGTAGATCATATTCCAAACAGATCTTATCCATTAGCTACTGTAACCTTTGTGATGGGAAGAGGCTTGTTGATGTAAATGAGACCAGAAATGCTCTCTTCACTCATCATCTCCTGTGATGAGAATACTTCAGCTAAAGAGTATAAAGACATTCTTATCTGAACAATTGCAATCATGGGTTGTGATTTTAGAAAATGTCATTAAGATAACTTCAAACCAAGTTGTTCTCATACAAGCAAATGAAGAATAGAGATAACAGGAATGTGATATAGTCTGAACAGAATACAATTTTCATGGATTATATGAAATATATAGCATGGTCATATTTGTTTATTATTATTATTATTTAAAAAAAGGCATCACACATGGGAAGTCAGACATTTGTAGCCTCTCAATCAAGCTTAGCTCAATGTTTTTATTCCTTTCTAGCTGATCAGAAATCCAGGCACATAGAAAGTTCATATACTGGGGTTAACAGTGGTCAGAAGCTAGAGGCAATTTTCTGTCTAAGCCAATGTTGGTGCCTCCTGGCTAACTTTAAGTAGTTACTATTTGGCTTTCAGCCATCTTACTCACCTCTAAATCTTCTCACCTCCTAGAAGAGAAGAAGTTTTTGTCATTTGGACAAGTTGCAAGAAAAGGGTGGGAGAAATACAGTAACGTTTCCACTCTTGAATTAAATGTCAGTTAGTTGTTGGCACTGTTTAAACCCCATAGGTGTAGCAACAGGACAGAAGACAATAGTGATTTGCTATATAGAATTGTCACTTGTTAGCATACCTGGCATACCCTGTGTTGTATTCGAGATCTTCATATTTTCATATCTGGAGCTGGGCATGTTCTTAAGAGGCCACAATGACCTTTTGAACACCAGGAGATTTTCTAAAGACACATAGGCCTGAAGTCGTAAGGAGGACCCAGGTTATACTAACATAAAGGCTAAATAGGTTTACTGAACATACCCATAGACTCTCCACATATCCTCTCACACCAGAAACAAAGGCAAAGGTGAGTAAGCCAACACTTTTTATCTACCCTCTGCCATGTTCCCAGCCAACTTCCCTATCCTTCTATTTTGGAGTTGTCCTAAATCCAATTACTATTTTTATTATTCTGAAGTTAAAGCCATCAGTCATTCCAGAATCCTATCTTCCATTCCTTGGGAATACTATCAAGTCTTTGTTACATTGCAAGATAGCAGCTAGCACCCTTGAGGCTAACATCTCAGATATAAATATCATTCCTCAAAACTAGCCTCCTTGTGAACACAGTATGCAGAGAAAGACTCTTCTATTACTGTGTCTCCCTCAGACTCCATCTGAGCCACATCCCATTTTCTGTGCTCTTCTCCTCAGGTAATTATTACCCCCTCTATAACCCTAAAACCCCATTATCCAATTTCCATACCTCTATTTCAGTTAACTCTAAATGATGTATCTGTTTGAATTACTATTTTGTGATTGATTGCAGTCTTTTATTTCTAAATAAAAATCTTCTTTATTCAATAAATTCACCAAATTATTGCACAGTTACTGCTGGCATAAATAGTGAAATGATCCTCAAGTTACCCAGCCTCTTATAAACTTAATTCCTCCAACATTTAAAAGAGACACTGGAGGGGACCTTCCTATATTCTTTTGGGAAACACACTTGAATGGCTGATGTCCAATTAAGTATGTGATAAAACACCATCTGTTGTTCAATAAATAATTATTTGCAGTATCAGCAGATGTAGGCAGTCCTCTTTCACTTATTCATTGGGATTTGGTTCCATTGTTTGAAGCTGTATTCCCTATTTTTTTAACTAGTCCCAAGATAATAACACAGGAAGTTGCCTATGAGGCAGACCACTGGACCATGTAGTCACTCAATATTATTTACACTTAATAGTAGCACTTCACCAGGGATCTTTTTCCCTGTCTTTCTTGGAGGTACAAGGGTTTTGCAAAAGGAACTTTTGCATCCAAAGCATCTGCTCTTGCACTGTTAAATCTCTTCCCCATACAAATTATATTGGATATCCAGATAACATATTATTTGAATGGATCCTTTCTAGTTAACACTATAATGCTTAGAACATTTTATACTGCAGCCCAAATCAATTCCTTCATTATTCATTTTTCATCTAACATGCTAATCCTCTGGTGTAAATACAGAGGATGGCAAAGATCTCAGCTTGTCACTGTCCTCCCTCCATGACCTAATTGTTCAGATGGCTTAAATGGACTAGGACTAATTTATCTAAGCCAAGGAAATGACTTGTTCATTTTTACAAGACATCTGTGAGACATTTGTTCTAATTCATTTAAATTGTCATTTCTCTGTGGCTTTGAGAACCCACAGAAAATCTCTGATTTTCCTATATTATGCTTTCCCCACAAAATAAACTGTTAAAGTAATAACTTGGAAAAAAAGTTCAAGGGCCCAGGAGAGTCAGCTGTATCATTATCAAATTCATGGATGGCACAATAGAGCAATCTGAGGAAAAGCATAGTTGATGGTTGAGCCTGGCCATAGCCATAGCCATCCATAAATTATAACTGCCCCATCAGGACACACAGCAGTAAATTTCTTTCTAAATGACTCCATATGGTTGCATTTCCCAAAAGATGATACCATAATAACAAATGGAACATTATTATGCCACACCTATGCAATTTCTCTATGCAGATTTGTTGGTGATAAGAGAGTGACAGCTGTTTAAGGGAGCCTAAGCGAAAACTTCCAGCCATTTGGGTCTCCTTTAAAGTTCACTTTTTAATAGGTGTTTCACAGTTAATTACCTTTAACTAATTAGTAAAGGAAAGTGAGACTTGCAAGTCCAAAGGGAAAGAAAGATGCAATTAGACTCAGGCCTGAGCACTGCTGAAATTCTAGCTATTTTGTAGTTCTGAAAACACAAGAAAAGTGACTTGTCCATTCTTGTCTGTTATCCACCCTTTTCCTTCTTGAAACATAATAACCTCAGTATACATTTCATGAAGATCTGACCTCGGAGGATAAAATAGAAAATATTTACCTTTTAAACAAAATGGATGAAAAGAATTTGAAAGATTTTTTTAAAAAAAAAACCCTTTGGCTGACATTCTACATTGCAGTTATGTATTTGTAACCTTGAGTTACAGATCTGCAACTGCTCTGTGTTCAATAAGACTGTGTATTAACAACTGTGGCGCTATTGCCACAATCACAAATGTCCCCTCCAAATCTATTTAACAGCCAGCAGCTACATGGAGCTTGCGATCAAAGTGCAGCAAGATAATATTCCCAGTTCGCTCCTGCCAGCAAGCAAGGCTGTGACAATCAGAGCAGGACTCCTGTCATAATTTGTCATCATAGCCTTGCTCATTGGCAGGATAGGTCTGGAAACATTATTTTGCTGTGCCCCAATAATCAGTTGAACAGAGTCAATAACTTAGTGTGGCCTCTGGCTTTTAAGATAGGTTTGGAGAGTCACACCATGAGATATTACTAAGTAGCTGTCAATCCTGCAGTTAGCCCATTATTGAAGTATGTGCCATAGGTCATTCCGAGGTAATTCAGAGAGAAGGGGATTTAAACAAATTTCATGCAGCCTTCCCCATTCCTAATGAATGCAAGACTTCTTACTGCTTGGGCAGAAGAAAGGGGATTTAAAGAGCTTTCAACACTCACACTCACACACACACCATTCCCATTGAAAGCAAGGCTTCTTAGTGTTGACAAGGCAACCATTTTATCTGGGGCAGTAAAAATGGGATTTAAAGGGCTTTCACTGCACACTCCCCACTGCCAAAGGCAAAACTACTTTACTGATTAAGCTTGGACAGCTGATGAGTAAAAGGAAAGTAGTGTGATAAGATTCATGGGCAACCTGTTATCAATTCACAATTGTGTGGTAATGTGATAAGAATCATTGCTGTTTTGAGTGCTAAAAAAGCCACAACAGCATCGGGAGGGAAGCTTTGTGTGATAATCTCCTTAGATTTAACAAAAGAAGCAGAAACTGAAGAGCATTCAATGGAGTCTACAGAAGGAACTGGGCACACAACTCAAGATGCTCAAGAAATTGTTGTTTTATTAGTAAAAAAAAAAGTGGTTGTGTTATTCATTTAAAAGCCATTTTTATCTGTTTATGATTTTATATAACTCTTGGACTCAGGATACAAAGAGTCCAACACAAGTGGGGCTTATTTAAACTACCAGAACAGCTTTCTTTTGAGTATCTTTTGCTGAATTATGGTTGCCACCTTCTCCCTCTGACAAGCTCTTCATATATAATAGTACAACTAGAAAGGAAAAGAAATCTGTTGGGTTTGGATTTCTATATAAAAATATCCATTTCAAACATCCTGAGATAGACAAATGGAAAAAAGAGCATGTTGCAAGAAAATGCATACACACACACAAAGATATTTTAGCCTCTTATATAAAAGCAAATGGCATATTTGGTCATATCTGAGTTCCTAGAGTTACATTACAGACTTGCAGTCTCTCAATGTTAGAAGAAGGCAGTATTGAACATCCTAACAATAACTCCTGCAAAGAAAAAACAAGGAGTGGGTAACCATAAGTCAACATTGGCTTGAAAGTACAAAACAACAAACTGCTTACCATTAATAATGTGTTTGACATATGTCGAACTTATGGGAAAGATAGAATGCAGCTATGCAGGTCCTCGTGCATCTTTAGGAATTATGCAGTCCCAAATAATTGTGTAAATGTTATTGCTACTTATCTGAATATGATCAGTACATTTCATGATGGGGACAAATTATGCCACCTTCATAAGGAGATACTGGTTATAAACAACCATTGTTACATGAAGACCTAAATATCCCAAAAGTACCAGATCCTGTCTGACCTTGGAAACTCAGCAAGGTCAACCCTAGTTAGTACTTGGATGGTAGACCATGTGACATAGGTTATATTTCAGAGAAAGGAATTCATAGGATCACCATAAGTTGACAGGCGATTTGAAGGTATGTAAACACACACACACACACACACACACACACACACACAGAATTGTATGAGGTAAATTGGAGCCATTTTTTTAAAAAAAGATACTGATCTGCTAGAACTGTCATCTAATTAAAGGACAATTAATTAATTAATTAATTATGTAATTTAGTTAGTTGCCCTACTTTATTTGCATTACTTGACATGTGAGAAAATCAATAGTTTCAAAGATATAGGCATACTTAATTTTTAATTAATAGAGCTCATTTCATCAATGATTTGGATGAAGGAATAGGGAGCATGCTTCTCAAATTTGCAGATAACACCAAATTAGGAGGAAAAGCTAAAACCCCAGAAGACAGGATGAAAATTCAAAATGACTTAATAGATTAGAAA
>CM034706.1:24160037-24176136 GCA_020142125.1 Phrynosoma platyrhinos
TTCTTTCTTTTGCTATGGACATACACAAAAAAAGCCCTTTTTATTTTCTTAACCCCTCTAGCAAGCCTGAGCTCATTCTGCGCTTTGGCTTACCTGACTTTATCCCTACATGTGCTAGCTATTTGTTTGAATTTGCCTTTAGTTATTTTGCCCCTTTTTCATTTCTTATACCTCTCCCATTTAAAACTTAATTCAGTTGAAAGCTTTTTTGTCATCCAACCCAGTTTCTTGAGACACCTCTCATTTTTCCTTTTCACTGGAATGGTCTGATATTGTGCCTTCAGTATCTCCCTTTTCAGAAACTCCCATCCATCCTGAACTCCCTTCTCCTTTATTATTCCTGACCACAGGATCACTCCCAGTGTTTCCCTAAGTTTACTGAAATCATCTCTCCTAAAGTCTAGAATGAGTGTCTGGCTTCTTCTTTTACTCAAGCAAGCCTTTGGCTGAAAATTTATGTAACAGTTTGTTTAAATTGTGACCAGTGTTTTTATATTGTTTTGGTCTCATTTTTTATTGTACTGTCATTTAATTTTTTAACTTTTGAACAAATAGTGTGCAAAGGTCCAAGAGAAGAATCTGTACTCAAAACAAGAGGCTACTGTCAGGACACTGAGAAACAGAATGGCTCTCAGTAGACAAAGGGGTCAGACAAGGTTGCATCCTTTACCCTATCTGTTCAATTTGTATGCAGAACATATCATAAGAAAAATAGGCTTGGAGCAGAAGAAGGAGGAGTGAAAATAGGAAAAAGGAATATCAACAATCTAAGATATGCAGATGACACCATAGTACTAGCAGAAAAACTCACAGATCTGGAACACCTACTAAGGAAGATCGAAGAAGAAAGTGCAAAGGCAAGCTTAGAGCCTGAACAGTCTGCCAGAAACAATCCAGTTTGAGATCACTTTAACTGTCTTGGCTCAGTGCTAGGGAATAATGGGAACTATAGTTTATTGTGGCACCAGAGTTCTCTGACAAAGAAGGCTCAATGTCTCAGAAAAAATGACAATGTCCATGATTCCCTAGCATTGAGCCAGGACAGTTAAAGTGGTCTCAAGCTGGATTATTTCTGGCAGTCTGTTCAGGCCTTTAATGTTGAACATAAAAAAATTACAAATAATGACCACTGAGGGCCTTCACAAGTTCAACCTAGAGAATGAAAAAATAGAAATGGTAAAAGAATTCTCATACCTAGCGAAGAAACCCCTAGAAGACCTGAGAGAATTAGATCCAAAAATCCACTGGCTACCATATAAACACCTGACAGACAGATTTAAATTATTACAAAACAGAAGAATTTTAAGAAAATGGAAACAAATTAGATAAATTATAAGAAGAAATGGTTCAAAATTGACATCAAAATTTTACAGAGTATTGTTGAAATGAGTATTAGAAGAGAACATTGTGAAAGAAACAATTATTAAGTGGTGACAAACAATTGGAGAGACATAGATTTAGAAAGTTGGGAATTAGCTAGAAGAAGAACACAATAATTTACTAGATGCCAAGACTTAAAAGAAAATTATTTTAAAATGGAACACCACTGGTATATAACCCCAGTAAAATTAGTAAAAATATATAAAACATCTGGGAATGAGTGCTGGAGATGTAAGAGTGCTGTGGGTGGGTGGTACCATATATCGTGGAATTGTACCCTAGCTAAATCTTATTGGAAAAACATTCATATAGTAATATTTTACATTCTTGAAATTAAGTTTAATCCATCACAGGAATTATATTTATTAAACATGCTCAACAGGGTACTGAAAGAGATTTAGAATAAATGAAGCATATTATTGTTATACCTGATTGTGGTGGCAAGAATGATTTTGGAGGGGGGATTGGAAAACAACTGAGGTACCAACTGTTAAAGAGTGGATCATGAAATTAGTAGATATGATAAGTATGGATATGTTAACTGCTAATTAAAAACAAAACAAAATGTACACAAAGTTGAACAGGATTGGGCCCCAATACTATTGTACTGTGAGAACGAAAATTTAAATTTAAATTTATCGAGACACTGATTATATGATTTGAGGTAGAATGATCAAAACAAATTAAGTTAGATATTTTAATACACAGAAGAACTAGTAAAACTTTGTTTTTGAACTGAAGACAATAAGATTTAAGTGACAAAGGTTTATACAAACTGGATGAACATGGAAAGTTAATTGGGCTATAAATAAAACTTTAATCGGGCTATAAATAAAACTTATTATTATTATTATTATTATTATTATTATTATTAATTGTAAATATTTGAAAAAAATAAGTTTCATGATTATTTTGAATGCTACCAAACTAAATTTGATAATTATTTTGAATCCTACCATTTTGTATATTATTTGTTATAAAACCTAATTTTTTTTAAAGTATTCTCATACCTGGGATCAAACATTGATAGAAATGGGGACTGCAGTCAGGAAATCAGAAGAAGATTAAGAATGGGGAGGGTGGCTATGAAAGAAATAGAAAAGATTCTTTTAAAAAAATGGAGTATTTATTCCCTGCTCTTCATCCACAAAGGCTCTCAGAATGGCTTACAAATGGTTAATTAGATGGTTCCCTGATCTCAAACTTACAATCTAAAATGCAGCACATAGAGAGATCTTGTAGCACCAAGAAAGAAATTGGCAGCATGAGCTTCTGTAGAATTCAGTCTACTTCCTCAGATGGAAGAAAGCTTAATTTGAAATACACCCCCCACACACACATACACACATTCCAGCTTACATTGGGAGATCCCAGAGAGCATACAAATAAAATGAAAGTGAACAATATGTCTTTCTCCCAAGAGTGGGCTGCAAGCATAAAATTATTAAAGCATAGATGTCAAAATACAAGCACACTAACAGAAGAAAATGCAGCACCCATCCAGTTAAAATCTTCTTTCTCAGCATGTCTTGGATGTAAATCTGTGGCCATTAAAAAAAAAAAGTCCATGACTCATTGAGCAATGCTATTGATTCATATTTCCTGGTTTGAGAAATGCAAATCTGAATGCCCTGTAATGTGCACTTCAGATGTATTGTCTATTTAACAGGTATCTCGCACATTACTGACGATATATCAATGTGGCAGAAATTAAGTAGTTTAGCACCACTTTAACTGCCATGATTCCAGCCTGGATTCTGGGATTTATAGTTGGGTGAGGTTTTCAGCCTGGTCTCTTGAGCTCTGATGCCTCACTAAACTATAAATCCTAGGATTCTGATAGAGTCATGGCAGCTAAAATGATGTCAAAGGTTACATAATTTGTTGTTACATAACATTCAACTGTCCCAATTTGGCAGGGAGATTCCTGATTAATCCTGTGCCAGCCCACTTTTTCAGCTGTTTTTTAAAACATCCCAGTTTCTTTATCTTGCTCTCATTTCCCCACTTTGTCATCAGTTCACTTCATTTGATGCAAACTAATTTCAAAGGGCAAAAGTAGTTAATATGGGGGCTGTACAGACTGCTAGTAAACGCCGGCTTGGGGGCAGTGTGAAAGCGTGGCGTTTGGACAACCCATGCCCCGTTGCCACCCCAAAACCAGCATCATGCCGCCCACCTGACCACATGGCAGGCGGCATTACGGCATTCCTATGGCATGCTGCATTCACAAGTTCATATGGAAAAACACTGTTATTGGGGCCATAGCAGTCTGCTTCACCCCTTAGAAGGGGTGAGATGACAGGGGTGGGATCTTACCCTTTCCTGTACTCAGGGAAAAACAAATTGCTGCAGATTGTTCTCATTAATAAATTTTGCCATCTTGAGCACATTCTGATATTTCTGTGTCCTGATTTTCATCTGAGAAATATTGCAGGGTAACATACATACTCAAATGCATGTTTTAATGGTGAATGCAGAAAAAATAGTAAAAATTGTTGCATGTTAAAATGGTCCAGGAGAGAGCAGGTGTGGTAAAACAATGAAGCAGAAAGTCTCCAAACATGTAAACTAGCCATTAGTATGTTCATGCAAAAGTTACTAAAATGAAACATGACTTGGATTTTCATTTCAGTCAGGAAGAGTCCAATCCCCATTCCTTCTTATCTCCAAATCCCATCATTCCCCAAAATTGCTTACCTTTCTTGCTACTCCAGAAGCAGCAAGTAGGAAATCTCACTTTCCCAGCTGTGTCCTGTAGCAACTGGTACTCTGCCACAACTGTAAATCAGAAAAGTGCAGTCTCCATAAACTATAATGCTGATAATAATGGATACATCCTCTGACAATAAGCCTTTTTATACTCTGTGATCAGTGAGTATAGTGTCATTTTGTTTTTGCATATGGAATAATTCTATTTTCTCCCAGAAAGCAGCTAATTGCCACAAAGCCATTTTGAATCCATATATTTTAATTACACTAACTTATTGCCTGTTGTCATGAATTTAAAGCAGTTTAGGTGCCAATGTAGAGTTAGCTAGGGATAATAACAATATAATCTTATCCCAGTTTTTCAATATTAGATCTCTAATTGCATTTGTTTTTCTATTTGACTCTGACCTTCTTTACCCACCTTTATTCATTTAATGTATTTGGAATATTGATTTCTTCCATCATTGAGAGTTCACTTTGATCATCGTCACTAAGTTATTGCTGTGAAAAGGGCAGCATGTGATGCTGAATATTAGGTACTGGTGATCAACATTATTTAACCTTTTCCGTATAGCCTTAAAGGTAACATGAAGGATTTTGAGTTTAACATACAAATTATTAATATTGGAATGCAAACTCCAATATGTTTATTAAAGGATGGGTAAAACAAAAACAAAGGTTTAAGAAAATATTTATCCAATGGTCACAATTCAGTACATTCATAAATAAAAACTTAATATTTTTTGCTTAAATCTATCGGTACCTTATTTCAACAACATAATGTTCATTACAAAATTTTCTTCTCTGAAAATGAAGAAAAATAATGATCACCTTGAGATTGGATGGACAAATATTTCAGATGTCCCCCCTCATTCTTTCTGTCTGTCTTTGCCTCTCTCTCTCTCTCTATGTGTGTATGTGTGTGTGTATTTTACTGGTAGTTTCAATTTGTTTGGTTGTTCAGTAGACCCCTGGTATCTGCTGGAGTTTGATTCCAGGACTCCTCACAGATAACAAAATTTGTGGATGCTCAAGTACTATTATATACAATGGCACAGCAAAATGGTGCCCCTTATATAAAATGGCAAAATCAAGGTTTACTTTTTGGAATTTATTTTTTGAAGATTTACAAGGAGCAGATGGTTGAATCTGTGGATGCAAAATTCATGGATATGGAGAACTGATTGTATATTATTTACATCTGGTTCTTAGGCGCACCTGTAGGTTTTTTTTTCTTTTTTTTTTCTTTTTTTTTTTTTTGGTAGCTATCATTAGGATTAGTGCCTTGATAGATAGCCCAGAAATGCAATTAACAAATATATGGGGAGCAGAAATACATGGAATCTCTACACAATTGCTACATGGAATGTTCTGCTTCCATATAACGTACTTTTGTACACAGATGTGCTTCTTTGACCACCTACTAAATCCTGATGGCAGAGTTCCTTTTATAGAATGTTTTCAGGCATAAGTTTGATGGCTTTTTGCCAACTCTTTTGGCAGATTTCTTGTATCAGGAAGGCATTTGACTGGATTATGTTTGAGGTCATTTCCAATTCTATGATATTTCCCTCTGTCAGACAGAGAAGAGGGAATTGAATTGTTTCCTGCAGGAATGGTTGCTGCACTTCTTAGCCCAGACTAACTTTTTGAGGTCTAACTATGCCCCTCACATTTGTTATATGCCCTGAAGATCTAACTAAAGGTTGAGAAGTTGCTTTTTAGGGGCAATATATTCTTCTCTTTCCCTGAAAATGAGACAACCAATTTGTTGTAGTTGTTCATGAAGATTTTTTAAAAAATGAACATTTTCATTATTCTTTCTTATTTCCTTTTTCCCTTTGAAAGAATAAGATTAATAAGAAAATGAAATATATCTTTAAATATTCTACCAAAAATTCCTACAGGAATGCTTCAAAATTAACTAAAAACAACAGTATACTCTGAAAGAAAGTTAGCTCAAATCCCTTTTGGTATCTTACAGATGAAATATAACACTGTGCTGGTATCCTATTTTGTTGTTGTTGTTAACTGCCTTCATGTCAGTCTTGATCCATGGCAATCCTATGGATGAGACTTCTTCATGCCTCCTTGTATTCTACTGTTCTGCCCAGCTCCTGCAAACTCATATTCATGGTCTCTTTAATAAAATCCATCTATCTAGCATATGGACTTCCTCTCTTTCTACTTCCCTCCACCTTTCCAAACATTATTGTCTTTTTTCCAATGATTCATGCCTTCTCATGATGTGTACAACAGTCTAAGGGCAGATGCAGATGGCCCATTTGGGGAGGCAGAGAGCCATCCCGGGGAGCAGAGGATGAGGGCCATGGCAACCCCACACCGTGCCCCCGATTGTTCCTTTTGCTGCTCCTAAAAGAGCGGCAAAATGCCGCTCCTTTTAGGGGTGGCCAAAGGCCACTCTAAGAGCTGGCACCATGGCTCTTCTGTGCCCTTTCAGCACAGTGTGTCTGCATGCTGTGCTGGAAGGGCATCTTGACACCACGTGCCATGCATAAGGGTGCACAGCGTCAGGATGGTGTTGGGGTAAGGTTGGGGTGGCTGGTATGTGGCTGCCCTGTGGCTGCCCTGCCCCAACTCTACCCCCAGGCCAGCCCTTTGGGCCAGTAAGCAACAGCCCTAAGTCTTATCATCTTGGCTTCTAGGGATATCTCTGGCTTGATCTGTTCTAGGATCCACATGTTTGTCCTTTTGGCTGTCCATGGAATCCTCAACATTCTTTTCCAGCACCACAACTAAAATAGAGCCTAATGAATCCACAAGCTTTTCCTAAGTGTTGATTCAACATACAGGCATAGATCCAATGAAACTACTAAAGCTGGGATTATCTAAAAGATTTCAGACTTTTCTTAGGTCTTCATGTATAAAAAGGAAGCTCTTACACATAACTATGCTACTTGTAACTTATTATTAGAGGATAGTGAGAATTTTGTTTCAGTTCAATTTTAAGCAGGATTTACCAAATATTTGCAAATTGCAAATGAGAAAGATAGTAAAACTGGTGATTAGTTCTTTTCAAGATATAAACTTTCCCTTTTTCAAGATATGAACTTTACTAATTATGGACTTTTCCAGCTAAACTATAGCCTTCAGAAAAGGAAAAAGAAATGCCACAATCTATTGCAGCCTGAAATATATATGGTATATTGCATATCCACCAAGATTTTGTAAATGAAAATTAGGACATGTGTAGCTAAGCAAGATCAGAGTTTGCAGAGGTTTGCTTTTACCTGAGCCTTCTTAGTTGGCAAGATCCCCCCCACTGGGTTAACTTGAGGACAAACTTTTGTGTTTCATTTAAAGTAGGAACATAAAAAAAAACTCCTAAAAATTATGTTTTCCAAATGTGGAGAAACCCTGAGGAGAAGAATCCTGGACCTATGTGAATATTAATAGTTTGGGACTTATTGTTTGCAAAATTCGCATATGGTGGTTTTGTGCATAAAATGGCATTTTCTGTATAGGAAACAGCATTTTCGGCATGGAAAATAATATTTTGTCATATTAAATCTGTGCAGAAGATGTAGTTCCCTGCTCAGAAAAAATTGTTGTATTTGAAAATTTGTTCTGCATAAAATTTGCACATGACTAAATTGCATATAAACAGAATAAACAGAATTTCCTATTTGGAAAATAATATTTCAATACAAAAATATTAATTCTTACACAGAAAATGTAACCGGGGATTTGCCTAGTATTCACACATTGTTGATTTGGATAGAAAGCAGCATTTTTCCATGCAGAAAAGTAGAAAATGCTCTTTTCTTCACAAAACAACCACACATGAATTTTGTTCATAATACATCCAAAATTGCAAATAGCTTTCAGAAATGGCATGGTTTTCAAAACCTTTCTGGTAATAGGAAGAATATTGCTAAAATTATTCTTTGCTACTTTTGAGAAAAATTTAATGAAAAATTACATCCCTAGTTTGCAACAATTGAATTATGTTGAGGGCAAAGAGGGGACTGGGAGAAATTGAGAGGAGCAGGAACTTTTTAAAAACCTCTTAAAATGTGGGATGACAGAAGATTAATTTGTACTAAATTGTCAAATCAGAACAGATAGAGGGTATAGTACTGTAGTGAAAATGACTCTTCTGGTCTCAAATATAGAGCCTTTACAGACTGCCAGAAATAATGCAGCTTGAGTCCACTTTAACTACCCTGGCTCAGTGCAAGGGAATCATGGGAACTGTAGTTTATTGTGGCACCAGAGCTCTCTGACAGAGAAAGCTCAATGTCCCAGAAAAAAAAATACAATTCCCATGATTCTCTAGCACTGAGCCAGGGCAGTTAAAGTGGACTCAAGCTGCACTATTTCTGGCAGTCTGTAAAGGCCCATAATGGTTGTATTTTATTATTATGTATATTGCACAAGATTTCAATCTACAAGCTCTGTCCAAAATAAGTGAACCAGGGGTGGGACCATTTCCCTCATTTCCAGCAGTCTCTGTATTTCATCACCATGGCCAAACTGAAAGATTTTTTGGTGTTACATCTGGTTTTATTTTTTGGTAATTTCCTCCTCTGATTGAGGAGGGTGGGGTGGGATGGATTTTGAATGAGGCAATGCCACCACAGCAGTTTTGACACTGATTTTTTTTAACATTTGGGAGGAAAAATATCTAAAAATTCAAAATAGTGAGGGGTCTGGAGCCACCAATGGATACAGAAAGGGGGCTGAGGCCACATAAATCCCACGGGCTTCACTTTTCCCATCTCTGGTCTAGAATTACAGGGGGGAAGTATTTCCTGGAGATGGATGGATGGATGGATGGATGGATAGACAGACAAACATTGCATACTCCAACTGTCCCAATTAGCAGGGCCAGTCCTCATTAATCTTCTGCCATCCCTCTTTTTCAGCTGCTCTTAAAATCTCTCAGTTTCTTTCTTCTCCTTTCACATTCCTTATTTGTCCTCAGCTTCAGCTGCTTCAACTCATCAGGGGGTAGAGGAGAGGGGGAGCACCTTCTTGCCATGTTCAATAGATTCAAGCAAAAACAAACTGCTGCAGTTTCTCCTAGCTTGTGTGTTTTTCCTCTAATTACTTTTGCTATCTTGACCACATCTGTCCCATTTTTCATTGGTGAAATGTTGGAAAGTATGACATTGAGTTTTCAGAAATCAGTAAGGCAGACAAAGTTTTAGTAAGAAAATTATACAGAGGACATCAAATGCATAATCGATTTGAAAATATATCAAAGTTGTATCAGGGCTTCCATAAATTCAGCTTAACTTTTTTATCTTTATATCAAATAACCTCTCCCCCCTCAAAAAAATAAAACCACACACACACACACATGAACATCAAACTCTGGGACAGAAACTAAATTCAATTTGAAAATGTTATTTTCTGACATCTGCATAAAAAGATTCTCCAGAGAAGTTAAGCAGCTCATGGAGCAAAATATAAATATCAGGGGAAAATATCAGAAAACGTAAAATACATTTTAAAAAAAAAAGGGAATCATCCGGTAAAGAAAATATACTAGGGAAGTGTTCTGGGAGAGAGGGACACTTATGACTCATAAATTACATAAGAATATTTCCATTCCTCCAGGAACTTTTCATATTAGAATCCAACAAGTGTTTAAAAACTACTAACCCATGACTCCTGCCAAGCAATTGAAAATGATGAATTTTAATAAATAATAAAACCACCAGAAGTGAGATTTCTAGGGAAAAGACACAGCATACATTATTGGAGATTTTCAAAAAACACCCTGATTCATATGAAATGAGAACCATATAAGGAAACTTATACATTCACAGAAGAAAGGAAAGAAAGGAAAATAGAACATTTGAAATGAATACCAAAAATTCAGAATACATACAAATGGGAAAGCTTTCATGAACAAAATATGAAACCAAGGTTTGCACCCACTTGCTGGAGTGAGTGTGTGAGACAGGATATGGGGTTAATATGACACATTTTATCAAAACAAATCAAGGAACTGAGAAGAAGAGTGAGCAAACAATGCAAGCAAACAGTGCCGCCCCAAATGATTGAAGAGAACTGGTAAAGCTTGAGCTATCACCTAAAACTTAGCAACACCACTATTGCTGTTAGGTGAAAACCAGAATAGGGCTCCTGTACCTTATCACATAAGCTCCAGCTGCTAAAATTCCCTCTTCTCCACAGCCATTAAAAGTACAGTAGCCTGTCCTCTTGTTTTATTTTCATTTTCACCTGGAAAACCCTAAACTCTACCCTGGCTTAGGGCATGTGAAAAAAGGAGCAGGGCTTCTGTACCTTTAATAGTTGTGGAGAAGAAGGAATTTCAGCCTGTTGTTGCTTCTACCCAACCATTAAAGGTACAGGAATCCAGTTTCATATTTCACCTGGCAACTGTACCTTGGCTTCAAGCACTAGTTCACTCTGAATATAGTAGTTAAATCAGATGCTGCCCAATACAAGAGATGGCACTTGGATGAGTACATTCAGACCATTATATAAGCCACCACAACAAAAATGTCTATTGGTGACTGTCTTCAAGTGACAGCACAATGGGTTTTACTATCCCATTTTTGCTACCAATTTGTCATGAGAACCACCAACATTGCTTATTTTTTTCTTCTTAAATTTTACTTTCAAATGATACTTAGTAGTGTGGTTACTTATTTTAGACACAGAACAGCTTGTAATTGAATAACAATAAAATTTTATTTGAAAGAATGTTTTAACCAAGGTTTCACTTATTCACTTGTTATATGCACTTGTACTTGTTACAATTTGTTACACAACTCTGTATCTAAGGGGGGAAGCAGACGACTGCTTCCCAGTCGCCGCGGGTTGGAGCACTGGCGGAGCTCAGCCTCCGCACCGCTGAGCTCCTCCGGTGACTCTAAAAGGAGCTCCAAATTGGCACTCCTTTTAAATGTCAGGGAAACTGTGCCCTAAAAGCGGCGGGCGCACTTTCCCTTACTCAAACGCTGCAGCGCGTCCAGTCGCCACGGTGTGGGGTCATCCCCGGAGCGCCGGCCGTGCAGAGGGCAGGCGACTCCGAGGGAGACCTCAGGGAGAGGAAGGGGCACCGCTCGTGCGGCTGCCCCTCCTCTTCCGGGCCCGGAAGACGGCTCAATTAGCCATCTGCCGAGGCCCTAAAGCTCATCAGTTATTCTCTTAGGGCTCACACCATCCTGAACTTTGGTTGTCTTCCTCAACTTCTTGCTATACTAGCCACCAAGGCTAACTATCCTGCAGGATATCAAATTCCAGTAACTCCCTCTCTTGGAGTCCCTCAGTACTGGACATTTCCCCTCACAGCCCCTGTGTGCTCCAGACTTGTTTTTTCACACCAGCCTTCGATTTGATTGGCTACTGCTTGCTGGCCCAACCCTACATTCTCTTAACAGTGACATATTTCTATTAAACTGCAAAGCAATCCTTAATAAAATATGATTTATTTTTTTAAAAAAAGGGGAGCCCAACTTAAATTTACTTTTGATTCTACCATATAAGTAGTAAGAAAATACATAATGCACAATACCTTCTATTCTCCCCTCACCAAACGTACAGAAACATTTTACAAAGTTACTTATTGATATACAGGACCACCTTGAGTCCCATACTGGGAGAATAAAAACAAACAAACAAACAGCAAATAGGATGGTTTCAAAGTTCAGCCTTATTTTTTTTTTTAAAAAAAAAACTGCCTTGGACCTCCTATTGGGAGGAAGTTAGGTTAAAAATACAATAGCTAAGGATGAAATGAAAGATATTTGAGTAAGGTTGGAGCATGTGTTCAGTGTCAATACAAAGAAAACACAAAGAAAACTGAGAATCTAGAACAGGGGTAGGCAACCTTTCCCCTTTAAGGGCCGAGGGACTTCAGCTCCCAGAATCCCAGGAGCTATTGGTCAACATGGCTGAGGCTTCTGGGAGCTGAAGTCCCTCGGCCCTTAAAGGGGAAAGGTTGCCAATCCCTGATCTAGAATAATTTTAATGACAGTTTTTAACTCTCAAAACTCATGAAATCTTTATAGTCACAATATCAAATGTTCTATGGAATGTCAAAGGTAAAACATAACATGAAAAAAGAATTTAATGAATAGAGTTGTAATAAAAGACTGTCGGCTGGCTGGCTGGCTGCTCTAAGAGACCTCATATGGCCAAGCCAGTATTAATTAGGTTCAGATGGTACATTTCTCTGCCTAAGGCAGAGCAGCAGACAGGATCTATGGAGTACCATAGGCACAATATTTTGGAACCCCCCCCCCAAAAAAAAAATCACAAAAAATCACAAAAGTGAGTCTCCACCTCACTAGCCATAAAAATACAACTGCTGCCACAGCAATGATGTATTTCCATGACAGAAAAAAATGCTGCTACTTGAGATTCAGTCTGCATATTTATCAGACTAACCCCTGAGTACAGTTCAAATAACTAAAGCTGTATAGGAAAAAAACAACAACAAAATTTTGGCACTATTTTCACAAATATCTACAGTACCTTGTTTAGGTGTGTTGCTTTTTGTTTATTTGTTTGTTTGTTTTTGCTTCCACTGCATATATTGGGGAATGTTGACTTTGGGGGGTTGCAGACTGCCAGAAATAGTGCAAATTGAGTCCACTTTTAGGGTTAGGATTAGTGCTAGGGAACTGTGGCAATTGTTTGTTTTTTTCTGAGACATTGAGCCTTCTCTGTCAGAGAGCTCTGGTGCTATAATAAAATACAGTTCCCATGATTCCCTAACCCTAACCCTAAAAGTGGACTCAATTTGCACTATTTCTGGCAGTCTGCAACCCCCCCTATGTTATCACCTAAAAGCCCTATATCTTTGCTGTGCCAGTCCATTTATGGAATACCCTCTCCCCAGAGACCCAACTGGTACAACACTGATATCATTCCAATGCTGAATGAAAACATGTTTTTTATGGTAGTCTTTAGGGCCTAATTGATTTTATACAATTTGCACACATACTATTATCAGCTTTATTTAAAATTGTTTTTTCTGGTTTTAAATCATCTTTTTAAGTGGTAAAAGATTTAATATATTAAAAGTAAAGATAAAGGTATCCCCCATTGACAAGGTTGTCAAATCATGTCTGACCATAGGGGGCAGTGCTTATCTCTGTTACTAAGCTGAAGAGCCAGTGTTGTCAGAGGCTACTCTGTGATCATGTGGCCAGCATGATTGCACAGAATGCTGTTTACCTTCTCACCAAAGTGGTACCTATTTATCTACTTTCATTTGCATGCTTTCAAACTGCTAGGTTGACAGAAACTGGGACTAGTGATGAGCTCACCCCATTATGCAGCACCCAAGCCTTGAACTGCCAACCTGCCAATCTTGCAATCAACAGTCAGCATCTTAACCACTTGAGCTACTGCATCTCATTTAATATACTGATGGTCCCTTAATATTATTTTTATTAGCTGACATCCAATTTAGTATTTATGATGGCGTAAACTAGACTTACAACCTTGTAAATATTGGTATTAAAATTGTGGCACCATTTCCATCATCACAAATGCCCCCTAAAAGCCACTTTAACAGACAGGTGGCTACACCAATCAAAGGAGTTCTGTGGTGCTGTGGTTCTGTGGATGATATGTCCAGCTTCCACTCACCAAAGAGCTGTGGTATGGTGGGCAGTCACCAGTGTTTGTTGCATGGCAACTGACTGGCAAGAGTAGGATGGATGTCTTGCCCTTCAGTGGCCCACTTACCAGTATCACAGAACTCCTTCAGTTGGTATGGCTGCTTTTTTTTTAAGGTGAAGTTTAGAGTGTCCGATTGGGAGATGGATCATAGGTACATCGTGATAGCTACTTCTTCTATGCAGGACTTTCATTAGTTGTTGGGCTTGTCTACATTACTTACAAACCCTAAATTCCTTCCAGGCTCACTGTGCGCTGTTTACATTATGCAGGCCCAAGCCCCCAAATTAGGCCGAAGCTGTTTATACAATGCAATGGGTTCCAACCCTTGTTTCACATTAAAAATACTTACTTGTTGCTCCAGGTTTTCCAGAAAACTCAGAGCAAAATGCATCAATATTTTTCTTCCCACATGGTCTCTGCAAACATCTCTGCTAAGTTGCTCTGGCCACCTAATTCTGAACCCAGAGTGACTTGATCTTGCAGTGGCAGCACTACCCAGTTTGCAGGGACTGTGTGACAAGGTAGTTGTACATTGTTCATTGGAAACCCACAACAGGTAGGGGGGGATGGGGGTATTCAGGGTCCACAATACTCTGGAAGCAACCTGGATTATTCTGGCAAATGTAGACAAGCCCATTATGTTGTATTGATTTTACTGTATGTTCCCCTGAGATCTCTAGATACACAGTAGCACATAAATATTTAAATGAATGAATGAATAAATAAATAAATAAATATCTTGCTCCAGACTATCAGAAACACTGTATTCTTCTGATTAGGCCTGCCCATGTTTTGAGATCTTTAAGAGAGGTCCTTTTGTTCTGGCCACTAGCATAAATGTGAGATTGGGATTTCTCTTCAAAACATCAATTTTCATCTGTACATTTAGGGTTAAATCCAATTGTTCATTTCAGGTAGAGAAAGCTGATTGAATCAATGGGACTTGTTAAGACAAGTCAATGAGTCTATTTTACTTGGGACTGCTTACCCTCCAAATTTCCTGATTTCACAGGGATAGTCCTGATTAATCCTCTATTGTCTCAGTTTTTTCAGATGCATTTAAAATGTTCCAGCTTCTGTCCTCCTCGCACTTTTGCACTAAGGGCCTTTGCAGACTGCCAAAAATAATGCAACTTGAGTCCACTTTAACTGCCCTGGCTCAGTGCTAAGGAATCATGGGAACTGTAGTTTATTGTGACACCAGCGTTCTCTGACAGAGAAAGCTCAATGTCCCAGAAAAAAAATACAGTTCCCATGATTCTCTAGCACTGAGCCAGGGCAGTTAAAGTGGACTCAAGCTGCATTATTTCTGGCAGTCTGCAAAGGCCCTAAGTTTGCTCTTAGAGAGGAGAGGAGGTGTTGGAATTTTGCCTTTCCCTGTAGGCTCAAGCAAAAACTAAACAGTTGTAGCCTTTCCTAGCTTATGTACTCTTCCTTATTAATAATGTTTGTCATCTGGACCACATTTTGATGTTCCTTGTCCATATGTGTCCTGCTTTACTTCTGTGAGCTGCTGAAGGATATGAGACTAACAGTTGGGTTTAGCCCATATAATTCACACATTTCAGAGGTCCTTGAAATATATGACTCTCCTATTCCTCGTGATCAGGTCTGCCAAGTCTCACCCAAAATCTCATGAGCACTAGGTTCCCATGAGATTTCAGACATGATCTGGGGCAAGAATTATGCTTGATCATGAATGATGTGTCATAATTGTGGTACCATCACATTACTTTGTCTGCAGCTCTGGTTCCCCATTTTGCTGTGCCAGCTCACTGCAATCAAAGTCCCTCCTTATGTGCTGGGGTAAGTCTTGTTTACCATCACCTCTCCTACCCCTCTTGATGCTACAAATTTATCTGGCAAGAACAATAAAATCATTAGGCCTGTGCAATCCCAACAGGATTTGCTCAGAGTCATTCAGTTCAGATCCATAATAGGTTCCATGACTCCAACCTGGATCTAGAGCAGACTGGCCTCGTCTGAAGTAATTCCAACGAAATCAGATATCAAGGCAGGAGAGAGCTGACAATGCATCTCTTACCACACCATATAAGGAACCTGCCATGGTGGGGTGATACAGAGGAAAAGAAGATGAGATGGAATTTGCACAGTAACAGTTCTGGCTTCCAATCTCACCAATACTCTCCAGTCATAACCCTAGGTATATAATTCCTCAGTATGTTTCTTGTCAAAGGAAGCAACAACTCATTTTAGCAATTTTATTCCCAATGCAAGAAAATCTCCAAAGCCACATAATTTTCAAAACTTATTTGCAATTTGGAATTTATTCCCAAGTCTTGAATGAGTCTCAGTTCTCTTCAACCCAGAATTCTTAGAATCATAGAATCATAGAATCATAGAGTTGGAAGAG
>CM034706.1:24176236-24189003 GCA_020142125.1 Phrynosoma platyrhinos
CAGTATTCCAGGTGAGGCCTGACCAAAGCAGAATAGAGTGGCATTCTTTTCGTAAGGCATTCTCAACAGAAAAAAGAAACATGTTTTCTGACCTTCCCCCACCCCCCAAATATTTTTGAATAATCTTTCCATCCCTACCCAGCATGTGTGTGTGTGTGGGGGGGGGGTAGGAATAATGTGAGTTCACTCAACTTCATATATTCATGTGTCTGCAATAAGCTTCTGCTCACTTTTCCAAACTTAGCTGGCCACAGATCTCTGCGTACTTGACCAACCAGTGATCTCCATATTGCCTCACTGTGCCATACTTTACTTTTGACCATCACTTGTGGTCTCTAATTGTACTCTTCAGTGTAGCTGTATCAAAACCTTAAACCTGATGAAGGTGAAAGTAATACTGGAAGTAAAACAGGAAAATCTTTCTCTTCCATTTTCTCTCACATTCAGACATGCCAGTCCTCACATTCTTTCCATCCTAAATACAGATAGGAAAATTATGGTAAATTCTTCCAAAATGGTCCAAAAAACATTCTTCTTCCCATGGGCCAAATTTAATTTTTTTCTGCATGGACCAAATTTAATTTTTCAACTCTTCACAGCAGCAAGAAGACTATGCTGTAAAGACTATGCCTGCTATGTCATGCAAGATGTTTTCCAGTCACCAAGACCCATATTGTAAACATAAAGCTGCATTCCAGAAGAGATCCTGATCATACATGATTCATGTTGTTGAAAGGTCAGAATTGTCAGAACCAGTGGACTCAGTTTCCATCAACCAAGAAAACATCTTATTGTGATAGAAAGCAAAAGACAGTTCAGACATGAGAACAGAAGTCACTAGTTTTTGTCAAAACTGATGGTCTCTTCCCTCTACCAAAGCATTAGAATCCAAACTGCCCAGCCCCCCTTTTTGGCTGTTGGCATTCAGCCTTTGATCCCAATCAAAGCAAATTCCAATAATCCTTTCTTCCCATTTGTTTCACCCACAGCTTCCCCCCATATTACTGTTCTACTGCCAAAAAAGAAAAAGAAAATAAGCACCCTCTACATATCAGGATCACTGCAGGAAGGACATAGTCATAAAACCATAAATCCCCTATCTCTGCTTATCGATGAAGTCATAAAAGTCAAACACACAGAGAGATATTATCTGTGTGTGAGAGAGAGGGGGGGAAAAAAAGAGAGAGAGAGAGGTGAGGGGGAGACTCAAAACAAAGTATTAGAGCTGGCCATTGATGATGCTGCCAAGAGGTGGGAAGATGGGAGGCTGGAACTCACATCCCTGTAATGGTAAGTAAATGTGTTTCTTAAAATATATACCTGATGCCTGTGGTTTTCCTCAGGGTTATATGTCACTTCTTATAATAAGTCAGCCCATCATTTGTATTTGGGATTGCTGCACATAATGCTATAAACTGATTCTTCTAGCAAACATGACTGGGCTACAGTGTATAGGATATCAGTCCCTGTTTCTCATCCTCACCTTCAGGTGCTGTGGAATTTTAATTACTTGCCTTTCAGGCTCTAAACTAACAAAAATGTGAGGACCAAACTACTGAGATACATTATGTGCCCCACACTATGCATTAAAAGGGATATATTCTAGCCACTGACAGCCTCAAAAGTAGCAGCTGCTTTATATGACAAAGTGTCATATATATAAATATATTAACAGAGTTTGGATAACTGCACTTTCCTGCAGCATTTCAGATGAATACTTCTTATTCAGGGTGATCTATTGCAATTTAATTTCTTCAGTTATCCCATGCACAGAATTTGTTACCTTGTCGTAGTCCCTTAGCTCTGTTGGCTAGCAAAGGGAAACCCTCCAGACAGATATTTTGTCATCAGTGTCTGAGATGAAAAATTATGCAAACCCTAATCGTAGAATCTCCCAGCAATCACTTTTATGCTCTCTGATTGCTTTCTGTCAACTACAAAGGCCTGGTGGTATGGTTATCTCACGACTCATTCTCCCCAGGTGAGCTATCATTCTATTTGTCAATTCAGAAAGGTTCACCACTACCTTCCCAAACAAAGCTGTCTCATTCTGTTCACTCATTTCCTTATGTTCTTCTTGGCTGAGATGTAACTCTGTTGTAGTTGTTAATATGCACTTTCAAGCCAATTCCAATTTACAAAGACCCTATCACATGGTCTTCTTGGCCAGATTTGGCAGTTTGCCATTCACTTCCTCTACTGCTGAGAATCTGTGACTTGTCCAAAGTCTCAAGTGGATTTCCATAACTGAGTGGTGATCTGAATCCTAGTCTCCTGGACCCCTGTTCTAGTAAGATGGATAGATGGATCAAATGGATACACTGCACTAGCTCTCTTAAGACCTTTGGTCAATTCTATTGTAGCAATCTTTTCACACTAAACTGTGTAAGATAAACTTAATCTTGGGGAATTTTCTAATTAGGTCCAAAAGTTAGCAGGAGGTAAACCCAATTTATACAGAGGGAATTAAGGGCATAGATTCACAGAGACAAGGTTTCTTCAAATCAAATTGTAGATTTATTAGAAATCAGGCATACAAAGACATACACTCACTCACACATTCTCACAAGGCCTCAGGAATTAACATGGGATAGACATGAGGCTTTCTAATGGTGATATTACCTGTATGGAGTACTTCAGATAGACTGATTTGAAGTTAGACTTGACTGGAGGAAGGGAAGAGAGCACAAAGTAAATCAAAGCTGGATAAGAATTTAGAATGATGCAGTGTCACCAGGAATTCTAAACATACACACCTAATGAGAATTTTGGTAGTCTGTTTATAGGCTGCAAATAGCCCAGGGCATTGCCGTATACCAAAGGGCCAAATTAACATTATAGAGGTCTCCTTGAAATAGATGGCCTCGGGGGGGGGGGGGGGGGGGGGGGGGGGGGGGGGGTAATAGATCTTATCTGTCTTATAGCCAAATCTCATCCGGGCTGTAAATTTTTTGGTTCCTTGTCTCTTGTGGTGTGAATCTTTCTGTTTGAAACTCCAGAAACTAAGGGCCTTTGCAGACTGCCAGAAATAGTGCAGTTTGAATACACTTTAACTGCCATTACTTAGGGGGGATGCAGACCGCTGGAGTTCAGCCTCCGGACCGTGGCGCTCCTGCGGCGCATCTAAAAGGAGCACCAAATTGGCGCTCCTTTTAGATTTAAGGGAAAGTGAGCCCTAAAAGCGGCGGGCGCACTTTCCCTGACTCAAACGGCGCAGCGTATGTGGGTGCTGCGCCGTGAGGTCATCCCCGGCATGGCCGGCGCTCCTGGGGGCGACCTCGGGGAGAGGAAGGGGTGCCGCTCGTGCGGCTGCCCCTCCTCTTCCCTGCCCGGAAGACGACTCAATTAGCCGTCTGCCGAGGCAGTTTGTGCTAGGAAATCATGGGAACTGTAGTTTATTGTGGCACCAGAGCTCTCTGACAGAGAAAGTTCAATGTCTCAAAAATACAATTCCAGTGATTCCCTAGCACTGAGCCAGGGCAGTTAAAGTGGACTCAATTTGCACTATTTCTAGCAGTTTGCAAAGGCCCAAAGTGTTTGATCTTCAAATGACTGTTAGAGTCTATGTGACCAACTTTCTCTGATGGTCTATGTGACCAGCTCACTCTTCAGTACATGGCTGAAACTGCACTTCCATTTTAGGGTCATGTCAGATGTTTACACAGAGAGAGAATATGGAAAACACTGAACATCTTGTAACAGCTGGGAAAACAAGAGGTAGCTTAAACTGAAAGGCAGTTTTTGAAGTGGTGAGAATTGTTTCCCCTCAAATCAAGGGTGCTAATGTAAAGAATACCCAGAAATTTTCTCACCTTCATCCTCACTGAAAGGCCAACTATTTTTGCATGACACAGACACACACATAATACCCCATGGCCCTCAGGCAATTTCAGTAGGGTTTTCAGGCCTCTAGTTGTTTTGAACCCAGGAACTGACCTTTATCTAATCTGGGAAGTAAACAGGATATTGACTTCCAGTTCATTTTTTGGTTTAAATAGTCCTTTTCATGGACCAAAAATGGCAGATATGTCTGAGTAGCAAAACTTTTCTCCTGTAGGCCCCACTTTCCTCTTATTTACCTCCTTACTGAATATACAGTATTATATAGTTTGATCATATTTTGATCTAATCAAATATCTTTTAAATTTTTAACAGATTTGGAGGAAAATTACAGACATAGTGTTTTGGGTTGCAAAAATTAAAAGCTAACAACTTTCCCTTAAACTGATATGAAATGTTTTGTGTTTGAGCAGATTTTGGAGGATACCCTTCTCTAACAACTCCCCCCCCCCAGAAAATCCCAATGCACTTATTCATCTAGCTTTGTTGTGGATTGTTGCTTTGAAAATTGGAGACAATACAGAAGTGGCCCTAAGTTCTAAGTGGCCTCAAGAAAGTAACATAGAGTAGTTTATGAGAAAGGGAATCCTCAAATTTGGGGATGGGCCAGTAATTCACTTACCTCAACCTCCCTCCATGTGCTCTGGTTGTTAACAATTTATGTGAAAGTGGCACATTTGATAGAGGTGTCCCTGGGTGAGAAAGCTGCAAAATTGCTGAAGGTTAAATGCAAGCATTGGGCTGGAAGTGGGGATGAAGATGTTGTCAGCCAAATAAAAATTATGCCCCCTCCATGATTTTTTTTCACTTCGCAAATTTCTAGTATTGCAGTAATTTAAACTTCAGTTGAGCATTTAGAAATACATTTTAGAATCTAAAGAAAAGATGTACCTAAATTTACCACAAGAATGCAAACACAAGAAATGTAAGCATTCCAGATGCGAACAATTATCAACATCAGAGTCTGCAATGCTAAAGATTTAAAGGAAATTTTTATTAAGGGGACAGAATTCTTATGGAAGACATGGCCTTATCTCCCTCTTGAGATAAGAAGTTATAATCATTAGAAAGGTCAAGATATTTGGGTCGAGAGTGGAACACACTCCCTCGGAGAGTAGTGGAGTCTCCTTCCTTGGAAGTCTTTAAGCAGAGGCTGGATGGCCATCTGTCAGGGATGCTTTGATTGGGAGTTCCTGCATGGCAGGGGGTTGGACTGGATGGCCCTTATGGTCTCTTCCAACTCTATGATTCTATGATTCTATGATTTATCTTGTCCCAAAAGACAGTAACATATTTGCACATACTAAGGCTTATTGTGACAAAGTGATCATATTGCTTAAGCATATGAACATTAGCTGAGCATTTCTGACAAACATAGAATGCACAAAATTATGTTCACATTTTAAGTATGAATAGCTAAAATGTGCCTAATTGAAATATGTTTGCTAACCTACTAGAGAAATAATGAGACCAGACACAGAGAACTGGGTTATAAATGGACAAGTTTATTTAAATTATTCTATGTAACTGTTTCTTTCTCAAAGATTTGTAAAATGGGAGGGGGGGAGCAACCTAATGCAGGAGCAGTTGAGGCAGGCGGTCCATCCCTAGACCACCTCCCCAGCCTCCCCTGGGCAAAACACCTGAGCCCCAAGGACAACCCAGCTCTGAGTTGCTCCCTGGCTGGCCCAAATCTGGAATGCCAAGCCAAGATTCCCTCACTCAACTCACAAGACTTAAGTGAGAGTTCATATCTTAGGTCAGCCCCAAGGAGAGTATCTTTCCCTACCCCTTTAGTCATGAAATAAAGAGGTAGTTCCAGAAAGCTAGCCTTCACCCAAGAGGCTGTCATAGGTGTTCACCTAACTGCTATATCTCCCTCCAAATACCCACCAGTAATACCCATTTATGACCACATCCCAGCCAATTGTCAAAGTCCCCAAGCAACAATGTGGGGTAGGCAAAAAAAAAAAAAAAAAAAAAACCCACCTTGGAAAGGGGGTGGGATTCCTACCCTAGGTGACCAGAAAACTCACTGTGATATAGAGGTGGGAGGGTAGGTCAACAATTCAGAAGAGGAAGAGACAGGCCTTAAGTAACTTGGGCTCCACACATACACACACACACCACATTACTTGCATGGTGCAGATGTGCTTTGATACTGACTTGCTGGTGTCTTTCCCAAAAGGCCAATGAATCAATATCCCCTGATCACTGGTAGATCGGGGGATAAGTTGTGTCTGTGTACATATACATATGTATGTGTGTGTGAACACACACACACACAAAAACACTTTAATCAATAGGAGGGAGATTATATAAGTTCAGTAATGAGTAATGCCCAAATGAGAAAAAATGTGTTTCATTTTGTTTGTTTTTTAAAAAAAATCAGTGTAAGGAAAAACACAAAAGCATGTATGTTGTTGTATTATGCCTTCAAGTAGTTTCTGGCTTATGATGATCCTAAGGCAACCCTAAGGCAACTCTATCATGGTTTCTTTTTAAACAAGATTTTTCCATAGGGGTTTTGCCATTGCCTTTCCCTGAGGCTGAGAGAAGATGACTCGCCCAAGGTTGTCCAATCAGTTTCATGTCTGAGCATGGACTCAAACACTAATCTCCAGAGTCACAGTCCAACACTCAAACCACTATGCCACACATCCATATTCCTCCAATAATTCAACAGCAGGTCTGCCTAGCATGTGACTTTTTGGGCGTTTGCAGACTGCCAGAAATAGTGCAAATTGAGTCCATTTTAACTGCCCTGACTCAGTGCTAGGGAATCATGGGATCTGTAGTTTATTGTGGCACCAGAGCTCTCTGACAGAGAGGGCTCAATGTCTCAGAAAAAAATACAATTTTCATGATTCCCTAGCACTGAGCCAGGGCAGTTAAAATGGACTCAATTTGCACTATTTCTAGCAGTGTGTAAAGGTCCTGGTATATTGCAATGCATGAGGAGTTCATAAAAGATATGGAAGGATTTCCAGAAGGCACATCAATACAGGAAGGGGTCCCTGAAGATAGGCCATTGTAAAACAACTGCACAAGGTTATTTGTTGTACTTATGACCCCTGTTTAGATCAGGGGTAGGCAACCTTTTTGGGCCGGGGGCCAAGTTGCTGTCCCTCAGACAATTGGGGGGGGGGGCGAAGCACCAAAAATAAATAAATAAATAAATAAATAAAAATAAAAATAAAAATAAAAATAAAAAATACAAAAATACAAAAATATAAAAAATATGCATGCACACTCTCTCAGCCCCAGAAAAGTCATGGCAAAACCCCTGTGGAGATTTTGCCAAGAAAACTCCAAGAACAAGTAATAACAACAATAATCAATATCTTCATAGTGGGCGGCGGCAGCGGGGGATGGTCGGTCCAAAGGCCTCGGTCCATCTAGCCCCCGGGCCTTAGGTTGCCTACCCCTGGTTTAGATTAATGAAGATCTTCATTGAAAAAGACAGGGTAGTGTGTACATTAACTCTATATCATCTTGGCTTTGTGAGGGCTTATGTTTGGTTGAAGCCAATGTCCTGCAAGCACATGAACACATCCTGGAAAACCACAAATCATCATCATCAACAACAACAACAACAACAACAACAACAACATGCTATAGAATAAACCCTTCAGGAAAAGCTTGTCACTTATTATAGGCTTTTCCTTTCCTGTTCTTGATGTTAATTGACTCTAGAAGCATGATCACCCTATAACAAACTTAACCATAGCAAAACACCAAACCTAAATGACAATACACTTAATATGTCCTCAGTGGAGTTCCCCTCAAACCAATTTTTTAATGAACTTATTTCCAGCCTCTCTTCTTATTTATGAAAAAATAAATAAATAAAATTTGCAACTGCTTGGGGTAATTTAGGAAATATTGAACCATGCAGGTTTCCACATGGTCTACAGCTGCATAACAGCTATTCCCATCCTCCTCTGGGAATAAAAGCAACCTAATCTGCTTCTCTAAACTGTAGAAATCTTCCCAGAATCATTCCCATGGCACTTAAAACTTTGTGTATGTACAAATGGTGGCTGTATAGGAAATTGATTCTGAGTACTTTTCCCCAGTGTGGCTGTGTTTAAAATGCAAGTTGCAACATGGGAAGTGGGGTTGACCTCACACAGTTTGGTCATCAGGATATCACCACATCTGAAACAAGTTAAATAGTATGTAGGGTTGGAAATGAGGAAAGACCACCAACAGGTTTGGCCCAAATAGAGAAAATATCATCTCCTTTACTGTTAACATGATGAGTCACTGTGATGCACCACTGATGTTTTCCTCTCACATCAGTCAATAAGAGAGATTCTAATTTCCAAGTTGCAACAAATTCTTTAAAATAGTAATATTCTGTGTAGTGAAAGACAGTGTAATGGAAGGTCATGAGTAGTGATGTATTCATCAAATATATATCTCCCTGCATGCTTTTTAGCAGGTCAAGTGATCTTGTCAATGCCATTATCTGAAGATTGTTCTTTCCAGGGTTTTTTTACACAAATAGATTTGGTTTGGAAAAAGAATATACAGAATAAAACACATTTTTCATCCAGATATACCATTGTGGTCTATTGATTTGAACATTGAAGTAGGACCACAGAAAAGGTTTCAAATCCCTGCTGGGCCATGAAAACCCTGTAATTAAGGACTTGAACCTGGGGAATTACTAAAGTCCAAGTCTTCTATGGGATCTTTTATCCTATGTTTACGGAGGTGGTTATGGAATAGAGTGATAGAGACAAAACTTTCCAATGAACAGTAATTTATTTGGGGATACAAACATACAAAAACACTCTAACATACACCCAGACACAAAAGAACTCAGGAATAAGGTAGTTATCTTGGAGAGGAAACACAAGGCTTTCTAATGGTGACAATTGCCAGAAGGAGGCTGCTCCAATGATGAATGAAGATGGATAGACTCAACCATTATGAAAAAAAAAAGGACAACAGAAAGAGCCGGGACTCTAGTCAGAGTTCACAGTGGTACAGTGTCATTATGAAATCTAGCCAGACCCCATGTGCCTGAGATTTTGGGAATCATTTATATCCTTAAACCTAGCCTAAGGCAAAGAGTTACTATTATATATCAAAGGATTCCAATTGCTAATCTTTGAAGTAGACAATTTCCAAGGAGAGGAGATGGGGTGCTAATGTTATCTCATCTTCAGCCAGACACATCCTGGCTGGCACTCATAAATCTTCTAGGTGTGAATGTCCTGATTAGCAGCTCCTAGGCTTGGTCCTTTTGATCTGTAAATTGATGTAAGTGCATATGTGACCTTTCAGTTGCTCCTTCTCCCTATACTTTTATTTGTATCCCTTTCATCATTCATAAGTAACACAATATTTTCTGCAGAGTCTACACAAATATCTCTGTATATTTTAAAGGGAAGTAGATGATTTTTTTCCCCCTTGTC
Organism: Phrynosoma platyrhinos; assembly: GCA_020142125.1. Taxonomy (NCBI): domain Eukaryota; kingdom Metazoa; phylum Chordata; class Lepidosauria; order Squamata; family Phrynosomatidae; genus Phrynosoma; species Phrynosoma platyrhinos. Next base: position 24,185,506 of record CM034706.1, read on the forward strand.
ACAAATGTTGAAGAGACAAGGCTGCCCACACTGTGAGGTCACCACCCCTTTGGAACAGGAAAAATCTGGTGCATGTTCACATTACACATTATATTAACTATAATTCTGCTTTAACAACCATGGCCATATCCTATGGAATTATGGGATTTACAGTTTAGATAGGCACAAAGCTGTCTGGCTGAGAATACTAAACACCCCTTCCTAGAATGCAGTTTATCTGGGGAAATATGTTTGTGCCACAGAGAGCCATAACATTAAGAACATATATATAAATTAGTGGGAGAATCCTCACAAACTTGTACATTAGTAGATACTGCTACTGACTTCAGTGGAACTACACCAAAGAAAATTATTTCTTAGGGCCTTTACAGACTGCCAGAAATAGTGCAGCTTGAGGCCACTTTAACTGTCCTGGCTCAGTGCTAAGGAATCATGGGAATTGTATTTTTTTTGGGGGGGGACATTGAGCCTTCTCTGCCAGAGAGCTCTGGTGCCACAATAAACTACAGTTCCCATGATTCCTTAGCACTGAGCCAGGAAAGTTAAAGTGGCCTCAATTTGCACTATTTCTCGCAGTCTGTAAAGGCCCTTAGTCTCACTGCAGCAAAAGTAAAGTCTAATATTGGATATAATCCAAGTGAAAGTAATATAATTTTGTGGGAGATAGAGGTCCTTTTCTTATTGCTATATCTGCAGTGGTATCTGTTATGACTAGTGCACTGACAATTCTGTAGTCTATTAAATTTTTTCTTGTGTGATAATTTGATTAGGGATGTAGAAGCACTGTCTTGTAATATAGCCATATCACTGCTTCCCTTCTGCTACATCCCACAAAAATAACATTCTTTCTTTTTATATGATGATAAGTACTCTCCATTGTTCTCATAGCAAATGGGGTAGGGAATCTAATAGTTCTGAATGACAGCATTTTACTGAATCTTGGACTGGGGATATATAAGAATCCCAAATCTGATTGCATGCTTTCCCTTTAGGGTCAGATTGCTGTTCCTGGAAAGACACATGGAATAGATTTAACAAAACCTCATTATATTCTAGTTTTTTGTTATTTAATACTTCCAAATACATTTACAACAAAAATCAAAATTCCTAGTCTAATTAGATTTTGAAGCAATAAAAGGAAAATAAATTAATACAGAGGTTCTTGAATTCTATGACAATGACTCCCAAATAACTTGAAGTCACCACCATTGAACCATCAACATTTGTAGTTGGTTGGTTCATATTTACATGGTAATCATCTGCCATGTATGGCAAGTGATGAAGTGTATGTGTGAATTGTTCACTTCATGTTAATAAACCAGAAATAAAATGACCATCCCATCTGAACTGCAGTGCCTTTTAGTAGTTGATACATTGATACATTCAGTTTCTGGATATCAACTTCATAGTAATTAAGGATGGGAAACAAATTAATGGGATTTGTATTCCTGTAACAAAAAAGAAAAGAAAAGAAAGAAAACAAAAATAATAACCACAGAAGAAATACACAAATTCAGACTAGACAACAAGGATATTGAAGTAAAGAATTCCCTTATCTAGGATCAAACATTGATCAGAATGCATACCACAGTCAATAAATAAGAAGAAGACTAGGAGTGGGAAGGGCAGCTATGAAAGAACTGGAAAAGATACTGAAGAGCAAAGACATACAATTGAGCACTAAAGTCAAAATCATCCAGGCCATTGTATTCCAAATTACTATGTATGGATTCAAGAACTGGAAAATGAAAGAAGCAGACAGAAAGAAAATCAACTCATTTGAGATGTGGTGCTGGAGAAGAGTACTTAGGATACTGTAGACAGCCAAGAAGACAAACAAATGGGCTCTTGAACAGATCAGACCAGAGCTCTCTTTGGAAGCTAAGATGATCAGGTTGGGACTGTCATCCTTTGGCCACATGATGAGATGACATGGGTCACTAGAAAAAAAAATAATGCTAGGAAAGGTAGAGGGTAGAAGAAAGAGAGGAAGACCAGAAACCAGATGGATAGACTTAGTTGAGGGGGGGAGGTATGGGGAAGGGCTTGCAGGACCTGGGCACTCCTTTACCCTTTTTGTCCATTAAAGCCAAAACCAAAGCCAAAGCCCAGACAAATTTAGACAGAATATCTATTACTGTTAAAATGTACTCCCCCCAGCCTGGATTGTGTGTGGCTCATTTGTTTTAAACCTAAGCTTTCCAGTCACATGGTCATGGTGCAGAAATGCTTCAGGGGCCCCAGTTTGCAACACATGGTTCAGAAGGGGGTCAAAAGCAGCTCCCATTGGTTGAGGACTGGTGAGGCATGGTCTTAGAGGGGTCACATGGCCTCAAGGGGGGAATAGGCCTGGGGGACAGAGGGAGGGGGTCACATGATATGAATGTCCTGCCTTAGCACATCCAGGGGAGGGACATGCCCATCATTTTGACAGGTCATCAATCCATTTTGACAGGCCATCAATCATTCTTTGACAGACACCAAAAAGTAATAAATCATTTTTGACAGGACCTACATGTCCATACTACTAGAGCAGGGATAGGCAACCTTTTTGAGCCAGGGGCTGGGTTGCTGTCCCTCAGACAATTGGGGAGGTCGAAGCACCAAAAATAAATAAATAAATAAATAAATAAATATATTTTTTTTAAATTAAACATTAAAAAAATATGCATGCACACTCTCTCAGCCCTAGAAAAGCCATGGCAAAACCCCTGTGGAGATTTTGCCAAGAAAACCCCAAGAACAAGTAGTAACAAATAACAACAATAATTAATATCATCATGGTAGAGGGCGAGGGGCGGTGGCAGCAGGACTGACCTGGGGCCAGTCCAAAGCCTCAGGGGGCCTCATCCAGCCCCAGGCCTTAGGTTGCCTTCCCCTGTAATAGAGTGTATGACTTATCCAAGGTCACCCAATGGGTTTTCATGGCCAAGTGGGACTTTGCACCTTGGCCTGCCAGAGTCCATGTCCAACTCTTAAGCTACTACACCACATTAGCTCTAAGCAACAATTCTAATTTGCCTAAAAATCATATGCACTGGTTGCACAAAGATTTGCTTCATAAATGTGAATATTTTGTAAAAGTAATTAGACATTTAAGCTAAGCATCATGATTTATCCAGGTAATTTCTTATACAAAAAATTGTAAACAATAATGGACATCAATACATTTTGTTTTCTCTTGTCTTCCTTTCCTTTTTCTCCCCGCTTTAAAATCTCCTTTTGTTTTTGTTCCAGAATCAACACTTTGATGTAATTTGTTTTACTTCAAAGTCAATATCATTGACACTTCCAGGTCCATTAAAAAGGTTTCTCTAAATTTTCCCTTGGTTTTGTTGTGGACACCAAGGAAATTATTCTTGATAAGTAAAAACAATAAATGTATACCATACTGAAACAAAGTTGATGTATTTATTTTCATTATGAAATGTCAACTTTTCAAGTAGAGCCATACACTTTACACTGTTAAGGCAGATTCTTATTCTCAAGTTAATAATA
>CM034706.1:24189103-24201649 GCA_020142125.1 Phrynosoma platyrhinos
CCCTAGCACTGAGCCAGGGCAGTGCCTCAATTTAATTTGCACTATTTCCAGTCAGTTGAAGAAGCTTCCTCCCAGAGAACCTAAGGGTGCGGGGCAGATTATACGGAAGAAGGTGATCCCCTAGGTAGGTTGGACCCAGGCAATGTAAGGCTTTAAATGTCATCACCAACACCTTATACTGTCCTCAGAAACCAATAGGCAGCCAGTGAAGAGATGTTAGAATAGGTGTAATGTGATCATTCCTCGATGTTCTGGTGATCAACCTGGCTGCCATATTTTGTACTAATTGTAGTTTCTGAATTAGGTATAAAGGTAGCCCTGGTTTGGGGGGCCCTACCGTAACTACCTCCATTTTCAAAACATATGTCTGATAACAAATGTTCAATGGAGTAGGATTTAGAGTTCTCTTCCCTTCAAATACATATCAATTATGATCAAAGAGAATATTTGCAAAACAATCTATAAGTGGTATCTCACAAATATTTCAGTCTCTCCACTATGCTGGCAAGGCTGTTACAGCCATGGAACATTCATGCACATGTGGCTTGATTGTGCAAAAGTTGAATCCTTCTGGAAAGAAATTGTTGACCTTGTTTCTAGAAGCACATAGTTTCAAAACATACAAGTGTATCATCTGTTTATATTAAAACATCCTGGACCATCACATCAAGTTCTTATCAGTTGATGTTACTCAGCTCGGAACGCCCAGCACACCTTGTTTGTACAAATTCCTTCTTGTTTTTGATTCCTACAGACACAGTCAGATATCACTGGAGCATTGATGCACCTATCCTCTCCTCATTCCCTGCAGCATTTCTTAGGTGAAAACCAGAACATATGTGGCCAAGCAACTGCAGAGGGGCATGTTATTCATGTTAGAGGGAGAGACTGAAGCAATTTGCTGTTGCCTGGTTCTACTGGGAAGAGCAAGATCCCACCTCTCCTCTCCCTGCTGAATGAATAGAGTGCAAACTAGCTTTGCATTTAGAACTCAGCTTGCAGTAGTGGGGTCCTGCACTGGGTGTTACCCAGTGAGGGGGCAGGACTTCTGGGTGGGACTTCTGGGAGTGGGGTCACATGGGAATGCCAATGCAGGCTGGGGCACGGGCCCAAGGAGCACTTGCAGGGGTGGGGGCTGACTAGGTGTCATGCCCTGGTGTGGCCTGAAACCCCCCCCCCATCATGCCACTGGTTTGAAGTAAATGAAGTAAGCTGAGGACAAAGAAGAAAAGTGGGAGAAAGAGATAAAAAAAATTGACTTTCGAAAAGCAGTTGACAAAGTGGGGTGGCAGAGAATTAATTGGGTCTGGTGGCCTCCCTGCAACAAAATAACCCCTCCTTCTCCTCCTCCCTCTCTTGATCCAGAGTCCCAGCAAAGCTCTCCACTGTCATGCCCTGCCTGGGGGAGGACTTGGAGGATGAGCCAGAACCTCCTCTTGGACCTGACCTTGCAGCTGTGGAGCCTCAGCCTCAGCCTCAGCCTGGCCCTAGTTCTGCTATGCCAGCTCCAGCAGAGCTTGTGGCCTCTCAGAAGGCTCAGCAGCCATTGCCTGGTGGCAGAGTCTCTGAAGATAGAGGAGGATCAAAGGACTGTGCCTACCTTCAGTCAGCATTGAGCCAAAAGGGCTTGCCACTGAAGGTTGCTGAAACTTTATCAGAAACGCGCTGGTAATCAGAAGAACCTGAGTGCCTGCAGCGTGCTCATTTAAGGAGTTGCCGAATGCTTGCTTTGGTACCAGTGAATATCTGATTTTTATGAGGAAAATACTCAGTCTCTGGCTCCCATTGCTCCTTGGACTGAAACCTTGCTTTTTGGACTTTCTGGAACCCTTGACCTTGGGACTACCTGATCAACTTGCTTATCTGATACCCTGGACCTCAGCCTCTGGTAAAACCCTTTGTGTTTGGAACTTTGCATTTTGAAGCAGAGACTTCAGCTGCTGCTTCACACTAGCTCTACAAGCCACTTGTTTGTTTGGTCTTATCAACCATTTGGCTGCTTTCCAAGATGCCCATTCACTCACCCCCACTGTAACATGAAGCAAAAGACTGCAGAAATGCTCTCCATGTTGTTCTTTCCTCCATTCTCCCCTTATGTTTTTTTGTTGCCTGGCATATTTTGCATCACTATCCACATTTTGAAAATGTATGGCAGGGATAAAGTAACACAATTATAGCAAACAAGATACCAAAATATATTTGTAACATCCATGTACCATATATTTGTAATAATAATAATAATAATAATTTTTATTTATATACCGCCCTGTATTATAATTGTACTATACTGTTGCCTGTAAACTAGTGGTTCCCAACCTTTTCTATGCCCCAAATCATTAGGAAATGTTTGATTAGTGTTTGTACCCCCTACAAAAGTAATACCACATTTGACATTGTAGAAGTCTAATTTCTAATTTTTGATCTACAAATTGAGTCACATAAAGTACTGTGGATGAACAAACTAAACTTTTTTTTTAAAGGCTTTTAACTCAGTGCATAAAATGCAACTCTAAATTGAGCAATTAGATTCTAATTTATTCAGAAAAATGAGTGATGACTTGTGACTCATCACTCAAGGACATAAGCCATTTTTTGTTACACCCCTTTAAATGCCATGTAAGCAAACTTATGCTCAAGGTTTTAAAAGAAAGAATTTTATTGTAAATGTAGAGAAAAATGCCAGTTTTTCAAGCTGGGTTCAGAAAACAGAGGCAATAGGCATATTACAAACATACATTAGATAATGGAACACACTAAAAGTAATTTCAGAAGAACAACAATCTGTGCTTTATAGAATACAGTGAAGTATTGTGTAAATCCTGAGAAAGTATAGTTTGCTCTAAAGAGCATATAATGGGAATTATAGGACCACATCAGATTGTCCTGATGTCTACCCTGTACAAGAGGTGTTTATCACATCACAATATGGAAAACCCATTAGCAAGTGAATTGGACAAGGCGACATTTTATCATTCTATGTTTAATTTCTATGCAGAAAATGTCATGTAGAAAGCATGATTAAACTCAGAAGAAGCATATGCAAAACCTGAAGAAAGGAACACCAACAATTTAAGATATGCAGATGATACCAAATTACTTGCAGAAAATAGCAAAGAGTTAGAACAACCACTGATGAAAGTTAAAAATGAAAGTGCAAAAGCAGGGATGCAATTGAATATTAAGACAAAAATAATGACTATATATAATTTACATAATTTCATAGTGAGTAACAAAGACATTTAAATTATTAATTTCCTATATTTTGGTTCTATCATTAACCAAAATGGAGTGTGTAGACAAGAAATTAGGTGATAAATACATGGGAAAGCATCAATGAATGAACTAGATAAGATCTTCCAGTGTAAAGCCACATTATTAAATATTAAAGTCAGAATTGTCCAGGCCATAGTATTTCTGATTCCTATTCATGATTGTGAAAGCAGACAGTGAAGAAAGCTGACAGGAAGAAAATCAACTCATTCCAAGTGTGGTGCTGGAGAAGAGTATCTGTTTTGGATTGCTAAAAAAAGTTTTAGAGCAAATCAAGTCTGAACTGTCATTAGAAGTGAAAATGACTAAACTGTCATACTTTGGACAAATCATGCAATGATGTAACACATTGGAAAAGATTATGCTTGCTAAAGCAGAATGCAGTACGAGAAGAGGAAGACTGCACTACAGTTGGATTGATTCAATCAAGAAAGCCACAATCCTGACTTTGAAAAAAATGAGCAAGGCAGTTGATGAATGTGGATCTTAGAGGTCTCACATTCATTGGGACACAATAGTTGACTTAGCAGCAAATAAAAACAAAAAATATTGTTCCCAGAGAAATGGCTTGAGAATTACAATGAATCTTGTTGGGAAAAAGTATTTATGTTCCAACCTAAGGTGTGTTGTTGTTGTTTTAAGTGGCTGGTACTTAATCAATATCAATGCATTGTTTCCAATATCTGTTCTAAATCAACCTAAATCTGTTTCCATGTCTCTTCATTTCTTTCTCTATCACCATAGCAGTCAGAATGATTAGCAAAGCAAAGCAAAGCAGCTTATTTACATACCGCTTCATATCACGCTATGGGATGTCTAAGCGGTTTACAACTGTGAGCTGATTGCCCCCCAACAAGCTGGGTACTCATTTTAGCGACCTCGGAAGGATGCAGGCCTGAGTCGAGCCTCAGCCCTGGCTGGTATTGAACTCGCAACCTTGTGGTCTATGAGTGAGTAGCTGCAGTACAGGGATTTAACCACTGCGCCACCAGGGCTGATTACAAAGCAGATTTCCCAACCTCTACCAATCTATTAGGCCCATCTTACACAATACACTGGATATTGCTAAATGCTGTGCAGATGTGTGTGTGTGTGTACTTCAATATAGGTTTTAACTTTTTTAAAAAAAATCTGATGGTTTAACTGTGTTTTAACTTTTTTATTTTATGGATTTTTAGCAATGTTTTTCTGTACAATGTTGTATATCACTTTGAGCCCCAATCTGGAAAATAGGCAGAATTGTCTGAGACTGCACAATAGTCTTATCTCAAAATAGTACTCTGAAAGATAATAAATTTGAGAGGAGAGACATCTATATGACCTCTGAATTCCTTCCAGTAAATAGACATCTAGAATCTCATAAATTTGTTCCTGCTTAAATTACTTTCTTCATATGAAGTCTTACATCCACACCTTCAGCAGTTGTTATAAAAATAGCTTTCCTGCTTATAATTCAATGCACTTTTAACCCACTGAAGTAGAAAAACAAAACGTGAGCTATACTTGGCTTGGGATGGGTGTGTGCGGATACACCATAGGTCTTGCTGTATGTTTGATATCTTCATAATGGAGGACACAATGTCAAACCCCTTATTTGACAAGGGTCATGTGTTATCACATAACAGAGAAGAGCTGCTAATAATTACCCCTTTGTTCTACTTTACATTAATACAGATCTTTACAATGGGAATCTGGATGAACAGCTGAACATCTATGTAAATGCCACTTCCTTTCTTTTCTTTTTTTTAAACAAGATTTCAAAGTCAGATTTGAGATTAGGCTGCTACATATTTTTTTCAGACTTGAAAGTAAGTTAAAAATGGAAGCAAAGTAAGAGTTGTTCAATACAGTTCTCTATGGATGACTGCTGATGATGACTATTCAAGGGACTTTGAAGCAGAACTCAGCTGCCAGCCTCCTGATGGGAGCAGGTCACTGGGAGCATATCATGTAAGTGCTCCAGCCTTTGCAGTTTGTATTCATCCTAGGAAGCGTTGAAGGTGCTGAGTTTCCATCTTTAAAGCCCCTAACTTTGTAAGTAACTTTGCACCTTACTTTACACAAGTAAGGCATGTAAAGCACAAGAAACTGTCTCTTCTCACACATCCTGTCAAAATCTCTGTAGTCAAATGAGAATATCACACAAAGTATTGAGCATACCTATTTGTACCACCTGGCACCAATAAAAGGCAGGAATACTTTTGAAATGTTCTTCTAAATTTCTCTGTGCATTTTGAAAATGTAATATTACTAAAATATTTGTTTCTGGCCACATGATCACAGAATAGTCTCTAACAATGCTGGCTCTGCAGCTCAGTAAAGGAGATGAGCACCACCCCCTATGATTGGAAATGACTTGACAACCTTGGCAATGGGGAATACCTTTACCTTTACCTAAAGTGGAAATAATGCATTAAGAATCCCTCATTGTTCTTGAGTTTAAGTAATTTCCAGCTGCTATAAATGTGCAGTTGGCCTCAACTTAATGAATCATAGTTTGAGTCTGTTAATAAAACACTTCAAAAAAGAAATGTTGATAACCACATGTATTATTGTGTTTATATAAGTGATTATAGCATTTACAGCACAATCCAACACATCTTTACTCAGTATCAATTCCCAATACATTTAATATGTCTTACTCTCTGGTGCTTGTGTTTAGAATTGTAGCTGCTTTAGCAGAGCATTGGAAAAAATGAGTCTCTTTTTGGTTTTGATACAGCTTGCACAAATATAATGAAATGATTTGATTTCTTTGATCATATGATACTCTTCTTCTAGTTACACATTCAATGTAAAAGCCTCCCTGTGGTACTGTGGACACATTCAGCTAAACTCTGTAACAGAATTCTCATGACCCAGTCTGTAGTCATGATACAGTGATGACATCTGAAGCCTTATACAGTTTGGGTTTCCAATATTTGAACAATATATACCTGCCCAAAGACTGATGTCTGTTGGAGGTACCCCTTTTCTGTGTCCTTAGTGGGGGTAATTGTGGGGTACAATTTGAGTTTCCCAGAGTGTTAACCCTTTCAAAGGAAAACAAAAATATGCAAGTATGAAAGTTAAACTTGTTAGCGTTCAGCTTTCATCAGCAGAAACAGCAAAAGTGTGGGTCAGACTATTTATTCTAAATCTGCCTTCCTAAAAAAATAAAGATTTACTCCAAAAAATGACAAATGTGTCATTTGTAGTTTAAAAACAAATAATAATGACTTTAATAAATAAATACATAAACTAAATCCTATCCTAACTGGTGATGGTTTGGGTATAGAGATGAAATCTCACCATCTTTAATATATATACAAGGGGCATTGTAAAGTTTTAATTATCACCATTTAAAAATTTGACAGAAAGTTTGTTTTGATTTGTAGATGTTAACTTATTTCTACATAGTCACCATCCAGATTTACACATTTTTCCCAGCATTTCTTGACCCTCCGAATATCATTATTGTAGAAGTCCGCAGATTACACCTCAAACCACTCTTTTACTTCATGAATGATGTCATCTGTGTTGTGAGATTGGTGACTGCACAATGGATTTTTCATTTTTGGAAAAAGAAAAAGTCACTTGATGATGATGATGATGACACTGACAACATTTCATCAATATACCATAATAACTTATGGATGATTATAACTTTATGATTACCCCCTCTTATTGCTGGAAGAGACTGTTACCTACATTGAGAGGCAGCTGTTACTCCATCTAGACTAGAGACTGAGTGGAGACAGTTACTGCACTGAGAGGAGACTATTTAGAATCTTGAGAGAGAGTTTGTTAAACAACCTCCAAGAGTGAGTGACCAAAGTCAAATGTTTAAATAGAATGGGATAGATACAGGGAAGTCCCTGTCTATTTAAGGAAGGCAAGGAGAATGAAATTCATACATTTTCCAACAGTAATATACTATTTTGTTGTTGTTAACTGCCTTTGAGTCGATCTCAACTCATGGTAGCCCTATGGATGAGACATCTCAAAGACCCTCTGTCCTCCACTGCTCTGCTTAATTCCTGCAACCCTTAATACCTCTGACCTCCTTAATAGAGTCCGTCCATCCAGCATGTGGCCTTCCTCTCCTCCAACTTCCCTCCAGCATCCCCATCATTATTGTTTTTTTTTTTTCCAAAGAGTCCTCTCTTCTGATGTGTCCAACGTACAACAGTCTCAGTTTGGTTATTTTTGCTTCCTGGGAGGTTTCCGGTTTGATCTGCTCTAGCACCCATTTGTTTGTCCCTTTGGCTCTCCATGGGATCCTCAGCACTCTTCTCAAGCACCACATCTCAAATGCATTGATTTTCTTCCTATCATCTTTCTAAACTGTCCAGCTTTCACATCCATACATGGTAATAGGGAATACAATGGCTATTATAATTCTAACTTTTGTGCTAAGTTGTATATCTTTGCTTAGAATCTTTTCTAGTTCTTTCATAGCCATCATACTCATTCTTAGTCTCATGATGTCCTGATTGCAGTCCCATTTCTATCAATGTTTGATCCAAGGTATAGGAAGTCTTTTACTATTTCTACTTCTTCCTTGTCTAGGTTGAACTTGTGAAGGTCCTCAGTGGTCATTATTTTTGTTTTCTTTATGTTCAGCATTAAGCCTGCCTTTGCACTTTCTTCTTTGCTCTTCCTTAGTAGGTGTTCCAGGTCTGTGAGGTTTTCTGCTACTATTATGGTGTCATCTGTATATCTCAGATTGTTGATATCCCTTCCACCTATTTTCACTCTTCCTTCTTCTGTATCCAAGCCTGCTTTTCTTATAATATATTCTCCATACAAGTTGAACAGATAAGGTGAAAGGATGCAATCTTGTCTGAACCCTTTGCCAATTGGGAAACATTCTGTTTCTCCATGTTCTATTCTGACAGTAGCCTATTGTCCTGAGTACAGATTCCTCATCTGGACTATTAGATGTGTTGGCACTCCATAGCGTTTCCTGATCTATGCAGTCAAAGGTTTTACTATAGTCTACAAAGCACATGCTGATTTTCTTTTGGAATTCCCTGGTGCACTCCATTAGCCATTGTATGCTTGCAATGTGGTCCCTAATGTTTTTTCCTTCCCTGAACCCTGCTTGGACTTCTGGGATTTCTCTCTCCAGGTATGGTTGGAGTCTATGTTTCAAAATTTTGAGCACGATTTTGCTTGCATAATTTTGAGATTAGTGCTATGGTACTATAGTTGATGCAGTCTGTTGTGTCTCCCTTTTTGTGGATGGAGATGTATATTGATTGCTTCAATCTGTTGGCCATTGTTTGGTTTTCCATATCTGTTGACATATGTTGGTTAGCACTAGAGTTAACTCTGCCAGTGTGGATTGCAGCATTTCAATTTTGAATATCATCTATTCCTGGTGATTTGTTTTTCACTTTTTCTCTTATTGCAGTTTCCACCTCACTTTTTAGAATTTGGGATTCATCTTCATATGGCTCTTCATTCCATGTGTCTTTCATTTTGTCATCTCTTTTATATAATTCTTCTGTGTATTACCTCCAATGTCTTTTTATGCCTTCCTGGTCTTGAATTATGTTATTTTTATTGTCATAGATTGTCCCAGTCCTTGGTTTGAATTTTCCTTTGATTTCCCGGATCTTGTGAAATAGATCTCATGTTTATTCCTTTTTGTTGTTGTCTTCTACTTCTCTGCATTGGTTGTTGTAATAATTTTCTTTATCTTTCTGTACAAGCCATTGTACTGTTGCATTCATAATTCTGTTTGCTCTTACCTCCTTTTTGTTTTTCTTTTTTTTTTCTTTATTGCTTGTAGTGTTTTTTCTGACATCCATGTTTTTTTCCTCTTTCTTTTTGTTTATTGAAAGTATTTGTCTGAATTCTTCTTTTATTATGTCCCTCACTTCAGACCATAGTTCCTCTGGTTCTTGTTCTATTATGTTTAGTAGCGTGAATCTGTTTCTTATGTTATCAGTAAATTAGGTTGAGATATTATTTAGATCATATTTTGGTATAATCACTGGTTTTGTTTTCTTCTTGAGTCTTACTCTTATTTTTGATATGAGTGATTTGTGATCTGTGCCACTGTTGGTTCCTAATCTAGTCTTGGCCACCAGATAGAGGTCCGCCATCTTTTGCTTCCAATTTTATAGTGTATTTGATTTTTGTGTTGACCATCTGGTGATGTCCATGTGTATAGCCTTTTTCTGGTTGTTTGAAGAATGGCTTCACAAAAATCTATTGGACACTCACCTGCTTCATTCCAAATCTGCCTACTGTTTTTGATTCTTCTTTGCTTCCAATGTTTGTGTTCCAATCTCCAATTATCAGCTTGACATCCTATGTTGGTGTGTTTCTTCCTGTACTCCTTCGTAAAATCTATCAATTTCTTCTTATTCTTCCTCTGTGGCTGGTGTATATACTTGTATTATGGTGATATTCATAGGTTTACCATGGAGCCTTACTGAAATGATTCGGTCTGATTTTGTATTGTATCTGCTGACTGCTTTTGCCACATTTTTCTTAGTATGAAAGCCACCTGATTTCTTCTTATTTTTTCATTCCCTGAGTAGAGCAATGTGTAGTTGTATAATTCTAAGTAGCCTATCCCTGTCCATTTGAACTCACTCACCCCCAGTACTGCTATGTTCATGCTTTGTATTTCCATTTTTACTATGTCTAGCTTTCCTTGGCTCATGCACCTCACATTCCACATCCCTATCTTATGTGTAATGCTGCTTTGGATGCTATTTGCCTTTCTAAGGGTATCTGCTATATACTATATACTATATCTACTCTATACTATGGAAGGATGTAAAAAAGGTCTTTCTCTACTGCAGCACTGACACTATGGAAAGCCTTAATCTTGGAGCCCAAATTGGTGCTGATGCTGATTTTATTCTGCTGCAAAATAAGTGCATATATTTTTTTTATTAATGCCTCTGGAGTCTAGTGGTTTTACTGAAACTGTGCATGTGCTTGGTCTTAAACTGTTTCAATTTATTTTATTGCTGAATGTGTTTCAGACACTTTTAATTATATTCTACTGTTTTAACATTTCAAATGACTAGTTTTCAAATGATTTCATTGTATGCTACCCTGCAATCTTTTGATATAGGATGCTATATACAGTGGGCCCTCAGCTGGGGTTTGGTTCTAGGACCCCCGTGGATGTATAAGTTCCCTTAAAGACAATGGATTAATGAAATGGTTTCCCATATATAAAATAGCAAAAATAAGGTTTGTTTTTGGAGTTTATATTCTTTTTGAATATTTTCAGGCCATTGATGTTTGAATCCATGGATTAAAAATTTGTGGATACAGAGTTTAATAAAATAAATAAAGTAATAGGGAATCTTGTCTTAGATATTCCTACCTTTATGTTAAATTCACAAAGATCTGGATTGTTACAACCCCAGTACAATGACATTCAGGAGTGGCTCCCATGTGCACCCAAATCTATGCCCCACTTTAGCTCTATACAGCAGGTGAATGCCTCCTACAGATTAAATAATAGCTAGGTGTGCATCTAAATGGTCACACATGTATGCCCTCACACATTGCCAATTACTCTAATTGTTGTATTTTTCACCAAAATAATGCATATATCAATTGGGTTTTATATCTGAAGTGTTGAAGTCTGCCCTTTGGATCACTTTTTAGCAATCTTATTTTTTAAAGATGGAGACATTCTTCTCTGGTATGAGTTCAGTAAATTAGCATTCTTAAAAAGCCTCACATCTATATTCAGATTGATTTGGAAAAGGCAGGAGTTAATTAAAATGTTTCTAATGGATGCTAGCTGATTTTCTTTCTATGTTCTTTCACTGTAATAAAGGCCAATTGCCTTTAGAGCATGGACTTTTCTATAACAGATTCTGTTCAAAGAGAGATACTATGAGAGCGAATATCAAAGAACACATGGAAAATTTCCTGGGAAAAATAGAAGGGAGTAAACTCAGAAAAACCTTGTTCTCTGAGTCCAATTTCAAATCTCTTCCCATCCTCTTCCATCTTGAATTAGTTTATACCATGGTTGAGTAAAGTGTGGCCTATGGGACCCCCAAGTGCCTGCAAAAGCTACCTGACTCACTACTAAATAAAAACATCAGTGTGATTTTTTTTTGCCTCCCAAAACCTACAAAATGGTTCAAAACTGCTGCAAAAAGCATCTCATATGCACAAAATCCTGACCAAGATCCCAACAAGGACAACAACAACAAAAGCTGACAATTGATCAAAAATCAAAACTGGAAGTTATGTAACATCCCTTCTGGTTGCATTAAACACACAGAAGCAGACCATGGCAAGTGCGGTGGCAAAAATTAACTCCTGCACCTCTGTGCAGTTGCCTGGCCTTGGTTTATAGCAAATATTTTAAAGGTTAAATATATAATATTGAACTATATTAGTTAGACAAAGACCATCAATTTTTATAGAGTTAAATGAATTACAAAAGTACAATGTCTATTACTATGATATCTGATTTTGTATGAAATCCAATCTTAGTCCTATATTTTATAGAACCCCTGAAATAAACAAGACTTGTTAGTCGAAACTAGGGGCTTAGCACATCAACCTAACAAACTGGCCTAGGGGTAGAGTTGGGGCAGGGCAGCCACACAGCGGCCACCCTGATACTGTCCTGACACCGCGCACCCTTTCACATGGCATGCGGCACCAGGACACCCTCTTGCTGCAGCATGTGCACATGCTGCACCAAAAGGGCATGAAAAAGCCACCACCATGGCTGAAAGGGCAGCCTTTTGCCACCCCCAAAAGGAGCAGCATTTTAGCACTCTTTTAGGGGCAGCAAAAAGGAGGATCGGGGCCGCATTGTGCAGTTGTTGTGGCCCTGATCTGCCTCTCCAAGGAGCAGCTCTGTGCTGCCCCTTTAGGCCAGTCTGCATCAGCCCTAACTTGGGGGGGGGGTTGCAGACTGCCAGAAATACTGCAAATTGAGTCCACTTTTAGGGTTAGGGTTAGTGCTAGGGAATCATGGGATTTTTTTTTTCCCCTGAGACATTGATCCTTCTCTGTCAGAGACCTCTGGTGCCACAATAAAATACAGTTCCCATGATTCCGTAACCCTAACCCTAAAAGTGGACTCAAATTGCACTATTTCTGGCAGTCTGCAACCCCCCTTACTGTATATATTTGTCTATAAGTCAACCTCATGTATAAGTTGAGGTCAAGTTCTGGGACCAAAATCATGAGTTTTGATATGACTTGTGGATAAGTTAAGGATAAAACTTAGGGGCATGCAACAAAGAATGTAAAGGATGAAGTTTACTGTCTTCATACAGAAATGTC
>CM034706.1:24201749-24241552 GCA_020142125.1 Phrynosoma platyrhinos
TTATTATTATTATTATTATTATTATTATTATTATTATTATTTCCCTACCCAAGCATTCAAAAATGCCAGAATCAGTATCATGGTAGAAAGAGTAGAGGGAGTTGGTGCTTCTTTCGGGTGCTCCCAGGATGAACCAAACTCTAACCTTTGCCATTCTACTCAGAGAAGGAGAAGAGTTAAAATATACTACTTACATAGACCTGTGGACAGGTTGACCCAGCTTTTTGGGTCATTTTTTTTTTACAAAAAATTCTCAACTTATACATGAGTATATACTGTAAGTCCCTTTGATTTCAGTGAGTCTGCTCTACATATCAGCAATGCTAGATTTAACTTTTTCTCTTTTACTTTTGTTTTCCCTTTAATGCAATCCTCTTTTCTTTTTTTCCTTTTCTTTCATGCGCCTAACATTCTTCTGCTTTTAGTTCCAGTAATTCTCATTCTCCAAGCGGGGATTTGAAGCAGGGAGGAGGAGGCTGCTGTCACACTGCAGAATGTATGCAGTTTGACAAGACATTAACTGTCATGGCTCCATCCTATGGAATCCTGGGATTTCTCAGTAATACCAGTTTCTTATGATACCAGAGGTCTCACAAAAGAGTACAAGCTAAATAGCTCACAAAACTACTGATGACAACATTCCATTACATTGAGCCATGGAAGTTAAAGTGGTGTCAAACTGCATTAATTCTGCTGTGTAGATGCACTTGGAGAGGGGGGGAGGGAATACACCAAATGGCAGAGGTGAAATTAAAATCCATATGTCACTGGTGAAAACCTTAGCAGCAAACAATGTTGATTTAGTGTTGGAAATAATAAATCTTTTTAAAAAATCCTTTTTACTTGTTTTCTCAGGTCTTGAGGGCATTCATTTATAAAAGATAGCCTGGTATCTTTATAACTAACTTTTGTTTGAGTGTGTCTGGAAGAAAATTTGGTGGAACAGATTGTAACTTTCCACAGACAGTTCTTGGCGGTTGGTATTATCAGGAGACTTACAATAGTGTGCTTGGCTGCTAGATGTGAAGTCATTAAAAGGACTCAGAGCTTCCTGTGCCATATTATCTGGGGATCTGTTAAGACAGCATTGCTGTGGATTGTGAGGATTTGATTCCCATCTAAGCACCTTTTCTATGTTGATCAGAATGGCAATACATGCATGCTTGAGAGCTTAAAATGTGTACCTCATGGAATGGTATTTCATTTTTATATATTAAAAAAAACACTCTTCATGCTTTCTGCATATATTATTTTATCTTTTCTCCACTCAAGAGTATTTGATGGTTTTAAAATCAGCTCTGTGATAGAAAGACTTTTACCTTAGCAAGACATTTGATTTGGTTTGAAACACTGTCATATTCATCTTTCCAAATAAATAAATAAATAAATAAATAAATCCACCCACCCATCCATCCATCTCTCAGTACAAGTTTTTCAAATACATGTACATGGCAAAATAACTTTTGACAAGATTGTGAATCCCTGTGCTTCAAAAATAATATGCAAAATATTTTTCAATTTCTTTCAGCACTTTTAAATGTCATATGTCAATTATTGCTGTAACTGATGTTAGTACAAACCACAGTACTTTGCTCACTGGAGAATATCTTGTGGCTTTTGGCTGAGATCTTGCATCAGTGTTGCATCGTGTAAATGCCCATAAGTGGAATTAATGTATATTGTGCTGTTTGACCCTTGTGTTGAATGGCAGCATCATGAACCTGCACACCTACATGTGCAGCCAAACACAGAACTGAACATGCAAGCAGTACACAGCATAGTCATGCCCACCTGCATAGTCATGCCCACTTGCATGCACAATGGCATCACATATGCAATCCCTCTTCCATAAACTTGAACTGAATGCAATATGTTCCACATCAGATAAAATTGTTCACCTTTCATAGGAAAACATACAGGTGCATTAGATACCAATAGTATTCCAGCCAATGTGTTATTTTCTACTCACCATGGCTCTCAAACTATTATGGACCACTTAATATGAAGCAGGAGACTTTGCCATGGAAGGTTAAGCTATTGCTTGGGATGATGAACAACATCCTGTGAACATCTGATTTATGACCTCACATAGGGGCATTTAACAAACTTCTTGGGAACTAGCATGGTTTCTTATTTCAAGTAGCTATCAGAAATTCTTATCTTCAGGGATTCCTGTTCAAGGATGCCTACTATACCCCACAAAATTATTGTGTACTTTATGGGACACATACTCCATTACTGTGATACATTTACCAGGCCTGTATTTAAAAATCACCTCTATACACAGTGAGCAGAATGCTGAACATTTCAGGAGGAGGTAAGTAATTATGGATTAATTGGCAGATATTAAGCAAATATTAGAAATATTAGAAAAGCCATGCCAGATTGGATTGAAAATCCATCAGGTTTGTCCTATTTTCCTTTCTGAAAGTGGTCAGCTAGATTCCCATAAACAAGGCATCAGTGTAATGGGAGGGTCAACTAACCATCCACCATTTGCCAGTATCTAGTGGCCATTGTTTAATCAATCATTCCTTTGCTTAACATTAAGGGCAACTGCCATAGAAACTGTCACAGAGTAATACCACACCATAATCTGTTGCCATATATTTGGTGGAAATTATTGACATGTTGAATGTTGATGGTAACTATAGTAACATAGATGCTAGTAGATCCAGTGGCATTTTCCTACTCTTGATCTATGGGGCTGTGGAGTACATCCATGTGATAAATGTTCTCTCCCTCTACCTAAAAAATAGGCAATTTGCAGTCCTCCAGATGCTGAGTTGCAACTCCCACCAGTCCTAGCCAGCAAACCCAATGGTGAGGAAGTTGGAAATTGAATTCACAAGTTGCACACCAGTATTTATTATAATGGTGAGTGTTATGTTATGTGTGTCATATTAAATACTGCAGGATCCTAGGATGCACATCTAGAATTTTGAAAACTTTCTGAGAAGTGACAGATTGGAAAAAAAACCTCTGTACCCTTTAATGTTTCCTCTTCCAATTATATTCTTGCATCTTAGTAAAGACCACTCCAGAAGTTGCTTCAATTTCCACTGCAACTTTTCTGATGCTTTGGGAATGATGGCAGAAGCAAGGGGATCAGAATCCCAGAGTGCTCTCAGATTTGCTCAGGGTCTGCAGATTGCAGTATTAGAAAGGGTTTCCATTTTTTAAAAAATCAATTATACATTGTAATTACATCTGGTGGTGAAAAACATGTCTTACATGATGCTCTAATCCCCTGATGGAAATTATGCTTTGCTTTTGTTCAAGGTTATTATCCTTTTTACTTTTAACTGGTGATAGGTGTTTGCCATAATACATCATTGTTTAAGCTTGCGTTAATGCATCTACCCTGAAGGAAAGTAAAGATTGTGCTACCATTAACTGCTAATACCAGCAAGGGCCTCAGTTCAGTACAGTGTGGTTTATATTAAAATTGCAGCTTTGAAGGGCCCATTTTGTAGGCATTTTGGGAAGCAAGTCTTGTTGAAAAAATGTATTCACTTTGTCATCTCCTGAACTCCTGCCCCTATTGACTCAAGTTGCAAATAGTTCACTGATACATATGATGCAGGCAATGATAGAAGAATTTGTTTGAAACAGCTTCAGACCTCTTCTTCTCTCTTCTGCCCATGGTCCAATGGAAATGTGTGGTTCCAATATTTGTGGATCCAGGTTTTAGTAAGAACCTGGACATACCCTACATGGTCCAGAGACTGACATTAAATTTAAAGAGAGTGAGCATGGTGCAGTGGATAGCATGTTGGATGAGGATGGGGAAATGCGGTTTCAAATCCATGCTCAGTCAAGATGCTAACCATGTGACTTTTGTCAGATCATTATTTTAAAGGAAAAATGACCTCATAGGGTTGTAGTGAAAAGAAAATGGGAAGAGTAGGAATGAGTATGTTAAATAACTTGAATTTTGAACATTGATCTCAAGTTTGAATTCTGAAGTCAAATTTGAATGTTGAAAATTTGTCAGATAATGATTTTGTTTTCTAAATCATGGTTTAATTGTCACTGGAAAATCCTATGTCTGTGATAGTGGGAAAATACTGCCCAGTCCAATATGTAGTACCTTTGACAACATTTGCCTATATAGAACACTGGCACAACAATTATTGTCTCTCATCTGCTTTATTTATCATGCTCATATTTCTGAAAACATTTAATAGAATAAGGTCAAATGTCAATAGATGACTTTTTTTTTGTTTCCTTAGCCTCATGTTGATTAACAGAAAAGTATATGAAAAACAGGATCTATTGGATAATGCTGTCCTGTTCTGGTAGATTAAAATCCCAATGGGATCAAAACCAAATAGCACTTTGTCAGGATAAAGAATTTGCCCCCTTGGAATCAAAATGGTTAAAGAGCAAGCAAATGCATTAGCACGATGTGCTTATTAAAAGTTTGGCCTCAGCTAAATATAAAGGGCATATTGGTATGCCCAAGAGCCATGCCCAGTCAATTAATCTGGAATTGGATAATTTCTGTAGTTATGGTTTTAATAATTCCTCCATCTTTCTTAATTCTCACTGTGTATTTCTGATATTCATTTCTTACCTAAGTTGTTTCCTCCTGAACAAATTGGTAGTCCTTCATCTGACTTCCTCTGACTTCACTAGTAGAAGAACTGAGATACAGCTGTACTATATGCATACTACGACTATACATAATTATAACTCCAAAGGAAGGAGATGATTTAATTTGGCAGGCACCTTTACTTTGCATGGTAACATGAGCAAAGCATGAAGATACCTACAACATACCAAAGATAGTTTTACACAATGACTACATTTTCACCATCTGGTTACACACACATATGTTGTTGTGTTAATGTGTGGATTTGACTGTTCATATAACAAGCTAGGATCTGCCTTTTTTCATTGTTGAACTCTCTACTGATCTTCTGCTTTTGTGTGCCACAATCCTTTAACTGTCATTTATGTATTACACCCCTCCAAAAGTTCTTTTTTTCAAAAAAAATCCTCATCATCCCTCATAAACTGAAGTGTACATACATGGACCTCAAGCTGCTGAATCTTCTCTTCTCGCAAAGCAAGCAGCTTGCACTTGGTATAGTCCTTCACGTCCCCTGACAAGAAAGCAAATGTATCACATATATTGAAGGTCACTGAAACATCTCATTTATCATCCATGTTTAGTTGTCCTGTATAGGCAGTGGCAAAGCATTTCAGGTTTACCCACAAACAAAATAGCCATACAAAAATGCTTGTTTTCTTTTTCCTGTTCACTAAACACCAGAGACTAAGAAGTGAAGCAAACTGGTGGCAAAAGCAGCCTCTGGCCACTCCAGCTATGATCATGCTGTGATTGGCCCAGGACTGCAGTGACTGCATGACCCACTCTCAAAGTGGGCTACCACCATAGTCCTAAATGGGCTGCCAGTAGAAGCGATCTTCTACTTTGGCAGCTTTGGGCTGTTTCTAGTAGCCTCAAAGCAGCTTCTGTCCACTTCAGGCCATGCTTTATCTGCATGCCATGCCTCTGAAACAGCTAGAAGCTGCTCCTTTGGGCCCATGTGTTTCAAGCCTAGGACGATACCTATATAGAGCTAGTAGATGCTAGCTACACCCCAACCAAACTAGTGACACCTCCACTAAGAAGAAGCCTTGTTCCATTAGATAATGTGCTCAGGGAAAACACATAGTTCCAAACATACGAACGTGCATAAGCAAGCCTCCAAACAGTCAAATAATCTACAACTTCAAAAACTTACACTTCTAAAATCCTTTAAACCCTTCTAAAATCAGTTTTAGTTGCTGCAGCCTAACAATGTGAATAAGACACTTAGCTCAGTCTTCCCAGTCATATCTAATTTTGATCCTTTCCCATTTTGGTAGATAAGAGCTAGTACAGTTGAATTGATTTGATGGGTTGTGAGGGTAGTGAATCTCTAATTATTTCAGGGGGTGGTACTTTGAACCAGATGGTGGTGAATAATTCCTTGAAATGGACTTTCATGTAAAAACAACTACTCTGTTACAAGTACGGTATCCCCTTTGGAGGAAAGTTCCTTGAGTGTTTCCTTTGCAAGAAAGATATTATCTGAGCTCATTTCAGTCTTGTTTCAAGCCCATCAGTCTGGGTCATTATGACTTATGACCTGCTCTTTAGAACAGGGTGGCAGTACTACCCCACTGACCCTCATAGAATTTTTAGTGGCTTTAGATACAGTTAACCATGCTATTTTATTTGAACAGTTTATTTGAACAGAAGGATGAGATAATAATAATAATAATAATAATAAATAAATAAATAAATAAATAAATAAATACTTTTTATTTGATATCCCGCCCCTCTGAGAACAATCGGGGCGGCTTACAAAATAAAATCATAGTACAACATTTAAGAACTATTTCCCTCCCTCCCACCCCTTAAAAGATTATTAAACCCAACACTTTAAAACATACCATATAAAAGAGGATATGTACCTCTATAAAACATCAAAACAATAATACAGGAAGGCACTGGCATCAGAGTATAGAATCTCAACTCTCAAAAAATGTGAGAAGGGAGGACACATCTCAGAATATTCTAGGGCCTTGATCCGGTGGTCATTCCGGGAAGGCCTGCCAGAAGAAATACGTCTTGACAGCCTTTTTAAAGCTGTCAAGTGATGTCAATTGATGGATCTCCTGCGGCAGGCCATTCCATAGTTTAGGGGCGACAGCAGAAAAGGCCCTGTGGGAGGTAGTCACCAGCCTCGTTTTATGAGGCTGCAACAAATGCCTCCCAGAGGACCAGAGAGTGCAGGAAGGATTATACGAGAGGAGGCGGTCCTTAAGATAGCCTGGACCAAGCCATTTAGGGCTTTAAAGGTAATAACCAAACCTTGTACTGGGTTCGGAAACTAATAGGCAGCCAGTGGAGGGACCTTAATACTGGGGTAATATGGTCCCACCTAGATGTTCCGGATATTAAGTTGGCCGCCATATTTTGAACTAATTGCAGTTTCTGAACCAAGCACAAGGGTAGCCCCATGTAGAGTGCATTACAGAAATCAAGGCGTGAGGTTACCAATGCGTGCACAACAGTCTCAAGATCCCCTAGTTCCAGAAAAGGGCGCAGCTGGCATATCAGCCGAAAACAGTGCCTTAAACCGATGAGAGTTTAAGGCACTGTTTTACAGAAGTGTATCTCCAACCTACAGAGAGCATTTTTGATCAGCTTCTTAGCCCACACCTCCAAGTATCAGACTGAAGCAGGGGAAGGCATTTTACAATGAGAAATGTCTAGAAATTTGGGGTTTAGTTTAAAACCCTACTTTTGATTGCATTTAAATTAATAATTGTTATCTTGACCACAGATCAGGCTGGCTATGAATTTCTGGAACTCTGGGCCCAAAGTAACATTTCCAAGGAAACATAGGGCCTTTGCAGAGTGCTAGAAATAGTGCAAATTGAGTCCACTTTAACTGCCCTGGCTCAGTGCTAGGAATTCATGGGAACTGTATTTTTTTCTGAGACATTGAGGCTTCTCTGTCAGAGAGCTCTGGTGCCAAAATAAACTACAGTTCCCATGATTCACTAGCACTGAGTCAGGGCAGTTAAAGTGGACTCAATTTGCACTATTTCTGGCAATCTGAAAAGGCCCATAATGTTTCTTTTTCTCAATTTCCCTGGGCCATTCACACAAACATGAAATTTGGAACTCATTTTGGTAATTGTTCAAAATAGTATAAGGATGTGAAAACTGGTTGAAATTATTGGTGGTGGCAGCACTTTATGCACTCCCAGTGGTGGATGGCTGTTGTTGTTGTTGTTGTTGTTGTTGTTGTTGTTGTTATAAGGTTGTTGTTGTTTTAAAAAACAAACCAAAAAACCCACAGTAGCTTTCTAAATTGAGGATAGCAAGTACAGATATCAGTTCTAGATACTGTATGAAATTACCTATGCCATGATTTATTTATTTTATTTACTAATTTATTTATTTATTCCATGCTTTCCACATAATCCAGTGGCATTATATGAAAATAGCATGCGGTAGATTATAAATGGAACGTTTGTGGGCATGGATTCGTTTTAAGCATTGATAACTGAGAAAATTGCACATTTTAGACACAATCTGTTTCTGACTAACTGAACATCAATTTCTTCTATATATTGTTTCATACACTTTATAGCTATATTAGTGCCAATAGTCTTCACTTTTATCTGGCAGTAACCCATAATTTAACATATTGCTTTCACATTATCAGGCCCAGTTATTCTCTACAGATTGAGCAATCTGCTCCAAATAACATCTCTTTTATAGGCTTATTTCTTCCATTCGCTGTACCTTCAACCCATATAGAAGCAAAATTCCATACATTCAGGTATTAATGGTGAGAGAGCAGTCCCTTGTTTGTAAGTATCCACTGAAGTCTGTTGAAAGATAAACTGTACAAACTGAGAGCAAAGGCCTTGCCCTTGCCTGCAGCATTTAGCACCTGGACAGCAGATTAGGCATGCAACTCTCCTGGTTGCAATCTTCTCCATTATTGTGAGATATATCATGTTTCTATTTGAGTCAAAGAAATTATTTCTAAATTTGCATGGAACCTACATGGCTAAGCATAGTGTGAGAATTGTATAGATGTAACTACACTATGGCTTTCCTGTCACTACACCAGGACTCATAGTGCTGTTGCAACCATGACCACTCCACACATCATTCCATTGATAGTGGAAGCAGGGGGAAAAGAGAAGCTTTTGTGTTTCCACAGTTAAACATGCACTAAGGAGATCTTCCACTGAGATTCATTGTAGTCCTTCAGATGTCTTAATGATGATGTCATTGGACTGCATCTGGCTGTGGGGATGTAGCTAGAAGCTCCTCTGGTCCCTCTGCTCTCTACCATCAGTGGAATCATCATGTGGGGAACTATCATAGCAACACAGTGAACTGAGGAAAGAGTTTTGGATGTTTCAGAGAGAAGGGAATGCCAACCTCATCAACACCCCCACCACCCAACATAAAAAGCATATTTATGCAATAGCTTAAAGAGTGGACTTGACTATGCCATTAAAAGAATATTGGCTATAAAAATATATAGATATGTGTATGGCAAGCAATAGCATGTATTTGTCCATATTCATTCTTGTTTTAGCAATTGGATCACTGTAGGGAAATTAGGGCCACAATCCTACATCCAAATGTCAGACCATACAAAATGGGATGCCTAGTTAGCACCTCACTGCACCCTGGACAGAAGAACAACTGTCAGACTTTCAGATCTCTAGTGTACTCCAAGAGAGCAAGAGAAACCTGTTGGAAATATGGGAGATAAAGATTTAGTGGGCTGCCTCTTCCACCCCTTGAGAATCCTGGTTTTCCAGCAGCAGATCTCAGCCCCATAACCATTCATTGGTTTGAGAAGGGTACAAGTCCACAAAACGTGTTCAGATGCACATGTGAGCCCATGAGGAATCAGCAACTGTTACTGTTCCTTTCTCAGATTTACAAGTTCCAGTTGCTTTTCCAGAGTACATTGGAAATTCAGGAGGGTGGTGTTATGAGCACCACTTACTTTTCTTGATGTGGCAGCCAAATGGGTATTGTTATTCCACTGCTGCCCCAATATGTGATGTACCTGACCACTTTTATTTATATCTATGGGTTTACTCCCAAACTTGGTTTCTTTATTTGTTAGTAGTATGGAAATTCAACGCAGGTTCAGACAAGCTTGTAATTAAATAATAAAATTTTATTTGAATGATGATTAACTATGTTTCATTTGTTATGATGTTGCATTCACTTGTTTTTGTTATTCTTTGTTACACACTCTTTAACTCTGGAGAACACCAGATACTCTCATTTAGGACCCTCACACCATCCTTATTTACTATTATCTTTCTAACTTTTTTTCTATACTAGCCCTCAGGCTAACTATATCCTGCTAGATATCAAACACCAGCAACTCCCTCACTTGAAGTGCTATATTTAAAGTAAGTCCCTAACTACTGGACTTTTCCCTCACAGTCCCTGTCTCCTGCACTGTTATACTTCCAGACCTGGTCTGACTCCAACTGTTAGCAACTGAATTCTTTATCACCTACAGCCGACAATTCTATTGACTGTCACCAGCTTACTCCTGATTGGCTGCTGCTAGCTAGGCATAATTCTGCCTGCTCTTCACATATGGCAGCTTCTCTTCTGTCCTGGATGCAATGAGGTATTGCCTAGACACCCCATTTTGTCCACTAGCCACCAAATGACTATGAGAATGCACATCTGCCCTTTGAAGAAGAATTGCATGAGGGGAATGTATCAGGGATGCAACAAATCTAAATATGTTCACATGCATAACCTCATGTTAGGTGTGCTATGTGTCACCAAGAATATTCCAGCCAATATCAAAGGGTTGGCTGTTAATACATATATCTGACACCAAATGTCAACATAAAAGACTTTGTTTAGGATCTCTTATTGATAGTTGTGTTAAATAACTTGAACCAAATCAAAGGTAGATGCAAAAGGAACAAAATGTGGTGGTTTATTTTTTGTAATGTTTTTGATGGTCTAAAATGATGTATTGATCTGTGGTGCTTTTATCCCCCTTTACAGAAAGCTGTCTGTCCTTTCTTTATTCTTTTCCAATGCATCTCCTTCACTCAACCCACTAGTAAAATAAAATATTTTGGATTCAAGATCCCGTGAAAATGTTTTTGTGACCTTTATACACCCTCTTTAAAAAGTGATTACTACTATGATGCTTTTGTCCCACTGTGAAACATCATTATAGACCCAACAAAACACATGTTGAAAAATAAATAATATTTTCTTCTTTTGCTCTGTCTGACTTGAATCTTATCTTTCCACTAGAACTGGGACACAAAATGATTCAACCCAAATGCTGTCTCCATTCTGAATGTTATCAAAATGTTTTTGCTACCAGAGTATGTTCTTGCACTTTATTACTGGGCAGTGCCACTATTTTTGGTGGCATATACTGAGGGAACCCCAGCTATGCCAGCATATGTGCTTTTGAGAGTACTGTGGAAGGAGGTTTTCAGCACCTCTTTCTGCAAGGAGTACAACAGCAGCCAGTACTGTGGATTTTTTTGCACAGAAAATACTATTTCTGTGTAGAAACCAAGTCTCATATGCAGAAAACTGAAATAATGTTTCTGCACAGAATGCAAGTTTCCTGCACAGAAAACAAGGTTTTCTGCTCAGAAAACATTTCAGTAAAGAAAATTATGTTTTCTGCATAAAATGTTGTTTTCTGTACAAAAATTCTCAGTTTTCTTCTGCATGAGAAGAAGGTATCCTGCAAAATAAATAATTAAATAAATATGCATAGAATAAGCCCTGAACCTGAGTCCATGTACTGTGAGAAAGGCAGGATATAAGTGAATAAAACATCAACAACAACAATTTCAACTAGTCTTTAAAGACTGCCCACTTTTTGATGACTTTCTTTCAGTGAGGAGAAAAATTGCAAAATTATTCATTCTTGCCTGTGAGAACAAAATTTAGAAAGATTTACTTTCTTAGGAGCATCCTAGATACTATTGTACAGGGAGAAATAAGAAAGTAAGGGAGAATATCCTCTTGCACCGGCACAAAAAGATTCTGCACGCCATTCTCTTTGGGTAAAAATTGGCCACAACTTTATTTTATCTGTATAGGGTCGAAACCATTTTCATTAACAAAATAACATCTATCATAATTATTTTGTTCTTGACACACGTAGATAACTAAATGGGTTATCAGGGTAAACATGCCCTTCTCAACATGTGGCGAGAGCAAATCAATAAATCATCTCCCCCCTTCTCCCGACACCGAACATACGTCATAACTAAACACATGACGCAATCTAGTTGTGACATCATCAATTTAGTTGCTGACATCATAGAGAATTTAGTTAACTCTATGACATCAACTTTTCATTCAAATAATTAATCCAATTTGGTGGTTTTAATAAACTGAATTATCCCCTGGGGGGTGTACCTGCCCGCCACAGGAGGGGGTCAGTCTAGCTTGGCATCCCCTCCCCCCCCCTCCAGAAGAGCTCATTTAATATGATGAGCAGTCGAATCTAAATATATATCACAACCCTCAGGGGAAAGATGAACCCCATTGCCTCTGTACAGATGTGGCATACAAACCTAAATTCCTTCATGCTCCACAACCAAAATCCCCAAGCCCCCACATATCTATTCAACCACCAACAAGCCACATTGATAAAAGAGTCTTTCCTTGCCCCTGCCCAAGTACGGTGGGGCACAAAATTGGTCCACATAACTACAGTTTGAGGCAATCTTCGTTGGATGTCTTGCATGTCCCTCAAGATTCACTTGGCCAACTGGAAACAAGGAAGTTTCACTGAGTCATTTTTACCCAAATGAACTACAAGAATCTTGGGCAGTGCCAAAGCTCAATGATACATGGGAGAAGAGCTCCCCACAGCATGCCTCTGCATCCAAACCAGCGTATCCGACTGATCTCCTCTATCACCAGGTTTGGGTCGCTGCGAGACTGAAGGATGTGATGCTCAGCCCAAAAAACAAGGCTGTGACCTTGATCCATGCATCCTCCTGTTCCAGTCCTGCTCAATAGAAACAGAAGTTAACAGTAATTAGACAACTCTATAAACTGATAGCAACATTACAAACAGCCCCACTAAAGATAAATGTAGGATTTAAAAGCCCTGGATTGCCAACACCCAATCTGTCGGATCACAGCATCACTTAAGCCCTGAGCAGCAGCAGTGGGTGCAAAGAAAACTGATCTGCTGGCAAACCAGAATGCCTCAACGTCTCCCACAGCACAGCTAAAAATTGGAACTGCATCAACGGAAGGCCCAAGAGATGAAGGAACAAGTACCTAGGGCCAGTCGGGTGGATTCTAATGTAGGCAGACAATGCCGAAACAGAACAGATCTGACCCTCAGATGCTCTAGACAAAACTACAGTTTGGCCCCTAGCCAATTGATCAGTCTTTGAAAACCTGAAACAGACATGTATACCCTGCTCCGAGATTTGAACGTTGGATAAACAAAGTGCCCTGCCTGATCTATCAGAGCGGGAGCCGGGTGGCAGCAAAGAAAGCCACAGCAAAAACTGCCCTAAACAAAATAACTTCCTGTGATGAAGAGCACACAGCTTGGAGGGATTGCCAAATCTGAATGAGAATCGCTCCTGTAACTGGCAATCGATTGTTGTGTGCCGCAGGAAGCTCCCTAATCCATCCCTCCAAAGTCCTGTGAACTCTAAAGTCCACAGTAGGGTCATTAACCCCCCCCCCACACACACACACACACACTCTGGAATAAAAAGACAGAGCCACCAACCTCCCCCTAATTGTAACCGGGGACAAACCAGAATGCTTAAGGTGGACAGTGAAATGCAAAACAATTTCCACCCTCAGGGGCCAAACCTCAACCTCTCCCACCACAGACAGAAACTGTCTGAAAGCTTGAATTGCAAGCTGGTACAACTTGTGTGTCGAAGGAGCAACAGACTGGAGAATCACCCTGTTGATCTCTATTCTCTAAGGCTCCATAGATGTGCTGGTACCTTCAGTGGTTGCACTGCTGCCTCTGGAACAAAACATGCAAAACTGAAAACAGGAAAGTGCATCTGCCAAAGGGTTTAGTAAACCCGGGACATGGTGAGCCTGAAACAACACATTTTATTGTGCAACCATTGACCTAACTAATGCTATCACCCTCAGGGATTTGGAGCTTTGGGAGTTCACCACATGGACTACTGCTTGGTTATCGCACCAGAACCAAACAGTTTTATTTGCAAATGGCGTTGGCCACAAATGAACTGCTACCATGATAGGGAAGAGTTCAAGAAAAGTAAGATCCCGGGTCCAACCATTATCCACCCAAGACCGAGGTCAACTTTCAGTCGCCCACTGGCCTTTCCAATAGAAACCAAAGCCATGTGCACCAGAAGCATCAGAGTGTACCGGGAGATCTGCCTTCAAGAGCATTTCTGACCTCCAAAAAGAAACTCCATTAAATTGTTCTAAAAATGACTCCCATACCTTCAAATCCACTCGTATCCCACTTGTAATCCTAATGTGGTGATGCAGGGCACAAACCCCTTTCATGGCATTATATAAAAGAGCACAGAATGTCCATCCAGGAACTATAACCTAACAAGCAAAATTTAACAAACCTGTCAGGGATTGAAAATCATGAAGCGTGGCCTTGCTTTTCCCCCTCATTAACCTCACCTGATGTCTCACTGCCTCCAGCTTTTGAACTGGAAGGCAGGATATTCCTACCACTGTATCTAATTTGATAACCAGAAAAGTAAGACGGGTGCCAGGACCCTCCATCTTCTCTTCTGCCAAAGGTACACCCATCTTAGCCATCAACACCTGAAATGCCACCAAGGTATCCTCACTCCTTGTTGACCCGGGAGCCCCAGCAAACAAGAAGTCATCTATATAGTGGATAATAGCATGAGTACCAGACCTCTTGACCACACACTAGTGCAAAAAGGTACTAAATTCCTCAAAGGCAGAGCAAGAAATAGAACACCCCATTGGCATTGCTTTATCAAAGTAGTACATCCCTTCGAATTGAAAACCTAATAAATCAAAATCCTCAAGATGTACTGGCAAAAACCTAAAGGCAGATTTTATATCTTAGCCAACAGGGCACCCTTACCCAATGCCTGCACCATTTGCACTGCTGAGTCAAAAGATGCATATTTCACTGATGCCAAGGCTGGATCAATGGCATCATTCACAGATTCCTCTTTAGGATATGACAAATTATGAATTAATCAGTATTCACCTGCTGCCTTTTTAGGCACAATGTGCAAAGGTGACAACCTTAGTGTTGGCATAGGCAGATGTTGATGGGGGCCAGATAGCCTACCAGCAGCCAGTTCTTTATCTAGCTTTTCCCTCACAATCCCTGGTAACTCCCTCACCGAATGCACATTAGGTGCAAATCGGTGAACTCTCAAACCAGAATAAGGAATATGAAAACCGTAAGAAAACCCTTCAACAAATACTGTGCAGAATCCCTGTGAGGGTAAATCTGCAGCTAAGCAGCCAAGACATCCAACTTAATTGGCATTGGTGCTTTTTTTCCCCACTGTGTTTGGTTGGGAAGTGCCCTGGTTCCAGCCCTCTTACCTCTATAACAGGATGTGCCTGGGTGATTGCTGCCACAGATGTTACACTTGTGGTCAAACCTGCAGGGCTGTCTTCTGCACTTACCTGAGTTGAAGACCCAACAGAGACCAGCTGCTTTTTTCTCCCCCGTGCTAGGCCTTGCATACTGCCCTTTCGGCAGCGTAACCATAGGCACAAAGCCATTGTCACACCTGCTCAAAGGGGAGGCCTGCAGCATGACATCCGCCCACAACTCAGATTAGACATGCTGCCACGATAAAGAAGGACCCAAAGCAGCTCTCATCCTAAACTGCTCATCATACTGGAGCCATGCAGATCTCCTCGAATTGAAATGACAATTTGTGTATGCTTTAATCATGATTTCCTGATACTTAGAAAAATCAGGAGACCTAGAAGGCTCTTTCTATTCAATCACTCCCCTATAAATGGTGAAACCCATCATCCAGTCCACAAAGTTCCTCTCAAGCTTAGGGCACTTGTGAGCCTGGAATTCCTTTGGGAGACTAAATACGACCCCATCCTTTACCATAATCCTCAGCTCGGGGTTGCGAAATGTAAGAGAGAACAAATCAATATACTCCCCTTTCCAAATTCTCTCCTTAGTAGATGGGGGAGATGCAATCCTAAAGGAGTGGACATCCCAGCATAAGGGTTGCACTCCACTGCTCTGTCGACTCCAGCTAAACCCAATGCTCCTACAGTCACCACTGCCCTCAAGTCACTTACCCTGGACACCGCGTGTTGCTGAACCTGGACCCTCGAGTCAGACACCTGAGCTGCCACCAGTGCTATCGAGGGTGCCGCAAGAGGAAGCGAAGTAAAGCCTTCCTCACAAGAAGTTTGTCCACCTTGCCCACCTGGAGGCCATACCGAGGTGGGCCAAGAAACCAAAGAATTAGAAGATTGAGACAAACCTGTGTTGGACAAATGCTGAGAAGCATCCCTCCAAGTGTGACATGACTGCAGCTCAGGTGTCATGCTGTAGAGTGGAAGAAGAACTTCCCCCATCCCTGTTAATAACCTCATATGTTCAGGTGCCATCCCACTGCCTTTACCTGAAATCACAGCCCTCTGGACGAAATTATACAAATCCACCAGAGTGGGCTGCTACGACACAGGGGCTGCCGCTCCCTGTTGTCCCACACCAGGAACGCTCCTCAGCAGTTCCATAACATCAGCTATGGTTGGTTGCCCAACCTTCGTAGCTGAGATAGTCAGGTGATCACATGTCGTGCTGTCTGAAGACATGCCAGGTGAAGTAGCCAATTGCACCTGTGTGGCCTGTGATCCTAAAGTTTGGTCCTTTCTGGAAGATGAGCTAGCCTGAGGAACAGAGCTAGCACCCTGTATCCCCTTCTGAGCTAACTGCTCACAAACTGCAACACAGGCATGCATAGCACAGCCTAGTTGTGCTAATTGGGCTGCTATTTCGTCTTCTCTACCCAGTGTTGCAGGTACCCTCTTCGGGTCTGACCATCCAGTACCAGGCCCAGCAGAAACCGCACACCGTTTAGACTGTGGCTTGCTGTGCAGCATGATGACACAATATGACAGGTTGACTAACAGGCTGCCTTGGGTTATAGTGTTCTACTAAAGGCTACAACCCTTTGTATAACTGAGAATAAAAAGCAGCCTGAAAAACACCAATGGGGCCAACAACTACTAATACTAGCCCCAAAATGACTTGGGTTGAAATGCTCCTATTAAGGATAATACCCAAAGCCAAAAGTAAAGCAAATCCTATTAAGCTAATAAGCCAAACCAAGCACAATTCCCTCCCCCTAAAAAGGGAAAGTGTAAACAATTGTCCCCCAGGCATGGGTCCCCAATCAAAACCTGTCCCATGCAGGGACCCAAACATGGCTTTACTGGCCTAACCAGTCCCTTGGGACAATTAAACCAAGTTTGTATCCCCATCAAGTGTAAACCAGCAAGGCCCTTGCAACCTAGGCCCACCACCAGGCCTTCCCCTCAACAGGGAGCCAGGCCACACTGAGCACTAGTGACCACTGGGCCCTGCAGTCTGGCCGCTGGCCTATGGCCCCTGATGGAGACAGGCCCAGCTAGGCCATTGGCCCCTCAAAGACCGAGGGTGCCACCCCCCCGGAGGGGCTAGAAATGAACACCCAGGCCTTCCTGACCCTGGCAATGGGCAGCACCACTGCCCAACACCTCAGCCACACCAAGCACTGAGTGTGTGTGAGCCCCAAAAGGAGCTGCTTTGGTTTGGTGAGCCTCACAGGGCCTCACTGACAGGCCGACCGCCTTGCCCGGCCCACAGACACTTCTGGGAATGCCGAGGTTGGTCCTGCTGCACCCTCACTCTTTCCGCACTGCTTAGGCTGCGGCGACAAGACAGCGGGCCCGAAAAACACTGGGCCGACGATTATCAGGGCCTTGGGGCCTCATTAAAAAATTGTACACACATACCCTATCTCCCAACTGTCCCCCATTTGTCAGGAACAGTCCCCATTAATCTTCTGCTCCATACTGTTTCAGCTCCTTTTAAAATGTCCCAGTTCATCTCTCTTCCTTCGACTTTCCCACTCATCTTACTTCTGTTGATGCAAACTGAGCTTAGAGTGCAAAAGTAGTTTGCACTCAGTTAGTTTAGCAAGTAGGGGAGGGAAGGAGAGGGTGGAATCTTGCCCTTCCCAGTGGATTTAGGCAAAAGCAAAGTGCTGCAGCCTCTGCTAGCCTGTTTGTTCTTCCTCATTAATAAGTTTTGTCATCTTGACCAAATAATAATAATAATAATAATAATAATAATAATAATAATAAATGTTATTTGTACCCCGCCCCTCTGTCAAGCAATTGGGTATTATATTGCTTGTCCTCATGTGCTCCAATCTTCATCTGTGAAATGTTGGATGGTATGACAGATACATACTCATTGTATTATTTGAAATGGGCAAAAGATTCCATGAGCTCCATGTCTAGTTTCACCCTTGCAAGGGATACAGTAAGAGAATTTTCTTTTCTGGGATTGCATTCAGCCCATCATATCCACGGATTCATAGAATCAAAAGTGCACAGCTTACAAATATTATATACAAATATAAATTCCAAAAAAAGCAAAGCTTTATTTTTGCTATTTTACATAAGGGACACTATTTCACTATGCCACTGTAGTTAATGGGACTTAGAGCATCCACAGATTTTGGTATCCATGGGGATCCTGGATACCAAGGGCCCTCTGTATAATTGAGAATATAACTGAAATATGTTTGTGTTCCTAATCAAAACTGAAACTCCTAAGAAAGTTGTTATTGCTTTCCAGAGAACTGCAGAGAATTTCAGTCCTGCGTACAGCAAAAACATTATGCTTGAGTCCTGTTGCCACAATTTGAGCCCTCACACAGTGATATACAGAGCCCTTCAAAATAACAGAAGCCACAGTTAGAAGATTAAATATCTAAACTTAAATCTAATTGCTAGCCCTAACTGGAATATGCCCATTAAGGGCCTTTGCAGACTGCCAGAAATAGTGCAAATTGAGTCCACTTTAACTGCCCTGACTCAGTGCTAGGGAATCATGGGAACTGTAGTTTATTGTGGCACCAGAGCTCTCTGACAGAGAAGGCTCAATGTCTGAGAAAAAAACAAAAACAATTCCCATGATTCCCCAGCACTGAACCAGGACAGTTAAAGTGGACTCAGTTTGCACTATTTCTGGCAGTCTGCAAAGGCCCTAAATCAATTAGGCTTACACAACTGTTGACTTACTATGAAGCAATTGAGTCAATGGCTGTGACTGGCAATCAGTTTATACCCTAATTTTAGTATCTGGAAATTCAGGTCTGTTCATGACATTTTGCCTTAAATGCAAATCAATACATATTGGAAATCCTGATTAACATGAATATTTGCCGTGGGGGGGGGGGGACAGGCACAATTACAACATGTTTTTAAAAAATGCTAGAAAACAAAAACTTTAGTAATAACAAACCAAAAACTTTCAATATGACATAGGAACCTATTCAAAATATAATAAGGCTGTTGTTGCATGAACAGATATGTCTCTGCATGCACTGTTGGCTTCCATGTTGAATAACCATCTTTCTGAACAATATATAAACCTTATTCTGTACTGAATGGCTCCCCAGTTGAAGCAAGAACAAAATCTGACAGGCCCACTCATGCTCCCAAGCCCACCCTGCCATTTATGTGCACTTCAGAATCCCTTCTGAGACCCAGTTGTTCTTTAGTGTGGCATTGCATTCATCCGTGTGATATATATCTTTCCAGAGGAAGCTGTGCCTGAGGATTAATTAAGATGTTAACAGTTGGGATGTCATTGTTTTGTTCAAACGGACAATACTGAAGATAGCTGCCTTGAGGGATTTTTTTTTAAAGAAAAAATCCTTTTGAAATGTTGCTTTAGATGCCAACCACAGTCAACTGAAACTTCCCAAGAGTAGACATTAATATATGAATTAGCATGGAAAAGAAGAAGAAATATATTTCTCAAACCATCTGTTTCAATTCTGCTTTTGATCTGCATCAAATATGATATCCAGACTTAAGGTGTGTAACCATATACATATATATTTTATAGAATTTGCATCTTACACAATCGTTTGATTAAAGTTCACTTAAGTCTCTCTCTCTCTCTCTCTCTCTCTCTCTCTCTCTCACACACACACACACACACACACACAGGTTCAGTCACTCAAAGATTTAAAATTATATTGCACATAGAAACAAAACCATTTTGGCCAAGAACTTGAAATTTGTCATTCGTGATCTGCTTGGTATAGCATTTGGGTTACATAATGTATTAAGTACCTCAGTAGGCTCTTTCTAGCTGCCACCCCTCCATGCCCTAACAACAATGACAACAACATTTGAAGATTAGCAAAACCAACTCCTCAATACTTTAAAAGCACAAGAGAAAAAACCGAACATGAGAACAACTGGAAAGGGTAAGATGACAAAACACTAAAAATAAATAGGAGAATTTATATTTGTAGCTCAAGAATGAGTGCCACAAACATACCGTAGTATCAAGAGAAATATTTTAAAAATCAACAACAGTTGTTAAATATCTTTTAAAAGAGAAAAACAAAACTGTGGACTATTTTTTGAGTTAGTGTAACAAGATTATGTAGATTGAATATAAAAAAATGCCACGATGAAAGGGCTGCAATGCCACATTTGAATCTATGGATAAGATATGATTTACTATCCAGAAAGAACTGATAGGATCATTAGACTGGTGAAGTTATTAAGAAATTATGATTTTTAAATCCTATAGGAATTTAAGATTCAAACTAAGAAACAATTAGAACATAATATGCTAGACATAACTGCTGAATGACATTACCATAAATAGGATAATGATAGCACAGCTGCAAAAAGAAACACTGTTTTGAACATGCCATATTTTCCAATGATTAAATCCCCAGTTCTTAGATTCAAATCCAAATAGTCCAATTATTTAGTTGGTAATGCTTGGTAAACTATTAAACTTATAATAATAACATTCCATTATTGATCTGCTTTTTGGTTCTGCTTATTTCTTCTGTGTTTGGCATTCCAATAGCTTCACAGTTCCTTGCCAAGCAAAAAATATTGAGTCTTGTAGCCCATTTTTCTCTTATATCCCAGACCTCCAACATCTGACACTGTCCTTGTTTGCTTGGGGATGACTGATCTGGTATAGGATTCATTCTTGGTTCTTTCTTGTTGTTAACTGCCTTTGAATTGATCTTGATCCATGTTGATCCTATGGATGAGACATTTCCAGCCCCCCCGTCCTCTAATGCAAACTCATATTCTCTTTAATAAAGTCCATCCACCTAACATGTGGTGTTTCTCTCTTTCTACTTCCCTCCACCTTTCCTAACATTATTGTCTTTTCCAACAATCCATGCATTCTCACGATGTGTCTGAAGTACGACAGTCTAAGTCTTGTCATCTTGGCTTCTAGAGATAGCTCTGACTTGATCTGCTCTAGGACCCATTTGTTTGTCCTTTTGGCTGTGCATGGAATCCACAGCACTCTTCTCCAGCATCACATCTCAAATGAGTTGATTTTGCTCCTATATTTTTTCTTGACTGCTCAGCCCTCACATCCATACATGGTAATAGGGAATAAAATGGCTTGTATGATTCTGACTTTTGTGCTGAGTTGTATGCCTTTGCATTTTAGGATCTTTTCTAGTTCTTTCATAGCCACCCTCCCCATTTGTAATCTTGTTCTGATTTCCTGGCTGCAGTCCCCATTCCAATCAATGTTTGATCCAAGATATGAGAACTCTTTAACTATTTCTTTAGGTTGGGTGGCCTCCCATACAACATGAAGTAGGGTGTTTGCCTGACTGGAGAGTTCCACACCCTGTTGGTGATGTGGCAGTCAGTCAGGATTGCTTCCCCCCAAAGACCCTCTGGGGCCCCTGCTGCAAGCAGCATACAGTCCTTGATCTGCTTTATCACCTCAATTTTTCTCTCCACCAAACTGTCTTCCTGCAGGGTGGCTAGGTTGGTGGTATTATGTGGGATGCCTTTCTGCTTTAAACAATTGACCAAGCTTGCAGATAAGAACTCAACCCCACTGTCTGTCACCAGAGTACCAACTCTGTACTCAAATTCCCTTTTGACCATTTCCACCCACTTCTTAAATGTGGCAGCAGCTTCATTGTTCTCTTTTAGCATGTAGGTATAGGTGTATCTGGTGTGTCTATCCACAATCGCCATCAGATATCTACTATTGCCTACTGATTTGTCAAAAGGCCCTGCCAAATCTGCATTCTCTACTTGGAATAGCCTCTGGGTTGTGCACCTGCTTTTCTTTGCAACAGGAAAAGGCCAGGCAATTTTGTAACTGGGGAGCACACAGCACATTTTCAAAGTCTTTGCCAAACCCTGGGAAATGCACAGTCCCCATGTTCCTTATTTGGCTTGAACTCCCATCAACCAAGCCCACTGAGTTAACACAGGAGGGCTTCCTGTCCTTCAGCAAGGACCTCTGCTTCACCAAATGGTGAGTTGCACCGCTGTCAATCATCTACAGATGTCTGGCTGCAACAACAAGATAGGCATGACAGTCACTGTCCTTCACTGCCAAAACAACTCCTTTCCTCTTCCCAGGAGACCAGTGTTGTTCCTTCCTTCTGGCAGCCAGTGGCTTCTTGCAGTTCCTTTTGAGATGACCTGGCTGACCACAATTAAAATATCTTCTAACTTTGCAGACAGCTGCACTCTCACTCTTTTGAATTGCCTCCAGCAGTTTATTTGATCTCAATCTGCATGTGCTGTCTCTGAATGCCATTCTCAAAACACCATCTCTGGCATTCCTCTAAGACACGTGTCAACACCAAGTCCATTGTGAGCTGACTCTCTGGCACCTCCTGCAGGCTGTACAGTATGTGATCAAAGTCACTGGATAAACTGCCCAGCAGGATGTATGCTTTTTGTTCTTTTGGGAAATTTATTCCTCTGGATTCTACCTCCAATAACAGATGCTTCATGGTGGCCAGATGCTCCTCTGAGGACTGTCCTTTCTGCATTTTACAGGTATACAGCCTTTTGCTGCAAAGCATTTTGGAAATGGCAGAGTCTGTGTACATTTTTCAATACAATCCAGACCTCCTGTGCAGATCTCTTATCTCTGACATGGTCTAATTGGCCTGGATCCAAGGAAAGATCTATGGTTGCTCTGGCTGTTCTATCAAGCTCAGCATTTTTCACTGACAGCCCTTCTTCAATAACATCCAAGAGCCCTTCCCTCAGTAGGATCGCCTAACCATACTCTGCCCACTGGGAGTAGTTCTGATCATTCAGCCTTGGGAACTTCACAAAATCCATGCTAGCAACCTTCCCAGCTCTCACTATTTGCTGGAGATAATGAGCACAGCAAGCAGCTCAGTTTCTTAACTCTCTGCCTTCTGGCACTCAGACAGCAAAAACTACTCTTCTGGGGAACTGCACACACACAGCTACTCACACAGTCATTTAGGCGGATCCGCTGGCGCAGACTGGGCCCATAACCCTTGTTAGCATGGTTATGCAGTGTGTGATGATCCACATCAACATGCAGCACCAGAGTCACCATCTTCTCAGATGCAGGCAGTAGCTTGTGAGCTGAAGGAGCACCTCTTCCTTTCCAGAAGGAGTAAAGAGACTCTACAGACAGATGTCTTTCAGATGAGGCTTTAATCTTGGTTCCTCTATGTACAAGGTTATATACACAACCCACAGCAATGATTCCAAACTCCACCAAACACTGTCAACCCACACTATCAACTCAACACATGTGTCCTGAGGTAACTCCCTTGTATACCCAGGGCTCCATGTGGCTTTCTGGCCCTGTCTCTTCCTCTGGACACCTGTCACTCAACCATGGTGACTGCAGTTTTGCAGCCATTTCAGTGCTTTCCAGCACCTTGTGACCATCAGCTGATGTCACTTCCTATGACACAGCACCTGGTGGAAAGTGCTGTGTCATTATGGTTGCCAGTGACCCTTTCATGTCTGGTCACTTGTGTATCAGCCCACATTGGACATTTTCCTTGAGACACTGTCTCCACAGATGTTCCAGAAGAAGACAACTTAACTATATTTGAATAAATGTAGATTGTTGTACCATACTTAATAAAAATATGACATCCCCTGAAAATAAGCCATAGTGTGTCTTCTTTATCTTTATAAATATAAGACAGTGTCTTATTTTTGGGGAAACACATTAGTAGCAATGTTACCCTTGGCATAGCTTCTTGCCTCACAAAAGCGCACAGTCCCAGCTCCATGGAAAGGTAGTGCTATTAGTAGTAGTATTATTTGCTGAGTCTTAGCATTCTCTGGGAGGCTATCAAGATGAATTTTATTATATGCTCCATGTCCCAGCCAACTTTTGAAAACAAAGGGTACATTTTCCCCCCTTAAAATTTTAAGTCATTTCTTGTTTGGCAAAAAAAACCTCTCTTGCACAATTCCCCTCCACCCCAGCTCCACAAAGATGTGTGAAAAAGGGGCTTAAT
Organism: Phrynosoma platyrhinos; assembly: GCA_020142125.1. NCBI lineage: Eukaryota > Metazoa > Chordata > Lepidosauria > Squamata > Phrynosomatidae > Phrynosoma > Phrynosoma platyrhinos. Next base: position 24,225,858 of record CM034706.1, read on the forward strand.
TCCGTAAAATAGGAGTGAGAGACTTGGAGACAGGTGCAGGGAAAAGGTAATGTGCATGCTCCCTAGGCAATTTATCCTAATCCAAAACTATTCCAATAGCATTTCAACTAGATTTAAAAAAAAAAAAAAAGAAGTGTTGAAAAGTTACACATTTGCTTTTTTATATTAATATTGGGGAAGGCATACCAAATGTTAGTGAAAAAATACAGACATACAAAAGAAGCACCTTTTTTCAAAGTCTGTTAAACAGTTAAAGCCCAGGGACACATCAACTTCATTAACTGGGTATACCTCTATAGGATCTTTGGTCTGGGCCATCAGCAATATCAGTCCTTTTTTTTTTTTTTTTTTTTTTTTTTTTTTTTTTTTTTTTTTTTTTTTTTTTGAAGAGATGAGGGCAAGAAAAAGAAGAAAAAATATCTGAAATTTCCTACGTCTTCTGGGATATTCTTAACTCTATCCCTTACTATGGCCTATTAACAATGGAGCTAACTTGAGGGATCATTGACAAAGAAAGATTGCAGAAGAGTTTCTTCACTCACATATATTTACATCTTCAGTTACATAACCAAATTATGAAGTATTGTTCTTATTTAGAATTTAGGTGAGTGAGAGATTCTATTTCTCATATAGAATGGTGGATATACTTCAGCATCACTGAGTTGCTGGTCACCCAAACTTACAGAAGCATTTTTTTTTATCTCCTCAAAGTCTTCTAGGCAATTTTGTAATAGGCTTTCCAAAATAGGAAAGTGGAGGAACAGCATGCAACTGCTAATAATTACATTAATTGAGGAATTACAGAAGTCCTGAAGGTATAGTAGTCCATCCCAGAGTCAGGCAAATAGAAAGTCAGAAAAAAATCCTATCCCATTGTTTAATTACATTTGAACTCCTAGGGCTCAAAGTAATAATGGAGCTAAGCTGTACAGAGTGGGTGAGTGTAGACTTGTAGGCCAACAAAGTAACTTTTTCTAAGCTCTGGCTGGTATAATGATTTAGACCCTTTCAGAAAGCAGCCTGCTTCCTTCACTATGATAGCACTTCTATGGCTGTGAGCAAATAAATCTCCAAAATTATTTTATTCCACACTTAACCTAGGTCATCCAACTACTTTAATAGCCCATGTCAAGGCCTGTCAAATGGGCATATACTCATTTATCATAGATTTTGTGAACACAGATGATGTTTAAAAAACAACTCCTCTTCCTCAAAAAGTATTACAGGCTTTTAAGAGAAGCATGAACTTCTTTCTGAGATGCCACTTTCATGAATAGTATATTATAAACATACATACAATGTATATTATGTACATAATGTAATAATTAACTCACTCATGGGTCTCAATGGAAACCAGCCCTATCTGTCTTGATCAATGCATCCAGTTACCTATAAACCCTTCCCCCACACCCAAAAGTCCTTTTGAATCTTTCTACATATTCTGCAAAGTGATCACTGGTAAACATTAATCATCTAGAGCCTACTCTCTTCTACAGACACTAGCCTTTAGGTCATAAATATTTTCTGTCACTTCAACTTAGATCATTCCCAAGTGACCAGACCAAATGATCAGATAATTTGTTTGGTGGGGTTTTAAGAAGAGACAGTAGGCAATTGCACAGAGAGGGACATCCACTTGTAAAATGTAACAAGAAATGAAAAAAAATCTGTCTCATGCCCCTCGACCCCTCCCCCCATTACTCTGTAGGTCTGAGAAAACTCCCTGAAACAACTTTGGAGGGCTACACAGCATGGACATTTGCAATGGAGATATAAAGGAAAGGTTGACTGTGATCACCACTGCAATGTTAGCTCAAATATTACATGTAGAAGGTCCCAGGTTCCATCTCTGGGCACTTTAGATGTCAACTGTTATAAAATATACATAGGGGCTTTGCAGACCAGCCTAAAGGGCCTGTCTAGGGGTGGAGTTGGGGTGGGGCGGCCACATGCCAGCCACCCCGACTCGACCCTAACCCCATGCTGATACCATGTGCCCATTTGCATGGTGTGCAGCATCAAGACACCCTCTTGGTGCAGCGTGCACAAAGTCTGTGACAAAAGGGCACAAAAAAGCCACCGCTGAATCTGAAAGGATGGCCTTTTACTGCCCCTAAAAGAAGCAACATTTTGCTGCTCTTTTGGGGGTGGCAAAAGGGAGGATTGGGACCACGGTGTGCAGTTGCTGCAGCCTTGATCTGCTGCTCCCAGGGGCAGCTCTGTGCTACCCCTTTAGGTGGGTCTGCAAAGCCCCATAGTTTCCAATTGTCCTGAACTGACAGGAACAGCCAATTAATCCTCTGTTGTTCTCCTTTGTCTCATTTCCTACAACTTCCCCAATTACTTCAATTACTGCAGTCTGTGTTGAAAAGTAGAGTGCAAAGATAGTTTATTTTCAATTAACTCTCCAGAGAAGAGAGGAGGGGTGGAATCTTCCCTTTCCCTTCCCTGTAGGCTCAAGCATATGCAAACTGCTACAGCCACTCATAGCTTCTGTGTTCTTTCTCATTAAAAATAATTGCCATCTTAACTACATTTTGATGTCCCTGTTTTTATCTGTTACATGTTGGAGAGTATCAAGGTAATGCCAAACAAATATTCTGTCCTGGCCCTCTATAGCACCTCCAGTTTATACATGTTTTTGGCCTGGCATAGCAAAAATTTCTATGTCCATTTGTCCTGTCATTTACAAACTTCTATAAAAATGTAAAACTTTTCAAAGCTTCTTACTTTGGTTTTATTTTTGTTTCCTATGGCAAATTATGCATGACTTAAAATAGCAAACATAATTCTCTCTCTCCTTTTGAGAATCATTCCAATTATTTTTGTGGCTCTGGTAGCAAGTGATGAAGTAATTCTATGAATTAGGAACTAAAGTGGAGTTTTGCTTGACCTCCTAAGGCTGAGCATATGGTGTGCCATTCCCAGCACAGACAGCCTTGGGAATTCTCCAATTGTACTCTGGGGAATTGAAGGTAAATTATCACAATAATTTCAAAAATGCAACAAATTCTCCAGCATGCTTTAGGCTTATTTGCAATATGCTGTGGTATGCACAATTCTGTCTATTTCTAGAGAAATCTCCACCCCTATTCTAGATGTTCTTCAACATTCAAAAGAAAGGTTAGGACACTACAAACTATGTAGTGATTACTGTGGTTAAATACTACAACATTCTGAAAAGGGTACAAGCTTGAGACTACATACAATTCAGCATAGAGCCTAAAATAATTTGAGAAGAAGAGAGCCAAATGAGAGTTCCGTGTACCTGTTTTACAAAGAAACTCATTATTCAGGGGTACAGCTATGGGGCACTGCACCACAAAGCAGAATTCTCCCTCTCAATGAAATTTTCTTCCAGTCCCCATATTTCTAACACTGCAAGTGAGGCATTGAAATTCAAACCTGGAAATAAAGCAGTCCAACTTACTGGGCCAGCCTGATTGCCACAGGGAAGAAACGCTGATGGCTAGTGGTGAGCCCACCACTAGCCATCAGCGTTTCTTCCCTGTGGCAATCACAGGGCCAAAGGGGGCAAAAAGGGGTGGGACTACCTGCTCGGTGCCGGGATTACATTTCCCAGCAGGTGCCAGGGGTGGAAGTTCCACCTGATTGGCTGGGACACAGGCAAGTGGTGTCTGTGATTGGTGGAAGGGCTAGAGGGGGTGGAACTTTCATGGGCCTATTTAAGGCCACGTGGCACACAGGGATGGTGCCATTCCAGCCTGGCTCTCAGGGAATAAAGAGCTCCAGGTGAGGAGCTCAGCAGCACAGGCGGTGGCACAGCAGCAGCAGAGCAGTAGCATAAAACTGCTCTGCCATTGCCTTCATAGCCGGGAGAGTACCAAACAGGCCACTTCCACTTGGCCATAGGCCCTTTCTACCAGCTCACCAGCAGTGCCTCCCTGGGACAAGGAAGATACCCTTTTCCCCAAGGGCTTCCAGCAATGTACAGCTGTGCTGCCAGCACCCCCATAGCCCAGACTGAGAGAGGGCCCACCAGGCCATCTCCACCTGGGCACAGCCCCCCTCTTTTGGCTGACTGGGCTTCAAACAGTGATCTCCTCCCCTCAACATCAGCCCACCTGGCAGCAACCAGTCCAAGGCCACTAAAAGGCCCAGCCACAGCAGTGGTGCCCTCCAAATGCTCCAGACAGGGCAAAGGGCCTGCCCACCCCACTACCAGGAGCCCTGGTGGTGCAGTGGTTAAATGCCTGTACTGCAGCCACTCACTTATAAACCACAAGGTTGTGATTTCAACACTAGCCAGGGCTCAGGCTTGACTCAGGTCTGCATCCTTCCAAGGTTGCTAAAATGAGTACTCAGCTGTTGGGGGGCAATTATCTTACAGTTGTAAACCTCTTAGACACTGCATAGCATGGTATGAAACAGTATATAAATGAAGCTGCTTTGCTTTGCTACCAGGGGCCATGCAGGTCAGCCCAGGAAGTCCTGGTCAGACTTGGCCCCCAGGGTGAAACAGCAGTGGCTTTTAGTGCTGCCAGTGCTCTCCTGGCATAATGTGACATTCAGTTGGCATTCCAACTGCTCCCTGTCTGCCCTAATGATTTCTGCCTCCTTTGCTTCAAATGTGAGAGCCAATGGTAAGGCCATGCCTATGGACTGCTCTGTCAGCTCTCTGGCTTTCCTGAGTGGGAGGTTAAGTTCAGGGCCACCTCTCCCCTAGTCATCCACTACCTCAATGACTTCCTGTTCATGGGAAAGGCTGGAAGTGATGGTTGTGGCAAGCTCCTCTCCACATTCCAATACCTAGCTGATGAACTGGGTGCCCTTTTAGTGGCCAAAAAGACTGAGGCCCAGCCATGTCCCTGACTTATCTCAGAATTCAGCTCAATTCAGTGGCTGGTGCTTCCTGCCTGTCCGATGACAAACTCCAGGTCCTGAGCTCCAAGATACAGGCCACCCTCTCAGCCCACAAGGCTACCTTAAAAGAGATTCAGCCCATTTTGGGTCATCTCAATTTTCATGCCAGGTGGGTCTCACTGGGCAGAGCTTTTTGCACCCACCTAGCTACCATCATGACAGGTATCAAAGCGGATCACCATCACATCCACCTCACCAAGGGCACCAAACAAGACCTCAGCCTGTGAGAGGGGTTCCTCAGAGAATACAAAAGGGTGTCCATATGGCAGCATCCATGGGACTTGGGTCAGAGCCTTCAGGTTAATTCAGATGCTCCTGGGAGCTTGGGCTTTGGAGTTGTTGTTTTTCAGGGACACTGTTCACCCAATGCTGGCCTGCCAGTTGGGCTCAGGGGGGATCCTCAGGGGCCACACTTTCCTGGACCTGTTTCCCATCATGGTGGCAGTTCACATTTCAGATGGGGCCTTCACCAATAAGGCACTGTGTTTCTGATGCAACAACCAGGCGTTTGTCAAGATCCTTAATAATATTGCAGATGTGCTCTCTCTTTTTCAGGAGGCCAGATTCTGCCAACTGGCACCCAGAGCAGACCCCTTGTTCATGTCCTTCCTGGATCATAGAATCATAAAATCATAGACTCATAGAATCATAGAGTTGGAAGAGATCACAAGGGCCATCCAGTCCAACCCCCTGCCATGCAGGAACTCCCAATCAAAGCATCCCCAACAGATAGTCATCCAGCCTCTGCTTAAAGACCTCCAAGAAGGAGACTCCACTACTCTCCGAGGGAGTGTGTTCCACTGTCAAACCGCCCTTGATGAACTGTGGGAGGTTGGAAATCTGCTATGATACAGGACATATCATCATCATCATCATCATCATCATCATCATAATAATAATAATAATAATAATTTTTATTTATATCCCGCCCCTCTGCCAGGCAATCGGGGCGGCGTACATCATTATAAAATTTCAAAACAATAAATCACAATGAAATCCCATCTCTCCATCTCCCACCCACCCATCCCCCCAAAACATACAAAACAATTTAAATAAGATTAATTAAAAATTTACAATTTAAAAATACATAATTCCTGCCACTGTGGGCCTCCGAGGGCTGCAAGTTGGCAAAAACAGTCCTCCGAGGCCATAGGACGCCGTCGCTCCAGCCACCTTCAGAGCCTAAAAAAAAAAAAATAAATAACTCCAAGCTGACCACCCTTTGGGGGGCATTGGGCCTCATACTCTTCTTCATATAGTCCCACACTCATCTGCAATTCTTAGTTTAGTTGTGGGAGTCTGGTATTGTGTCCTGGACCGTGGTGGTCCACTAGGCTGGGATCTCCTTTTTTCCAAGATTAGGGGATTCCAGGACCCTTGTGCATTATTCCTAGTCAGGAGAACCTTAGAGGGCTGGAAGAGGACTCGTGAGGGTGGTGGGGATGCTTCAAGTTGCTCTCCAGGCTCTTTGAACAGCTTGACCAGGTTTGCACCTCCAAGTCTGAAGTGTTCAGAGCTAGCTTCATCATGACCTTTTTCAGGGCATTGAGGGTGGACAAGTTTGTACTTTCTTCCAAGATGGATGGCTCCAATAGGGCACTACAGAGGGAGAATGTTTCTTTTGTTGGAAACACTGTTTAGTTCTCCACAGGTCTAAGTGTGACCAATATGGCAGGGGATCCTCTATTGTGCTGAGAAGGCTCCATGGTTCCCATCTATGCCCAGTTAGGTAATTACACAAATACGTGGCATCCTGCCTCCAAGATCGAAGGCCCTCTTTTCACCCACAGTGATGGATCACCACTGACATGGTTCCGGGTAATGTCAGTGCTTTGACTGGCCTTGCAGCATGATGGGCTACTGCTGGAGGACTTTGGGGCAGCTATTACCAATGGCAGGATGTGGCTTGCCAGTAGACTCTATAAAAAGACTGGGCAGGTGGATAGCCAGGGCATATGCAGGCTACATCCACCCAAGAATGGACTCTTGTTTGGGACTCTTTTGAGGATGGGATCACACCTGCATAAGGTTGGCAGAAGGCATCCCCTGGGGAGAGAACAGCCTTCAGTGGTGGTAGCATGGTCTTGGATCTGGTGGGTGTGGCTTCCAAGGCTGCATAGCATAGATTGGGAGTTCAATGGGAACCTGTGGGTGCTGGGAGCATTACAGTGTTGTCATTGTGGGGCAACACTGATTCAGCATCCCCCAGTGACAAGGGGTAGAAATGCAAACATGCAATCAACCAGTTACCTGAGATGCGAATGAGCAATTAACTGGTCACCCCTTTTGTCATCCCAAAGCTTGGCCATGACCAGTCAAATGGGTTCATCAATCAATCAGGAGATTGGTTGATGACAGATCCAGACCTCATGTTTTGCAGGCCAACCGTACATTACAGGTGTTGCCTTTCCTTTCCAATTGGTATCTATTGTAGTCATTCTTGCAGCTGCTCCCCTCCATGGCAACTCTTATATTTTGTGTGTTTTCATTCTCTTAGTAACTTTGATTGTCTCTTTTTGGGATGTGTGTGTGACTAAACTGAATTCCTAAATGCTCAAGTGAAGTGTCAAGTTACTATAATACTAGAAATTTGAGGGAATCAGATTGTCTGATGCCAAGCTGTCCTTCTGGCTAACCTAAGATTTATTTGCCTCCCTCATGTCAAGACAACTCACATTTGTATGTAATAAAAGGTGGAAATGTTGGCTTGGTATTTTAAGAGTAGTGAGGCTGGAAGATGCAAGAGCAAGCTTCTTGACTAGGGAAGCAGTAAATCCTGTGATTTCAATTTTACATAATTACTATAATGGATGGGCCCATTGCTCAGAGAAAGTAGATTCAGGGGGGAAGCAGATGGGAGGCTGTGGGCCGCCCCGGAAAGCTGTGCCGTGGGGCTGAGGTATCCCCACATCTAGGCCCTGCGGTGCAGCTTCGCTGCTCCTGGAAGGAGCGCTAAATTGGCGCTCCTTCCACAAGTCGCCCAAGGTATGCCACAAAAGGTTGTCGCGCACCTTCAGCGATTCTTCCGCTGCAGCGTGTGAGAATGCTGCAGCGGGAGGTCCTCCTCAGAGCGCCGGCCATGCGGAGGGCCGGCTGCTCTGAGGACGACCTGGGGAAGGGGTTGGGGCACCGATCATGCGGCTGCCCCTCCCCTTCCCTGCCCCCAAAACGGCCCAATTAGCCGTCTGCTTCCCCCTGAAGGTTGTAAGCATGCAGTTCCAGAGTTTAGGATGGGTTGTTTTTTTGGACTTCAATTCTCAGAATCCCTCAGTGTGCATGATTGCTGGTGGTGTTGGCTCTGTACAATCTTTATCCTTATTCTTTAATATGGCCAGTCAGTGGAACTCATACAGACAGAAGCTTTCAAGAAGGACCAAACAATCTGCTCTCTGAGGCAGCTACTTGCATGGTAAGAAAGCTTCAATTGGTGCCAATGGAGGCTTCTCTTGAAATGAAAATATTAATTCTAGGATTTCAGAGACTTCTTCCATTTTCCCCCAGTTCTTATTTGTATAGCCACATGCCTCCAAAGTACAGTATATGTTAATTTAATTCATGTGATTTATAGCTCTGTTCAGTTGTTATGCCCAAAAAGAGAATTTCCATACACTGCATACACTGTCCCTGCCTCTGCCTCCTGGTCCTGCCCTCTTAACACTCAATTTTCCTGTTCACCTACACACTTGCCTAAATTTGCTTAGTTAGGAAACATGCATAACACATGACTGGGAGCTTTCAATCTATGGTCAATAAAATGTGAACAACCAATATTTAGACACCCTTAGCAGATCTTCACACATAATCTGGGAAGGTTGGAATCAAATAGGAAGGAATGGGGATGCCAAGTCAGTTCAGTGTGTACACCTCAGTACTCCCTTTATGAGCAGCATTTTTCTTTTAGATAAAACACCTGTAGAGGGCAATTAATATATTTCCTTTGGTCTTAGTATTGTGGCCTCAATAGTATTTTGGTTGAAGCCAATTTATGATTTATCACAATCCAGATTCATAGTTAGGTATCCATTTATTTATTTATCTGATATACCACAATTTATACTACAAGTAGTGCTCAAGAAACCTAGCCACAGTAAAATAAAGCACACAATTAAAGTTAAATACAAAGTCATAAACAAGACATGAAATGCAATCAATCAAAAGATAAGAACAAGAAAAAAATCAGCAATTAAATTTAGAAATAAAACATATCTACCAATTGAAACACTATTCTAGATCCTAGGTCCTGGTCCTGGGCACAAAGAGTAGAATGACCTAAGTAGAACAGTTGAGGACAGAGATCTTAGAGGTGTCTCATCCATAGGGTCTTCATAAGTTGTGGTCAACAGCAGTTTACAACAACACCTTTCTTTCTCTCTCTCTCTCATCTTTCTGTGCACCAAAGACATCAATCCTGTTAAATAACTTAATAAAATTAAAGTTTCAAGACGTTTTTTAAGCATAGTTGTGGTTGGAGAAAAGCACTTATTTTCCCTACAAAGATAAAGGATATTTATGATAAAATAAAGTATGTAACAATTTATATTCGTAGGCTACAGTGCTAAACACTCTTACAAAGAGGAAGCTCAATTGAACACAGTGGGATGGATCTTGCATCTGAGTAAACACGCTGAGTGTTACAGCATTAAACATCTTGCTTTTGGGTTTTTGTTCCAGTCAAGAACAAAAGCTGCATACCTGTGAGAGTGCAGATTGCTATTAAAAAGTGATGTAAAAGGGTATGGGATGCTTTTCTGGGCACAGTTCAGACGTTTCCTGAAAGCTTTTTTCATTTTCCTTTCTTTTAAGCTTTTTAACAAAGGTAGATTATAGGGGAGAACAAGGTTTATTCATGCAGCATCACAGTCTCAATAGGAATTTGGAAGAGGACAGAGTAGTGAGAGCCAAAGTACTGTAGGAGAGGGTAGGGACATTTATATATGTTTGTGGGTTTCAAAGTAAAAAAGACAGAAAAACAAAGTAAAAAAGACAGAAAAACATGTTCTTGAATAATGCCTTTCTGCATGAAGGTATTTTCCAGAACATGTTGAATTAAACAAAACTCTTTCAGATGATTCAAAGGACAAATGGTTTGGAAACAAGCATGTTTCTCCCCATGTAGTTAATACATTTAAGGACTTGTTATTTAAAACAGACTCATAAATTTGCCCTAGCATTCTTATCATTTGTAATAAACTGTGCTTTCTCATGATGTGGCCGAAATATGACAGCCTCAGCTTTGTCATCTTGGCTTCCAGAGAGAGTTCAGGCTTGATCTCTTCAAGGACCCATTTGTTTGTCTTTTTAGCTGTCCGTGGAATCTTCGGCACTTGTCTCCAGTACCACAGCTCAAATGAATTAATTTTCCTCCTATCTGCTTTTGTACTTGTCCAGCTGTCACATGCATACATGGTAATGAGGAATACAATGATTTAGATAATTCTAACTTTAGTGTTCAGTTGTTTATCTTTACACTTTAGGATCTTATCTAGTTCTTTCATGGTGACCCTTCCTATTCCTAGTCTTCTTCTTATTTCTTGAATGCAGTCTACATTCTGATCCATTTTTGATCCAAGGTACAGGAACTCTTTGACTATTTCAATTTCGGGATTATCTAGGTTGAACTTATGTAGATCCTCTGTGGTGATTGTTTTTGTTTTCTTTATGTTCAGCAGTAAGTCTGCCTTTGAACTTTCTTCTTTTGCCTTCCTTAGTAATTCCTCCAAGTCTATGATATTTTCCACTAATAGAGAAGTCATCCGTATATCTTAGATTGTTAATGTTCCTTCCTCCTATCTTCACTCCTCCTTCTTCTGAGTCTAAACCTGCTCTTCTCTCCACATACAAGTTGAGCAAATGTGTGATAGAATGCAGCCTTGCTTGACTCCTTTCCAATTGGGAATCATTCTGTTTTTCCATATTCTGTTCTAACAGTAGCCACTTGTCCTAAATACAGATTTCTCATCAGGATTATCAAATGTAGTGGCACTCCCATCTCTTTGAGAGCATTCCACAACTTTATATGATTGCTCTGCTCTAGTCTATAAAGTACATGCTGATATTCTTCTGGACTTAATTGGCATGCTCCATTAACTATTGTGTGTTCAGGTATGTTCATCATTCATGTATGATCTAGGAAAAGATATTCTGTGTTGAACATTATAGAACACCATGCAGTAGAAGTTTAAACTGAACAGAGGGATCACTGTGAGATGAGCCACATTCCTGCTTGATCCAGAAACCAACCCTGACACCCTGACACCTTACAGAAAGTGAGATTCCTAAGTATTTACCATTTAAGATTTAACTGGAGTCCCTTTCTTCAGGCTCCCCCCCCCCCCCAAGCATGGACTGTAATTGAGATACATATTCCAGACCTGAACCAGACTCCAGTTGTTTCCTCTTGATAGAGATCTTCAAGAAAGTTGCAGCTGTTTGTGACAGGGAGTCCTAACAAGGCAGAGTTCCCAGTCATGTGGAGCTTTATAATACATCTATCTGATGTGCTATCTCTTTCCAGCCTTTGCAGATTGCCAGAAATAGTGCATATTAAATTGAAGCACTGCCCTGGCTTAGTGCTAGGGAGTCATGAGAATTGTATTTTTTTCTGAGACATTGAGCCTTCTCTGTTAGAGAACTCTGGTGCCACAATAAATTACAGTTCCCATGATTCCCTAGCACTGAGCCAGGGCAGTGCCTCAATTTAATGTGCACTATTTCTGACAGTCTGCAAAGGCCACGTTTGCCAATGTATTAAGATCTTTTGGAGAATAATTAATCCTGCTACCCTTTGGTGGGAACAAGAGAGCAGGCCTTCTTAATGGCTGCTCCCATACTCTGGAATTTTTTTTTTTTTTTTTTGAGACTAGACTGGCTTCTTCCTTGTTGCTCTTTTGCCAGCAGATAAAGGCCTTTTTATTTCAACACATTCTAAAAGAAAAATTGGTTTGTTTGTTTTCTGAGTATACTAAACTACTTCTGTCTTTTGTGTTTGAATTGATGTTTTTGATTGTTTTAATTCTATAAATAATTTAATGGTATTTTAAAATATAACTTCTACATTTTTAGCTGCCAGGTACAAACCGTCTTCTCTTTATCTTTTCTAACCATCATGGGTGTGTGTATGGTGAGTTTCAAGGGGAGCTAAGAATGGGAAGGATGTAACCTCCCCTCCTCATACACAGTGGTACCAACCCAGACCCAACACTTAATTGTGAAAGAATTAAAAAGCACAGATGTGACAGCATGCTGCATATAAAAGCTAAGTTGTAGCTTAATCTTCTGCAGTGAAGTGAAATCTCTCTTTTATATCCAAACAAGAAATCTGCACCCTCTAGCACTCATGTACTAGAATCTCATTCAGTTAATGATTCTTTTTTTTTTTTTTTGCCTTTGTTTTTGAATGGCAAGGTTTCATTTTATGCTCTCCCATATTCTCCCATTATGCATTCCTTGCATCACCTGGAAAAGATATGAGTTCAATTGCCTTTTTAAGGGTATACAGAACAGTGCATTTTCCTTGGAAATGCAAATTAACTTATTACAGAAGCATGTCAACAGGGGCAATAATGCCTCCAGGGTGTTTCCTGCTTACAGTTTAGGAACTGTGTCTTGCTGCTCACAGACTGAAGTGTTCATTAACTTTGCACATAATCCTTTGTTCATAAACCAGATGGTATTGCAGGGCTATTATATAAGCATGTTCACTGCTAACATTGAAATATGTTTTCTATACTTTCAGTACTTGTGGTTAGTGCAAGAAACCAACAATTCTCATACTCTGACTTTTCAACCTCTCAGCCTTGTATGGCATCACACTGAGTCGTATAGTACTTTAAAGTCTAAAGCCTCAATCTGATTGTTTGTTTCAATTAAAGTAAACCCATTGAATCACTAGAAAGTTTTGATTTACCAAATTCCCATTGATTTGGGAAGTCTACTCATTGTATTTAGGTGTCAGAATTTTATTACAACTGTTTGTTATTGTTGTGTGCCTCCAAGTCACTTTTTACGTCTGACAACCCTAAGGTGAACCTATCACAGGGTTTTCTTGGCAGGTTTCTTCTGAGAGAGTTTGCTATTGTCTTCCTCTGAGGCTGATAGATTGTGACTTGCCCAAGATCACCCAGTGGGTTTCCATGGCTGAGAGGGAATTCAAACTTTGGTCTCCAGTCATAGCCCAATGCTCAAACCACAACACCACACTGGCTCTCTTATTACAGCTATACTGTTTTCTTTTCTCAATAGGCAGCCAGTGTGGCATAGTGGTTTGAGTATTAAATTAAGAATCTGGAGACCAGAGTTTGATTCTCTGCTCAGGCATGAAACCCACTGGCTGACATTTGGCAAGTCACATGCTCTCAGCCTCAGGGGAAGGCAATGGGAAACCTCCTCTGAACAAATCTTGCCAAGAAAACTCCACAATAGGTTCACTATAGGGTAGCCATAAGTCAGAAATGACTTGAAGGCACACAACAACAACAACACGACCCACCCCACCCAGAAAAGAGCAACCTGAGATTTTTTTCTCTCTGGAAAAAGAAAACAACTTTGCAGAATTTATTGTGAATATTTCCACATTTTTGTGTGTATTGTGATCACCATAATACAACAGACATATATTCATAATCTCCTTCCCATTGCTAGGCCCAAAGCATTGCACAGAATACAAAATGATAGCCAGGATTTCAACAGGATTTCATGCCTCAACAAGGGAGAGGGTAGATGCAAGCTGTGGAAAAAAGTCACTGGGTGACCTGGAGCAAGTCACACTTTACCAGTCTCAGGGGAAGGCAATGGCAAACCTCCTCTGAATAACTCCTGCCAAGAAATCCCTTAGAGAGAGTTGCCATAAGCCAGAATCAACTTGAAGATACACAACAATAACATTTAAGTTTACATGTCTGAAAACAAAATATATTGTTTATTGCAGACTGGTGGGACTTGAAGAGGGGCAAAACCTGAAGGAGTGGAGCACTCCCTTAAGATTAGGCTTGTAAACTGGACATTCCTCCCCTTTCCATTATTTTGCCACCACAGCAAATTGGGTATTGACAGTTGTTATCCTAAAAGGTGGGGAATACTGAGGATTCCAACCCAAAATACCAGTATCTCCTTGAGATTTGGTGACAATATTGCTCAAAGGAAGCCTGTGAGAGGAGGGCAACTGTGGGGAGCTTTTCACCTATGTATACTAGCAATAACTGCAGAGAGAGTTTCAGTAAAGAAAATGTTTTATTTAGAAGTGTGCAAGGGTTCATGCAGACCTGCAAGAACCAAGGTAATTTTAAGAATCATGCAAGACTGTCAGAAAGAAAACTTGGATAGAGAGATGTTGGGAGTTAAAGAGAATGATAATTATCAGCCTTGAAGAGAAATTCGTGGAAAATGAAGAGTGGTTCAGACCACATCTGGAAGTACAGGAAGCCATGTACTGTGAATAATGTGGCTAGGGCTTGGAGGGATTTATACCCCATTTCATATCTTTGAGGATTGTGTTGTGTTATATTTGGTATGATGAAGACCTTAGTGGCTTTCCCAGAGGACTAACAAGAGTCCAGAATGGCTGGTCTGTTTAGCACCAGAATGACAATACATTGATTAGATTTGAGACAATCCTTTAATGATTGGGCAATGAGTATATAGAGGCATGGTCAAAAGGTGGGGTAAAGGCCATAATCGCTGATTTCTTTATGATACTTTGCTTCAATTGTAAGCAGAAATGCAAAGAGCCTGTGGGGAAGCAAGGTGTCAGTCAGCATGAGTCCTACACATGTATAACTCCTAGTTTCTGAAGATAATTGCAACCCTGAAACATGTTCAATTCTAGATACTAATTATGAAACTTCATATCCAATGGGAGGCAAGTAAGATATGTTACCAATGGGGGTGGGGAAACAGGTGGGTGCCTCAGAAATGGTCACAAGCCTGCATACTTCCCATCCTGTTTTAATCCATCATACATAGAGCTGTTTTATGCATAGTTTACTTTTTCCTATCCTATCCACTTATTATTTTATTATTAAAACTTTCCTACTTAAGAGGTTGTTTTTAATGATTTTGCCTCTCACCATCTTTACCCAATCTGCTGCAAAACTTCAGTAATAGCCTTCAGCAATCTGAGAGATTTGTCACTAATCCCATGTAGGATTTGTCACTCATTAATACTTTATTTTTCCAATTTCTTCACAATATCCTTTAAAATAATAATGAGTAGCCCATGAAATTATGACTTACTGAGAAAAAGTGTTATTTTCTTAAAACCAAAACCAACACCTAATATAATCTTACTTGATGTGATGCCCTCTGCCTTTGTTTACTGATGTATTCTTTGATTCCTGTCATGGAGATTAAATCAAGTATTGACCACACACTGTTTTAATGCCAATGCCAATAATGTGTACCTTAATTATACCTATTTGACAAGATTGACAAGATGTGTACCTTAAATATACCCATTTGACAAGATTTAATCAGGTTTGCTAAAAGATTTTTAATGTGAGATAAATGATTCTGTATAAGAGAGACAGTAGGGAAAAAATAAAACACTAAATAATAGTGAGTGATGTAGCATCCATAATTCATGGTTTACATTCAAAAAGCTTTTTACAAAGCTCTTAATAAGAAGGGAAATAGACGTTTATGAGCATGAGGCAATTAGAATCCAGGATTAGTCACAGATACATATTTAAGAATTTGTTTATTGCTGTAATAACAATACTTGGATTTATAGAGAATATTTCAATTGTTCAAAAAGATCTCTGCTTGTTTTTCATAGTATCATAGAGTTGGAAGAGACCACAAGGGCCATCCAGTCC
>CM034706.1:24273805-24288004 GCA_020142125.1 Phrynosoma platyrhinos
AGTATAAAGAAAGAAAGGAATGAAAGGAAGAGAGATGGGCTTTCCAGAAGGACAGTTGGACATGGGAGGGACATGGGGAAGAAGGAGACTTTCAGTATTCTTTGAGGATAGGTGAGAATTCTGTTGGGCTTGCATTTTAATGCAAGTTTACTCAACCCACACCTCAAAAACATTGCAATGTACGGGCTAACTCCATCTCAGGAACACAAGTCTTTGGTAGGTTAAAAAAAAAAAACCACAACTTTATTCAGCAAACAAAGTAAAGACCCCCCCCGACACGTCGGGAGGGGCTCTCTGTTGCGCCGGCCATTTTAAGAGGCCGACGCCGTAATTGGCTGGGCAGGCAGGAAGTCCCACCCTTCCTGCTCCTCCCAGCCAATCAGGGGAATCTCATGAGATCCCCCAGCATGCTGGGTAATCTCACAAGATCTTTGGATCTTTGGAACTCATGAGATTGCCTGTGAGATTTGTGGGCTATATAGCCCTTGGCTGCCACATGGCCCTGGATGAGAACCTTGAACCCCCCTTTGAGCAAGTTGTTCACACACTGTGGCACAGGCCTGCATAGTGTGGCCCAGTTGTGCCAAATGGGATACTATCTCATCATCCCTACTTTGTGGATCACCTGACCTCTTCGGAGCCGGTCGCCCTGTATTGGGCCCAGCCGAAGCCGCGCGCCGCTTAGATTGTGGCTTACTGTGTGGCATGATCCCTTAGTAGTAGTCTATGGACTAGGCTGCTTTGGGTTATAGTGTTCCTAAAAAAAAGGCATGTGGACTCTTTTGTGCCGGTGCAAATCACAGTACACAGGTGTTGTCAGGACTGAGGAATTTCCCCCCGTTACAGCAGTATACTTAGAGTTCAAACAATTCACCCATTACAAAATCTTTTAACCCATTTGTCAGCAATTCAAAACATGTTATTTTCCCAGGTCTTGCCCCTCCTTATTTCCCCTTGGTACCAAGCTATGGATTCCCACAATAATTACCTTGATAGTTGGAAACTCATACTTTCCTCTGCACACCTCTGCTCATTATCTGAGGCTGTGCATGATATACAATCTTTACTTCTCCCAGCCTCCTGAATAGAACAACATAATCCATCATCCCACATTTATACATTTGTGCAATCACAACAACAATTGTGCAAACACAGCAACAGTTAATCAAGATAAGAGCATGTCTGGGCCATGATTTTGATAAACACCAATGTGGATCTGACCACATAATTTGTGATTAATCCACATGTTTTCTGAACTTGCTGTGTGATTCATAGAAAGAGAGATGCCTTTCAAAAAAGATGTACAGTGGGTCATTCCAATTTGTGTAGGTTTGGTTACACACACACACACACACACACACACACACACGGATGGAAGAAAACACAAGCTCAAGCCCATATTAGTCAATCAGTGCACCCATGGACAGGCACTGTCATTGACTAATATGGGTTAGATGATCCATGGGAGCTCTAATCCATGAATGGCTAGCCCAGGGATAGGCAACCTTTTTGAGCCGGGGGCCGGGTTGCTGTCCCTCAGACAATTGGGGGGCGAAAGCACCAAAAATAAATAAATAAATAAATAAATAAATAAATAAATAAAAATTTAAAAAAATTAAATGTTTTTAATTTTTTTAAAAAAATGTGCATGCACACTCTCTTAACCCCAGAAAAGCCATGGCAAAACCCCTGTTGAGATTTTGCCAAGAAAACCCCAAGAACAAGTAATAACAACAATAATCAATATCATCATGGCGGGGGGCGGTGGCGGTGGCAGGACCGGCCTGGGGCCGGTCAGAAGGCCTCGGGGGGGCGCATCTGGCCCCCGGGCCTTAGGTTGCCTACCCCTGGGCTAGCAATGTATAGGAAGAATGTGTACATTTTGAAAATAGATGAAAAAATGAATGACACATGGAATCAAGAAAGATATGAAGATGAACCCCAAATCTTGGAAATTGAAGTGGGAAAAGTACTCAGAAAAATGGGAAAGAATAAATTACCAGGAAGAGATGATATACCAATTGAACTGCTACAAATTACAAAGGCAGAATCAATCCCAGTGCTTACCAAAATATGCCAACAACTATGGAAAACAAAACAGTGGCTAACAGACTGGAAACAATCAATATACATCCCCATCCCTAAAAAAGGAGACACAAAAGACTGCAGCAATTATAGGACCATAGCATTAATTTCCCACGCAAGCAAAATTATACTCAAAATTCTGCAGCATAGATTCCAATCATATGGGGAGAGAGAAATGTCCAAGCAGGGTTCAGGATTGAGGCACTAGGGACCACATCACAAACATATGATGGATAATGGAGCAAGACATAGAATTCCAGAAGAAAATTAGTATGTGTTTTACAGACTATGGGGCTGCACAGATGGGCAGGAAAAAGGTAACATGAGGCTGCCTTTTCCCTAAGCTGCAGCAACAGCACCACCTACCCCAAGGATGCCCTAAATGGGAATAGAGCAACCACACTGGGGGGGGGGGGGGGGGGGGGGTTCAGTCAATGCATCTTTTCCAAGGATGTATTGAAGAACCTCCAACTGCACTGCCAGCCCTGAGAATGCCACGAAGGGAGATGGAGCAACCACACAAGCTGGCAGTGGCTGCTTTTTTTTCCCTCTCAGACAAATGTGCATGTATGCAGGAGCACAGGAACACATTTGTGTAGAACATGTCATAGGCTGGTATACAGTCTGTTACTCTCTGTGAACAAAGGTGACTGAAGTTTGGCATCCCTGTGCATGTGTGCAGAGCATGTCATAGGGTGGCATACAGTCTGTCATTTTGTCTATACAAAGGTGACTGATTTTCACCATTCCTGCACATTTGCACAGGACCTGTCATACACCCATAGATCATCCAAGGATTTACTGATCTCAGCCTTCCCCAAGTAGTGGGGGCCATAGACAGGTGCCACTGTCTGATTGTGCCACCTTTGGGGTGGAGGAACGAGTTTGTAAACTGAAAAAAATCTATTCCATTGTCCTCCATAAAATATGTTCCACACAGATCAGAGCGGAGGAGAAAGGTACATGCAAGAGAAGTTTGTGTGTACAGACTTGATACATGTAGCTGGTGGTCATGCAAGAGACATGGTCAATAGGACACACAGAGAAATATTACTCCAGGAGCCCCCCCCCCAATCATGCCAGGAAGTGGTGTGCAGGTCTTATGCACACTTGCACACCTCCGCAGAAGAGGTCACAAAAGCCTCTTTCATGCAAACTACTGTGCATTCTGACAGCAATAAATAATAATAAATAATAATAATAATAATAATAAATTTATTTATATCCCACCCCTCTATCAGACAATCGAGGCAAGCATACATGTGATGGAATGCATTTATTGTCATAACAGAGAACAGTTGCTAGGATGCATGTGTAGGGTTACAATTAGAGTTAGGGTTAGGGTTCTAATATTCAAGTGCACCTGTGGCGGTGCATCCATACCTGGAAGCATAGGGTGCTTTAAATTAAAGCCTGCATCATAGGGCACATGCTCTGGATCGTTGACTCAATTTCTGCGGCATGTGCAGAGGTGCATTTATACAGCCATTTTAAATCTCCGGCGCCCTTTTTCTGATCCACCAGTGTCGCTGCATACATACATACATGCAAAGGTGTGCATCTTTTTCAAAAAAGCAGGAAAAAACCTGCTCCTTTTTGGAGTGGCTTTTCCCAGCATAGAGGGTGCTTTCCTGCTGGCTTTTAGGTGTGTGTCATCTAAACACCATATCTCCAAGTCAGCCTGAAAGCACCTCTTTTTGCCCGTCTGTACAGCCTCTATAGCAAGGCCTTTTATTGCATAGATCTGTCCAGGAAATTACCAAAAGGGCTGATAGCAGCTTCTTATGAGGGTGGAAGGCAAAGTCTTTTGCCAATGCAAAGCAAGAAAGCAAGGTCCATATTACCAATCCAAGGGTCCAGCCAGTGAATGATCAAGCAGTCCGAGGGCCCAGGAGTCCAGAGAAGCAGAATGGCAAGACAGTATGATCATCAAGGGTTCCAGAAGTTCAAGATAAGTCCACAGTCTCAGATAATATCTGGCACCAAGGCAGCCTTTCTGCACCTGCTTAAATTACCAAACTGCAGGAGCTCAGCTGAGGCTGATTACTCTGGTGTTTTTCATAAAGTCTCCTTGAACGCTGAAGGCCTGCCCTTTCTGCTCAATGCTGACTGAAGGTAGGCACAGTTCCTTGATCCTCCTCCATGTCTGAAGGTTCTGCTGCTGGGAGACCACAGGCTCTGCTGGAGGCTCTGCTGGAGCTGGCAAAGCAGAGCTGGGGCCGGGCTTGAGCTCCACAACTGCAGTCTCAGGTCTCAAAGGATGTTCTGGCTCATCCTCCAAATCCTCCAAGTCCTCCTCCAGGCAGGGCATGACAAGACCATGGAAAGCTATGGGATGCTCTTAAAGAAATGGGAGTGCTACTACATCTGATAGTCCTGATGAGAAATCTGTACTTAGGACAAGAAGCTACTGTAATAGCAAGTAGCAAGTACATTTCTATACCACTTACCAATGTACTAAGCAGTTTACAAAGTGTAACCTAATTGCCCCCAACAATCTGTGTACTCATTTTAGTAACCTCAGAAGGATACCAGGCTGAGTTGACCCACAGTCTCTGGCTGGTATTGTTAGTGAGTGAGTGGCTGCAGTACAGGCATTTAACCACTGCACCACCAGGGCTCCTTGGAGAAACAGAATGGTTCCCAATTGCCAAAGGGGTCAGGCAAGGTTGCATCCTTTCACTCTATCTATTCAACTTGTATGCAGAAAATTTCATACAAAGAGCAGGCTTAGGGGCTAAACAGGCAGCCCCTAAGGGGCTTTCATTGCTGGATCGGGGCCATGGCAACGACATGCCACAGCCCCGATCCAGCACTTTGCCACTCTAAAAAGAGCTGGCAAATGCCGCTCCTTTTTGAAGTGGCAAAAAGCTGCCCTTGCCACCATGACTTTTCCATGCTCCTTTTGTGCAGAATGTCTAAACACTGCGCCATTGGAGTGTCCTGATGCTGCCCACCACGTGGTGGAGCATATGGCATGGCAGCAGCATCAGGGCGGAGTCAGGGCAGATGGCGTGCAGTCACCATGCCCTGACTCCACCCCCAGGCTGGCCCTTTTTATCAGTCTGTACAGGGCCTTAGACACAGAAGAAGAAGTGAAGATAAGAGCAAGGAATATCAACAAGCTAAGATATGCAGATGACACCAAACTACTAGCAGAAAACATCACAGAACAATTACTAAAGAAAGTCGAAGAAGAAAGTGCAGAGACAGCCCTAATGTTAAACTTAAAGAACAAAAATATTGACCACAGAGGATTTACATAAATTCAACCTAGATAACAAGGACATTGAAATAGTTACAGATTTCCCATACATTGGATCAAACACTGATTAGAATGGTGACTGCAGTCAAGAAAATAGAAGAAGATTAGGAATGGGAAGGACAGCTTTGAAGGAACTAGACAAAATCCTAAATCTGGCATGCAGATTTAGGGCCTTTGTAGACTGCCAAAAATAGTGCAAATTGAGTCCACTTTAAGGGTTAGGGCTAGGGTTAGGGTTAGGGAATCATGGGAAGTGTATTTTATTATGGCACCAGAGCTCTCTGACAGAGAAGGCTCAATGTCTCAGAAAAAAAAAAACAATTCCCATGATTCCCTAGCACTAATCCTAGCCCTTAAAGTGGACTCAATTTACACTATTTCTGGCAGCTGCAAAGGCCCTTACTCTCTTTCTACTTCTTTCCACCTTCCCCAGCATCATTATCTTTTCTAATGAGTCATACCTTCTCATTTTGTGGCCAAAGTATGACAGCCTCAATTTAGGCCCTCTGCAGACAAACGGCCATGGGCCTCCCCGAAAAGTGGAGGATTGGGACTACTGCTAACACATGCAATGGCCCCAATCCACCCTTTTGCTGGCCCTGGAAAGAGAGCTAAAATGCCACTCCTTCCAGAGCATGCAAAAGGAGCACCTGAAGAGATGCTGTGCATCTCTTCCTTGTCTCTTCCAGCGCAGTGTGTCTGGACGCTGCACCAGGAGGACGTCATCAGAGCACTCACCATGTGCAACAGTGCACTCTCTGATAACATCCTCGGGAAGGGGTTGGGGCACCCAGTGTGTGGCTACCCCTCCCCTTCCCTGCCTCTAATATGGCACTTTGCGCCATCTGTATCCCCCTTTAGTCATCTTGGCGTACAGAGAGAGTCCTGGCTTGATCTGTTCTAGGACCCATTTGTTTGCCTTTTTAGCCATCCATGGTATCTTCAGCACTTGTCTCCAGCACCATGTCTCAAATGAATTATTTTTCTTCCTATCTGCTTTCTTCACTGTCCAGGTCTCACAGCTGTACATGGTAATGGGGAATACAATGGCTTGGACGATTGTAATTTTAGTGTTCAGCTGTATATCTAGATTGTGTCAATGTTCTGCTGTATATGGATATTGATCTTTCATCCTATTTTATAGTTAATGGTAAAGGCAGTTCTCAACTTCTGATGGGGGGAAAAAGTTACTGATCTAAAAACTTGTACAAGTTTTTTAGCCCAATGAGTTATAGAAGCTCAAAGGGAATGAATTATAACCTTCTGAAATGTATCATTAAATGTGTAATGGAAACTCTGGCAGATCCTTATCTCCAGTTCAGGAGAGCTTTTAGGAGCTACTAAAATAATCTCTTTTTTACCACTAGTTGCTCTTGACAGAGTGGTTTTTACTGATATTGGTCATATATCTTCTATGGTAATATGCACTTTTAGTAAAGAGTATTACATAGTTCCAGATTGCACATCCTTCATTAGATGATGGTGGCAAAGGCCTGAAGGACCATATTTCATCTAACCAAGAGGGCAATGTTCTTCTGAAAACTAAGTAGAAAGAGCTGTTTTGCTTTGCATCAGAATATATGAAGAGATTACATCCAAGAAAGCCAACTCTAGCACTCAATTCAGGATCTCTGATCTAGCAGCAGAATTTCAAAGCAGAACCACAAAAGGCTATACATCTGCTCTAACATACATCTATTATTATTAAGTCCAATTAGTTAATTACAGTGTAATCTCAAAATCACCAAATAAGTATCATCATGGTATAAGGAATAGCCCTTTGAACAATTGTAGACTATTAGAGTGAGTGTGTGTGTGTGTGTGTGTGTGTGTGTTAGAATGAAGCATCATCCTCTCTGCATGGAATGAAGTCTGGAGTCCCAAATATTTTGTATGGCAGTATGCATAGACCAAAAAACCAAAAAAGAAAAAAAAAAACAACAACTAGTGTCATAAAACAACTTAAATGCTGGTAGAGATACATTTGGCAAAAATTTAACAACATGTTAAGATGCTTATATCCATCAGGTTTTACTATGTTTTTGGAAGACAGTGGCAAGAATTTACTCTGGACTATGAAGGGGCTATGCAGAGAGGTGGCTCTGGGCCACCCCTGCTAGTGGCGGATCGGGGCTGCGGCAACCCCACGCCATGGCCCCGATCCTTCCTTTTGCCACCCCTAAAAGAGCAGCAAAATGCAGCTCCTTTTAGGGGCAGCAAAAGGCCACCCTAAAAGCCAGTGCTGTGGCTCTTCTTCACCCTTCCACACACAGCATCAGGACAGCATCAGGGTAGGGTTGGGGCAGCCAGTGTATAGCTGCCCCACCCCAACTCCAGGCCCAGGCTGGCCATTTAAGCTGGTTTGCAACACCCCGAAGTCTCAAATTATTTCTGCATTTTACTCCAAAGCAATAATTTAAGCTCCCCCACTTTCTGGATCAAAGAAAGATGGAGATTCTACTGTAGATTAATGAGGCATGGCAGCAAGTTATGAAAGTATGGAAGGAATACAGGGTGTTAGAATTTTCTTCTTCTTTCAGGATTTAACAGAGACCAGACAATGAAATGCATTGGCAGTTGATACAAGCCTGACATGTTAATTAATTAATTAAATTCATTACCACAAGGTATAAAAATGACCACTAGCATAGATGATTTCTAAAAAGCATTGAACAAATACAAAGAGGGTAATCACCATGGAAGAAAATGTGAAACAGCCCAACACACATGTGCTTCAGCTGTGCCATCCTGCCCTGGCAGAGGGTTGAATTAGGTGACCCTTGGGATCCCTCTTAATACTATTCTTCTGTAATGTTGTGCTTTAAAATATATTAAGGAATAAGTGAAGTGCTCTGGCCATTTAAGTTCTCTCAAAATATAACATCTAAATGTATTCTATGTTCATATCATATATTTAATTGTTTTTCGGTACTGTAATTTTTTGATGCAGGAATTCATGGAGTTCAGAGAAATGTGACAAGCAAAGAATTGGCATTCTCTCAACCATCTATCTAGTCCAGGCAGCACCATTCAGAATGCCTCAGATCAGAATTTGTAAAGATCAAATTTCATCCCTACTTACCAATTACTATAGAGTGGGAACAAAAGATGTGAATGAATGAGAAATAAAGGCTGAATTCATGTCCAACAAACCAGTAGGCATACTATTTAATGTTGAAATCTCCATCTGGTAGGAGAATTGCTACCAAACAGGGCACTTTGCAGACTTTCAATAGGACAGTGTACTAAAAAGCCACTTTGTTCTTAATGGCTGTATAAACTCCAGGCCACTTTACTAATTAATGCTGTTCTTTGGCTGACACAGATTCCCAGGTGCACTTAATAGATCCACCCTACCATCTTGCTTCACTGTGAAAGGCCTGGGTGACCAGGAGCATGGCAACACTTAGCCGCCCACCAATATGTTCAGCTAGCTTTGAAAAACACTGATAAATGCTTTGTCATAAGCTTGCCATTGCTAATGAATTTTGATTCTTCACTGTTGATGCATACTTTACTAAGCATTCCAGAGATCATGAGGGTTTCAGTTCTGCAGTTATGCTGCTCAGTTCCACACACACACAAAGAGAATTGAAACAATTTGCAACTGTGCAGACAGCAATTTGGGGGGAAATGGGGTTATGTCCGTATCTCTTTCACACACAAATATCCCATTAGTACCATGTTATGAAGCCCATCAGGGACAGGACAGATAGTTAGCATGGAGCCAACTCACTACAACTTGAGACCAGGTGATTTCAAATCCCCAATTATCCTGCCCAGGTTCTAAGATCTTTGGGGAAAGACTTTCTTTCAGTCCTGCCATCCTCAGACGCATCTTCTAGTCTAGGATGCTTCTTTCCTACTATCCTTTCCCCAGCAAGCAAAGATCTTCTTACTCAGATATGCTTTTGGCACTTAAACTAGGTTATTGTGGAGGTGGTGGACATGGATTTAGTAGAGAGTGTATTTCTGTTTAATCATATGTTTTAATCTCTTTTAATGTTTTAACTGCACTTGTTTTTGTATCTGATTTTTATCATTAGTATCAGCACTCAGTGCCCTTCTTTTCTTTCAGCCAGAAAGGTCAATTGTAGATTTCAGAAATAAATAAACAAGCTGAGCTTACCTTTCATCTATTGTTTAGGGACTCAAGAACTTTTGAGAAGTGGCAGGGAAAGATACATAGGAAGATAGAAAAATGAGCATCAGCATGGTGTAGTGGTTTGAGAGTTGGACTATGACTCTGCAGAACATGGTTCAATTCCTAATTCAGTCATGAAACCCACTGGGTGAGCTTGGGCAAGTCTCATGCTTTCAGCCTCAAGGGAAAGCAATGGCAAACCTCCTCTGAACAAATTTTGCCAAGAAAACCCCATGACATTTTAGAATCTCCATAAATTGAAAATGACTTGAAGGTACACACCACCACCACCAAGGAAAGACAGTAAAAAGAAAGGAAACTAGATGATTCTCCTCTTCATTCAGCTCTGTTCATGCCACCAAACTTGCCTACCACAAGAAGAATGACAAAAATGTCTTTTTTTAACCCTCCCCCTTTCTTACCATCCATGGTAGCACCTTGAATTCTGCAGCAGGACCATGTCATGCACACAGAAATCTAGAAGCCATGGAGAACTGGACACTCCCAGTTTTATGACGGTATGTGGATAGTTAGGATCTAGAAACTCCAAAGAAGAGTCTTTGCCAGTGTTCCTCTTGTCTTTGCCTTCAAACCAAGTGCATTTGCAAAAAGGAAAGACATACCTCCCTTATCTGCAAAACAGGGATAACAGCAGCCTATTGTACAAACAGTCTGATGTAATTACACACATGATGTTAGTTCTGCTAAACATATTTGGCCCTTTAAGCTGCCTAGAGGGGAAACCATCTGGACAATATATACAAGCTGCTCTTCCTGCTTTGGAGGAAATGCACATTGCAAGTGTAATAAATAAATTATAATAAATACTGTGGTTTTCTATAATTTGGCTGGAAGTAGGAATCTTGCATGCCTCCGTTCTTCTGTGCTGACAGCTACTATTCCAGTAAATGATGACTCCTTGAAACAAACATGGCGACTGTGATATATAATTCAGGAATCACCAGCTGCTCCCATTCTGCAAGGCCTTTCATGTTCTGCTGTCCTGGATGGAGAAGGAAGCAGGTCTTAGGGAAGAAAAATAATGTGTGTCAATTTACCTACAAGTTTTTGGGAGCAGACAGCAGATCAGAGCAGAAAGTGAATCTATCTTTGCCTCAGAATAAAATCAGTTCTCTGCTGCTACATCCAGGAAAGTTTTAGAATGATGGTGTTTATTTATTTATTTCTTGGCATTAACAATATATTGTACTTGTTCAGTACACCCTTGAAGAAAAAAATCAGTTGAATAGTGATAAAGTTCATTGATGTGATATCACATCTCCTATTTGTATTATCCCAAAAGCTTGTCAAGGCATTTTCATGCCATGTCTATTGTGATTCTCATCTTAACTGGGATTCGCCAGCTTCTCTTAACACATCTAAATCACAAAAGACCTATTCAGACATTATGACTAAGAATAAGGAGACACTGATATGATTAATGTAATCTATGAGTAATTTGTTCTGGCACAGTGCCTCAACAGAGCTAGTATGGAGTCAACATTTCACAAACAAGAGTTGTCTGATTTAATGGGGGGGGGGAATTGTTTGCAGCCAAGTAATGGGGTGGACAAGGCTGGGGCAGGTTATGGTTCCATGCATTCGGGCTTCTCCTTCCCAGGATTCCTTATGGTTTTATGGTCTTTAGGAAGAGTGGTGACATCCAGCGAATCAGGAGTAGATTGCAATTGCCACACTGCAGAAATAAAACAGTTTGACACTGTCCTGGCCCAATGCTATGGAATTCAGGGATCTGTAGTTTGGTGGGGCACCAGAATGCTCTGAAAGGGAAGGCTAAATGCTTACAAAACTACTTATCCCAGAATTCCATAGCACTGAGTCATGACAGTTAAAGTGGTGTCAAACTGCCTTATTTCTGCAGTGTGGAAGCAGCTTAAGGTAAACCATTGAATCAATTGTTAGATCGTGAGTTAATCTGTAATTAAAAGTTACTGATTCAATGGGTCTACTCTAGCTGGGATTAACAATATGATTTAGGTCACAGTTCTGTCCTACAGAGACTCACTATTGTCCCTGTTCTCAACATCTCAGCCTGCCTAATGGTATGAGGAGTCCCATCCCCTTAAAAAAATATGTTTTCTTTCCATTCAGAAAGTCATCTACTCTCCTGCCCCATGATCTGCACAGAAATAGGATGGAAAATTTTGAGTGGCTATTTACCTACAACTTTTATTGCAATGTTCTATGCAACCTGGGGGGCTGCATGTATTTTGTTGTTGTTGACTGCCTTTCGACTACTGGCAACAATGGGCCTTTACAGACTGCGAGAAATAATGCAGCTTAAGTCCACTTTAACTGCCCTGTCTCAGTGCTAGGGAATCATGGGAACTGTAGTTTCTTCTGAGACATTGAGCCTTCTCTGTCAGAGAGCTCTGGTGCCACAATAAAATACAGTTCCCATTATTGCCTAGCACTGAGCCAGGGCAGTTAAAGTGGACTCAAGTTGCATTATTTCTGGCAGTCTGAAAAGGCCCTATGTGAAAGAGTCATTTCCAAGGCCCCCTGGCCTCAACCTTTCTGCTCAGGTTTGCATGCGTTACCTCCAAGTAAATCAGTTTAAGTCTATGATGTGTGTCACAATTATGTTGCCTTATGTTCAGCAGGCAGAAGATGAGGAGGATGTGAAGGTAACAGGTGATATAACACCAAATTATTTTCTTAAGTAAGCCACCATGGTTCTACTAAAAGTTAATTATTTTTTCATTGAGTTTGAAAACTTTTTTTAAAAAAAAAAATCTCTGATTTTTTACATGGTGATTCAGTACAAATTTAATTCTTTACATGTTGTAAGAAAAAAAGTATTCAATTCCCCTTGGCAAGGGCAAACTACAATCTAATAAACATTCTTTCCTCAAAAACTAATAATCTAATTATTGAACACTTGGAGTAACACTTCCCATTAATTTTGTCTATCCTTTTTTTTAAAAAAAAAACCTTTAAACTAGATCATTATCCTTATACTTTTTGCTTCTTTTTGGTTTATGCACAAAGTTTTTAAGGTTCTTTTAACTACTTAATCAAAGTTTGTATGATGTTAAAACTGCTGTTTCCTTTTAGATATAACTTCAGTTCAGTAAATTAGGACTAAGCAAACAGTTCACTTTATTTAGATTACTGTGCTTCCTGACCGAAAAGATAAGTACAGCATTTAAAATTTGTTATTGTAGCCAATAATTTATGAAACAAACATGATGGATGAGATCAAATGATGTGTGTGGCTGGAACATCTATTATGGTGTGGACTAACATTATTAATTATCACTATTAGAGACTGCATCAATAATTTGACCTTCCAGACTTTAGAGAATATTTCCTTTTTTAGATTTTGTTCCCATAACTAATAAATAGGTGATGTATTTAAACACACACACACACATACACAACTGCAGCACCTTAGAGTGCAAGTAGAGGATTGCAAGATATATTTCTATGAAATTTCCCTCCTAACTGTAAACATATACAACTAGCACATTAGGGAACATTATAGGCAAGAAATATTTTCTGTGACATCTAATTTCTCTATCTGTAGGGAGTTTTGCATGTAATTGAGAACTTTCCAACATTTGTTACCCTGGCATACATAAGCCTAAGTCTTCAACAGAACATATGACTGGGAACAAGAGTCCACACTATAAGAGAGCAAAAGGAAACAATTTCATTCTACTGATTACATCAATATGCTGATGAAACTTAAGTCTATTCCTCCTTGTCGTCAGAGTCATCTAGGTATGTGCAGATGCTAGACCAGTGTCTAGATGCTGTAATGGGCTAGATGAAGGTCAAACTGAAGCTGAATCCAAATAAGATGGACACTCTGTGGATTGGGTCTGGGAACTAGGTAAAGAGCCTGTTCTGGTTGCACTGCCCCCGAAGGGAAAGTATGTGGCTTGGGAGTGCTCATAGATCCATCCCTGTCCTTGGAGGCCCAAATGGACTCTGTGGTGTGGAGTACTTGATGCCAGCTTCCATTGGTGCTCCAGCTTCCATCTTTCATGGATAAAGATAATTTAGCCAGAGTAGTCCATCCACTGCAAACCTCCTGGTTAGATACTATAACGTGATTTGTATGAGGTTAGCAGAGGAATAAAAATAGGATCTTCTTCAATATTCTATCAGGTATATTGCCATCACGATTTGTACCCTGGTGGCAAATTGGATTTAGCAAGGATTAGCCTACAGAAATGGGTTGAGTAGTTCTGCCTTTTCTCTGTCCCCTGTTAGAATTTCTCCATCTTCTCTGCACAGTGGTCCTACCATTTCCTCCTTCTTCCTTCTGCTACTGACATACCCAGTAGCAGAAGGAAGATGCTCCTTAACCCCTCTAGGAAGCCTGTGCTCAGTCTGCGCTTTGGCTTTGGCTTTCCTGACTTTACCACTATATGTGCTAGCTATTTGTTTGAATTCCTATTTAGTGATTTCACCCCTTTTCCATTTCTTATTCATCTCCCATTTAAAACTTAGTTCACTTGCAAGTTCCTTAGTCATCCATCCTGGTTTCTTGAGACACCTCCCATTTTTCCTCATTGGCACGGTTTGAAATTGTACCTTCGGTATCTCCCTTTTGAGAAACTCCAGTCCATCCTGAACTCCCCTCTCCTTTAGTATTCCTGACCATGGGATCACTCTGAGTGTTTCTCTAACTGCCTCGGCAGATGACTAATAGAGTCGTCTTCCGGGCAGGGAA
>CM034706.1:24288104-24303592 GCA_020142125.1 Phrynosoma platyrhinos
TTCCCTTAAATCTAAAAGGAGCGCCAATTTGGCTCTCCTTTTAGATTCAGCGGAGAAGCGCCACGGTGAGGCTGCTTTGGCCCCGCGGCGCTGCGGACCAGGGCGTCTTGGACGCCCTCGTCTGCATCCCCCCTAAGTTTATTGAAATCAGCTCTCCTAAAGTCTAGAATTAATGTCTGACTAGGCCTAACTTCTCCTTTCCACTGTATAAGAAACTCCCGGAGAACATGACCACTTCCAACTAAGGATCCCACCACTTGTAGTCCAATGACCAGGTCTTCCTGTTGGTTAGGATCAGATCTAAAATAGCTGATCCCCTTGTTGTCTCTTCTACCTTTTGGACAAAGAAATTGTCTTCGAGTCAAGTGAGGAATTTGCTACACCTTGAAGTATTGGCTGAGTTTGACTTCCAGCAATTATCAGGATAGTTGAAGTCAACAATCACTACTACATCTCTCCTTTCAGAGTGTTTGGTCATCTGTTCTAGAAAGGCATCATCCAATTCCTCAGTCTGACTTGGGGGTTTGTAGTAGATTCCCACAGTAACATCCCTGTTGTTTCCTTCCCCTTTAATTTTTATCCAGATGCTCTCCACCTGATTTCCAGAATTTAAGTCCTGGATCTCATCACAGGTGTAAACATCCCTGAAATATAATGCTATTCCTCCTCCTTTGCTGTTTGACCTATTTCTCTTAAAAAGGTCATACTCCTCTATTCCTATATTTCAATCATGACACTCATCCCACCAGGTTTCAGTGATGCCTATTATATCATATTTGCTTTGTTGTGCTAGGTGTTCAAGTTCATCTTGTTTATTTCCCATGCTCTGTACATTAGTGTAGAGACATCTAAGAGCATGGGTCCTTCCCACTTGCTTCCTGTGTGAGGTTTTTTGCTCCCACTGTTGGGCCCTTGCATCATTTGCCTTGTTCCCTCTGTAACCCTTTGACTATTATCTCCAGCCCATGATGTACTCCTGCCTTCCAAGATACCTTTCAAGATACTGTATCCCTCCCCAATATGACTCAGTTTAAAGCCCTCCTGAATGTTTGAGACTATTGGCCAAAAATGTTTCTGTCAACTGGTGTGAGATGCAGCTCATTTCTTGCCAGAAGTCCACCCTCATGGAACCACAGCCCATGATCCAAGAATCCAAATCATTCTTGGAAGCACCATCTATGGAGCCAGTTATTCACATGTGCTATCTTCCTCTCCCTTCCTAGATCATGCCCTTAAACTGGGGGAAGAGATGAGATAACAACCTGGCCATCCAGCTCTTTCAGCTTCCTAGCCAAAGCCTCATAATCCCTTCTGATATTCTGAAGGCTATCCCTTGCAGTATCATTGGTTCCCACATGGACCAAGAGGAAGGGGTAATGGTCAGTAGGCTTGACAAGTCTTATCAGCCTGACTGTCACATCACAGATTTTTGCCCCAGGGAGACAACACACCTCCAGGGACATCTTTCTGATTTCCTCAGTTCAGTGAAAAAAAGTGGCTCAACACATCCCAACACCTTGTGGGAGAAAAAGAAAATCAATGTCTAGTTAAAATGCTTCCCCATTGGCAAAAAGTGTCAGACAAGGCTGCATCCTTTCACCCTATCTGTTCAACTTGTATGCAGAACATATTATAAGAAAAGCAGGCTTGGACACAGAAGGAGGAGGAGTGAAAATAGGAGGAAGGAGTATCAACAATCTAATATATGCAGATGACACCATAATACTAGCAGAAAACCTCACAGACCTGGAAGACCTACTAAGGAAGATCAAAGAAGAAAGTGCTAAGGCAAGCTCACTGTTGAACATAAAGAAAACAAAAATAATGACCATTGAGGACCTTCACATGTTCAACCTAGACAATGAAGAAACAGAAATAGTAAAAGAATTATCATACCTTGGATCAAACATTAATAGAAATGGGAACTGTGGAGAGAAAACAGAATAGAACATGCCTTAGCAACAGCCAACAGAATGAGGACTGGTGGCAGCTAATCAAATGGTAGGCTGGAGGTGTTAAATAAGACTGTTGCTGACAGTTGAAGTCAGATCGGGTCTGGATGGGCTAAAGTTCAGAAGAAAGGGACTGTATGGGCTAAAGTTCAGAAAAAAGGGACTTAGCCTTGGGATAAAACTCCCAGTGATGGAGTTTTTGGGATTTAGTTAGCCTGAGGGCTAGTGTAGAAATAAGGTTGGAAAGACCACCGTAAATAAGGACAGTGTGAGGCTCCTAAAAAAGTATATCTGGTGTTTACTAAAGTTAAAGTGTGTAATAAAATATAACAAGAACAAATGAATGCAACATCATAAGAAATGCAACGTTGTTAATCATCATCCAGATAAAGTTATATTTCTGTTTTCATTCAAGCTTGTCTGAATCTGGATCAATATACCACAACAATATATCTTCTTATCACATATTGCATCACATATTGAGCAGCAGGGCCATAGGGCTGCCATCTCAGGAAATAAAGTTAGGTGAAGGAAGGGCTCTTCACATAAATTGGTGGTAGTGTTGGGATACATGAAATCCAGTGCTTAGAAGTGTGCTTAGAAGTATGCTTGATGATTGGTGTTATAGGGTCTGAGTTTGAGGAACCAGAAACCAAAGATTTGATCTGAACTGGATAGAGGAAAGTTCAAAGGTTGAGTTTAAAGTAAAGGCATTAGTGTCAGGGGAGCAATCTCTCAGGCAATTGTGAAAGGTAATTTGTAAGAGATTATTCAAAAACTGACCATGATGGAGAAAAAGTATTATTACCCATCCCTGAGGGGACTGTGGCACAGCGTGTATACACTTTGTGCCAAAGGGCATGGAAGAGCCGAAGCGCTGGCTCTTAGGGCAGACTTTGCCAACCCTAAAAGGAGCAGCAAAAGAGAGGATCAGGGCTGCGGCATGTGGTTGCCATGGACCCATTCTGCCATTCCAAGGGGTGGCTCTGTGCCACCCCTTTAGGCGGGTCTGTAAAGTCCCTCAGTCACAAGCCTGTTAAGTCCCTAAGGTTAATCTCTACACTTGTGAATACAGGCATCTTCAAACTAACAAAATAAGTACTCCAAAATTACTGGCCAGTTGTTAAAAATCATGCAGGAGAAAAAGATTATGACAATGTTAGTCACTAGCCTGAATTTGGTCAAGATGTAGATGTTCTTAGTTCAGGTTTTATTGGAGGGACATTCATCCTGACAAGGTCCTTCTCCTGGCCATGTGGGTATCCAG
Organism: Phrynosoma platyrhinos; assembly: GCA_020142125.1. Taxonomy (NCBI): domain Eukaryota; kingdom Metazoa; phylum Chordata; class Lepidosauria; order Squamata; family Phrynosomatidae; genus Phrynosoma; species Phrynosoma platyrhinos. The sequence goes on from CM034706.1 coordinate 24,291,324, forward strand.
GAAATAATAATAATAATAAAGTTACATTAGCAAGACAAAAAGAGATGCTTCTCTTGAGATCCAAGTGCCCACCAACCTTTATAAAGCTACAATCTCCTTTGTTAGGCAGAGCCTAAATCCTCTGCCTCCTGCTGCCACCACTGCAGCAGCCCACCAAGAAAATGAGTGCTGGCAGCAGCAGGAACAGGTTAATTATATTTTTAATACCCCCCCCATTTTGTTGAGGTGTCTTAAAAATTATCTTTTTTAGGTGTAAAACATGCCTGGTATGCCACTGTGTTAACATGAGTATACTTGAACAGTTTCTGGACATCTGTAACTTTGTGGTACCCACAACTGATGCCTGTTCTGAGCTTTCTGAGCAGCATGGGGTGAAGAACCATCAATTTAATTTCCCACAGTGTCCTGGAGCAATGCTGTATCAGGACCATTGTAGGAAATGGGATAAACTCACACAAATTGATATTCTTATGCATAGGAATGTAATTGAGGGAACTGACTCAGCCTGAGATTCTTGTGCAATGAAGTGTGTAGAACTTAGACATGGGTTGAAATTGCCAAGAGCAAGTGGTTTTGACCTTTCCTAGAGAAGACAATATTGTATTTGACTCACTACCAATAGCATATTGTAGGAAGTGAAATTTATGGGCGAGGAAAGCACAAAATTGGGTGTATAGCTTTTGGTGCTTACACACTTTGGTTTTCTCTTTGAAATGGAGGCTGAATTTGTGGAATTTTTATTCACCTTCTTGGAAAGTTTTGATAACTTTATTTCTTTAATGTAAAGTAGAGTTTGTATACAAATTTTGTCTGCTTTGATGATTCTTTTAGATGAGCTGTGCTATATCTATCACTGATGTCTCTCCTCCCCCGTCACCCATAATTGACTGACTGATACCCTCTCTTGGTGATGATGCTCTAGGGGATTCTGTTACAATTCACAGGTTTATCATAAACAAAATTATGTGTGGTAAAAAGTACCATTAGTGAATTTGGCTATTAGCTTAGGGAGAACCTGGTTCGGTTAAGTACTGTTATGATCTGCTTGAGTGAAAAACAGCCCTTACTGAATATATTGTAGAGAAGGAAATCACATCAAAATAATGTGGTGAAAAATTACTATGCTTACCTATTTTATCAGCTCAAGGCTGTGTAGTCAAGCACAGAAGCCAGAATGCCTGTTCTGCCAGTGTCTTAACCTCTAGACTGGATATATTCAATTGCTTTTCAGCTCCCATCAACCTTGATCACTAAAATGATGGCCTCTGGATATTGTTGGATTACAATTCCCATCTTCTTTCATATAGGTTCTGCTGATTAGGACTGACAGCAGTCTATATGGAGTACAACAACATTTGGAAGGCCATATAATTACCATTCCTGTTGTACACTCATTCAAAATTAGTCTCACGCAGATCAAGGAGAAGCAACTATTGAGGTGACATGCACCTAGTTTCCTATTGATTTGTTGCCCCTTGCAGTCTATACCTTCTGGAAGCATGCCACTTTTCTCTGTTTATTCCCTCCCAAAAAGTGTTTTGGCCTAAAACAAGTTATACAGGGCAAGAAAAAGCCCTGCCCTATAGGATGAATGTCCCTCCAATAAAGCCTGAACTAAGAACATCTACATCTTGACCAAATTCAGGCTAGTGACTAACATTGTTATAATCTTTTTCTCCTGCAAGTCCAATCCATCCCCATAAGACATCCAGAGGCAAGATTCTCCATTTTGAAAGCAAAAACATTTTAATGCTTTTATAAGCAGAATGTAAAGGATCTAGAGGTTGGGTTGTCCAAGGACCACAAATTTCCCACTATGGTGTAGCTGTTTAAAAGCAAGGGGGCTATGCCTATGTTACCCCACAAGCCAAAGATTAGTTTTCTTTCAGCACCACCTTTTGGGTTCAGCCCTCCAGAAAGGACTAGTGCCTCTTACTTTTGCTTGGAGCAGGATCCCCAAAAGAATGCATCAGTTGATGGTATCTAAGACAGTTGGGAGCTCTCATAGAAGTGGTAGGTTCCAAGTGTCTTATTTACCATCAATGAATGCCTCCTTTGCATTAGGGAGGGGGTCACCCACCCTCCCATTAGTTTCCTAAAGTAAGTCTTCCACTAGGGTAACCAAGGCAGTTTCATTCAAAATCATTGGCAAGAACAATGGGCCTCTGCAGGCTGGCCCAAAGGGCTGACCTGGAGGCAGAGATGGGGAGGGGATGACACACAATGACCACCTCAAGCCCAGCCTGCTGATGTCCTGACGCCGCGCACTGTTACGCACAGCACATGGTGTCAGGACGTCCTTCTGCTACCGTGTTTTTATGTGCTGTGCCGGAAGGGGTACTAAAGAGCCGTGCACTGACTCTTAGGGCACTGTTTTGCTGCTCCTTTCAGGGTCTGCAAAAGGGAGGATCAAGGCCATGGTGCACGGTTGCTGTGGCCTCAATCCATGGCTAGCAGGGGCGGCCCAGAGCCGCCCATCTCCATAACCCCAATAAAAAGCAAAAATCCACATTCTGCCCACCCACCCATCCCCACACATACACACTACACAAATTAATGGTGGTCAAAAGAGGTACAGTCCAGAATCCTACCATCTCATTTTGTGAAAATGGAAAGGGCTTCCAGCCTCCTTGGAACAGAATTTATGCACAGTGATTATAACAGTGAAAATGGAAGGCATAATATCTTACTCCACTCTTTGGCTAAAAACATCAGATCACTGTACAGATTAATGGTAAAACAGACTTTCAGGCAAAGACTCTCATTGCTTCTAATAATTATCCTTCTACCATCATATGTGCACATTAATTTTTAAAGGTTATTTGGTCATGGATTATCATGGTTCTGAGGAAATGTCACATGAATTTTTACTTTTTAAAAAGTCCAACAATATTTATCTAAAGTGGAGAGGTACTAAGGATATTGCAAAAATAAACTGAATGAGCATCATTAACTGGGGTGGGGTGGGGGCAGGAGTACACAAGACTGCTAGCATATTATCCTTTATTACGGGGGGAAAAGAAGAGTAGGGCAGGTTAAAAACTGTAGGTATATTATTCTTATAGACATAAACTGTATGGTAAGAACAGTCAGGAAGAGGAGTAATAAAATGATCTGAGGCTTCATATAAAGCACAAAAAGGCAGCTAAATTTAAAAACACTCATTGCGAAATGCTGGATGGACTTACCTTATAACATGTAATGAATGTAAGATGCTCTGGAGAGTTTTACTATGATAATTTGACAATAATTTTTCAGTTCTACAGATATAAAATATGCACTATTATTCAAATTAGAGGATTCATTTCACCAGGAGTTACTCATTCTAGTTCCAGGGTAAGTATACAAGCCTTCTATACAAAATATGATCTCTATATGAAACACTTTTATTAGTATGGTAAATCCATTCCATGATGTAGTATATTTAACACAGTAGCCAGTTTTCCATTATCCAAGGAAAGGAAATACAGGACCATGTAAGAGAACAGAAGATAAGACAGCTGCATAAAAAACTATATATGCATTTACCAAATCTACATAAATAATTATATATAAGTGCTATAACACACAAATAATTAGTGGAATTACTATAATTTATAAATAATTCGTAGAATTTGAAAAATGCAGTACAGCTCACCCTCACCTTCTTAGTATGTTAGTTAATGAACAGTTTCAAGGCTGCTGCTTTCCCTCCTGTTCCTTAACCTTTGATAAAAACAATATTTATCTTAGAGCTATAAAGGCTTATAACATTCACATTATAGTTCATTAATTAAGCATTAAAAATGTAAAAAAGTAAAGGTTTTCCCTTGACATGGATGTCTAGTTGTAACTGACTATAGTTAAGTATTAATTATCAATCAATTAAGTGACTACTGGGCTTAAATTTTTGATTAAAAATACAGACTTTGGACATTATCACACCGGCAAAATGGCCATGTTGAGCACATCAGGAATTCTTTTGAAATTTTGCTAAGATCGAGTGTTACTGTACACCTCCAGACCAGAGGCATTGTGACCCGATCTTAGCCATCCCACCCCCATTCATCTTAATCCTGTCCTTCACAAAGGACAGGAGTTAACCATTCTTTGCAAAGGAAAGGAATAAGACAGATCAGTGATGGGATGGCTAAGATCGGGTCAAGATGTCTCCAGTCTGAATACAGAGGTGTGCAGTAACTTCCAATCTTAGCAAAATTAAAAAAAAAATCCTAACATGCTCAGCCCAGGCTCAGCACAGCCATTTTGCCAATGTGATAATCTCCATTATCTCAAGATGTCTGTCCATAGATGCACTTTTGAGAGGAGCAAGTCAGTTTTGTTATGACTTGCACATGAGATGAATTTAAAACAAGGATGTGAGTTACAGGCTGCATACACCACCAAGAGCAATTTTTGTGGGTCCTATGGGCACCAAAGAGTCAATATATATGTGGCAAAATGCCTCTCACCCCATTTGTTGTTGTTGTTGTTGTGTGCCTTCAGGTCATTTCCAACCCTAAGACAAACTCATCATGGGGTCTTCTTGGCAAGATTTGTTCAGAGGGGGAACTACCACTGCCATCCACTGAGGCTGAGACAGTGTGACTTGCCCAAGGTCACTCCAGTGGGTTTCATGGCCAAGCCAGAATTCAAACCTTGGTCTCCAATGTAATAGTCCAATACTCAAACCACTACACCATGTTGGCTAAAAACACATTTTTCATCATCATCATCATCATCATCATCATCATCATCATCATCATCATCATCATATTTATTTATATCCCGCCCTTCTGAGCTCAATCAGGGCAGCTAACAACAATAATGGGGGGGGGGGGGAATCCCACTGCTTTCAGCTAGTCCATTTTTTGTATTAAACTCATGTTTTTTCAACAAACCCGCATGGACATTTGGGTGGAAACATATATCTATTTTTTAAAAATCCATTGGAGTTTTATTGCACAAAAACACAGGAAGTTTCTGGTAATAATGACTGAAATCCCATTTGTTAGTCCCAAGTAAAGTAGACAGATTCAAAGAATTGTTGAATAGTAAGTCAAGACAGAGATAAATTCAATTAGTTTAATAGGTATACTTTCAGTAGGACTAGAATTCAGGCCAGTGGAGTTTTCAAAAATGAAAATGGCGTTTTTTTGTGAATAACAAATTTTTCATGCAATTTTTTAATTTTTTTTAAATACTTTTTATTAGTCATTTCAACACTCTACAAAAACAATCAAACAAACACACAACATCAACCCCATCACTTCACCCCCCCTTCTCCTGAATACTACACTTACAGAAAACTAAACTCTTACAAACCTTGACTTTCTTCCTCCTGAGTTCTTCATCCGTATTATCTAAAAGGGGATGCAAACCAACCTAAAGGGCCAGCCTGGGGGTTGAGTTGGGATGGGGCAGCCACACATTGGCCACCCTGACTCCACCCTGATTCCGTCCTGACACTGTGTGCCTGTTTGCATGGCATGTGACATCAGGACACACTCTTGGCACAGCATGTGCACACATTCATCAAAAGGGTGCAAAAAAACCTCAGTGGCAGCTGAAAGGGCAGCAAAAAGGAGGATCAGGGCTACAGTGTGTGGTTGCTGTGGGCCCAATCCACTGCTACCAGGGGCAGCTCTGTGCCACCCCTTTCGAGCCATCTGTATCAGCCCTAAATCACTTTTTTAAAAACTTATTCATATTATTCATCATTCAAGTGCTTTAAAATACTGTAAAGTTCTAAATCATGCTAACTGACCTTATTATGTATATCCAATCACTACTTAACCTCCTTACAACATATCTTATCAAAAACACTTATAAAATATATCTATATATCTATATTAGTGTCAAATACCAAATTAATGTAGTAACATTTCAATTACAACAGCAATATCTTATCTCATTGATCCTTCAGGTACTCAAGAATGGGAGCTCAATCCTTATCAAAATTTTCTTTTGAACTGTTTTTCAAAATGTGTGTCAGTTTGTCAATTTCTATTATGTGAAACATTTTCAGCAGCCAGTCATTATTGCTTGGGATAAATGTACTTTTCCAATTATGTGCAAATACTATCCTTGCTATAGATGTCATATAAAACAATAATTTTCCATATTTCTTTTCCACTTTGTCCTCAAACATTCTTAATAAGAAACATTCAGGTTTCATTTCTAACTTAATATGTAAAATTTCATAAATATTGATTTTATTATATTCCAATATTTTTTTAGCGTGTCTGCATGTCCAACAACAATAGATAAATGTTCCTACAGTCTCCTCACACTTCCAGCACATATTATTTGTAGATTTATAAATCTTTGCCAGTTTATCTGGGGGTTGGTACCACCTATAAAACATTTTGTACTAATTTTATTTTATATTTATTATGCAGTATACTTGATTCCTCTGTTCCAAATTTTCTCCCATTGCTCTATTTGAAGATTATTACCATGTAGTTCACCCATTTAATCATAGTATCTTTAACTATTTCATCCTCCATCTCCCATTCTAATAATTTTGCATATATTTTCCCTAGTATACTTGTATTATCATCACATAATATTTTTCCAAATCTGATTTTTTCTTCCATCCCAAACAATTTAAAATCCATAACTGTTCTTTCATAAATATAGTGAAATTATGAAAAAGCAGTTGGGGAAGTTAAAAATTAAAACCCAAGAGGAACTATAGCAACTGGGATTTGACCTGGGATGGTTTGGGGAAAAAAAATTAAAAATGGGGAAAAAAAACTGTTTCCAGAAAGCCATGTAGGTTTTTGTGCAGAACATGTTGTATATACAAGAACAGCAATATTAGGGGAAAATGCAGCTACCTAAAAACTCTTCTTTGCATTTAAAAATGTGGGGGGGGTTGGGGGGGTTGTTCCATCATACAAAAAATTTCTTACAAAGAAATATGTGTATATCTGAGCAATGCAAAGAAATATTCATTTAGTCCCACAGTATAGAAAATGCAGAAAATATTTGTCCCCATGAGCTGAATGTATAGATCTGTATAATATACAGGAAGCACCCTTTTAATCTGATAGAAAAAGAGAAATGTGCAGATTAAGCACGCCTATTCACTTTGCAAAGGTAGGAAACAGCAGGAGGGCTTATGAAGAATACCCACAAATTTTCTTATCCTCAACAAGTCTTGACATTGGAACATCCCAATAAGAACATAGTCATCTGCTGCAAGATTTTTCAGCTGCATCTGCACTGCAGAAGTAATGTGGTCTGGCATTGCCTGAATTGTCAAGGTTCAATCCAATGGAATTCTAGGATTTACAGTTTTGTGAGATATTTAGCCTTCTCTGTCACAAAACTCTGGTACCACAACAAATTACAAACCTCAGGATTTCATAGGACAGAGAGAATGAAATAAGCAGAAATATCCCAATCCTTTCTGTTCCTTCTTTATGCGGTGGCAAAGAGACATAGAGAAAATGAGATCTCAAACTAGGGAGATACATATTACCCTGAAGATGTTTTGAAACAAGTAGAAACCCATTTTTTAGAACAAAACAGCAAAGCTCAGATTTTGTGGAGAGTGTAATAGCATTTGGTTTGTTGCAGAAAAAAAGAATAAGTTTTGTGACATAAGTTTTGCTTGGCATAAGTTTCCATGGATTGCAGTGCACATCGTAAGAAGTATCAGTTGCATATATAAGTCTCAGATGCTTTATAAGACCAAGGCGAGATAGGCCATCTTTGTTTACCAATATGCTTCATCTCCCCCATCTGAATTTAGGTCTGATAGACCAAGGTAAAATGTATATGACTAGAGGGTAAGTTGTAAGCAAACACAATTTGTGAGGAAGATATGGTGATAACAGAGCAAAACTTTGTTACAAGGAAGGAGGGTTTGATGTTTGAAAGCGATCCCACCTTCAGTTCGCTCTGTTATCCGAAATGGGATGGGGAGCTTAATAACCATGCCACAGAACCTTACCTTGCTCCTCTGTAATGCCAGGTTGGTTAAGAATAAGACTCACATCATCCATAATTTTCTTGTGGTTGAGAAAGCCGACCTGGCTTGTATTACAGAGACCTGGCTGGGAGACAACAGTGCCATCAAATGGACTCAAGCTCTTCCAGCCGGGTACTCTGTCAATGAGCAAGTAAAGGAAAGTAGGTGAGGGAGAGGAGTGGCTCTGGTTTATAGAGACAACCTCACCTTGACCAGGATACCTATCCGGAAAACAGACCACTTCGAGTGTATGTACCTGAGCCAGAAGACTAGGGATAGTATAGGGATTCTGTTGGTATACCATCCACCCCGTTGCTTAACAGACTCCCTATCTGAGCTGATGCAACTGATCTCAGAGCTGCTACTGGAATCCATGACAAGCATAGGCCCATCCCAATTAGTTACTGGGCGAACGCACTGCACGGGTCATACCCTCAATGCAGTCTTTAGTACAGAAAGGAATATCCATGGGCAGAAGCAGTCAATACCACCTCATTGTCATGGATGGATCATTTTCTGGTCAAGTTTGAATTGAGAGCCACTATTAGCTCCATCGGAGGTGGAGGACCCATTAAAATGGTCCACCCTCGAAGGCAAATGGAATCAACTGGTTTCGAGAAATCCCTAGAGGTGCTGGTGATTCTGTCAAAGCTCTGGTTAATATCTGGAACACCAATCTCACCAAGGCTATTGATACAATCACTCCCAAGTGTCCTTTCCAACCCACTTTTAATTGTAAACCATGGTATACTGAAAATCTTAGGAAAATGAAGCAGGTTGGACAATGACTAGAGTGCATCTGGCAGAAAACTCGACTTTTATCTGACAGGATTCATCATAGGAAATTCCTTCGTTCCTATAGAGAGGCAATATGTGCAGCTCAGAAATCTTTCTCCTCTGCATGTATTGAGTCTACAGAGTCTCACCCAGCAGAGCTGTTCAGGGTAGTAAGGGAACTGATAAAGGTTCCACTTGTGCAGAACCCCTTACTTAACCCAAAAACAGCCTGCTGTGATGATTTTAACAACTACTTTGCAGCTAAAATCTCTCAGATAAGAGCTGACTTAGATGCTGGACTTATAGCAGAATCCACTGATGAGGTGTCCAGTAACCCTGATGACATAGACAAAACTGATGACATAGACAAGATCCTTGGAAATGTGAAGAAGACAACATGCCCTCTTGATCCCTGCCCATTATGGCTGGGTGTCTGGGGTGGGGGGATGTCTTAATGACATTTCTTAGGGAAGGCTGTGTTCCACCTTGTTTAAAGGAAGCGGTTGTTAGACCTCCTGGATATGAAAAACTATAGGCCTGTATCATCTCCCATTTTTGAGCAAGGTGATTGAGAGGGCTGTTGCCCTTCAACTCCAAGCCATCTTGGATGAAAATAATTATCAAGATCCATTTCAAACTGGCTTCAGGACAAAATATGAGGTGGAGACTGCCATCATTGCTCTGGCTGATGACCTCTGTCTAGGCATCGACAGAGAAAGCATGACCCTGTCGTTGCTTCTAGACCCCTCAGCGGCTTTTGACACTATAGATCATGACATCCTCTTGGAACACCTGGGAGAGTTAGGAATTGGAGGCATTGTGTTGCAGTGGTTCCATTCCTTCCTCTCAGCTAGATTCCAGAGGGTGATGCTCAGGGACAGTTGCTCCTCCAAAATGAAGCTTAATTGCAGCATCTCTCAGGGCGCCATTCTGTCCCCAATGCTTTTCAATATATACATGAAGATGCTGGGAGAAATTATTTGGAGACATGGGGTGGGGTGTTATCAGTACACTGATGACACCAAAATATATTTCTCCATGTCTCAGTCAGCAGCTTTGACAACAGATGGCATTTCTCCTCTCAGTCAATGTCTTGAAGCGGTAATGGACTGGATGAGGAAAAACAGACTCAAACTGAATCCAGATAAAATGGAGGTACTTACAGTAGGGGCCCCCAAACCAGGTATTGGGCTGCAACCTCCAATCCTAGATGGGGTCACACTCTCCTTAAAAGACTGTGTTCACAGTCTGGGGGGTGCAACTAGATCCGTTGCTTCAGACAATAAATCAAATGAATGTGATGGTCAGTAACACCTGTTATCAGCTTTGGCTGGTACACCAGCTATGCCCTTTCCTGGAAATAAGGTACTGTACATGGGGATTTGTGCCTAGTCCAGAAACTCCAAATAGTACAAAACATGGCAGCCAGGTTGGTCACCGGAAAATCTAGAAGTGACCACATAATACCTATTTTGAAATCACTTCACTAGCTGCCTATTGGTTTCTGGGCACCGTACAAGGTGTTGGTTATTACCTTTAAAGCCCTACATGGCTTTGGTCCAACCTACTTAAGGGATCGTCTACTTCCATATAATCCACCTCACACCCTCAGGTCCTCTGGGAAGAATCTATTGCAGTCTATAAAGACCAGATTAACTGCAACATCCCAGAGGACCTTTTCTGCTACTGTTCCCAGACTGTGGAATGGCTTGCCAGAAGAGATCCATCAACTTACCAATAAATAGCTTCAAAAAAGCTGTCAAGATGGATCTCTTCTGGCAGGCCTTTCCTGAATAGAATTCTTTGGCTATAAACAAACCCTTTACACTTGTATTATGCTGTCTCTGTGCCAAACAGACCATTTGCTATTAATAGATTTTAACAGTCTATACTTTTTAGCTGTGCTAAGTTTAATTCTTTCTTAAGGGGGGGAATAAGATATATTATCATTTATTGTTATTATGTATTGTATTGGTTTGTTTTAACATGTAAGTCACTTTAATTGCTATTATAGTAGAAAAGCAGGATGCAAATAAAAGTTTTATTTAATTATTATTTTATTTATTAGAATGCCAGTTGTAGCTTTCAGTATTTTAACTTTGCAGAGCAGCGGTCGACAAACTATGGCCCGTGGGCCGAACCCGGCCCGTCGAAGCCTTGTAACCAGACCGTGGCCAGTCCTGTCGCCATCATTGCCACCGCACACATGCGTGATGCAGAGCACCATTTTACATTCCAAAATGGTGCCCGCGCTCGTGCACGCATGCGCACGAAGGCGGGCACCATTTTGGAATGAAAAACGGCACCGATGTCATGCGCATGCGCTCACGATGTGTGGCACCATTTTGCATTCCAAAATGGTGCCCGCCGTCATGTGCATGGGTGCATGAGCGCGGGTGCCAGTTTGGAACGCAAAATCGTGCCCCATGCTCGCACACACATGTGCACAATGATGGAAGTATTGTGCATGTGTGCACAAGCGTGCGCGAGCATGCACCTACGGTGCCATTTCCCCCCCTTCAGCCCACCGACGAATGAGAGAGAGCGGAAACGGCCCCACCCCCAAAAGCTATGCCGACCCCTGTTGCAGAGCTTCAGAGCAGGCAAGGACTGCAAGCTATTGTTCCATTGTCATTTCATTTTGACTTAATATTTAGCATGAAGAAGTTGCTGAATGAAGTTCAATGCTTGCTTGCAACTTTGTGGCATTTTGGTCTTCATAAATATATTACACTACTATTATGTTTGGATCAATGTACATGGCACTGAATAAAGAAGTAGATTATTTGGACAAGAGTGTGAGAGCAAAGGAAGTCCCTGTACCCAAGCAATTTATAGTTTGAAATTCTGATACTGAAGAGAGAGCAGAATAATAGGAGAGAAAAGAGAAGCAATGGAATTGAAAGCACAGTCTGAAACAATGCTCTTTCATATAATTAGATGTTATATTGACTGAAGATGTAGATCAGGGGTCGGCAACCTACAGCCCGCGGGCCACACCCAGCCCACCGACCCCCAACCACCGGCCCCTGCTGGACAACGATGATGACGACCCCCGCTGCCACCGCTGCACGCTCCCACTGCTGCGCGCATCGCAGCCACCATTTTGTTTGCCAAAATGGCGGCCATGACTCATTTGTGCATGCGCAGGAGTACTGTGCATGGGCAAATGAGTCGCAGCCACCATTTTGGCAAACAAAATGGAGGCCGTGATGCGTGCAGCAGCAGGGTGAGGCAGGAGCGCGCATGCATGCATAAGCACACGTGCTGCCATTCCCCCCCCCCCAGCCTGCCGGAAGACCTGGGGACCAGCAACTGTCCCAGGTAGGTTAACGTTGCTGATCCCTGATGTAGATTTTAAGCAAATGTGTTCTCTTGCAAATTCAGCAGCATATTTGGAGGTACAGAAAAAACCTGGGGAGAAGAATTCTGGGGAGAGGAATTCAGGGTGTATAAAATAATTTGAAGAATTTTTTCCCATGAGTTGGGGCTTACAGTTACCACAGAAATTTCTTTTCTTTTCTTTTTCAAA
>CM034706.1:24314673-24338688 GCA_020142125.1 Phrynosoma platyrhinos
AGTCTACAATGCGTGTCTGACTAGGCTTGGCTTCTCCTTTCCACTGTACAATAAACTCCTGGAGGACATGACCACTCCTGCCTATGGATCCAACCACTTGCACCCCATTAACTAAGGGGCTAAGCAGACAGCGCAAAGCGCTGTCTTCAGGGCAAGGAAGGGAATGGGCAGCCACATGCTGGGCACCCCAACCCCTTCCCGAAGACGTCGTTGGAGTAGCTGGCCCTCTGCACAGAGGGCAGCCGGCCCTCCGAGGATGCCTTTTCGCTGCAGTGTCCACACACGCTGCAGCAGAAGAGGCGTGAAGGTGCGCTGGCAGCCTTTTGCGGCTCACCTTTGGCAATTTGTGGAAGGAGCGCTATTTTAGCCCTCCTTCCTGGGGCAGCGAAGCTGGGCCACAGGGCTGAGGAATGCAGATTCCGCGGCCCCGTGCCACCCATCTGCTTAGCCCCTACGTCTTCCCTGTTAGTTAGGATCAGATCCAAAATAGCTGACTCCCTTGTTGCCTCTTCCACCTTTTGGACAATGAAATTGTCTTTGAAGCAAGTGAGGAATTTGCTAGACCTTGAGGATTTTGCTGAGTTTGACTCCCAGAATTCTGGGAACTGTAGTCTTGTGAGACATTTAGACACTCTCTCAGAGAGCTCTGGTGCCACAAATAAACCAAAATTCCCAGGATTTTAAGCAATTAAAGCAGTTTCAAACTAGATTATTTCTGCAGTTAGTTTTGGACCTCTGTCTAAACTAAGGAAAGCTGTGACCATCACCACTATGGAAATGTCAATTTCTTACCTCCTGAGATTGGCAACAGGACACTTGCACAACCATAAATTTATTTAAAACACATATACAGCTTTTAAAAAGGCATACATCTGGAAAATGTGCAATAGCATACTTTAGTCAATGTAGAAAATGTGTACACAAATGTTTGCCTGTGAAGAGATCCGTGATTTAAATCCTGAAAGCCAGGTTGAGAACATCTGGATAAAAATTAAGGGGGAGAGAAACAACAGTGATATATTTGTGAAGGTCTACTACAAACCCTAGGCCATACTGAGAATTTTGATGATGTCTTCCTGAACAGATGACCAAACATTCAGAAAGGAGAGATGTTGTAATAATGGGAGATTTCAACTATCCTGATATTTGTTGGGAGTCAAACTGTGCCAAGAATATAAGGTCCAACAAATTCCTTGCTTGCCTTATGGACAATTTCATGGTCCAGAGGGTGGAACATGCAACAAGCTATCCTAGATCTGATCAAAACCAACAGTGATGATCTGGTTGATGGGGTTGAAGGGGTGAGTTTTTTTAGGGGGTAGTGACCATGTTCTCCTGGAGTTTGTTATACAGTGGAAAAGAAACACCAAGCATAGTCAGACACACGTTCCAGACTTTAAGAAAGTTGATTTCAGTCAACTTACGGGAAAATTGGGTGTGATCTATGGACCAGAAAATTAAAAGAGAAGGGAGTTCATGATGGATGGGAGTTTCTTAAAAGTGAGATACTGAAGGTACAATTTCAAGCAATTCTAATGAGGAGTTAAAATGGGAGGTTTCTTTAAAAATAACAGTCTAAAGAACTTTGAACCAAGCTGAAAATTAAGAAGAAACATGTGTAAGCAATGGAAAAGGTGGAATCATGAATGAGGATTTCAAACTCAAAAATGCTGAAGTGCAGGATGAGATCAGACTTGCCAGAGAAGTTACAAACAACAAAGAGATTTTTTGGTTACATCTGTAGCAAAAGGAAGAACAAAAAAACTTTGTGGAGAAGATGATGAAATATTAACAAGGGAGAGACAAAAGGCAAAACTACTCAACACTTTCTTTGCCTTGGTCTTCTCCCAAAAGGAAAAAAAAAAACAGTTTTCAGCCTGGGAAAATGGAGTAGATGATGCAGGAGGGGAAATGCAGCACAGAATAGGTAAAGAGATAATACAAGAATACCTGGCTAATCTAAATGAATTCAAGTCTCCAGGAGAAAATGAACTACATCCAAGGGTATTAAGAGAACTGGCAGAGTAGTCTCAGAACCAATGCTAATAATGTTTGGAAAATCCAAGAGAACAATAGAAATCTCAGCAGACTGGAGGAAGGAAATGTTTTCCTCATCTTCAAAAATGGGTGAGAAAGAGGTTGCAAACAATTACCAAGTCAGCCTGATGTCAATACCAGGAAAGATTCTAGTACTTTCCAGGAATGATGTGTTCAATAAAAGTCAAAATCAAATTATGTAAATTATGTTGATTAAATTATCTCTCTGTGTTATATAGAGAGAGTTACAAACTTGGTAGATGAAGGGAATACTGAGGATGTAACATATCTTGATTTCAGTAAGGCCTTTGACAAGGTCCATCATGATAGGCTTGCAAACAAACCAATAAAATGTGGGCTAGACAGCATGACTGTAAGGTGAATTTGTTACTGGTTGACCAACCAAACCTAAAGAATGCTCACCAATGATTATTCTTCATCCTGGGGAGAAGTGACCAGGGTTCTGTCCTGCTTTTTGTGACATTCTTACTTTTTTGCTTACATGCTTTCTGCTATTCCAGAGACTATGGGGGGATGCAGACCGTGGCGTCGGAGACGCCCCGGTCCGGAGCGCCGCGGGGCTATGGCAGCCCCACCGCGGCGCCTCCCCAGCGGCCCTGAAAGGAGCGCCAAAAGGCACTCCTTTCATAAGTCGCAAAAAGAGCGCCCTAAAAGCGGCGGGCGCCCTTTTTGCGACTTATCCTCCACAGCGCGTCCGGACGCTGTGGAGGGAGGTCGCCCTGAACGCGTCCGGCATGCGGTGACCCGGAAGCGTTCAGGGCGACCTCAGGAAGAGGAAGGGCTGCCGCGCGTGCGGTGGCCCCTCCTCTTCCTGGCCTCGGAGACAGCTCAATTGAGTCGTCTGCCGAGGCCCCAAGACACAGAGGAATGAATTCAAATTAAAAAGAGATTTCACCTAAACATTCAGAAAAACTTCCTAATGGTCAGAGCTGTTTGACAGCAGAATATCCTGCCTCAGAAGGTAGTGGAGTCTCCTTCTTTAGAGGTTAAACAGAGATTGGATAGCCATCTTTTGAGGGTGCTTTGATTGTGCATTCCTACATGAAGGGGGTTAGACTGGATGGCCCTTGTGGTCTCTCTAAACTCTATGATTCTATTATTCTACTAAGCTATGAAAAACCTATAAAAAGAATGGAAGCCAGTGTGATTAGGGGCTTGAGTGTTGAACTAGGACAGTGAGGGACCAGGGTTTGAATCACAGTCACAGAAATTCTACAGGGTAACCGTAAGCAAGTCACACACTCTCAGCTTCAAAGAAAGGCAATGGTAAACCTACTCTGAATAAATTTTGTCAAAACTAAAGGTTGCAGTTGACTTGAAGGGATGTAACAGCAGCAATTAATGCAATGAATACATTTAAAATATATGTGCAATTTCCATGCAGAAAGAGAGACATCAAATTGGAAAGGGCAAAAATACTTGTGGAGTTGTGAGAAATGCAATAAAAAGGAGACTGTGAAATTGCATAAATTTTCTGCTCTCCAGCTGTCCAGGGTGTTTCTATCACACACAGACACACACAAAAAATTCACACAGAAACACATAGAACCTACACTGAAAAGATTGGACCAGATTTAATCAGAAGATTTGTTTTCCTGCACATTCTAATCTTGACAGCTGGAAGGCAGACCCAGTAAAACAGTTGTTTGTAGCCTAAGATAAATGGTTTCAAGCTAAATAAAAATGGCCTGGCCAGGTCAAAATTTAACAATAGGTGGTCATCTGGATGACCATGTGCACCTGCTGCCATGTTGCTATTAAAAGCACAGAGCCTTTGTACTCCGGGAAAACAAGGTGGCAATTCTAATTCAAACTACAAACTTGAATATCCAAGGATTTGAAAGCCTGAAGGGCAAGCACTCAAAGCCCTTTGCTTGGATTGACCAATTTGTCAGTTTCATTTTCTCCTGCAATCATTTGTTTAAATTTTCTTGTTTTAAGAATATCAAGTAATGCAGAAATCTGTGGAGCTTAATAAGTTCTTATTTTCACCCCACGCCAAAATGAATCAAATTATTTTCACTCATTTGTAGTTTGAAACCTCATCTCATTGGATTATTCCCAAATCTGGGGCATTATTTTTAAAAGTAATTCATTACTTCTTATTTGTAACATGTTACCATTCCTTGCTATTTACGGTACTTTAATGCAAGCTGACATTCAGTATGACATTTTAAGTTATACATTTTATTTCAATGACATTTTACAAAATCACTTTATAGCCACAACAGGGGAATCCTAAAGAGACAGCCAGTGGACTGGGACCTTCCTATTTAAGGTTTCAACCTCCAACAAAGGTAAAACATTTTTCTTAAATTTGGACCAGAGTGGCATGTTTTACCTCAACACCACCTAAAGTTTTCCTGATACAATAGCATGAAGGCTTATTGAGAAATCCAGTGTCCTCTGCCTAACAAAGGGGCCTGTGGCCTCACAAGGATGGAGACATATTGGATTGCAAAGGAAGATCTCATTCCCCGTACAAAATAAATTGGTTTTGGAGTTGAATCGCTGATGTGATTTAGCACTGAATAGATGTTCACACTCTTCAAGTTGGTTTATTTAACTATCCATTTCAATTTAATCCACTTCATGTTCATATTCAGCGATGGATCAATACAACATGGCATCGCCTCATAGAGGTGACTGTGCCACAAGGAACTGATTCCTATCTGCATCCCATTTACATTAGCGTTAAACTGACTTATTTTAAAAGATGTGGGGAATTCAGCAGATCTGGAAGAACCAGTTTAAATGGGTTGAGTGCTGTGGGGCTCTCAACAAACCACACCAAGGATTCGGCACAAGTGTGAACAAGGGCCATTTAAACCAGTTCAAACCAATTTGCAAACCAGTTTATTATATAGGACTTTGTTGTGATGCAAATGGATGTTAAATTTACTGGACTTTGAGAATCTCCCAGTTGCCACATGGCCAGAAGGAGGAGGTGCTAGCCTGAAAGATATGTCCCTCTATACTAGGGGTAGGCAACCTAAGGCCCGGGGGGCCGGATGCGGCCCCCCGAGGCGTTTGGACTGGCCCCAGGCTGGTCCTGCTGCCACCGCTGCCGCCCTCCATTAGGATATTGATTATTGTTGTTATTACTTGTTCTTGGGGTTTTCTTGGCAAAATCTCCACGGGCTTTTGCCATGGCTTTTCTGGGGCTGAGAGAGTGTGCATGCATATTTTTATTTTTTAATTTTTTTATTTTTAATATTTATTTATTTATTTATTTATTTTTGGTGCTTTGGCCCCCCCAATTGTCTGAGGGACAGCAACCCGGCCCCCGGCTCAAAAAGGTTGCCTACCCCTGCTCTATACCATCTTAACGAAAAAAAGAAACATCAAAATGCAGGCCTATGACTAACATTTTCAATTTTTTTCCTCCTGCCTGGCTTGTAACACCTTGTCTGATGAAGAAGCCAGTGAAGCTTCGAAAGCTTGCAACATGTACGTTGTGCATTTTGGTTGGCCAACAAAGGTATCACTGTTTGGTGAATTTTTCATTAGATTCAGTATTGCAGTTACTGATTTGTAGCATACAGTTGCAAATGCATAATTGCTCTGTATTCAATAAGACTACATGGGCTTACTGGAAAACTACATAAATGCTCCCCAGTCCAGTTTAACAACCAGAAACTGGATCAGGAAAAGAAGGTCTGCTCAACTGGGGTTTGAGGCACTGGTAGGATGATATTTCTCCCTTTATGAGTCCTTAGAGCTTTATGTTAATCTGGACAGGGCCTTCTCTCTGTCCTATCACCTTCTGAGACCATTTGTTGGGATTAAGGGATAGGGCCTTCTCCCAGACTTTGGAATTTCCTCCCTAGGGAAGCCAGGGTGTCCCCATCCTTGATTTCCTTATGTCAACAAGTCAAAACATTTGTATGCCACCAGATTTTTTAAAACATACTGGAGTGTGGTTCTAATGCTGTGCTATGCTATTATTAAGGTTTGTGTATGATTTTGTAATTTTAAAGTTTTTAATGTCTAATGTTTTTACTTAAATGGTTTTATCACTTTTTAAAATAACTTTTATATTTAGACTTTTATTAATTATTTTTAAATATGTTGATAGCTGTCTTGAGTCCCATTATTGGGAGAAAGACTGGAAATAAATTAATAAAATAAATAAATGCTTCCAACACCCTCCCATCAATGAATGAGGGTGCAGCAAAATCTTGCAACAGGGATCCTTCTTCTGATTGTCACTGGTGAGAAGGGATTAGAAACAGCCTCTTCTTTGCTCCCTAATCACCAGTTGAAAAGACCTCTTTCACTCAGTCTGGCAGTTGGCTGTTATGATGGACTATGAAGGAGGTCAGGTCAGGATTTAGCTTTACTTAGCTTTCCATAGCAGTTCCAGATGCCTTGAAAAAACTAAACTTAAAAATACAAAATCAACCCTAGATTATTCTAAAAAACAAGTAAAGATTCCTTACTGCACTAAAAATAGCAAGTTTTTAAAAAGAAGTCGGAATACAATTATATCCTTACACAAATTATAGGTGATGCCAATATTTCTAATGCTCTACTACCAAACTCTACACAGCTCTCTCTCTCTCTCTCTCTCTCTCTCTCTTTCTCTCTTTTTTTAAAAAAGGATATACCAAGTAGATTTGTGCTATTGTCCCATATTCTTCAGTTAGGCTCAGAGTGGAGAAAATACAGCCTTATGATTGCATGCAGTCCCCCGAGAGCTTTTGTCTCAGCCTCTTGCTGTTCCTTCTAAAACCTCTCCCCATTCCCAATGTCAGGATGTGCCCCAAAATGTACCCCAATAGAAAAAGCCACTTCTCCAGGACTGGCTAAATGTGAATCCCCATCCAAATCTCATACCCCATGTATGAAAATCAACAGAAAACATTCAAAAATAGAAACCAGAATCACTTCTGTTCCCCCTCCCCCCTTTATTTATTTATTTATTTTTTATTTTTTGTCCCATGTAGGCTAATTTTTACAGCCTTTGCATTGATGCATTCCTGGGTAAGTTAATTTATTGATGTGATTTTATTTTCATACAACTGAATCAGATTTTCAGATCTTGTCATGGTGAATTGGGAGGAATTTACTGCTCAGCCTGATATTTTAAAATCCAGAATTGACTTTGTATCTTTAAGGAAATAGTTCCATGGTGCAGACATCCTAGAATCCACAATAAAATTGTAACAGAGGTCATTTTTCTACACTGACACCACAGTCCATAGTCTCATGCATTACATTTCCTGAGCCATAAACAAGTTTAATTCCAAAATTGCTCTTATTCTCCATTCCTTTGAAAATGCCCAACTTTCCTGCTTCATTTAATCAGAACATCCAACCATTGATGACCAACACAGGAAATAATGAGACCAGACAAGTTATATTGGGTTGTAAAATGAGCCACTTTATTTAAATTCTCCTGTTTATTAATCTCTCTTGAAAATTGCCAAAAACAAAAAGTGTGTGTGGGGGGGGGCAACCTAGTGTGGGAGCAGCAGAGACTGGTGATCTTTTCCACCCAGACTGCCTCCACAGCTTTCCCTGGGTAAAACACTTGAGCCCCAAAGAGAACCCAAAAGCTGGCTTTCTCCCCATGCAGCCCACATTTGGAAGGCCAAGCAGAGATTCTGTCCCCCAAGTTGCAGGACTTAAAGTGAGGGTTTAGTTCTCAGGATAGCCCCAAGGTAAGTCTCTTTGCCCTTGTCCACCCCCACCCCTTGCTGCAGAACCAAAAAAAGTGGAGACCTCTCTTTCATCAAAAGGGGAGGCCATAGGCACTCACCAGACTCCAAAACCTCCTCCACTCCCTACCAAGTGACTGCCTATTTAAGACTCTACCCTGACCAATTATCCAGTTCTGCTATTCACAGTGTGGGAAAGGCACAAAAAAAATGTAAAGGGGAGAAAATGTCTACCGGTTTCCCTAGCTATTGAATTTTTACACTATATCAGTGACAGCTAGCTGTGTTGTGTACTGGGCAAAAGAGAAAGAGATGGAGATAGCAGGGCCTTAAATTGCTTCTGACAATTCACCAGAATGCAACTTTTCTTCTGGCCTCACCTTCTCATGGGACCATCAATGTCCCTAAACCTCCCACACAGCTACACCAGATTTTTTTTATTTTATTTTTTATTTTATTTTTTTGGTGGTGGTGTTGGGATATCCAAAAAAAGTTCTACAAATTTGCCAACTATTTTGTAGGGTTGGGGGTATTTAATAAAGAGACAATCTGTCAATGTGACTGGATTGCTTTTATTCTAGTATACTAACACTATAAACATAAAGCCAATTAACTTCAAAGATGTTTTCCCCCCAGCCTTTCTCATTGCAAAATAATAAATTACCCTCTCAAAGTCAATAGACAAGATGGCTAGGTAGCTGCAGAACTCCTCCAGTTTTTAATGTGTGAAGGCTTGCAGATTCTTCCTCATCTTTTGTCATGGTCACTAGTAGTGAGAGGGGGGAAACCAAGCATATGCACACATCATTGAAAATTATTTGTAATTGTTTTCTGTAAACCTCACAGACATTTATCACAGAAACCTGTTAGGATGAAGTAAAGGTTAATCTCTCTCTTTGTCACTACATTTCTCTGTGTGGCAAAAGACTAAGCCTGAGTAGTCTATCATGCCTCCATTCCCCTGACAAGATGCTCTCTCCCATAATCTGCAGGTTTTGAGCATGTATACCTGAAGGTGGTTAGTCAGGACAGAATAGGAATTCTGCTGTGTACTGTCCATCCCATTGCTCAACAGTACCTCTTCCAGAGCTAGGCAGGGTGGTCCAATAATTTTGTTGTTGTTGTTGTTGTTGTTGGTGTTGTTGTTGTAGAGCCCTGATGGCACAGTGGTTAAACGCCGGTACTGCAGCTACTCACTCACAAACCATAAGGTTGTGGGTTCAATACCAGTCAGGAGCTCAGGCTCGACTCAAGCTTGCATCATTCCAAGGGCACTAAAATGAGTACCCAGCTTGTTAGGGGCAATTAACTTACACTTTATAATCTGCTTAGGGAGTGCTTAAGAGCACTAATAAGCAGTATAGAAATGTACTTGCTATTGCTATATTATTATTATTATTGTTATTATTATTATTATTTCTATGTTATGTAATTTAGACTATGCCTAAATGTAAGAATGTCACAGAAGCCCCTAGAAGATGGATACACCTTTTGTGGAACTTCTCACTTCTATTTTTTGCATGTGTAAGTCCACTTAATAAGGTGTAAGTCTCGTACTGAATTCCAGCTGAAAAACCAACATCAACAACTGTGTAAGCACACTCCCACTTGTTCTAGAAAAGGACCAGGGCAGGAGGCCCAGCAGTTCAGCACACAATCTGAGTCAAAGATGCATAGATATAAGGCAATGCATTTCTATTCATGTCCTCAGGTATTATCTTTATATTTTTCCTAATACTAATGGGCAGTTATGTAGATTCAAGTCAAATGATTCAGACTTTATTCAAATTCAAGTCACTTCAATGACTTGACTTGCCCTTGACTTGGCAAAATGATACTCTGACTTGACTTGACTCGAGATTTGTATATTTTTAGTGACTGACTTGCTGTTGTCATTCACTTCAAGCAGCAGGCAAGACCTGCCCCCAAAGTGTGGTGCTCATTTCTTAGAAGGGAACAGGAAATGTGTTAGGCAATGGGCTTGAAGCAGAATGATCCTTCTAAAGGTCTTGAAAATCTTTAGAAGAATCTTCTGATGTGCACTGAGGACAGGCTGCCAAGCAGACCTCAACCTCCCCCTCAAGCCCATTGCCTAACACACCTCCTGTTCCTTTCAAGAAACACACACCACCTCCTTTTTTCTGTTAAATGTTGGCTGACATACTTAAGACCCAACATGAGACTTGACTTGAAAGTATCTTACAAGGACTTAAGACTCAACCTGAGACTTGAAGATAGAGACTTGACTTGAGATTTGGACTAAAAGAATTGAATACAACACTGCTAATGAGGACTGCAGCCTCGAGTGGACCCTTCTGGACCTCCAGTAGAGTTTACCCTTTCTCCCATGTGAGAATATTGCCAGTTTACACATTTTGTTGATTTTTCAATGACTCTCATTTGTATATAGTTGGTCCTCTGCATTTGCAGCTTGACTTTTGTGGATATGATTTATTTTTGTAATTTTTTTTTTTGCAGTTTAGATTAATATATTCTCTGAAGGAATCTCTATGTCCTCCAATGTAACTCTGCCAGAAGTTGATCATAGAGTTGTGCTAGAGAGCCTAGTCGTCCCTAGAGAAAACACTTCTCTAGGCATTTGTAGGTCCTCTATGATCAACTTCTGGTAGATGTTGACCGTAAAGATGCATTAGAGGACTTGGAGATTCCCAGAGAGGTGTTCTCTTTGATAAAAAGAATAGTGTTTGTTTTATTTTATTTGTTTTTCTACATTCACAGGGGTCCTTCACCCCTAACCTCAGTAAATGTGGAGGGAAGGAACACTGTAATGCTTTAAAAGGGCCTTTGCAGACTGCCAGAAATAGTGCACATTAAATTGAGGCACTGCCCTGGCTCAGTGCTAGGGAGTCATGGGAATTGTATTTTTTTTCTGAGACATTGAGCATTCTCTGTCAGAGAGCTCTGGTGCCACAATAAATTACAGTTCCCATGATTCCCTAGCACTGAGCCAGGGCAGTGCCTGAATTTAATGTGCACTATTTCTGGCAGTCTGCAAAGGCCCTTTGATAATTAAATTGTGCCAAATATTTTTCCTTTTCTTTTCTTTCTTTTTTGGATTCTTATGGGGCATGATTCCATTTGTGCAATACAGTATCTTGTAAAAACTCATTGATTTCATTTTCCCACACTCTTTTGTGAATACTGCTAAAAAAAATAATTCAGCTGAAATATATGCTAAATGTTCAAAGAATATGAGTGGATTCAAACTGATTTGCCTACATGTAGCACTGAAGAATGTTCATCAGTGTAATGTTCTAGACAATTTACATGATTTCAGTAAAGTTGATATCTCAATGCTGCAAAATGTATTTACATGTGGATATTTTTTGGTTTTTATGTTTGCAGATATTAGCGGTGCATCTCTAAATTTTGAGCCATTCCTCTTCATGAGGTGCCACACTGTTTGATAGCTGATCCCATGTATAACCTCCAATAGTTAGTATGGAAGAGGTACTGAGCAGTTTCAGTAGATGGTGGTAACATCCGTACAGAAGTTAAATTCACAACACCCGATACTCATGTTCTCAGAAGCTCCATCTCCTGTAAATTAGGCTGACACGATTTAAAAGGCTAAATTCCCACATGATTCCCTGGCTTCCAAAACTGCAGGCTGAACATGGAAGTATGCAAGGGGAAAATGTTAATGCATAGACTTCCCTTCCAAATGTCCAAGCTCCCTGCAAAGATATTTAGAAATGAAAATGAGGAGCCATTCAACTCTTTTGCCTTTTCGTCTTTTGAAGGCCTTTGATGCATATATCCTGTGAAGGGACTTGAATCTACACTGCCTTAAAGAAAAGCAAGAGATAATTTATTATATAGTTTCACTGACCACGCACAATCCCTTCCCATTGACACTGTAATATTGGTGAGATTGTTGCCTGTGATTGCACCTACAGTTGTTAGTGACCAAAGCTCAACTCCCATCCTCCCCCTCTGCATTACCTCCCCCTTGAGATAGATAGATAGATAGATAGATAGATAGATAGATAGATGGATGGATGGATGGATGGATGGATGGATGGATGGATAGATAGATAGATAGATAGATAGATAGATAGATAGATAGATAGATAGATAGATAGACAGACCGACAGACAGACAGACAGACAGACAGACAGACAGACAGACAGACAGACAGACAGATAGATAGGTAGATAGATAGGCTGGGTTTTCCTATTTTTGATGTCCGATAGTTGGATTGACTAAATTGCTTGAGAAAATGTCTTTCCACTCAGGAATCAAATCTGAAGATTCTTATCTAATCTGAATCTGATACATATATGCCTGAATCAACCTAATCTGCTTCAAGATCCAAATGAGTCAATTTCACAGCTCTAATCTCTAGATGCTTATATATAACATTGCAAGCAAGCAATTTGAACCAAAAGGGTGGACGTGAAGCTGCTTCATTTGTTCTTGGAAATCAATAGCAAATGGATGAAGGATTCAGAAGTGGATGACATAATCATGATTATTATGAGATTCCTGATAGGGATGGGTTGGGGAGATTGGAAGGAAAAGTAAATGTTCAAAATGCTTATTAAGTGTGGGGAAACCTGAAAAGAGAGATACTTGACTAACAAGATAACACTGTCTCCGGATGATTTCTCCCAGCAGCTACATATATATGTTAAATAGCATCAGTGCCAGGATGACACCCTGAGGGACACCACAATTATGTTCATTTTCTGCTGTCTCTGAACATCATCCTTTGGAATCTACCCAAGAGAAAGGAACAGAACCATTGCACTGCAATGACTCCGATTCCTAATTCTCTCAGGTGTTCAAAGAGGATGTCATGATCTATCATGTCAAAGGCCACTGAGAGGTCCAGTAGCACCAACAGGGTCACACTAACCCTGTTAATGCCCAGATGAAGGTCATCAGCTAAGGCAACTATGGCAGTCTCCACTCCATATCCTGTCCTAAAGCCAGTTTGAAATTGATCCAGATAATCGATTTCCTCCAAGACAGCTTGGAGCTGAAGAGCCCTCTCGATCACCTTTCTCAATAAAGTTAGCAAAGAGACTGGCCTATAGCTATTCATGTCCAGATGGTCAAGGGAAGGTTTTTTCAGAAGTGGCCTAACCACCACTTCCTTCAAAGAAGATGGGATACAACCTTCCACAAAGGATGCATTGATGATGTCCCTCAAGAACATCCTCAAGACATCTCCCCCCTGAACAGCCAGTATCAATATAAAGGTACTGAGATTTAAATATGAATGATGAAAAATGTTAAAACTTGGGTTGTAGCACACAGAGGATCTAAATGGTATAATACATTGAATATGAAGACAGTAAGAGTAAATTGAAAAATAGTTGATGACAAACTGGAGATTCAGTGGAAGTCAATTGTATATAATGTAAATATATATTGAAAATTATATGAATATTTCATTGTGAAAGAAATGTATCTTTGATTAAAATAAAAAGAGAGAGAGAGAGAGGATTGATTATTGAACAAAACAAAACAAAAAAAAAAGACATCTCCCCCCTGGACAGCCAACCATAAAGGACAAGGGTCAAGAGGGCAAGTTGTCTTCCTCACTCTATCAAAGAGCTTGTCCACTTCATTGGTACTCACCAGTTAGAACTGATCCAGTATAATTTTAAAAGCGGAGTTGCTGGATACCTCATCTATTGATTCTACTATAACATCGGCATGCAAGTCGGCTCTTATCTGAGAGATTTTATCTGCAAAGAAGTTGTTAAATGCATCACAGCAGGCCATTGTTTGGTTAAGTAATGGGTTCTACACAGGTGGAACCTGTGTCAATTCCCTTATCACCCTAAACAACTCTGCTGGATGGGACTCTGCAGACGCAGTACGTGCAGGGAAGAAAGATTTCCTCGCTGCGTATATTGCCTCTCTATAGGAGCAAAGAAATTTCCTATGATGGGCTGTGTCAGATAAGAGTTGCCAGATGCACTCTAGTTGTTGTCCAACCTTCTTCATCTTCCTGAGTTCTTCAGTAGACCATGATTGATGATTTGAAGTGAGTTGGAAAGGATGCTTGGGAGCAATTGTGTCAATAGCCTTGGCAAGATTGGTGTTCCAGGTATTAACCAAAGCTTCAACAGAATCACCAGCATTACCAGCCATTAAATCCTCTAAGGCTTTCTGGAATCCAAATGGTTCCATTAGCCTTCGTGGGCAGACCATTCTAATGGGTCCTCCACCCCCGACAGGACAGACAATGGTTCTAAGTTCAACCTTGATCAGAAAATGATCCAAGGGTTTTTTTATCACCACCCACGGATATTCCTAAGACCGCATCAAGGTTATGACCTGCACAATGTGTTGGCACAGCGACCAATTGGGATAGGCTCATGTTTGTCGTAGACTCCATGAACTCCCAAGCCGGACCTGTTAAATTTGACAAACTGGTCTCAGGTGGAATGTTGAAGTCACCCAAGATTAAAACTCTAGGCAATTCCAACAACAACTCTGAGACCAGCTGTGTCAACTCGGTTAGGGAGTCTGCTAGATAATGGGGTGGACGGTATATTAGCAGAATCCCCAAACTATTCTTGGATCTCAGGCTCAGATATATATAGTCGAAGTGAATTGTTTTCCAGACAGGAATTCTGATCAAGGTAAGATTATTCTTATGAACCAGAGACACTCCACTTCCTTGCCAACTTCCCCTTCCCTGCTCACTGACAGAGTACCCGGCTGGGAGGGCCTGTGCCCAAATTATAGCACTGCCTTCTCCCAGCCAAGTCTCTGTAAGGCAAGCCAGGTCAGCATCTTCATCTAAAAGAAGATCATACTTCATCTGAGCTTTGTTTTTGACCGACCTGGCATTGCAAAGGAGCAAGGTAAGGTTCTGTGGTATGGTTGATGTGTTCTCCAATCATTCCGAGAAACAGAGTGAATAGAAGCGGGATAGCTTTCAGATATTGATCCCGCCTTCCTTTGTAACAGAATTTCACCCTATTCCCGCCATACCTTCCTTTCCCCCGCACAACCTGAATTTTTGCCCCCAGATCACAACCAGCCACATATGCCTGTCCCTTGTTCACAGAGCCCTCCAAGTCCCCTCAAATTACTGCTGCACAGCAAAGTCTCCAGCAGCCTATGAGGGCCTTGTGAACCAGCTATTCAACATTAGCCCAGAGGTTCTTGAGGGGTGGGGGAGTGGCCTTTGAAGCCAGCCACTCCTGGACACGCCCCATCTCCCTGCTGCCTGCCTCAGCTGCCTTTAGCCCAGTGGAATGGGGAAAGAGGAAGGCTGATTTGGTGTCCTCCACATCTTCCGACTGGCTGGCTGGTGTTCCTGGGGGGAGGAGTGAGTTTTAAAGCCAGCCACTCCTGGCCACGCCCCCTCTCCCTATGCCTTTGACTGCATAAATCATGAAAGACTATGGAATGCTTTTAAAGATATGGGAGCACCAACACATCTGATAGTCCTAATGAGGAATCTGTAATCAGGACAAGAAGTTATGGTCAGAACAGAACACAGAGAAACAGAATGGTTTCCAATTGGCAAAACAGTCAGACAAACCTGAATCTTATCACCTTACCTATTCAACTTATATACAGAACATATTGTAAGGAAAGCAGGCTTGAACATGGAAGAAGCAGGAATGAAAATAGGAGGAAGAAATATCAACAATCTGAGATATACTGATGACACCATAATATTAGCAGAAAACCTCACAGATCTGAACAACTACTAAGGAAGATCAAAGAAGAAAGTGCAAAGGCAGGCTTACTGTTCAACATAAAGAAATCAAAAATGATGATCACAGAGAACTTACACACATTCAAACTAGACAATAAGGAAATATAAATAGTTAGAGTTCTCTTATCTGGGATCAAACATTGATCAGAACAGGGACTGCAGCCAGGAAATCAGGAGAAGATTAGGAATGGGGAGGGTGGCTATGAAAGAACTAGAAAAGATCCTAAAATGCAAAGACATACAACTCAGCACAAAAGTCAGAATCGTACAAGGCATCATATTCCCTATTACCATGTGTGACTGTGAGAGCTGGACAATCAAGAAAGAAGATAAGAGGAAAATCAATGCATTTGAGATGTGCTGCTGAAGAAGAGTGCTGAGGATTCCATGGACAGCCAAAAGGACAAACAAATGGGTCCTAGAACAGATCAAGCCAGAGATATCCCTAGAAGCCAAGACAAGACTTAGGGCCTGAACAGACTGCCATAAATAATCCACCTTGAGACCACTTTAATTGTTCTTGCTCAGTGCTAGGGAATCATGGGAACTGGTTTTTTCTGAGACATTTTACCTTGTCTGTTAGAGAGCTCTGGTGCCACAATAAACTACAGTTCCCATGATTCCCTAGAACTGAGCTAAGGCAGTTAAAGTGGTCTCAAACTGGATTATTTATGGCAGTCTGTTCAGGCCCTTAGAGTGTTGTACTTTGGACAAATCATAAGAAGGCATGAATTGTTGAAAAAGACAATAATGTTAGGAAAACTGGAGGGAAGTAGAAAGAGAGGAAGGCCACATTCTAGATGGATAGACTTTGTTAAAGAGACCATGAATGACAGTTTGCAGGAGCTGGGCAGAGGATTAGAGGCCAGGGGGCTGGAGATGTCTCATCCATAGGATCCACATGGGTTGAGGCTGACACAAAGGCAGTTAACAACAACAAATATACTTTACAACCATGTATAGGATACCCCTTCCTTATAATATCTCTAAGCAACAGTAGCACCTACATTATCACTTTCTTTCTTCTGCATTCTATATTACCATCTTTACTAGATGAAGATGCCTGTGAAGCTTTAAAAGCTGTTCTGATGTGTTTTTCCCATTTGGTTGGCCCAATAATCACCACAGAATGGATTTGGGGATTTTGTTGGGGAGGGGGTGTTTGTTTTATGGTCGATATGGCTACCTTTGTAACTTTTTTGTCACCTTGAACAATCCAAGGAAATGGATCCATCTTGGCATGACAATGTCTTACTGTTTCAAAAGTTAAATGCTTCTAAACAGACAAAATAAACTGAAATTATGTGCTTCCTGATGGACCATATGGTTCATGTCCCATTTATGTCAGCATTACTATGCTTCCATTTATCTCTCTTTATGATGAAGCAAAAGGTAACTGTCAGCCATGACTCTACACACCGTATGTCTCTCTGGCTGACTGCTGAATAAAAGATAGTACATTCTATCAAAGCAAAATTCCAGTTAAATAGAATACAGGAGTGTACAAAAACATTGGAAGGAAAAAAGAAAGAATGTGATGGAATACAGCGTGGACTCTGAGTGACAGATGGGGTGTATCACTTGAGAAGTTACTGAAAGAAGAAGAGATGGATGCTGCATCCACACTTCAGAAATAATCCAGATCAACACCACTTTAACTGCCCATTCATGCTATGGGATTCTGGGAACTATATTTTTTGAGACATTTAGTCAGAGAGCTCTGTTGCCACAATAAACTACAATTCACAGAATCCCATAGCATGGAGCCATGGCAGTTAAAGTGGTGTCAACCTGGATTATTTCTGCATTGTGGATGCAGCCTGAAAGACACAGAACAGTTTATAATAAAATATATATATAGAGAGAGAGAGCAGAAATCAATTGTATTCTGGTAAGGATAAGCTACTCAAAAGATAAGGTAGCTGACAGAAGGTTAGTTGAGCAGTTCAATTATTATTAGGTTTTGTGGGTTTTTCAGGCTGTGTGGCCATGTTCTAGAAGTGTTTCTTTCTGACGTTTCACCAGCATTTGTGACTGGCATCTTCAGAGAATACTGTAATAGAAGAGAGTGGGTCTCTATATACTGTGAGACCTTGGGTAGGGAGGAGTGATTTCCATGTAAACTGTGGATTGTTCTGTGTTGAATAGGTATTGTTCTGTTAATGGCACGGCTTCAGGGTAGGAGAATATGCAATCAAGGAGATTGTCTGCTATTCCCATGTAAACTGTGTATAGGTATTGTTTGTTGTTAATGGCATGGCTTCCAGGTGAGGATATGCAATCAAGGAGAAACGTCAGAAAGAAACTCTTCTAGAACATGGCCACACAGCCCGAAAAATCCACAAAACCTATGGATGCCGGCCATGAAAGCCTACGACTTCAATTATTATTTCTTATTCTTTCTCAAAGGCTGCTTACTCTGAATGTCATGCTCGACAAATAAATATATATTTACTAACTTAACCATTTTTTTCTGGTCTGTCTCTCACTCCACATACTGGATTTTGAATGCCAGAGTCAAATCAATGCATCAGGAGATATAAGTGTGCTATTTGTGTAGGTACAAGGGGGTGTCTGGATAAAATGATACACTTACCTAAGGCAGAGACTGGAAAAGTTACTCTTTGAACTATCACTCCCAAGGGAGGGGGAATTAAAATAAGGAATCAAAATAGATGAGATCTAATTGTTGCAAATAAAACTACCCTTTATCTTGTTAAATTTCTCAGACACTTTTACCCAAGATCCTAAAATCTACAGCAGAGCCTACAGAAGAGGTGTGAGCAAAGTGAAGCCTGCAGGATGCATGAGGTCTCCAGACAACATTTTATGTCTCCTGGAGCCCTCTCACCTGTCCCTCAAAGCCCTGTAAGCACCTCCATTAAAAAAAAATAATCAGCATAATTTTGGACAAAGTTTGCAGTGAAATTACTCAAAAAGTCCTCCAAATGCATCTCCACATAAGTGCCCAGAAACTCTGTGGTACTTTCAAAGTACTAGTCTATAATACTCTGCTTTCTTCTGCAGTTCTTCTCAAAATGGTAAGACCAAGAGATCTGCTTTCACTTCCTGTCGCCATTTTGAGAAGGTCTGCCAAGGAAAAAGATATTTGGACTTGATTGGGGGTCAGACAGGGGGAGAAGAGTATGGCTTGTAGGGAGAATCTGGTGAGGAAATTGGCCCCTGGTCCCCATACAGTTGCCCACAACTGCTACAGAGAAGCACTCCTCTTCTGGGGTTTGTCCTCCCTGGAGAGTGTGATGAAAACAGTGTGGAAGTTGGATGGAGCTAATATTTTTATAGCACCCCATCCTCATGTAGAGAGTTTACACATTGACAGTGCACCTGTCCAAGGCTACATGCAACACCAGACATTACAGTATTTGGGCACTTAATATCTGTCCTTGCTTGATTGTTCAAGGCAATACAATATCTGTCTAAGAAGAGATATAGATAGATATGGATAGATATTGATAGATATAAAGATAAGCCAGTGTGGTGTAGTGGTTTCAACACTGAGCTATGACTGCAGAATAGGGTTCAAATCCCAGCTTGGTCATGGAGTCCCACTGGGTGCCCTTGAGCAAGTTGCACTCTCTGAACTTCAGAGGATGGTAACAACAAACACCCTCTGAAAAAACTTACCAGGAAAGCCCCATGACAGGTTCATTTTAGGGTCACTTTTAAGTCAAAAACAACTTGAAGGCACACAACAAAAATAGATGTAGATCTTATGCTATCCTTGTTTTGATGCAAAGTGTTTTAGCTGATCTTGATAGTAAATAGGCAATAAAGACTTATTACCCTCAGAAAAGACCTGTTCCTGGGAGGAGACTGAAATACTGCTGACTGGATTTTATTTTATTTTCTATATTAATGGTTTCACATCAATACACTGTTGAAATTCAGCAAAAAATATTTTTAAAAGATCTGTTGTAAGTGGTTTGTTGACTTATAAAGTACCCCCCCCAACAATACAGGGAAATGATGAGTGCCTACACTTTAAAATGTTTCACTACACTCCTGATTATACCCAGCCATTTGTAGACATTTCCTCTGTTATTTTTCTTTTTTACATCCACCCTGAGATGGAAGAGGCTAGTAATTAAAAAAAAAAAAACAACAACCCAAAACAGATAAACTACTGTGGGAAATAAATGTAAATGTTGGGGCTACAGCATCAATGTAAAGATGATGAATGCTGTCTGACTCCAAATGGCTGGACTTTTTTCCATTTTAAGATGTGTTGCCAGATCTTGTGTACGATTTGTCTGCATAAGATAGCCTTTCAAAAATCCCTCCACAGCTCTAAGAGTAATTTATTTTACTTCATATTTTGGTGGAATGAATCCCAGTTCAAACAATGAAACCCCAGATGTCACCCCATTCTTAATTTCTATAAAAATTAAAATAATTTTTCATGAACTGCAATGAAATAACAAACACACCTAGATGAGATCTATTAGCTCATCCATATTGTCAAAGTAATTTGCATCTAGTTGTGCCATTCCAGCAAAGCTGTAGAACAAACATAATCAGAACTGACAAGCAATATCAAAAGTGCTTCTGAAGAGGGTTCTTGACAAGGATTTAAGAGAATGCTGTTGATACTGTATTGCCATAATAGCAATAATTGGACAAAAATGCACAGGAACCATGTCCTCCTTTGCTCACATGTTTATAGGACTACTACAACAGCTGGTTAAACTGTCAGGTACTGAGAAGGACAGAGATAAAGCAGCAGCTCTTCCTAATAAAAAAAATCCACTGCCATTGTAATTTTATGACCTTGCTGTATCAATATAGCAACCTGGAAAACAGAAAGGAGGGCTGAAGGAAAGACATATTGAGTGGAAATGTGGTTACTGTCATACTCCTATGTAGGTTTCCTTAAAAATGTAGTAAAACTTTTTTGTCCCTTGTACAATGGGCGCATTCAGTTCAAAGTTTGATAAGCAGATTTCCACAACTGCAACCATATTTCATGGGCCTAAATTCTATTTTGAGTCCTGAGTACAATAGTTTAATAAATATTTAATTTAATAAATATAATTTACTTATTTGTTGACTTACTATTCAACAATTGATTCAGTCGATCTACTCTTGTTGGGACTAACTAACATGACTCCAGCCATGCAGTTGTGTATTTATGTATGGTGCATAACTATGTCAGTACCTTCACTGTTCCACTTGATTCACTTGGGATGCACAAAAACCACTGTGCATCACCCCCATTGCACAATGGGACAAGAAGCAGACACACTGGCAGACATACAACTACTGTGTAACTACTTGGATGCAGATTTAGGATGATGTATGATCTTGGCCTTTGCATTCTCATAACTCTCCAGGAGCCCTGATGGCACAGTGGTTAAATGTCTTTACTGCAGCCACTCACTCACAAACAAAAAGGTTGTGATTTCAATACCAGCCAGGACTCAGGCTCTACTCAGGCTTGCATCCTTCCAAGTTCGCTAAAATATGTACCCAGATTGTTGGGGGCAATTAGGGCCCAGTCCTATTCAACATCTTTATCAATGACTTGGATGACAGTTTTGGTTGAAATTCAACACAGAGAAATGTAAGGCATTGCACTTAGGGTGAAAAAACAAAAAGCACAGATATACGATGGGGGACACCTGGCTGAATGAGACTATGTGTGAAAAGGATCTAGGAGTCCAGGTAGACCACAAGTTGAAAATGAGTCAACAGTGTGATGCAGCAGCTAAAAAGGCCAATGCAATTTTAGGCTGCATCAATAGAAGTATAGTGTCTAGATCAAGAGAAATAATAGTGCCACTCTACTCTGCTTTGGCCAGGCCTCACCTGGAATACTGTGTCCAGTTCTGGGCACCACAATTCAAAAAAGATGTGGAGAAACTGGAACATGTCCAAAAGAGGGCAACTAAAATGGTGAAGGGTCTGGAAACCAAGTACTATGATGAACGACTTAGGGAGCTGGGGATGTTTAGCCTGGAGAAGTGAAAGGTTAAGAGGTGATATGATAACCTTGTTTAAATATTTGAAGGGATGTCATGTTGAGGAGGAAACAAGCTTGTTTTCTGCTGCTCCAGAGACTAGGACCCAGAACAATGGGTGCAAGCTCCAGGGAAAGAGATTCCACCACAACATTAGGAGGAACTTCCTGATAGTAAGGGCTGTTCGACAGTGGAATACACTCTCTCGGAGTGTGGTGGAGTCTCCTTCCTTGGAGGTCTTTAAGCAGAGGCTGGATGGCCATCTGTCAGGGATGTTTTAATTGGGAGTTCCTGTATGGCAGGGGGTTGGACTGGATGGCCCTTGTGGTGTCTTCCAACTCTATAATTCTATGATTCTATGATTCTAATTTACAGTTGTAAACCACTTAAAGACTGCATAGCATGGTATATAAATGAAGCTGCTATTACTATTGTTCTCCATAACATTGATAACCTATGGGCCAAAGCATACATTTAATTTAAAGATGTAATTAACAGATATGGCTGGAATTCATTACTGCAATTACAAATCCATAAATTATTCATATTCATAATTCCTACACATTCAATAGTGTAGGAAATACATGGGGATTGTAAAGGTTCTCCAATCCTGATTTACAGGACAGCAGCTGTTGCAAGTGATGGGGTTCCATTTTCCTGTCAGCTGGGTAGAGCAGCTCCTATGAACAATTGCTGGTGGAGGGAGAAATTGTGACAAGATCCTAATTCTGACTGTAACACAGGTGATGGGACACACAACGGGGACTCTGCTGAGGATCTTAAACTTTGGGCAGGCTTGTATGGCAGGAAGATGGTCTTCCCACAAGTAATATGAGCCTTGGAGGTCAAAACCAATATCTTGAAATTAGCTTGGAAGCAAACAGAAGCTAGTGCAATTCCTGGAAGACTGGTGCTATGTGGTTTGGGAAATGTTCACCTGACAACAGCCTGGCTATTTCATTTTGCACTAGCTGCACTTTCCAAATACTTTTCAAGAGAAGTTCCATTTAGAGTACAGTGATCTAGTCAGGATACTGTTTTACCTCAGCTAATGAAGCAGAGGTGTTCCTGGGCATTACTTCTCTATCAGAATCTTTGGTGCCAGAGGTAGAAATAACATGGAAATAATAGGGATAGGTTGCTACCCCACAAAAAAGAAAAGCAGGTCATATGTTTCAGCAGATTCTTTTTTAATGCAAAGTTAACATTATGCACCCATAAAATGAAACCATCAGATCAGGTAGAGACCTTACATAAATAAATAATATCATTTTGAGCTTTCTAGAGACCACTTGAAGCCTTCTTCCAAAATCCATTCTGAGATTATTTTCCCCCTTCCAAAAGCCTCTACTTTTCTTTTAATTTTCATTTTGTTGGCAACATTTACAGATCAATGCTTTTTCAGTGTGCCAGGGTAGCTGGTGAGATAGGCCAATCTGCTTTCCCCTTTCCTTTTTATTTATTTTTTTCTTCACACACACATTCTGTTTCTTCACACATGTAAGTGATTCTGGAGACAGAAAACTAGAAAAAGATAGGCTGGGCTGAGCTCCCATAAAAAGATTTCTAAAAAGAAGCTTATTTGTCAGATTCATTAATTGTATCTGCGCTTCATAATTAATGCAATTTTATACTGCTTTAACTAGCATGGTGCAGTGCTATGGGATTCTGGGGGTTGTAGTTTTGTAAGACATTTAGCCTTCTCTTTCAGATAGCTCTGGTACCACAACAAACTACAAACCCCAGGATTCTATAGCATTGAGCCATGGCAGTTAAAGTGGTGCCAAAGTGCATAATTTCTGCAGTTAACTGAGGAATGCCTGTATAATTAAGTCATGAACTACTATGGCTACCCTATACCCTGCCTGTTTTCTTTCTTTAAGCTACTGTCTTGTCCTGTAAATTCTGGAATAATGTCAGGAGACTGTTTGATAGATGAAGCACAGAGTCCTGTCCAGTGTTCCTGCTCTACAGTAACAATTTGTCTACTAGAGAGAAGTGTTGTTCATTGCTCAGCACAGTGATACTTACTGTATTTGCCCTTACAGACTGTAGGCAAAAGTCTAGTATGGGGAATTTTATTTAGCTTAAACTGAGAGGAGGTTGGCTACAAGGACCCTGTGAGACCGTTTCCCACATATATACCAAGAGGCCAGTGGATTTAAGAAGTGCTGCAGAGGCAGAATTCTCCAATTAAAGTATTATTTATTAAAGGAAAAAAATCACACAGCAATTCACACACATACACTCATTCATTCAAGGCTCAGGAAATCTGAGGTTAGCTTGGAAAAGATGTTGAGGCAAAACTACGGATGATACTCATTACAGATGAGGCTTTCTCTGAGATCCAATTGGGTGAAGTGGCATGAGAGTGTTGGTTTGAACAGACATGTTGGTAACTAGACTAGAAAGCACAGTGACATAGTGTCCCCATGAACTCCAAACTAACAATACTAAGGGGGAAAATCCAGGTTTTTTTAGGAACTAAAACTAGCTGCAGGGCAAAAGTGTTAGATTGTATGGGTGGGGTAATCTAGTCTGGCAATATTCTAGATGAATGAGAAAGGATTAAGTCATTAGCTGGCCCATCAGGTGAGACATC
>CM034706.1:24363191-24395574 GCA_020142125.1 Phrynosoma platyrhinos
GCGCTCTACATGGGGCTACCCTTGTGCTTGGCTCGGAAGCTTCAGTTGGTTTAAGATATGGCAGCCAGGCTTATCTCTGGAACATCTAGGAGGGACCACATTACTCCGGTTCTGAGGTCCCTCCACTGGCTGCCTGTTAGCTTCCGGACCCAGTATAAGGTGTTGGTTATTACCTTTAAAGCCCTAAATGGCTTGGGTCCAAGCTATCTCAGGGATCGCCTCTTTCCATATAATCCTCCCCACGCTCTCCGATCCTCTGGGAGGAACTTGCTGCAGCCCCAAAAATCTAGGCTTGTGGCGACCTCTCAGAGGGCTTTTTCTGTTGCTGCCCCCAAACTCTGGAATGACCTGCCAGACAAGATCCGTCAGTTGACATCTTTAGACAGCTTCAAGAAAGCTGTTAAGACAGATCTCTTCCGGCAGGACTTTCCAGACTAATTATCCTGGCCAGGACCTTAGGACCTTCTGACTTTTGCATCCTTATTGTGGCCCCATCATGTTGATGGATGGGAAATGCAATAGAGACCGATTAGGGTACCATAACCTGCCCAAGTATGTTTAAGTTTTTATACTGTTATGTTTTTATTCTATATTTATTGTAATTTTAACTATATGTCATTTAATACTGTTTTAGGGGAATAGGGTTGGTTTGGATAAAATGTTGTGGGGATTTTTACTGTAAGCCGCTTGGATTGTTGCCAATAAGCAGGATACAAATAAATTTTATTATTATTATTAATTATATAATTAATTATAAACGGTCGGCCCTTAAAGGGGTCCCCATTTGTCTGTCTCCTCGGAAAATCTTGTTTTTAATTTATTGATTTAACTAATATTGTATTTTAATTATTCTTCGGTTTAATTCTATTTTAGGGGGATGGGGAGGGGGGAGGTAGGGGGTTATGGGGAGAGGGAATGTTTTAATGCTGTTCTGTTTTAACTATTGCTGTCCCCTGCCCCGATTGCCTAGCAGAGGGGCGGGCTACAAATAAAAATTTATTATTATTATTATTATAATTATTAAGCATGCCTCTTATTCTTTCATCCAAATAATTGATAAAGATGTTGAATAGCACTGGGCCCAGGGCAGAACCCTGTGGCACTCCACTGGTCACTTCTTTCCAGGATGAAGAGGAGCCAGTGCTGAGCTGGTCAATCAATTACTAATCCACCTAAAAGTTGCCTTGTCTAGCCCACATTTTATTATCTTGTTTGCAAGAATAACATGGGGGACCTTGTCAAAAGCATTACTGAAATCAAGATATGCTATGTCTACTGCATTCTCTTCATCTACCAAGCTGGTAATTTTATCAAAAAAAAGAGATCAGATAGTCTGGCATGACTTGTTTTTGAGAAACCCATGCTGACTTTTTGTGATTATGGCCTTCCTTTCTAAATGTTCACAGACTTTGTTTGTATTTACTGACAGGAGAAATGCCAGAGAAGACAAGATTTGTTACACTTGTAAAAAAAGAACTGAAGCCAAAGGCCCAGCCAGTTCATGTGTGTCAGTAGTCTATCAGATTGGAGGCCCAAAGGGGTTCAAAGCCTGTGCTTGAGAAGCTTTTAAAGTATGGACTACGTAGAGAGTTCACCTTATCTTTTAATTCTCCTTTAATTCTGTACTGTAAGGCTTCCCATTAAGAAGCCTTACATTACAGAATATCATTTTGTACAAGATCTAAGAGCTGTTAATGCTATTCCACCAACTGTATATTCCATCATCCCCAACTATTATACATTGCTAGACACAATTAACCCTGAAGATACATTCTTCTCAGTTATGGATTTGAAAGATGCTTTCTTTTGCATCTCTGTAGAACAGGACAGCCAAGAAATATTTGCTTTTGAATGGAAGGACCCAGATTCAGGTTCAACTAACATGGAGGGTCATGGCTCAGGGTTTCAAGAACAGTCCCACTCTGTTTGGAACAGCTCTGAGTTCAGATTTGTCCTAATGGTGTCCTCCCCAGCAAGGAACTGTGTTGCAATATGTGGATGATCTGTTAGCTGCTGGAAAAACCATTGATATATGCTTGGAAAACACTATCTCATTGCTGAACTTCTTGGACCTATCTGGCTATAGAGTATCCAAAAAGAAGGCACAGGTTGCAAGGACAGAGGTGAGATATCTGGGATTTGCCTTGTCACAGGGCCAATGGAAGCTAGGGCCTGAGAGAAAAGAGGCTGTTTGCAGGATAGCTGTTCCAAGGACCAAAAAGCAGCAAAGAGCTTTTCTAAGAATGGGAGGATTCTGCAGAATGTGGATTTCAGAATTTGGTGTGATGGCAAAATCCTGGTATGAAGCTACTAGAGGTTCTGAAAGGGAATTTGAATGGACTGCAGACTGCAGAAGAGCCTTTGATGAGATCAGAGAAGCCTTGATGTGTGCCCTGGCCTTAGGGTTGCCATACTTAACCAAGCCATTCCAGCTGTTTGTGCATGAGGAAAGGGGGGTGGTAACAGGAGTTCTAATTCATATTCTTGGCACTTTGAAAAGGCCAGTGACATATTTCTCAAATGAGATTGATTCTGTAGCACAAGTTTAGCCTGGATGTTTGAAAACCATAGCAGCAACACCTCTGTTGGTACAGGAGGCTAGCAAATTGACA
Source organism: Phrynosoma platyrhinos (assembly GCA_020142125.1). Classification (NCBI taxonomy): domain Eukaryota; kingdom Metazoa; phylum Chordata; class Lepidosauria; order Squamata; family Phrynosomatidae; genus Phrynosoma; species Phrynosoma platyrhinos. Next base: position 24,365,804 of record CM034706.1, read on the forward strand.
GCCATTAACTGTTTATGTGCCACATGAAGTTCTTCCTCTTTTAGAGACAAAAGGAAGACACTGGCTAACATCAGACAGGACTGGGAGGTACCAAGCAATCTTGCTTGCTGAAGGAATTTCCCTACAGACCTGTAACACTTTGAATCCAGCCTCAATTATACCCATTCAACAAGAGGAAGGTTTGAACCATGATTTTAAAGTTATCTTAGAGACTGTTTATGCCAGTAGATCAGATTTCAAGGAAACACCTTTGTAAAATGCACATCATCAATTTTATACAGATGGAAGCAGTTATGTAGAACATGGGGTCAGAAGAGCAGGCTATGCAGTAGTCACTCTGTGGGGCACTGTTGAGGCTAGACTCTAGCCATAGGCACTTCAGCCCAAAAGGCAGAGTTGATAGCCCTGACAAGAGGCCTAGAATTGGCAGAAGGAAAGACTGTTAATGTGTTTTGTGATTCAAAGTATGCATTTTGTGTATTGCATTCATTTGGGGCTATTTAGAAAGAAAGATGATTACACTCAGCAGGAGGGAAAGTTATTAAACGTGGTACAGAGATCCTAAAATTGCTTGAAGCAGTTATGAAACCTAAAGAAGTTGCAGTTATGCACTAGAAAGGAGACCATGATGTGGCCAAAGGAAACCAGAGAGCAGATTTGGTAGCAAAGAAAGCAGCCAAAAAGGCTAGACTACCAGAGACAGCAGAGATCCAAGGAATTCTTCTTCTAATAAACTTTATTCCAATGTCAGAAGCACCTACATATTCTGAAAAAGAGAATAAGTTGGCAACAAAGTTGGAGTGCTGCAAAAAGGAAGGTTGGTGGGTTACTCCAGAGAACCAAGTACTACTACTTGCATGCTGTATATTTGTGGGATTGGCTTTGTTTTCATTCCCTTGGGATAACAAGGTTAACATATGGGAGAAATTAGCTAGGAACATTGCAAATACATCTACCCTTTGTCTAGCAGGAGGTTGGACTACTGATATCTTAACTACTTGCTTGTATGGAATTCCTGAAGAGAATTAAATGGTTAAATAAAATGGCAGTATCTGGCTTACAAGACACTGGCCATAGTTTAAGGACTTAGGCCAATATCAGCTTAAACAAAAGGGAGGTGGGTTTTTTTAGAATATTATTATTATTGTTGTTGTTGTTGTTGTTTATTTCTAGAGCACTGTGTATGGTGTATACAATTTGTGAATTGTAAAGCTAATGAATGTTTTAATGCTATGCATTTAGTGCCGCACATATCATGCAATCAAACTGAAAATATTGACTCAGCAATGTATTCTGGAGTTGGGATGACATTTAAGTTTTGGTAGCATGGGGCTAATGTTTGGTATAATGATGGTCAAAGGAAAATTCTTGAACAAGCTGAAAAAGCATTAAAAGGGTTTAGCATCCATAGCTATGCTAGTGAAAAAATGGCTCAAATGAATTACAGTATTTTCCAAGGTGGATCTGTTGTGTGGACAAGCTTGCATTGTTTTTGCCTGATAAAGCAACCTTGGATGCAATAACAGGGAATAATAGACCAAAACGGGGGATAAAGATTGGAACCAGAGTGTCATAATCCTGCATCAGAAGTCCTGCACAGTTAGTAGCCAGGATTCTGCCAGGACTGGAAGCTAACTTTAATTACAATGCCCTGAGAAAATTGGCTTGCTTCATGGTCAAGAATGTAAATTACACCTCAGAAGCCCCCAGCTTCCTTTCCAAAGAATTAAGTCAAGTGAGACAGGCCACTTTGGAAAACAGAGCAACTACTGATTACTTGCTTTAGCAACACAATCATGGATGTCAAGAATTCAAAGGAATGAGTTGTTTTAATCTGAGTGACAACACCCAGTTGATAGAGCAGAAGATTCATCGACTACAAACTCTTGCCAAAGAAGTGAAAGAAAACACTAGTCCAGATTTCTCTTGGCTTACTGACTGGCTTCCAAATTTAACCTGGCTTATACAGTTGCTTTTAGGGTTTGTGCTAATCACTGTCATTATCCTAATTTCTTGCTGCTGTATGCCGATTGTACATGAGTTTATGTATATATGTAGAAGTGCTTGCAGACAAAAAGAAAACATGCAAATGATTTTACAAAGTAATGTGCCCCCAACAGAATAAAAGAGCTACCCTCAGGGAATTGGACAGGGAAAGGAACAAAGGTCATGACTCAATTGGTGATCCATTCTTTCGAAGGGGTGGGATTTGATAACCAAAAGACAGAAAGTAGGCCTGGAACTTTAAAATATGATTTGGGGGGCTTTGCAGATGGGTGGCCATGGGCCACCCTGAGGATTGAAGGATTGGGGCTGAAGCTGCCCCATGCCTCGGCCCCAATCCACCCTTTGGGTGGCCCTGGAAGTAGCGCCAAAATGCTGCTCCTTCCACAGCTGGCAAAAAGGGCACCAGAAGAGCCGTCGTGTGGCTCTTCCATGTCTCTTCCGGCATAGCGCGTGCAGAGGCTGCACCGGGAGGATGTCAGCAGGGCGCTTGCCATGTGTAACAGTGTGAACTCTGATGACATTCTCGGGAAGGGGTTGAGGCGGCCTCTGTGTGGCTGCCCCTCTCCTTCCCTGCTTCCAAGATGGCGCTTTGCGCCATCTGCATCCCCCCCTTAGAGAAGCAAGCACAAGCCTTGGGCCTTGATCCATGGTTCTTTGAGGTAGCAATTGACATTCCTTTCCCTGGGAACATAAAGGAGTACAGCTACAACAGATAACATGTTTCTGAGGGTGAATAGACAATAGAGGAATTCAGTTTTGCCATGCATAAGCAATGACAATGAGGTCTGAGCGACCAGTGTCCATGAGCTTAGGTTATGCTTGTAATGTAAAATGTTGTCTTCTAATCACAGTTCGCTCTGATGTCATAGATACAATTGTAAACTGTATAAGAATGCTATTCTCACCAGTAATGGGAGGACACGTGATTTGCTGCTAAGCCACATGTACTCAGTCTTGCAAGATATAATAGATGCCATTAAAAAATCTCTCTCTCAGCATGTGAATTTGGATCCTGGCAGGCTGGGCATGAATCCTCACTCTGAAGGGGTTGTCTGAGGGTTAAGGTAACAAGTTCAAGGAAAGTAATCCAGAAGAAATACTTGTGAGGGTCCTGGGTAACAGTAACTCTTATTCTCTGACAGCAAACTGCCATTGTAACAAAGCTGAAACTAAGAAAGTAAAACTCTCAAGTGAAACAAGTAACACAAATACATGAAGTAACAAATGTCTTATTCACCCATAACTAAATATCTATTGTTTGAAACATCTTCTAAATAAAGATTTGTTATTGTTTTTGTAAAAGCTTGTATGCAGCTTGATTGAATATCCATGCTACTAACAGTCAAAGTGTTTTATAGCAGAGTTAAAGTACACCTTTGAAATTTATACAAAAGTGAAGCAGTTTCACAAATAGATTGGAAATCAAAGGAAAGGAAAGTGACTTAAGTGAGATAAACAATAAGAAAGAACATCACAGATATCACTGAAAAAGCCAAGACCAAATCCTATTGAATCCTAGTATTTGTAGTTTGGTGTGATATTTAGAATTCCCTGCCAGAGAGTTCTTGCACTTTGGTTCACAAGACTGCACTAGATCTTTCTAGCAGATAATCCTAAATATCTTGTTGCTGCTGTGTGCCTTCAAGTCATTTCTGACTTATGGCAACACTAAGGTGAACTTATCAAAGGGTTTTCTTGGCCAAATTTGTACAGCAGGGCTTTGCCTTTGCCTTCCTCTGAGACTGAGATTATTTTCCCCTAAGTCACCCACTGAGTTTCCAAGGATTCCTTGTCTACTGGAGTCTCCAACAGTAAAACCACTACATCACGCTGGCTCTCATTCCTTAGTACATGGTCACTCTACAAATATCTGGATGCTGTAGGATAGGGTATTGAAAAGGGTATTCATAGTGGTATAATTGTACAGTGTAGTTACAACCCTAGAGGACATTAAGTTGAGGAAGGTTCCTATGACCTTTACCATTCCCTATGGTTTCAGATGATCAACTTTGGGCCTGTGCAGTTGGTACAAAGTGCCATCTTGGAGGGAGGGGAGGGGAGGGGAGGACATCATCAGGGTGCGTGCCATTACGCATGGTGTGTGCCCTGAATACATCCTCCTGGTGCAGCGTCTTGATGCGCTGCACTGGAAGAGACACAGAAGAGCCACGTGGCAACTCTTGATGCATTCCTTCTGCATTTTAGCACTCCTTTCAGGGCCAACAGAAGGGAGGATTGGGGCAGAGGCATGGGGCAGCCTCAGCCCCAATCCTCTGCTTCCCAGGGTGCCCCCCCCTTTGTCAAACTGAATATGCCAACAATTTGTTCAGCAGACACAAGTGTTCAAGTCCTCGCTTTATTTGTTTGTTTGTTTTATTTTTTTTTTTTACTCTAACCAATAACTAAAATTTCCAGCCTACCATTCTGCAAGGAGGTCTCTGGATTAGATTCCTAAATATACTATATGACTTACAAAGTCTCCAAATAAGTAAGTAAAAAAAGTTAATCTGATTGCTTCCCAGGGAACTGCTCTTAAGACTTGTCTAAATTCCATCCCTTATTCCTTCTTTTTTTAAGTTGGCATGGTGCATTCACAGCAGATCTGTTGCAATACTCAATAGCAAAATCCTATAAAGTTTTCATCTGGGGACCACCCAGATGTCTGCTTTGACTTATACAATGAGATGTAAAAAGTAGGAGTGACTTATGAATGTTAGCTAATTTAGCATCATGAATCATCAGAAAGAAAGGAAAAATCCCACCTTGTTAACTGCAATAGTCAGGTGCTAATGAGGGGCTCATTAGTCTTGAAAGTATCAACCTGGTTGTGTGATTTCTTTGAATAGTTAGAATAATGAGACTCATTAACAAGAAGGTTCCAACATACTACAGGTAAAAGAACTGCAGTGAGTATTAAATAGGATCAATTAACAGAATAATTGCCAGTTGGGGGCATGTAACCAGACTGATAACTTCAGTTGCATAAATTCCATGTGTCTTATTCCATTAACATACCAATCTGAGAGTTAGGTTTATCAAGCTGACACCAACAGTTCTCCAGCTCCAAAACTGTGGTAAAGGTGCACCTAAATGGAGAACATCATACAATATCCTAAATGTACATCTGTTAAGGTTACGGCCTTAACAGCTGCAATTTCCTAGCATCTTGGTACTTAAATGAACAGGAAAGTCCTTAACAATGTTAGGATGGGGATCTAAATCTTTTCTACTTGCATGCAAGAATAAATAATTTCAAGTTTTGTTGACCCAGGAAAAATTTCATGAAGCTTTATGCAGTTTTCTATGGCTCTCCTCAACAATGTTAAAATAGGAATGTAAATCTTTTATTTAATTCTTACATGTGTGCAAGAATGAGTGATTTCAAGAAGTTTTATATATTTTCCATGTTTTCTATACATTTCTGCCCCCCCAAATCATTTGCATGTGTGCACATACACATCCCAGGTTTTGAATACCAAAACAAAAACACAAAAAAACCCACAAAAGTTTTGCACAGAGAATACTGACTATTTTTCTTTTGAATAGATTTTCATTTGAATATTACATGTGCTTCCTGGCACACTGCACATATCATAACACTGGTTAACATCCCCAGCCTCATGAGGATGCTCTGGGCCAGGTTATCATATCTCCTTTCTAATTCCCAGCCTGCAAATACTACATTCCCATACACCCTCCACCAGTCATATGGTCATTCATCCAACCTGGCCTTAGGCAACATATTTCCTCCTGCCTTTGACCCTCAAGGACCATAGTTAAAACTGAGCTTGTCACTTCATCACCATACCCACAAGTTTTGCATTTCTCTGGATATTCATATAGCTTGATTTTAAATGTCATTCCTAGTCACAAGTTCATTCCATGCATCTAAGGAAGTAGGACTACAGCAAGAACTTTGCAGCTATAGATGCATGTGCAATTATTTATGATCCTCAGACATAGGCAAGTGGAGTGCTCACTTTGGGTGCCAAGCAATAGGGGGCACTGAACTGAGCTCATTAATTTGATGTTTGTTGAATGTTGTCTGCAAATCAATTATCATAGCAGCAGTGTTCTTTAAACTGAGAATTTTAAACTGTGGATCAATTGTTTTGCTATGCTCTAGCTTTATTTGTTGTTTTAAATTGATGTTATGTATTTTAACTAGTTTGTGTTTTTAACAGATGTTAAGTACTGTGTGTTGATCTGTTGTTGTTCCCTGCCTTGATCCATGGGTAGAGGTGGGTAAGAAACAACAACAGCAACAACAACAACAACAACAAAATTGCCCTCAATTTTAAAACCTAAGACCCATTTTTGTTGTTGTGTTCAAGTCATTTCTGTGACCCTATGGCAAATCTATCACAGGGCTTCCTTGGCAAGGTTTGTTCAGAGGGGATTTGCCATTGCCTTCCTCTGAAGCTGAGACAATGTGACTTGCCCAAGCCTGTCCAGTGGATTTTCATCCCTGAGCAGGGTTTTGAACCCTGGTGTCCAGAATCATAGTTCAACACAAATAGGAAAGGGTTATTACTCAATGATATTGAAATGCAAATGAAATCCAAAGTCAGTTCCTGATGTCTAACTAAGTAATGTAAATATAAAGATTTTTCTGTGATTTAAAGACAGTATACTTCTATTCAGAAATGATGTTCCATATCTGTGCTTAAAGTGAACTTCCTTACATTCACTTGGCTTGTCAGCCAATCACACATTCTGGTGCCTGCCTTATTCATGGAGGCTTTTAGCCTATTCTGACAATGAATCAATTCTATCCACATAAATAGAATGTGTTTCTTTCTCAGACTGTCATTGTTTACAGCATTCCATGTTCTTGTGGAGCTGTGAGTTCTTAAAGAATATTAAAGAACTTGTGGGAAAAGAGAGTCCCTATACCCCTCCCGCTGCTAGTTTTCAGAACCACCTAACTGAACCACCTAAGAATCTCAAGCCCTTTCTTTCCTGAAACCATAGCATTTGATTTTTCTGCCTTTGGGTTGACTTTACATACCAGTCTTCTTTCTAAGATGTTTCTAAGCATATGTCATGGGACCCCTGGAAACTACAACCCAAAGATACTCTGAGTTCATGTACAGTCAGGCCCTTTGGAATTCAGTGTCATCTCATATGAAAAAAAAAGTACACTCTTGAACAGACCTAATATAGAAAAGACACAATAACCACTACACTGGACAAGCTGTCCTTCAGGGATGTTTGCCCACCATCACTGATCTTCTAAAAACTTGAAAGAATCTAGTTACGTTGAGTAAATTCCATTTTCAACTGATAAAGGTATAACTGTGCTACATTATGACTGGAATGACCCCACTCCTTTTGCAGTGCAACTGTAACAGAGGGTAGGGAGAAAAGTGGCCTTCAGGCCGCATGTGGTCCCCTGTCCCAAAACCCCAAAAAGTTTAGAAAAAAGAGGTGTGTTTTTGATCTTCCACTTCCCTCCCACCACAATGTTTTCGACAAAGGACACACTTTTTTTCCCAAACATTTCCCCAAACTGGGCTTAGCAGTGTCTGTTTCCACTGTTTTTTTTAAAAAAAACTATGTGCATCTAGTTTTAGAACTGGCCAGTCAATTTTAAATCATGACTTTTAAATTTGTATATGTGATCCTATGAGTATATTGTAATGGTTTTATAGTACTGTATTTTAAGTGCAGGTTTATGTGTTTTTAATTGTGTTTTGTATTTTAAAATGCTGTACCCCACCTCAAGCCTTGAGGAGAGGTGGAAAAGATATTATTATTATTATTATTATTATTATTATTATTATTATTATTATTATTATTATTTCAGGAAGGTTTGATTTTTAATTGGTTTTGAACTATTTATTTAATGTTTTCAAAGCATTTCCTTCTCATGATTATGTACTGCCTCAGCTAGTGAGTGGAGAGGCAATAAATAAATGCCTTGAACCAATTAATAAAGATAAAAATAAAGTAGTCCTGGAGGGGCAAATAAATATGGCAAAATTGCCTCCATGACCCTTAAGGATTAGGAGAGAGACCTTTTTTCCCCTTAAAAAGTTCAAACAAGTAAAATTCCTTCCACATTTCCTAGGGTGCATGGAAGGGGTCAAGAAAGCCCCATGGGATGCTAATCCCTGCTGTAACAATTTAGGGGGGGAGCAGACTGGCGGCTCTGTGCCGCCCCGGGAAGGTGCGCCGCAGGACCGAGACAGCCCCACGCCTCGTTCCTGCGGCGCTCCCTCGCCGCCCCTGAAAGGAGCACTAAATCAGCGCTTCTTTCAGAAGTCAGCGAAAGTGCGCCCCAAAAGGTTGGGGCGCACTTTCGCTGGCTTTTCCTCCACAGCGTGTGCGGACGCTGCGGCGGGAGGTTGCCCCCGGAGCGCCAGCCGTGCAGAGGGCCAGCGGCTCTGAGGGCAACCTCAGGAGGAGGAAGGGGCGCCGAGCGTGTGGCTGCCCCTCTTCTTCCCTGCCTCGGAGACAGCTCAATTAGCCGTCTGCCGATGCCCTTAGTTATTTTTATAGTTCTAAAGATATAGCTTTACTAAATGGGAGAGGAGGAATATCACATGGTTCAAGGGCTGGCTCATACTGTGCCCCACTTGGTGCTCTGTGATTTGCTGTCAATGCTCAGATGACAGCAAGATATCTGGGAGGATAGTGTGTTTTGTACCATAGGCCAGCAATATAATAGCATTCTAAGTCTTTAAAATCTAAGCAAGCATTATCTGACTATTTTAGTTATCTTTGAAGCATGTGAAAGAAAGGCTGGATCCCATATGTAACCTTTGGTTGTGCCAGTATATGTACTTTGAGGGACAATGTGAACAGGGATATCCTGCACCATCTCATACAACACCATTTGCCTCAGCTATGCAATAGCAGCCTGCAGGTCTTTTAGTTGCAGCTCTTTTCTCCAGCCACTTCTTTCTGATGTGCTACACCTGACCACAATCTAGGTGCCCATGCATATCTGGAGCTGATATAGCAGCCTTACACTGGGAGTGGACCCAACTTGAAAACCAGCTGCTCATTTGTCCTTGTTAATAAAATGTTATGTATTTCAGTGCTCTTAACTTTGATATCTATAGTCCATCTCATTCCACTTTAAGGGAGTTTGTGTGCTAACCCACTAATTTTGTTGACTGGGACCTACTTCTTAGAACCTGGAGATCAATTACAGTCATCTTGAGAATTATGTTGGGTCCTCTGAAGAAGTTACCCATCAAATCTTGGAGAAGAAGACAGGAGAAGAAGAAATGAGTGTGGCTGGTGCATGTGAAGGCAGAGAGAGGTAGGGGGGAAGCAGACGAGTGCTTACCGGAACCCCGCAGGATGGTGCGGTGTGGGACCGCGGCATCCACACCGTGGCGCACCGTTGGCGCCTCTGAAAGGAGCGCTAAATCAGCGCTCCTTTCAGAAGTCAGTGAAAGTGCGCCCCAAAAGCGTAGGGCGCACTTTCACTGAATTTTCCGCCGCAGCGTGTGTGGACGCTGCGGTGGGAGGTTGCCCTCGGAGCGCCGGCCGTGCGGAGGGCCAGCAGCTCCGAGGGCAACCTCAGGAGGAGGAAGGGGCGCCGATCGTGCTGCTGCCCCTCCTCTTCCTTGCCTCGAGGACGGCCCAATTAGCCATCTGCCGAGCCCAAAGAGAGAGCAATCTGCCAAGCACCACACTTTTAAAACAAGGCTAGGTCGCTTTAGCTACTTTGACTGCCTCCTGTTGCATTTTGGGGTTTGTACTTCAGTGAGGCTTAAAGGCTGAATATTCTAAATGCCTCTTCCTAAAGTACAAGTTCCAGAATACAACAGGAGACAACCAGAGTGGTTAAAGTGACCTAGCCCCATTTTAAGAATGTAGAGTGATAGTCTCCTGCATTAGTTTATTGCTGAAGACACCTCAAGCAGACTCAGCCCTACCATTAGGTAAAGTTGGGCAACCATCTCAAGTAACAGATTCTGGACAGCAAGTGTTCCTTCTAAGTCCCCAAGCAATTCCTCACTGCTGGAGAGCACAGCTGTGTATGATTTTAAACCAGATGGAAGGCTTAGCAGCAATCCATAATGCTACCTCATTACCACTGTTGCCATAAAACTCAGCTGCAAGTGCAGCTAGCTTCTGCATAGGGAGAAAGGATGCCATTTTGGGAGTCAAAAGGCTGTCTCAAGGTTGTAGGGCTTTTCATTTGTAATCTGGTGTGAGGAACCATCACCTTGTGCAGAGTTTGCCTATACTTACTCTCTACCTATATTTTTGTAAAAATTAGGTATAAACGGCACACAAAACTCCTAAGAAGAGATGAACTAACTTTTTTAAAGGCCAAAAGGTAACTGTAAATGATGAACAGCCATCACCCTCCACCCCAGCATATCTCTTGTAATCTGTACACACATCTTACATTAGTCAGGCTCAACAAACTGGAATATGCCTCTTAAGATACAACAACTCTGTTTTGCACAACTAATCTATAGCAAAGACAGCAAATTTTTAAAAATGTTGTAAGAAATGAAACTCTGGTAGTATCATGTCAAGAATTTACCAGTTCTGAAAAGATTGGGCCTTTTATATAGGCCCCAAAGTTTAGAAAATTAATCTTAACCAACCCCATAGGCAAAGGGAACCTCAAATATTTCCTCCAGTATATGTCAAAACACATTCTGTTTTACAAACTGATCACTTGAGCAATGTGGGTGCAATTTTTGCTGCATCAATGAAAAATTAAAGCTATGTGCCCAAATGTAATACTGTCAAAGTTAATTTCTCCCACCCAATCGTGGGTAGCATCCTATTCCCTGAAGTGACATTATGATAAATGGTGAAAAGTAACCTAAGTAACTTTTAATTCATGAGCACTTGTTTCCAGAGTGGGAGGAGGAATCTAAACCTTTGATTAAGACTTTGTTCAAAAGTTGTGAAGTGATGAGAGAATATGTTATATACATTTTTTTCTCCAGCACTGCAACTTTGAGGGGGAAAGCTGATAGTCAAAAATCCATGTTGAATCTTGGCTGGGGACTTAAAACGAACTATATTACATAACTTCACAACTCTGAATGTTGAATAGCTTAGCTTTACATCTCATTTGGAAGTCAGAGTTCCAGCAGTGTCATGTTCTCTGAGACTCGCTGAGGTCATCAGTTCAAGACTGCCTCAGAGAGTAAAATTCAACTGCTTGCTTTTGGATTTTTCCTATCAAAGTCTTGGTCTATCCTTACACAACCTTTGTGCTCAGTAACTGACTATCTCCCCCTCATCCCCACATAGACCTCTCAGGGTAGGACTCTATGTTTACACAGAATCAGGGAGAAAAGAAAATGTGTGTTCTTTTTTCCCCTCCAATTCCACATTTCCAGTCATGTGTTAAAGTAGGATTTCCAGGTTGAAAGGTGTCAGGCAGGGTAGCATGCAGACTATCCCAACATGCTCCCTTCAGTTGGCTGTTGCAGTTTTTGACTGAGAAATAAAGCACATTTTTGTCCTTTTTTACCATTTATTTTTAATGCTTGGAGATGTGGATCAGTTCTGAAGACATTCAAACTGTGTTATTCTCCTCCAGAACTGAATTGGCCCAATCTGGCTGAATCTAGAACTGCTCCTAATCAGTCCAATTCCCTTTCTTATTTGGGATAATGCTGAATCAGTCTCACAGGTCAAATAATAAAACAAATCCAAGTCCAACCACAAGTCCAAGAATATCTCAATCAAACCAATAACCTACACCCCTCAAGCTTCTGCCTCTAGATCAGTTGCCAGCAGTCTGTCTGAATAAAGAAGAATTTGCCTGTTGGCAGGAAAACAGCAGGACAGGAGTCAGCTCAACAAGGGAGGTGGGTAGCTCTCATGTCAGTGAGAAAATTAATCTACTCTGATTTAAAACTTAACTTAGGGGGGCTGCAGATGGGCGGCTCTAGGCCGCCCCAGGAAGCAGAGGATCAGGGCCGCAGCTACCACACACCACAGCCCCAATCATCTCTTTTGCTGCCCCAAAAAGAGTGGTAAAATGCCGCTCCTTTTGGGGTGGCAAAAGGGCATCCTAAGAGCCAGCATCAGGATGCTGCACTGGGAGGATGTCCTGATGCTGTGCAGCATACGTACCAGCATGCTGCGTGAGGACATTGTCAGGCTGGGGTTGGGGCAGCCAGTGTACGGCTGTCCCTCCCCATCTCTGCCTCCAGGCCAGCCCTTTGGGCCAGTCTGCAGAGGCCTTAGATGAGTTATCCAAGGTGCTGAACATATATGGTTATATTGCCTAACATTTTGGACATTTCCTTTAATGTATGGATTGCAACATCCTGTTGATATCAGGGTGACCCAGTTACCCTGCAACTTACAACTCTCTTTGTAGAGAGTTCCAGAATCTGAAAGAGGCCACTAAGGGGGGAAATCTGCTTATCTTTAAGCTGTGGTCCTTTCTTCATAGACTTGGGTCTTTTTATAGATACAAATAAAACTGTTTATGATCAAGGACTTAGATCAGTGCTGTCAATCATCTTCCACAAAGGTGACATTTGTATGCTCAGCTACAACTAAAACTTGTTCCATCCCCATATGACACAGGCTCAGAACAAGAATGTCAAAGAAGCAGCCTTTCTTTCATGTTTTAGTTGGTAGGGAATGTCTTCCACCAGGGATGTTCATTATGATAATGCTTTGAATTCCTCATCAACAAGGATTGAAAATATGAACTTATTTTATCTATTTAGTCTGAGATCCCATAAACATTTAGGCCAAGATTCTACATTGCTCAAAGTAACACAGGAGTTCTGCAGGTGGAACTCCAGTATAGCTCTTTTCTTATCATTCTGAGGACATTGTTTTGCTGGGATAGCCCTCTTAACCTCCATTCCATGGCTGGTGGAGAGTAGGGGGATGGATCACTGAAGCATCTGATTATACTCTATAGGCAGACACAGGCTGATAATATCTTCCTCTGAAATCTGTTGCTGGGAGTACCCTCAGAAGCTAAATTGGAGCCACCATCAGTTACCATGGGGCAGAAAAAAATGCACTAGTGATCTTATTACTGAACACTCCCAATGCAGAAACATGTCTCTTTGGAAATTTGACACTGAAAGAACAGCTCTGAGAAGTACTGTAGTAAAAGAGTACTGCAGTAAAGCCCTACATGGCTTGGGTCCAAACTATCTCAGAGACCACCTCCTCTCATACAATCCTCCTCACGCTCTCCAGTTCTCTGGAAGGAATCTGCTGCAGCCTCAAAAATCGAGGCTTGCGGTAACCTCCCAGAGGGCTTTCCCTGATGTTGCCCCCAGGCTCTGGAACGACCTGCCAGATGAGATCCATCAGTTAACATCTCTGGACAGTTTTAAAAAAGCTGTCAAAATGGATCTCTTCCAGCAGGCCTTCCCAGACTAAATATCCCGGTCTCAGGATCTCTCCTCTCCCCTCCCCCACAGTGCCTCTACAGCCTTAAAAAAAAATGGAAGTTGTGGGGGTTTTTTGTTTTTGTTTTTTAATGGTTTGTATTTGGATTTTTATATTAATCTGTCATTGTTTTAATTGGTATCTGATTTAATAATTTTTAAGGGTATCTGATTTAATAATGTTTTAACAATAAAGATAAAATATACTGTTTTATCTTTATTGTTCTTTTAATTGTTGTAAACTGCCCAGATTGGTTTGCCATAGGGCGGTATAGAAATTATTATTATTATTATTATTATTATTATTATTATTATTATTATTATTAAAGAAAGAATAGATTTGTCATCCTCATGGCCATAGATACACCAGTCTCCTCTGCTAGCATCACTATACAAATTAGATGGCCAAGGATCAGCTGAGCAGAGCTGAATGCAACCCCCACCCAGTAAAGAAATGCTGGAAATAACTGAAGGGTATAAGAGCCAGGTACTGCAGTGATATGGGTGTAGGATTAGGACCCTGGAAACCAGGATTCAAATCTCCATTCAGCTGATTAAACTGACTGATTGACCCTGGGCAAGTCACCTTCTCTCATTCCCAGAGGAAGGCAAAGCAAACCCTTTCTGAAATTTTTTTGCCAAGAAGCCCCCATAATAGGGTCACCATAAGTTGAAAATGATGTGAAGGCACACAACAACAATCCAGCCAACTTTGTGCTGAATTGTATTTGAGTTTAGATTGTATTTTTAGAAGGAGCACGACTGGGGCTAGAACTCTTCACTTTGGTCCAAAACACACTGCAGAAATAATCCAGTGTGAGACCACTTTAACTGCTCTAGCTCAGTGCTAGGGAATTCTGGAAACTGTAGTTTTGTGGGACAATTAGCCTTCTATGTCATGATACAATAAACTACAATTCCAAGTATTACCTAGCATTGAGCCAGGGCAGTTAGTGGTGTCAAACTGGATCATTTCTGCAGTGTGTTTTGGACTTAAATCTCTACTCAAAGGAAGAAAAAGATAATTTCAACCATTTCCTTCCTGTTATGAGAAATATTATGAAAACCATGGAGTTTTCAAAGCCTATTTACAATCCAGGATGCATTCTGTACAAAATTAATACAGGGGAGGGTTTTTTTCTTTGGTGCAGTAAGCAACATTTTCTGCACAGAAAATACTATTTTTATGCAGGAATAGTATTTCCTGTGCAGAAAATTATGTTTCCTGCATATAAAATGTCTATGCAAATCAACCATATGTGAGCTTTGCATGGAACAAATCCTTAATTATACCTTCCTTTGCACAGGAAATGAAAAATCCTGTTTTCTGTTCAACATGACTACGTGTGAATTTTGTGCACAATAAGTCCCAAACTTCACAAGTTTTCTCCAGTCTATGACTCTTCTCCTCAGGGTGTTTCAGTAACAAAAACAAACAAACAAAATCTATGTTTTTCAACTATTTTATTTATATTTTCAAATATATTGTATGCAAGACAGACTGGCTGAAACACAGAGCTCTGTTCTCTAGTGGAGGGAAACAGGCAGGGCAACAGCCTCATCCTAATGATGAGGCAGCCCTTAGTATACAGCATCTGTTTCAAGAATTCAACCAGAATTCAAGAACATCTTGAAATATTGGAATATAGTATGTAGCAAACTATTCTGCAGTGTTGTAGTATGACATATATCTTTCTTCCTTATCCATAAAAAAGCAAGGCAGCCATGAAGATAACAGAAGGATAGATATAACTCCAGTAAGTTCCACCTACATTCCATCATTTCCTTTCTCTTGCATGAATAAATTAAAAAAAAAAGTTAAGATACTGGGCTTTTTCTTCCTATAGCATCAATATCAAAATCAACTAGAAGTAATTAATCTTGTATCCAATTTTTACTCTGGTCTTATTCTTGTTCTTGATTTTTTTTCATGTATTCTACTTTCAGAGTTCATTAGTTGCTTTCTTTTCTTTTCTTTCTTTCTTTCTTTCTTTCTTTCTTTCTTTCTTTCTTTCTTTTTTACCTTGACACTGCAACTCTGGGCTTTTTGTTTCCAACTGAAATCCTTAATAACAGGATTAATGGAGCAAGACTGGCACCTACTGGTTAAAGTTACCAGAATAAAAGCTTGGTTGGAATAAAAATTCCTCTTGATCATGCAGAAC
This sequence comes from Phrynosoma platyrhinos, assembly GCA_020142125.1. Taxonomy (NCBI): domain Eukaryota; kingdom Metazoa; phylum Chordata; class Lepidosauria; order Squamata; family Phrynosomatidae; genus Phrynosoma; species Phrynosoma platyrhinos. Next base: position 24,381,336 of record CM034706.1, read on the forward strand.
AGCTCTTTGGCCAAATGGCCAAATGCCAAAGCTTTTTTGAATGATTTTGGTCCACATTCAGAATGAATTATTTGCAGAATATTAAGATAAACCAAAACTATAAGGGTAGGAAGAGTAAGGTTTCAGAAGGCATTTTGAGAATAGAGTTGTCAATCTAACAGCAAATATAATATGCTTTCTAGGCTAATGCTTCCATTGTTTCCTCAGTCCTTCAGATATTTATCATGTCTTCTATTCCTTGTAAGGCAATGAGAATTATTCTAACTAAATACATTATGTCTGAAGCACTGAGTTGAACAATATAAATAGGTAGGGTTGCCAAAGTGAAAATTAGAGAGGGTTCTTGGACCTTTAATGGTTATGTACAAGAGAGAATTTTAAACAGGCATCGCTTGTTACCTGAATGGATGACAAGCAGCACCTGTTGAAAGTTTCTCTTTTATACTAAGATTAAAGGTACAAGGAGTCATCTCCAGTTTTCATTCTGGCAACTCTATCTGGTGGGATAATTTCCTGGTTAACCTCCAAATGTACTAAGTTTGGTTCCTGGGTTGGGGGGAAGACTAGCAATCACCATACTTCCCCCTAGTTTTTGTTTGTTTTCTTTTGTTTAAAAGCAATTCCCTTGCCATTGCAAGCAATGAGAAAGAATAAATTTATACCAACACTACAGCTTATTTCAATTATCAGCCAGGTCAGAGATATATAGTCACATTTGGGAAGGCATTGGGTCTTGTAGACATAGAGCTTGTTCTGTGTACATGTAACATTTTTGGATCTTTACTTCTCCCTCTCCATCTAATGTTGGATTCTGACATGAAAGAGGTGAGGGCCATCCATCTTTTGTTTAGATTTCATTATGATTGAACAGACACCCCTTTTAAGCCAGCATCTGTGTGGCTTTGGAGCATGGCGTTTAGACACTGCATGCCATAAAACCACCCTGAAGCCACCCAGAAGTTGGGCAACTGCCCAGACATGGGCAGCTTCATGACACTCCAGTGGTGCAACATTTACATGCCACATACTGCTAGAATATCATGAAGCTGCCATGGGGCCATGGCAGGGCTACAGCAAGGCTGGGCAAAGCTGGCTTTTCCCCAGCCAAAAAAGGAGCGGATCTTATCCACTCCTTTTTGGGCCAGGTTCATCCCCTCCCCCAAATTTGTTTAAGAATTGGGAAAAAGTTTGTTAAAGTTATATGAATTGTACTTCTTTGTCTGTTGTGACACCCCATCCTGAAGAGTTACTGTGCACACAAGCCATGTTTGGGGCTGAAATGGTTTTACCCAGTTGCATGTTGTACATATCTTGTACAAATCTGAGAAGATTATCATTTCCATTCTGAAAACAAAACCAAGATCCTATTCAAAATGAAAGAGTGTAAAGCTCTGTCAGTATACTTACATGGCTAGAAGCAATGGCAATGGGAATTGCAATGTAGCTAGTAGCTTCCAAACCATTCTGCTGGACAATCTAGACCAGGGGTAGGCAACCTTTCCCCTTTAAGGGCCGAGGGACTTCAGCTCCCAGAAGCCTCAGCCATGTTGGCCAATAGTCCCATATTGGCCAACAGCTCCTGGGATTCTGGGAGCTGAAGTCCCTCGGCCCTTAAAGGGGAAAGGTTGCCTACCCCTGATCTAGACCATTTTACTGGCCATTCCATCTAAGGTGGGGTGTTGGAACTGTGCCCATTTGTTATTATAATGTAGCTAGTAGCTTTCAAGCCATTCTGCTGGACAATCTAGACCATTCTACTGCCCATTTCATCTAAGATGGGGTGATGGAGCTGTGCCCATTTGTTGTTGTAGCATTGATTAATGGGGAACTAATTGTTTATCTCTGTACACAAGTGTCTAACTTGTAAAACAACCAGCATAACCAGGCATTATGCCAGTGTAACTTCTCAACAAGATTCTAGTCTAAGCTTCTAGCTGCCATGACTGTGAACAAAAGCTTTGAAAGGCACCCTCATTACTTGCCTGCCATAAAAAATATTTCTCAAAAGCAGCCAGAGTAGCTGCATCTCACTGTTAAGAGCATTCTGGTAACAACAAAACATCCCTTAGGAAATATCTTCTCCTCTCTGCTTCAGAGCATTTGAAAGCAAAGATATTACAATGTTATTGTTACAGTTACTACCAAATGAAAGAGTTGTCTTAAGTTGTTTGAAGGAAAGAGATAAAGTTAAGGAGCATTGTCCTCTGAAAATTTCTGGAATATATCTTGAAGGGGAAAGTTTAACTATTTGAACAGGGACAGATGAGACATGAGAAAAACTGGGTAAAGTGGACCCCCAGATGCTGCTGAACTGCAGCTCCCATGACCCCTAACCTTTGAATACACTTGCTAGAGTTGATTAGATCTACAGTCAAACTAGATCTGGAGGGCCACAGTTGCTCAACCATGGGAAAGAGGGGCAAAGCTTAGTGTACTGTTCCTTCAATTTGCTCATGTTTGACTGTTTTTTTCCCCCCTAGGTCAGTCTGTGACCCATGATGCTGTCATTACCAGTAAAGCAAATTGATTAAAGCTGGTTAGGCATGGGTTATCAGTGGAAGGTAATGGCAACCCTCAAAACTTCTAGATCTAAAATAAATCCTTATTTTTTTAAAGCAATGCAGGATTTTAGGAAACGCTAGGAGATTCAGCTAACTGTATCACTTCTTTGCCTTCCTTCACTCTCTTCCCCACTGTGATTTGGCCTCTTCTTTTCCCTGCTCTACATAATTTCCCCTTCCTCTCAACAGATTGTTGGTTTCTTTCACTTGCCCACTCTGCAAGGCATGATGTCCAAGACATTTTGCTCCTGAAACTACAGGTGGCACTGTCTTCTCCAGGAAAAAGTTGGATACCGGCTATGGAACAGTGCCATCCTCTACACCTGAGTACAATAGGCCAGTTAAGGGGAATTGGAGAAGTCATGTGATAAATACAGCTTTGTCTTATGGTGTAAGGCAGGGGTAGGCAACTTTTCCCCTTTAAGGGCCGAGGGACTTCATCTCCCAGAATCCCAGGAGCTATTGGCTAACATGGGACTATTGGCCAATGGCTGAGGCTTCTGGGAGCTGAAGTCCCTCGGCCCTTAAAGGGGAAAGGTTGCCTACCCCTGATGTAAGGACATGGCTAGGGTGTTCAGGAGAAAGGGATAAAAGGTGACCATTACTGACCCAAGCAACTGCCACTAGTGATAGCTGCTTCGCTGTACCTAATAGCAGAGCCAGCCCTTCTGCTCTATGAAATGTGAACTGTTTCAGTGCCATAGAATATCCCCTTACAATTGGTATAGTGTAACCATATGACCAAGCTTAATTGTAAAGTATCTCTTTCCTGCAGCCTTCCCCAAGCCAGTAGCCTCCTGATAAGCTAAACTACAACATTCTTCATCCCCAGCTGCCACAGACATAGTAGTTTGACACATCTAACATCCTAGGAAGCACCAGCTTGAAGAAGACTCTTTTCATGGGATTGCATCATCCCTGTATAGCTCCAACTGTAAAAAAAAGAAGCATAAGAAGTGACAAAGAACTTTCATGTGCAGCTACTAGTTTGATCCTTGTTGTTTGCTACCCTGTTCATTCTCTTCCTTCTCAAACACACAAGCCACTCCAGGTTCCCTCAGCCTAGCAATTACATGCCTTCTTTCCACAGTTGCTTATCTGTCCAGGCTGCCTTTGAGCACTGACTTTATCCCACCCTTCAACCAATAACTCTGCTCTTTGCTATGAGAAGCCATGCAAGGTCATGAAGTTTATATGTGATCTGATCTCTTCACATCTCATCATGAGGGAACTGAAATATGCATTCAGCCCATTCAACTAGTCCCTATGCCTCTTAGCAAATGCAGAAACTCAAAAGAGAGCAAGTGGTAATATGAATCTTCCAGCTATCCTACACAAATCAGCCAAATCGTGTTTCTTGAATATATGTAAAAGAGAGAGAGTTTTGACAACCATACTTTATTGTGAAGCCATAAGATATGGAACATACCAAAATTCCCTCTTCCACAAAACTGATGTGAAAGTCCGTGGATATAGGAAAAGGATGAGGAAGGTACGACCTATTATCTGAGCTAGTGTTGAAAATCTTCTGGTCTCCCATACTGAAGTGAGGTAAACGCAAGCCTGATATTCTGATACCCACTGCTGAATAATCCAGGAAGCAGTCACTAAAGTGAACTGTAGCTTTACAATGAAATTGTCAACATATATTTTTCATACAAGTTACAAATGTCACCGTGAAAGCAAAATGAAAGTTTTCTTATTTCTAGGTCATTTTTGTTCTGGCCTCTTGCATTCTGTAGCCACAGGAAACAGTGAGCATGGCACCAATTTATTCTTGAAAAGTTGTTTCTTGTTTTCTTTCAATCTAGCAAAAGCAGTTTTCCAACATTTCTGGTAAAGATTGATCTATGTCCTCTAATCCATCCCTATTCATCACAATTCAAGAACTGCTATGTGTTTGCATTAAAAATGGAAGGCTTTTTTGGAATCCTGCATACTCCCTGGGGCATTTCAAGGCAGCTAGTATGTGACTATCTAATCTCTAATGCTGAAACCCTCTACAAGGTGTACTCTATTTGTTAAAAGAACTGTCACTGTACCATCCTTTCTTTGCTGTTGTCAAATGATAGCAAACCAACAATAGAAAGTTTCTAATATTAGCACAGGAAAGATTTTTAGGGGACTTAATAAAAGCTAGACCTTCTCCATGATGAGCAGAGAAAAATCTCACAGGTGTCACCCAGGTTTGCATAACCTCTATGGCTCATCATGCCAAAGCATGTTGTTGTTGTTTTTGCTGCTGTTGCTGTTGTGTGCTTTCAAATTATTTCCAACTTATGGTGACCCTATGGTTATTATAGGGTTCTCAGAGACTGAGGGTGTGGGGCTTGCCTAAGATCACAGTGGGTTTCCATGGCCAAGCAGGGATTTGAACCTTGGTCTCCATAGTCCAACACCCAAACCATTGCACAACACTGGCTCTTCAGGCATGTACCACCCCTGTATGTCTTTACTGCCTGCATATGATTCCAATACCCCTCCCACTTTCTTATTGGGAATGTAATTTAGATCTTTCTTGCATATACAATTTTTGATTAAAAGAAGAAAAGAGAATGGTCTCACCCTTCATTAAATACCCAGTATGCTTTAAAGTGGGTGCTGGAGAAGAGTTCTATGGATACTGTTGACTGCTAAAAAGATAAATAGATTGATTATAGAGCAAATCAAGCCTGAACTCTCAGAGGGTACATTTGGGGGCAAAATCATGGGGGAGGTGAGGTTGTTTTTTTGGTTTTGTTTGTTTGTTTCATTTTGGGGATTCTGGGGGCTCAAAATATACCGATGAGCTAGATGGATCAATGGCCTGACTGCTGAGCTAAATACCTAACTGGAATCCCTAATTGGGTCTGGGAACCATGCCCTATGAGGAGAGACTTAGGGCCTCAGCAGACAACTAATAAAGTCATCTCCAAGGCAGGGAAGAGGAGGGGCAGCCGCACGAGCGGCGCCCCTTCCTCCTCCTGAGGTTGCCCTCGGAGCTGCCAGCCTTCCGCACGGCCAGCGCTCCGAGGGCAACCTCCCACCGCAGCGTCCACACACGCTGTGGTGGAAAAGTCAGGGAAAGTGTGCCCTACACTTTTAGGGCGCACTTTCCCTGACTTCTGAAAGGAGCGCTATTTTTGCGCTCCTTTCAGAGGCACCGACGGTGTGCCTCAGTGCAGCTGCCGCGGTCCTGCGGCGCACCGTCCCAGGGTGTCCTGGATGCCCTGGTCTGCTTAGGGGGTTAGGAAACTGGGTATGTTTAGCCTGGAGAAGAGATGGTTAAGAGGTGCTATGATAGCCCTGTTTAAGTATTTGAAGGGGTGTCATATTGAGGAGGGAGCAAGCTTGTTTTCTGCTTGTTAGGACCCAGAACAATGGATGCAAGCTACAGGAAAAGAGGTTCCACCTAAACATTAGGAAGAACTTTTGACAGTGAGAGCTGTTTCATAGTGGAACACACACTCTCATATTGGTGGACTCCATCTTTAGAGTTGTTGGGTTTTTTTTAAATAGAGGCTGGATGACATCTGTTGGGGATGCTTTGATTGTGAGTTTCTGCATAGCAGGGGGGTTGGACTGGATGGCCCTTGTGGTCTCTTCCAGCTCTATGATTCTCAGTTGAAGGGCCATGTACAAACATTTTCCCCCTTAAATTACATTACAAGTCAAAAACTTTTTCACTAATCAAGAGTATCTTGAAGACTCTGCAGTGACCAATATAGAATATATATTTTTACTTTTCACTCTTGGACTTGGTTCCTCACTTATTTTGTCTTTTACTCAGAACTGAAAAGGAGCTATGTAAGGATCAGGACCTGTTTTAGGGAAAGAGTTCAGCATCTTGAATACCACTTTTAGCATTTAGGCTAAAAAAGCATATTTCTCCTGCCCCAATTGGCATGAAAGCTCTCAGCCTTTATGGCTGTTTTTGCATAACAAAGGATAAGTTGACTACTTAAAGCAAAAAAAAAAAAAAAAAAATGGAATCTGAGACACACTTATGGAAGTCTTCTCAGATAAAATGGATAGTGCTCCTTTGTCAGAAGCCTAAGGAAGAAAGCATGATAGTATATAAGCCAAATCAGATGGGTTCATTCAGGTAAATGGAACTAACCAAAGGAACCTTTTTGGTCCACTGCTGATATACATGTGCCTATTAGTTCCTTTTGGTGGGTGTGTTATGTTTTCCTACAACATGGAGGGTGCATTAAGTACTGTTTTCAGAGATGATTAACTACAGGTTAGAAGGATTATAGATCTTCACTTTTCTGTTCCTTTCCACATTTAGCATTTCACTTTCCTGAATTAGAACACAATATAGGATTTGTCAATCCCAAAGTTTAATCCCCAGTGTCTTGTAAGGACCACCATCATTTGTCTCTTTTCTATGATTATATTCAATTCTCTCACACCTATGCTAGACAACTCTTCCATATTTCCTCTCATGAAACTGGACCATCACAGACCTGCAGTTGTTCACATCAGTCTTGTTCATGAACTTGTAGGCCATTTTGGAGGGGGCAGGGTAACTATCTAAATATATATCTCTGTGGAAATATTGTAAGAAATCCATAAATAGATTTCAAATGACAGGTAGAAATATCTAGTTCACATTTTCATGGACATTGTCTGCTGTTCTATTGGTGGGATGTATTAATCATGGGACTCTCTAGATGATGTTGGATTGCGGCTCCTAGTATTCATCACCATTGGCTATACTGGAAAGGGCTGATGGGAACTGAAATCCAACAACTTCTGGAGAACAGCATTATGTCTGCTCTGCAGTGAAACAAGGATCGGATATAAGTTTTCTTTTCTACCTATAACAGCTGAAGAGCTGCTTCTTCTAATTGCCTGTAGCAAGCTGTAACCAGGTTGTCCCGATCATGTCTGGCAACAGTCAAGAGGCAGACAAGTGCTAGGAATTTTGTTCATGCATGCCCAATTAACATCTGGCTTCCCTAATAACAAAGGTTTTACCTTCAGTACAGTAAGGATTTTTTTTTTCTTCTTCACAAAGAAATGTGCTTAGGAACTACAGTAACAGCAATGACAATTAGTGTGAATGCCCCTGTTCAGGAAAACATGTGGATCTAGTTATTTTAGAAGGCAGCAAAGAAGACATTTGCCATTCACATTACACAGAAATGAGAATATATTTTACAGCAGCACAAGACTGGAATTAATGGCAGTGTCTCATGCAGGTAAATCCTAGAAAAGTGACTATGATGGAGCACCATAGCAAGAAAGCAGCAGTAAAAAAAAGAAACCACCTTGTGTAAGAAAAACATTGCTTTGGTACCTATCTCCCCTAAGGGAGAGGAAGTGTAGGGCAATTATTATTATTATTATTATTATTATTATTATTATTAGTCATTTGGAACAAAGGGTAGAAGAAACATAGGGCATAGCCACAAGAAAGTTTTAATTTTAACTAGTTTAAGAACCAAAACTTTCCATGGGCTTCACTTGGTTCAAAAATGACAGTAAATAACAACAACAACAAACAATCAAACTGGAAATGACTGGAGGCCCTCTTTTGGTTTTGATTTTGCATAGTCTGGATTAGAAAGCTGAAACATTTTCCAGGGTGGGGAATCCAGTCCTACAGATTTTCAGTAGGTGTTCAGGGGGGAAGAGGCTCTAAAACAGGGGTGGGGAACTGTGTGGAGGCTGGGTCCAATTTTAACCCTTCCAGACCCACTCCTCTTCAAAATACATATGTACTCCTCTACAGTCCTTCTCAAAATGTCAACAAGGAGCTAAAATCTCTTGGACTGAGAGTATTTCCATATATTTTCATATATATGCGGTAGAGGATTTCTGCATGGTTTTAGGCAAAAAAAAAAAAAAAAAATGCCTGAAATTCATATATAATATTTTTTAAAAAGAGTGGATAATTTTCATTCATTCTGTATAATATTCATTCAAACTCAGCATATCTTTTCCAACATTATATCCCAGCTACCTTCTACCACTATCACAATAAAAAATATAAAGCAATGAGAGACTTTTTTAAAAAGTTCCTTAATTTGTCAGGAAGGGCCTCGGCAGACAGCTTATTGAGCCATCTTTGAGGCAAGGAAGAGGAGGGGCAGCTGCACGCGTGGCGCCCCTTCCTCTTCCTGAGGTTGCCCTCAGAGCTGCCGGCCCTCCACACGGCCGGCGCACCGAGGGCAACCTCCCGCCGCAGTGTCCTCACACACTGAGGCGGAAAAGACAGGGAAAGTGCACCCTATGCGTTTAGGGCACACTTTCCCTGTCTTCTAAAAGGAGCGCCAATTTGGAGCTCCTTTTAGGGTTGCCGCAGGAGTGCCGCGGTGCGGAGGCTGCGGTCCCGCAGCACTCCGGACCAGGGCGTCCCCGACGCCCTGGTCTGCATCCCCCTGAAGATGTATAGTCAGTGACTCCTAGAGTCAGCAGAACTCTTGTTCTCAGTTAGATTTGCAGCTCTTTGAAATGCAAACAAGGACAAGCAACTAGAAATTGGATCCAATATTGTGAATTCATTAGTTACAAATCTTGCATAGGAAACTAAGATGGTCATATATTTCACAGACCCTCATGTTTGTTTGTTTTTAATGTAAACAACTAAGAAACTGTTGAAATTGCATAAAAAACAGGAACTGACAGATATCCATGAATCTATTAATTTTCTGTGGAAATCCTCAAATGGGACCAGAGGAAACAAATCCAAATACAGAATCTGCCACAGAGGTTTCATAGTAGTAGAAACACTAGCATGCAATTGAGGTTTATCACTGTCTGCACATTGTTGTCTGGTTGCAAAACTGTATCTAGCTTTCTGTTCATTTTCACATAAAATGTTTTTATAACTGTATTGATTTCTAGGTTTCTCTCAAAGATCGATACCTGTGTTTTGGATTATTTCTTCCCTGGTGTTTTAGCCTCTCTTGTTCAACTTGTAATGAATATCTGACTGGATTTGTAATATCTTTTCCATCATTCTGCATTCCCTCATCACTAAGATTCATGGCTCCTCTCCATTTACCCAACATACATATTATTTTAATGAGTCAAAATAACAGTAGAAGACTTACTACACTACTTATTTTCTAGGAAATTATGCCAAGACAAGGATATGAGTTTGCCTGTTTTACAACCATCCACTGCAGTTTTGTCTGCCATAACAGCCTGATATGTGGAAATCAGTGGGTGAGAATTATCTCCATGATGCAAAAAGAAAAGTATTATTCTTGATTTAGGCACATCAACTTTCTGATAAAAGCACAACAGTCCAAATTAATCAGTTGACACTCCTACAAAGCAGAGGTTACAGTGGAATCACCACTGTCCCAGAGAAGGTAATTTCAGCTGTAAGAAGTTATCTTTCATCTATATATAAAAATAGCCACTCCTATTATCTTCCTCCTGCAAATCTACATTCTGTATAACTGTAAATTAATCTGAAGGTCTGTAGGTTCAGGTTTAAAGGCAAATTTTGAGGATGATATAGCTGACAGTTATGAATATCTTTTTGTTTTCTAACATGTATTTACAAACCTCTGGTCTGAATCCTATGGCTTGTCCCACCGACAGTGGACCTATAGACTCAACCATTGAATGAAGAGTCAATTATTTGATAAATCCCATTAATTCAATGGGATCTAGCAATTTGCTGTTTCTTCATTGAACAATTGATTCAGTGGCTGTAGACTAGAGTAAACCAACTGAAACAAACATTAAATGTTGAGTCAACATATTGGTTAATCCCATTGACTCTATTGTAATTGGAACTAGCCAATAGACTTTATCTGTAAGTGCTCAAGTGTTCAAAGAAGATGCCAGCTACAGCTGCTGGTGAAATGTCCGGAATAAACTCTTCCAGAACATGGCCACATAGCCTGAAAAAACCACAAAACTATAGTGCTGTAATTGTGTCTTTCTGTATGAGGTTAGACTAGGTCGGCCTTGTGGACCCTTCCAATTCTAAGATTCGATGATGCTATGAATTCCTAGTCCCTAGTGTATTAACAGTTTTAGGTGAAGAATTTCTTATTCTGACAGGCTTTTGGCTAAAGTTAGAACTGGTTAGGGCTAAAGAGCTGAACTTTCTCATTTCTTGCTTTTTCATGCATATATTTGCAATTGTTTCTTATATTCTATTGATAGTTTAATCATTTTGGTGTGCTTTTATTGATGAGAGGTATTAGGCACATCTTTTTAGTTGTTTTGGTAGACTTGAGTCCTATGGTTTGGGAAAAGTGGCTAAATGAATAAATAAATAAAATGATGATGACAATGATGATTATGAATTTTGGTAAATTCTTATCTAAAAGAAAAAATAAAAATAAAATCCTTATATATTCCTGTCTGAAACCAGCACTACATGTGTATCCCCAACTAGAAGACGTTTACATAGTGTACATGAAGAAAAAAGATGGGACATGTGTTTAAAATGTCCTATGTACAATAATTACCATGATGAATTATGTTTTCCATAGTCAAACCAAATTGTAGAACTGACTATGTAAATCCCTAGTTCAGACATTTTTGGGATGAAAGCTGGTCAGGATTCTAGATTAGAATCTGTAGTCTGTAACACTACTCCTAATTATGGAGGGTGTTAATTTATTCACTTTCTATCCTGCCTTTTTGCCAGAACGATGCCCAAAGTATCTCACAACATAATTCAATAACAAGTACAAATAAATTAAATTAGTAAAACATTCAAGAAGCATATCAGTTAAATTCAATACAATCAAAAAGCATAACCTTCATTCATATACAACACAACTGGTCCTAAAAAAAAAGCAAACATACAAACAAGAAAGTAATTTCACAAACAGAATAATTTGCCATCTGACTTTTGACATTGTTAAGTATGAATACAATATTTGAAAACATTTGAAAAATTATCAAAAAACGCATTTTTCCAAAGTCTGGAAACCCTGATATAAAGAATCCAGGACTGATGAAAAATTTCACAGATCAGGACTGATTCTAAGCAAAATTCACAAGTAGTTGCTTTCCATAGAAAACAGTATTTTCTGTGCAGAAAAAAAAGCTATATTTCGGGATTTGTTCTGTATAAAATTCATACATATTTAATTTGCATCAAAAATAGTATATTCAGCAAAGGGAAGAGTATATTTTACACAGGAATTAATATTTCTGCATTGAAATGTTGTTTTCCATAATATTTTTCCATGTGTAAATTAATATGAGGCATATGTATGCGGACATACATTTGATCTATTCGGTTCATATGTATTAATGCAGGGGTCCCCAGACTTTTTGATCTGGGGGCCAGTTCACTGGCCTCCAGATCTTCCGGGGGGCTGGAGGCGCGTGTGCATGCGCATGACTCCGGATGCCATTTTGTTTTCCAAATTGGCTTCCAGAGTCGTGCACATGTGCATGGCATTTTGGAAGACAAAATGGCGCCCAAGTAGTGTGCATGTGTGCGTGATGCCGGATGCCATTTGTCTTCCAAAATGGCACCCGGAGTCATGTGCATGCGTGTGCAATGCCGCACACATGCGCACGACTCCGAGCGCCATTTTGGAAGACAAAATGGCATCTGGCAGCAGGCGTGAGCATCAGTGGCGGGCCAGTAGGAAGGCCTCAGCAGGCTGGGTCCGACACAGGGCTGTAGTATGGGGACCCCTGTATTAATGCCTATATATTGGGCCTTTGCAGACTGCTACAAATAGTGCAAATTGAGTCCACTTTAAGGGTTAGGGTTAGGGAATCATGGCAACTGTATTTTATTGTGGCACCAGAGCTCTCTGACAGAGAAGGTTCAATGTCTCAGAAAAAACACAATTCCCATGATTCCCTAGCACTAACCCTAACCCTAAAAGTGGACTCAATTTGCACTATTTCTGGCAGTCTGCAAAGGCCCATTGTTTCCTCCAGTCTCAGAAAAATAAAATACTAATATTTATCAGCTGAAATGTTCTGGGGTATTGTTTTTGTTTTTTAGTAAAGTTTTTAAAAAAAAAACACATCCTGAGATTCTGCATATAGCTACACTATGTAGTTACAGTAGTTGGATAGCTGCTGTGGATCTGTTCTATGGATTCCTGGGATCTGAAGTTTGGTAACTACTTAGAATTCTCTCCTTGAGAGCAATAGACTTCTTCTCTGAACTACAGCATAAGAAATCTCAACCAAAGAATTCTGCCTCTCCAGACTGAAGATCCCAATATTCTGTATGATGGAGTCATGGTAGTTAAAATGGTATCAAACTGCCACAACTGCAGTGCAGATAATCCCCGTCTCCCCTTTACATAAGGTTCCATTGGAAGCTTCCAATCTCTTTTGCATTTGCCTTCTTTTACAAGGTTTATAAATGTTTGTATTGTTTAAGTCCTTGTCCAACACTGTTTCTAACAGAGCTTCAGATTTATATGACAGATAATCAGAAACACAGACAGATCAATCAGGAAACTGGGAGTTTAATTAGACATTAATGCTTGACAATCTTTTTGTAATGGGATGAGAATCCCAGAAAATTACAATGTTAATTAGGATGGCTTGGATACCATCTAAAAGGTGAATAGTGATGTGCAAACCTTAAGGTTTGAAGCAAATGTTGGAACTAAGATCCCAGAAATGTTCAAAAATGTTCAAGGTATTAACTTGGGTTCATCTATATTGTATCTTCTCTTAAGCACTCATCCTTAGCTGACAATAATAGATTAGTGTATAAATTGGCACATTGTGGTTTTAATGTATGTGTCCCGAATGTTGATAATCTTCTAAGGGAAAAATTGTTATTCAATAATCACTGCTTCATGGTGTAATGAACAACTAATCCATAACCAGCCAGTGTAGTTCAGGCCAAAGCAGGGAAAAAGAGAAATGAATTGTACTAAAGAGTCTATCTATCAGTGCAGCTCATTTAGCTGCAAGCTCAATTATTTTAAACTCAAACCCAGCACTGTAAAGGGGTACAGTAGTATTGGGTTTTTTCTCAGTAGTTGGAGACCAAGAAAATGAACAGAATTGCGATGAAGATTTAATGGGCTCAGCTATGACAAAGAACATGTGAACAGAATGTATTGCTCTCATGGCTCATCAAAGACCCAATTAAGCCTATTAGAACAATTGGAAGGACCTATTTTTGTTCTGTCAGATGAAGTGCTAAGACAATAAAGGGGGGAGGGAGTTCATAGTCCAAATCTGAGGAACAAGAAACCAATGTTCATTTCCTGCTAAAGGAATGGATTCTGTTCTATGACAATTGACATCCATCACCCTTAACTATATATGTACTGGCCTAACCCTTGGCTTGATGCAATTTAGTTTCTTCCAGTAATGGAGACTTGATTCGCCTGCTCTCTTTCATGGAGCTAAGCTTTGATTTGGCATCCCACTTATAAAGTACAGAGGAATCCATTTGGTAACCAGCTATGAAACATGGAGGTGAAACACATCATTTTAATTCTCTTGGTGCTTAAAAGAGGGGCTGTTGCATTGATATGAAACAAGCAAAGAACTGGCTAAGTGTAAATGAAGAGCATGGTAAGTGATTTGCTATGGTAGTCATCAGTTCCCACCTAGAAAGCATTCTATTTCTTACTCCTGAAATGCAGTATTAGGATAAGAAAATGCAGCTTCCATTTACCTACAACAACGTGAACCACTTCAAGTTAATTCAAATAGTTCTGAATAACATTCTGAAGATCCCATCTCTACAATGGTGAAACTAAGGAGTTTATCAC
>CM034706.1:24421000-24443760 GCA_020142125.1 Phrynosoma platyrhinos
CCTGGAGAGCCTCCTCCTCCTCCTTCCCCTGTCCTGGCCAAAACTGCCAGTAATTTAACCCTTGGAATTCCAGTATATATACAAAACATTTATTCTACTTCTGTGTTGCTGCCCTTTATCTAAATCACATGTGGGGGACCTGCTAGATTCCAAAACCCATCAACCCTACACAGGGTAACCAATGGTCATGAGTGATGGGAGCTGAAGTACAAGGAGCATAATAATAATAATAATAAATAAAATTTATTTCTATCCCGCCCCTCTGCAGAAGCAATCGGGTCAGCTTACAATAAAATACCATAATATACATCCCAAAACCTGCCCACCCCTTAAAATAGTATTAAACATCAGGGAATTAAAACAGTAAATAAATAATAAACAATTTATAATTATGTGTGTGTGTGTGTGTATACACACACACACACACACACACACACATAAACAAACAGGCCATCAGCAATAGATGTGGCAGTGGGTGGGGAAAAATAAACTCACTCCTTGGCCGGGAACTACTCAGGAAAGGCCTGCCAGAAGAGATCCATCTTTACAGCTTTTTCAAAGCTGTTTAAATAGGTAATTTGACAGATCTTGTCTGGCAGGCTGTTCCATAATCTGGGAGCAGTTGCCAAAAAGGCCCTCTGGGAGGTTATAGATAGTCTAGTTTTCACATGCTGAAATCGGTTCCTCCCAGAGGACCAGAGTGTGCGGGATGGATTATATGGAAGGAGGTGGTCCCAAAGGTAGGATGGACCTCACCATTTCCTTGCTATTAAATCCTGTTGAATAGGGATTTGTAGACATGGTCCTGACTCCAACATATATCCATTAGATGTGGGTGTCTCCAAATGGAGGTCTAGGTGCATAGAATTATATACCCACAAGCTTATCCTTGCAATATGCTCACCTGTCTTTGCCAGTGAGGAGTGGCTACAAAAGCAGCATGCTGCCTTGGGGCCAGGCCTGAGACAGAGTTCCATACCTCCATTTTACCTGAGTTTCCTCCTTCAAACTGCACATGTCAAGGGTGATACAGAATGTGGATATTTTTGAGACTGCAACAAGAACTTTTTGTTCCATTACAGCTTTTTAAAAGCACAAGCTATATCTTTTTGACCTTCTGGTCAAACTGCTGATAATTATTTTACTCCATGAGGCTATATTAAAAGGTTATTCTCAGAAATGTCAAAAATCAATGGCACTATTGACCCCAAGGGGAGGGGGGAATAGATTATACCCTTCATCACTACTATAACTAATCCTCCTTCCAAAGAATCTGGGTGACATTTGCCACAGACTTGAATAAGAGCCATATCAAGTCCCTTGCATATGATTATCATGAATGTGGGGGAAAGCTGTCTACCTTGAGGTGTCCAATACCTGAGATTAAATGTCCTTGCAAATGGGAAAGCCCTAGTTTATTCATTTCACAGAGTTCACAATCTTAGCAGGGAAATGTACATTTTTCAAAAATTAAAATTAAGAAATCTTATCTATTAACAGAGAAGAATGTTTTGCATATCAGTGGGAAATGGCATTACATTTTCAAAGGGCATAAAAGTTCATGGCCATTTGCTAAAACCCAACAGTTACTGTGTAATACTGTACTATTATTGAGCAAGCCTCCAATTCATGCCTACAGCCAGAAGAAGTGTGGGAAGAGTAGAATCCTCAAGGATTGGCCAGGTTCTATCCTAGAGTTTTCAGCTTCACTTTAAAAACACTATTCTCAATGTCTAAAAAATTAGTTTTAAATAATGATTAGTTATAGATCCAAGGCTTAAAGTGTGGTTAGTTATGGGGTAGTTATGATTTGATGATGGTGTTTTTAAAAAGTAACTTTACTTTCTCATTTCTCAAAAATACCTTAAATATAACTTTTTAAGTATTGAAAACTCTGAATGTTGTGAACTGCTGGCACAAAACTAGGGAGGCAAATCCTAGCTTGGTTTGTCCTCATGTAATGATAAACCATTTTCCCCTTCTTGCTGCAATTTTGTTCTTGTTCTCATTTTGTTCTCATCTTCAATTGAATTTGAGCTTTTCTGAGACCAACTTTCATTTTTTTGTCACAAGTCCAAAATTGCACTAATTTATGATGACTCTTTTTGCATGGACTTTTCAAATGGAAGCTTATAATAGGTTGTTTTTAATCTGTCAAAAACCAGCATGTCCTTTTGTATTTGTTCTGTCTCTGTGTGTACACACTTAGAAAAAAAAAACACATTACTTCTTTACTGCTGCATTTTGACAAAAAGTGGATAAAATGACAGGGAAAATACTTCATTGTCTCACTCTTGTGCTAGAGGAGAGTATTTTTGTGAAAGCTGGTTAGTGCTCCACAGTCTGTCTTGGTGTGTTGGGGCAGCTTGTCAGTAGAAGCCCTGGTAGCATAGTGGTTAAATGTCTGTATTGCAGTCACTCACTCATAAACCACAAAGTTGAGAGTTCAATACAAACCAGGGCTCAGGCTAGACTCAGGCCTGCATCCTTCCGAGGTCACTAAAATGAGTACCCAACTGTTGGGGGGCAATGAGCTTACAGTTGTAAACCGCTTAGACATTCCCATAACACGATATGAAGCGGTATATAAATGAAGCTGCTTTGCTTTGCTTTGGGCGGAGATAAAAGATTCTGGAGTAAATTCCTCACCTTGAAATCCCAAACAATCTCCTTCCATCTATACTGTTACTCCAACATCCACAGTAGTGTATGAGACAACAGTACCAAGCAGTTAATGAGCCAGTATTTCAAGCATGTGCTACCATTTAGCAAGGAATGTAAAAAGGAATTCTTGAATTTACAGTTACAAAAGGAGTAACTTATCATTCATTTTGATCTCAATGAAATGTAGTGAATAACTTTGTAACTGGGAAAATAATTAATTACAGGTTACTAGTTACTGTCATGTTATGAAGATTCTGTCCCTTTTAATGATAGAGATATAAAAGAAGCACTAGTGTAGTGGTTTGAGGGTTGGAGTGGAATTCCATGAGACCATGGTTCAAATACTTCCTCAGCCATGGAAACCAGTGGGTGACTTTGGGGGAAGCAGACGGGCAGCACGGGGCCACCCCGGGAAGCTGTGGATCAGGGCCAAGGCATCCACATTCCTTGGCCCCGTGGTGCAGCGTCCCTGCTCCAGGAAGGAGCAGTAAAATAGCGCTCCTTCCGCAAGACGCCGAAGGTGTGCTGCAAAAGGTATCCAGTGCACCCTCAGCGCCTCTTCCGCTGCAGTGTGTGCAGACGCTGCAGCAGAAGTGCGTCATCAGAGCGCTGGCCATGCAGAGGGCCGGCCGCTCCGACAACATTTTGGGGAAGGGGTTGGGGCGCCCAGCGTGAGGCTGCCCTACCCCTTACTGGCCTCGAAGATGGTGCTTTTCGCCATCTGCTTAGGCCCTTTGTTTAAGTCACACTCTCTCTACCTAAGAGGCAAACCTCTTATGAATAAATTTTGCCAAGAAACCCTATGATATAATTCTAGAGAGCCAGCATGATGTAGTGGTTTGGGGATTAGACTACAACTCTAGGGGCCAGAGTATAAATCCATATTCAACCATAGAAACTCATTTAATGACTTTGAGCAAGTCATACACTCTCAACTTCAGAAGAAAACAAAGGTAAACTCTCTTTGAATAAACCTTACCAAAAAAAAACCCTTGTGATACGTTTGGCTTAGGGTCACCATAAATTTGAAATGACTTGAAGGCACACCACTACAACAATATAAAAGAAAGCACACAGACAACATTCTGTTCCTTGTACAACTATCACCTGATAAAGGTAGCTGTGTATGTCCTGGGAGATAATTCTGTAGGACAGAATTCCTACAGAAAGCCCCTTCTCTTGTGGCTGTCAGCCATACTGATCTTCAAAGTTATAGTGGAATGAACTATCATGGACCGAACTTCCACATCATTTCATATACCAACCAACATTTCAGTAGAGTCAGTTTACAGGGTTTTGTATAGACCAATGTGATCTTTAACATCTTCTGCAGAGTCTGTCCTGTTAGTTCCATAGGCTCCCAATGTCTGCTCACCTGTCATTTGGAGCAGGACACAGTTTAGAATGCTTATCCCTTCAAACTTCATGGCTTTTATCTATCCTTAGTTTTGACACATGTTAAAAATAAATGTATTGAAACAAGTCTTTCCTGATCCATCCAACAAGGCATCCTTTTCTTAGATTCACCAAGAATGTGTTTGTATATGTGTGATATCTTTAATATAATCTTTATATACCACTTGGAAAGATATCACCATCCAGAATGGTACAGGAATTCAGAATGCAAGTTGTGCTTCTTTGTACATTTGGTCTGACGTTGTGTAAATATGTTTTTAAAAATAACACACGGCAACAACAACAACAACAACAACAACAACAACAACCTCACCAAAGCCATTTTCTCACATATCCTTAGTTCACATAGTGTGCTATGAATCATTAAATTATGAATCATTAAATTGAGCAGAATGAAGTGGTGGAGATACAGTCTGAATATGAGTAGGCAGGTAGGTATGTATAACACAAAGGCACCCAGATGGCTATGGACAATATTTTCAATTGATGTTATGGGAGTGTATTTGTTTTCTTCTTTGAAATGCTACAGATTTGCGATAAGGGGGACATTTTGTCTTTCCCCCACCCTCAGGGGAATTTAGAAAAAGATTTTTATTTTACAGTCAAAAAAATTATTTTAGGTCAAAAAGGACCTAAAACAAACTGAAACCCTGGCTCAGGGATTATAATACACAAAAATGTGGCTCAACATTGCAGTAAAAAATGCCCCAGCAATGAAAACAATGTCATATCATGAGTGGTTAGGAATACGTAAACTACTTAGACAAATTTGAACAAATGCACTGATTTAGAACAAGCACACCTCTTTTGTGCCCAAAAACCTATTATTAACAGAACAAATGGTAGTCAAACAGAAAGCCTAATTGAGAACATGAAAAGCTGCGGCTCTTCATGAATTCCCTGTGTTCTGCAAACCTGCCCACCTGGCGATCATTCCCATATACTGAGAGTTTATCAAATGCCACACACTTTCTATACCAATGTTAATCAATAGTTTGCCCTGCATACCTTCACTAATTATCAGTGTCTTCCCTGGGCCAGAGGCTATTGTCAAGGGTTAGGAACTGGAGGGAGTCTAATTAAAAGTCAGAAACATGAACTATAAAACGCCATAGCTACAGGTCAAGGGATATGTTCAGCCAAATTGCTCAGATGTCTCAAAAGTTACACCATCCATTATATATTGCAGATGGCTGGGGAAAATGAGGGGGTGGTGGAAACTCTGCATGCCACCATCAGATGTGTAATAGAAGAAAATGGTTTTGGTTTTGAACCCATCAGAGCCTACTATAAGGCAAATCCCTCCCCAAAATGTTGTGTACATATGTCAGTGTTTCAAAACTGGAACATTTCACAGATGAAAATTGGTATACATGTGGCCAAGCAACATCAGAGTGTGGTCAAGATGGCAAAGATTATTCATGGAGGGGAGGGGGAGAGAACCTAAGTGAGGTAGCAGTAGTTTGCTTTTGCCTGAGTCTAATGGGAAGAGCAAGATTCCACCTCTCTTCTCTGCTTTGCTAATTTAAAGGAGTGCAAACTACTTTTGTACTTTGAATTCATTTTGCAGCAATGGATGTAAGCTGAGAACAAAGGGGAGGAATGGGAGCAAGAGAGAGAAATTGTGATATTTTAAGAACAGATGTAAAAGTGGGATGAATCAGGGCAATCCTTGCCTAATTACAATAGTTGGAAAGTATGGAAGTTCACCTTCAATTTTTAGGTTTCATAAAAGAAAGGCCCGGTGTCTTGCTTTAGAAAATGAAAGCTGTCTCCCCTCTCTGTTTCTCTGTGTAGCAAACAAAACATCCTGGGAGATTCTCTTAATCACAGATATGGACCATGTGTGCTCTACAGTGGTGAGTTTTAAAAATCCATGACACATCATAAAAAAATTGCCAGTAAGGTTTCTATGAGACAGAAGACCCTCAAAGTCCTAGATAACATGATCTAAACTCTGTATCTATATGCTTCTCAAGGGATTGGTAACAATCCCATCCTTAGCAACAGCCATAGGCATAACACGGAAGAGGGAAGAGCAGATGCAGGCTAAATAAAAGAACCTGGTGTGGTAGATCTATCATTGAAATCAATGGGATTAAAGTTAGCCATAACTAACATTTCCCATTTAACATGACTGGCTTGTCTAACACAAAGCTTTGGGACAGTCAGAAACGAGCATTCCTTGGGCTTCTCTTTATGCATGCCTCTCAGAACCTTTGAAATAAGTTGGGAAATGGGGGGAATAGCTCTTTGATATCTTCCACAATGATCAGTGTGTCAACTCCAGAATGCGGATGGAGTAGAATTAATACAAATGAAACAGAAACACCACCAATGTTGGCTAAATTCTAATATGTCAATGTTTCTTTTCCTTAAAGAGCGCTTAGCTTTGTGCTCTTCTGATAGCCAACCAAACACACCATATTTCAGGATGTAAGAACTATGGGTTGCAATCCTGCACATACTTACTACTGAGTTGATCTCATTGGACAGAGCTAGATATTATCAAAATGATGATGTGACCAATCTCCAAAACTGAAGCAACATGATATAAATATTTAAAAAAGCGCAGGAGGTCTAATTGTGACCTGAGGAAATCTACTGGTCAAATACCAAAGACATTTGCATTTGGGGGAGGAAATATTTCCATTTTGAATTAAGAAATTAATTCCAAGTGAGTTTCTCTTTAGGGAGGAAAAACTTCATTTCAGATCCCACAGTATTAAGGGAAAGCATAGCTAATCAAATCTATGGATTTTTTGAAAGAGGCACACGTCTCATGTCCACTAGATTTATAATCACATCACAGCAAGGACTATGTTCTGAGTGTGAATTTGATCTAACTAAATTGCTCTCAGGTGTAATTGCTTAGACAAAGAGAGTATTATCTATAAAATGTCCCATACAAAGTCATCCATCTTCTTCTCTAGTATCTTAGAATGCTATATCATGGCAGATTTACTCAATACATCAGGTTAACATTACTGTTTGGCAAACTGTCATCATTGACCTAGTGGAATGTCCTGCTCATTTATAGAGGATGGAGAATAATTTTTACATAATGCTGTGATTACTTGTACTTCCCAGTTTCTCAAATGGTTCATGGGATGGTATGCTTGTGCCATAAAACACAGCAGCAACCATTTAATTGCTCTCCTGCAGAAAAGTATTGTGTTGTATTATTCCATACATTATTCCTAGTACCTAAAGTGACATTGGACAAAATGTCTCATTTTATACAAAATGAAATGTTGATTATGCTTTCCTACACAATGAAACTTTTAAAAAGTAAATATTTAACATAACAAGACAAGAAAATTAACAATACATTAGATTCCTTTAAAGAAAACACTAATGACAATATAGACTAATACAGCCCTGTGTTGTTGTTTTTAAGTTTTGGGAATGGGTGGCATTTTGCAGCTGTTTCAAGATGGAGGTGGGGAAATTACAATCATGATGAGTAGTAACACATTGGCCAGCATTCTATTAAGAGCATAAGCAGTTTCTCTTATGCCTGTGTATGTCCTTCTAGGCAGTGCTCCAGAGGTTGTTATTCCTCTCTTGCCTCTCCAATGCTCAAAGGCCCCTCTTTCAGACTTGCTGTACAGTAGCAGAAGCCCCCACCCAGCAAAGCTATTCGGTGTCTCATGGGAGTGGCAGGATCAGAGAACTATCTGGCTATGTTCCTGTTACCAGCCATAAAGTGATTATATCAGCACTGAGACCTGCAGTGGACCTCATTTTGTTGTGGTATAGGAGTCACTCAGGCAGAGGCTTCTATTGTAACAAATAAACATTGGCTTTATTGCATAACATTTAGCAAGAATGTAACTCAGGTAGAATAGTTCCAAGGTAGTATGGCTACATAAATATTACAGTTGCAGGCATTTCACAGTTTTCTCTATGCAATATCCGATACACTTTCTCTCCCATTCAGTATCATCCTCTCAACTTAATTCCCTTCACCTCTTTTCAGCTCTCTTCAACTCCCCTCAACTGAAACTCTCCACTCCACTTAACTCCACTGCACTCAACTCCCCTGGACTAGTGACAGAAGTTCACCCATCATGCAGCACTCAGGCCTCAAATTGCCAATCTTCTGATTGTCAAAATTGGCATCTTAACCACTAAGCCACCACATCCCTTGACATCAACCTAAAGGCAAAACAACTTCAGGGTCTCTTTCAAAAAACACAATTCTAGCACTTTAACAGCTGTGGTTCTAGCCTATGGAAGCATGTGAGGTACTCTTGTCAGGTATTTAGAACTCTCTGCTAGGGAGCTCTAGTGTTGTAATTTCAGAAGGGCGTACTAGAGAATTCTGAGTATCTCACAGAATTACAAATGTCAAGATTCAATAGGATGCAGAGATGGCAATTAAAGTTTTATTAAAATTCCATAACTGCGTAGTGTGGAAGAGTGAATGGGATTCTACCTATGTCACCCAGCTATCCTTTCTAAATACACTTCCTAGAATCCCCCAAATCATATGGCCAAAAAAAAAAAAGCCTTTAAATGTAACTATTCCAAGCTCTGCATCAGACACAGAAAACACCACACATCAGTGAAGGGACTACCAAATATGGACAGTCCTAACATGACAGCTTAATTCTGAAAGGTGATTATAAATTAAGACTGTGGACAATTTGGTCAACTTGCTAATCAATTTCATGAGTAAAATGTTCCAGAAGAAGAAGAGGAGGAGGAGAAGGAGGAGTTGGGGAGCCAACAATATCCAGGTGGAAAAGTTTCAGTCTCACAACAATTTTTTTTTCCTGAACAAATTAGTAGCTCTTCTTTTCTGAGATGGAATATGCTGAAACTGAAAAGTCTCCCAGCATCCATCTTTATGCTCCTGCATTTTTACAGGTCACAGTTATCTAATCAAACAATTTCCTTTCATAATGCCCATTTCCCAATTATGTGTTGGTGGCTGCATTACTCTTTTTTTGCCCATGAATGAGAGTACAATGCTTCATTTAGCTTTGAGACCCTATGCATGCCCATAGAAAGCCTCCTTAAAGCCTTGGGGCAGAATCACTCTTTCTTCCCTTGGTTCATTAAAAAAATGACAAACAAACTGATATCTACACACATTCATGTTCAAAAGGGTATTGAAAGGAAGAAAAGAACTACATTTGAGAGCAATTGTTTGGGAGACATGAATCAAGGCAAGGAAATCACAATATAAGAAAATAATGTCTAAAATAACTGATCTTTCTTTTTTCATTTTTTTAATATGGTACACTTCACACCTGCAAGTATATCTATTAATTCCCTTACACGTGATTCCATTAGATGTGGGCCTAACTAATGCACATCCATCTTTATCACTTGATGACTGTAGGATTAGTGGGCTAGGAATTAACTCTTTTTTTCTGACTAGTTGCTTTGGGGGATAGTTACTTTTTTGCAAGGGGATGCAGTGGTTCAAGTAGTTAAGATGCTGACTCTGTTGATTGCAAGATTGGCAAGTTGGCAGTTTGAGACCTGGGTACTGCATGATAACGTGACCCCCTGTCACTAGTCCCAGCTTCTGCCAACTTAGCAGTTCAAAAGCATGCAAATGCAAGTAGATAAATAGGTACCACTTCGGTGGGAAGGTAAACAGCATTCTATGCAATCATGCTGGCCACATGTTCACAGAGTAGTCTCTGACAACACTGGCTCTTTAGATTAGTAATGGAGATGAGCACCACCCCCTATGACTTGACAACCTTGTCAACAGGGAATACCTTACTTTTACCTACTTTTTTGCAGTAACAGTTGCCTAGTGGTGTTAAATCTCAGTTTTCCAAAACCTGATGGAAGCAGAGAACAATGAACCAGCTTTACATCCTATAGCTTCAGGGCACTGGAGCCACACACACCCTGATGAGTAACTTGATGAGTAACTTCATAGGGAAAAGTTACTTTCCTTTTTCATAATAAAGTGGCACTGTTTCCCCTCTTTGTGGAGAAGAATTCATAGGAAATAATGCCACTTGCCCAAAAAACTGTGCAGCCAACCCTAAAAGCTCCAGCATTAAGCATGGCAAAGGAAATAGAGCAACGTTCTAACAGTACAGAAGCATCAGAAAGGGGCTGGTAGCCTCCACAGAACAAAGTACAAGTATTTCCAAATTGCAACTCATTAGAGAGAGGAATGGCTGAGAGAAATGATATCCAGGGGTAACTGTGTTGTCCATATAGCAAAGTACAATAATATCCAAAATCCACAAAACGGTGATATCTATATTTAGCCAACCAAAATACATATATTTAGCCAACCAACATATACATGTTGAAAGTTTTCAAAGATCCACTGCATGTATCCCCCAATCTCTTTTCACAGTCTCTACCTCAATTTATTTTTTTTAAAAAAAACTAAGGCCACAGTTTGTCACCAAAGTGGGATGCATTGAAATGTACTGTGCTCTTCTATGCCCCACCTCCAGAAATCATTTCTGGTACCATCTTGGTTAGGGATGCTATAGAAACAGATTTTTTAAGATTGGCAGGTATTTTAGACAAAGTACTTCCCAACTCTATAATTCTGTCCCTCCAATGAGAAAAAAAACCCTCTGAACAGTGCAACCTGACTCAAAGAAAAGGTGGGGTCTCTCTATGTGTTAGCCTCAGATTCCAGGCCACAGGAAGTGAAATGAGATTTCTTGATACCACTAGCTAGGAATCACCAGGAGTATAGCTATGGGGGAATGAAGGCATTACCTTCCACCAAAAATAAAAATAAAAATAAATAATTCTACCCCCAAAGAAATTTTCCTTCACTCCTCAGATTTCTAGCATTTTGGAAACTTAAAACTCCACTTGAACATTTAAACTGCAGTATAGGCTTCTAAAGCAAAAGGGCATGCTGAGTTGCCAAGGGACTGTAAATATAGTAGATATAAGAGTTCTAGGTATAAATGATTTTCAGTGCCTCACTATCTCCAATGCTAAAAAATTGGGGATGGAATTAAAATTTCAGTTGGGAGCAGAATTCTTATTTGAGGGGCAAATCCCTCATTCCCCCATATAGCTACACCCCTGGGAACCTGCATCATCAAACAGTCCCTTTTCCTCCACTCAACAGGGAGCTTCAGCCATACTGAAGCAATGTTTTCAGCATCTCTTCCACATGATATGCAGTATATTTTCAACCTTCCTTCCATTAGAGCAGAGCTCTTTTGGTCCTGTGATTAACCTTCACTTATGTAAGTAGTATTACCTCAAGTTATACAGCTTGTTATTTAAGTTTCACAGATATTTAGAGCTCCTTGTATAAGAAGGGGTGGGAGAGTGAATGAAAGAGGGAGAAAGACAGAGCAGTCATTTCTTCTCTATGGGAGAAAATGAACTAATATCTAATGTATTTGTCCTCTGCTCTTACTTTTGACATGACTGGGTTCTGAAAGGTTAGGATGCATTGTATTTTTTTAAAAAAAGAAGAAAACGGAGTCTCTCTCTGTATTGTAGTTCAGCTCTATCACAGAACTTTCTCTTGCCCTTGTGAGAAAGATATTTATCTAAGATTACAGCCAGCAGGGCTTGTACAGTCTTACTTTTAACATAAAATCTTTCTTGCTCTTTCTTACCCCCTCCACTCTGGATGTATTTCTCTATGGCCCTGTGATATATGTGGTGTGTTACACACTCCAAGGGTATTAGTCTGACCTCTGCAGTTGAATTTTGAAACAAGTTTAAAATAATGCATGAATAGCTAACTCTAAAGGAACTAGTACTGCACATGAGAAGGCAATGGCAATAAAAGACTCCTGAAGTCTTTTATCTTCAAAACCTTATGATGAGACTATCCAAAATGCAACAAGAGATAGTGAGAGAAGATAAACTGCTAACTTTAAAGACACTTATGTGAGCTACTGGAAAAGAGCGGAGGACACGTATGAGTAGCGCCATGTCTATTGGTACAACTGGACTCACACCAAAAGGACATTCATCTCCTAACATGCTGTAAAATTAAAGCCTGAAGCTGTACAAAAGGAAAGCCTGATCCCAAAGGATAGAGAAGAGGCAGGGACATCCACCTTGTCCCCACTCCCCCCTACCTCTGTGGCTTGTTGACTTACTTTTATAATGTATTTCTTTATCGAGGTTAAAAAAAGGCAGCAATCAATGTGGATTGGGTTGCACGGACATGAAGGAAGGAGAGGGGAAATAACATTGAGGAGATAAGAATGCAGAAAAGATTGTGAGAGGAAATGCATCTAAAGAAAATAAATTATGATAGGATCAAACTCTTATCATGATAAGCAAAACAACAATCTATTTAGATATTGAATCATGGTCAATGGCAAGATGTCTGGGCAAGGGACAAATTAGGTAGTTACTCTGTGCATTTTAAATGTAAAATCAATAAATCAAGCAACTAATTGCTTGCAACCCATACCCCATTGACCTAGATGTAATCTAAACAGTAAAGTGATTACACTTTTAAAAACATCTCCAGTTCAAGGATTGTCAAGAAGGATAGTCATGCCACTGTGTTATGACTTTGCTGACTGTACATTGGTTTGGATCTAAAATCTGCTTTCCATTTGTGGAATTGTTTGGCTCAGTTAAAAGATGACATTAAGGGATCACCCCCACACTCTAGGTAGCATTTTCAGGAGCTACTACTGTGGACAGAAAAGTCTCCTTCAACCAGCACACTTGCATATGTCTAAATCTGGATCCAACCCAGTTGGCTTTTCAAAGGTTAATCAAAAAAGACTGGGAGGCTGAAGGAGATAAGCTTTTGGTTTTATTTTCCATGAGGAGATAGCAGTGGGAGGAATTAAGTGTAATAATTAACTGCCACTGGTGTCTCAAGATATGGCTATTGGCTTCTGTTTAGATTATGCTTAACTGTATAAATGATTTGAGTCATGTAATTGGAGTATCAGTGGAATTATTTAAAATGGATTATAGAGATTATGTTGCTAAAAGTGAGCTAAGGGTTTTTGATTTTTTTTTAAAGGGAGGGGGAGAAAAAGAATTAATTCAGCATAGTAGAGTTGGAGGGGGAAGGAGAAAGGCCAAGCAATTAATCCAATATGCAAACAAATCATTAAAAGGATGCATAAATTAAGCAAGTGGAAAATTAATTCAGTTATGGAATGAGGCTGATAGCAATTATTAATGAATTAATTAAGCAGCCAGTCAGGTGATCAGTAAAGGAACAAAGAGACAATATATAGTTGATCAATAACCAACTGGGTAGCTGCAGGACACATAGGAAGTTCTTAACTAAAAAGTAGTTGGCATTTGCTATTGAGGGAGACAGAGGTGGAAAAATATTTTTAATTCTATTATATGGCAAATAAATGGCTTTCTTTTTCTGCAACGCTTTGGGTGAAAAGGTCAGGCTAAGTTTTTTAAAAAAGAAACTTTTGAGACATCTAGTTTCCTGTTGATTGCAAAGTTCTGCAAAAGTAATGAGTTAGTCTCTTCTCTGAATTCAACTGGGGGCCTAGCTTCCTTTTTCTGCAAAGTTTTGCAAAGGTGATGAGCTAATTAGTGCATATGGGGGAGGGTTGACAAGGAATGAGCTTAGCCAATGAAATGCCAAGTTGTGCCTTATACGTAATGTATAATGTGAAGTCCAGCCTACTTTTGCTAAAATGATATATAATGAGCAACTTGACCCTAGCAGGGAGCTCTTAGTGCTTTTGGAAATTATCCCACCTAAGAGTCTTGGCCAAATAAAGTCTGTCTTCCTTTCCTGCCTTGGTCTCAGTTCTCAGTTATTTGTACCTGCTATATTTTCTGGTGTATTGACTGGGAAACGAGGTAGGTATATGTACCTCTCTCTGATTGATATACCTGTGCCCAGTCTGTGGTGGTGGGACATCAATTCTGGCATCACTGACACCTTTGTTGGAGAACTGGGTCTCCTGATGCTGCTGACTTTGGGGGCCAGACCTCGCGTCATTGAACCTAACAGGAGGACTTGGAACCAGGCAACCCACGTCCCACAGGACAGACGAGTATAAAAGGGAATTTTTAGACCTTCCATTAAGGGAAGAGGAAGGGCTTGATCACCCCCTAAGTTCAGCTCAAATAGCAGTTCTAGGGGGGAAATGTGAAACTGCTGCCCTAAGTTGTGGAACGGGATGTGGGAGGATTTTGTTGGAATGCCTGTAGGTTGGTTGTGTGTGTGTATGTTTATTGCAGTTCCTACAGCAGGCCATGAAGTCTGGGTGCCCAGGTCAGTAACACTGTGAGGTGTTTTATGTAAAACCTCTTATGTTGGATTCTGAGACCCCTTACTCAGTTTCCAAAACCCCTTTACCCTTTGTCTCTTGTTTTGTCTGAGAATTTTAGGGTGGAAATGGGTGGGTGGCAGTGGAAGTAAAAATGCTCCACTGAATTTCATGTTGAAGAACTTTAAGAAAGGTTTTTCAGGAGACTATGGAAAAATAAAAGATGTTGCCAGGGGAACTTAATAATCTTTTGTGGAGTAGTCAACATTCGGGGTGGGATGGCCCCTGGTGGGGACATTTGATCCCATTATTATCTGAAAGGTCTAAGCTAAGTAATAGGGACTACAGGTCAACCCATGACTCATCCAGATCAGTGGTGCTACATAGATTCTTGAGATAATGTGGTCCATCAGTGTCCAGATTGGCTTGTAAAGTGTAGGCAACAATGTACTACAGTATTTTTAGCCTGAATGAGGGAAAACAATGGAAAAAAGGCCTATTTTTCAATGTCTTCCTCCACTTGAGGAACTACAACTTCCAACAGCACCTCTACCATATATGTATCCACTATTGCCGCAACAACCCCAACCCCAACAAAGAGGGGATCAGGCAGCAGGAGGTGACCAGGCATCAGGGATTGACCAACCCAGCAAGACTCACTGATGTTGTCATTAGTCTTATGACCAAAAAGGAGAAACAGAAGAAGAAAATTGAGAGAGGATAAAGATACTGAGCCTAGTAATATGGCTCTCATGCCACTCAGACAGGTGTCCCAAGTTGTCCCAAGGGAAGATGGGACTTTACATAAGGAGATCTCCTTCATTTATACCCCATTCACCACCTCAGATTTGCTTAACTGGAAGATCCATTATCCCTCCTACACAGAGAAACCTCAAGCCATGATTGACTTATGTTCCTCTATAATGGCTTCTCATGTACCTAACTGGCAAGATTGCCAACAACTTTTGCTGACACTTTTTAATACTGAGGAAAGGTTAATAATAATAATAATAATAATAATAATAATAATAATAATAATAATTTGAATCCCGTCCCTCTGCTAATGCAATCGGGGCAGCTTACAACAATAAAACATCACAAATATACAATCCCAGGACACATTCACCCCTTAAAACAATATTAAACATCATAGAATTAAAAGCAACAACATACAACAGACAACTGAACAATTAACAAAATTATAGTGGCAGAGCAGACAACAAGAGCAGGTATGGTAAGGAATAAGGGAAGGGCTGAGCTCGCTCCTTAGGCTGGGAAGACTAATCAGGAAAGGCATGCTGGAAGAGATCCATCTTCACAGCTTTTTTTAAAGCTGTTTAGATTGGTAATATGGCAGATCTCATCTGGCAGGCCATTCCATATTCTGGGAGCAGTAGCTGAGAATGTCCTCTGGGAGGTTGCTGACAGCCTAGTTTTAATAGGCTGAAGCAAGTTCCTCCCAGAGGACCAGAGTGTGTGGGGCGGAATACTTTAGAATGCCAAAACTGACCTGACAAGTCAAATTCCAGATGGCACTAATATAGACCAATGGGTCCAGGAACAGCTGCCTAGTCAAGACCCTAACTGGGACCCCAACAATGATGGCCAAATGGAACAATTGAGGGCATACCAAGGATTATTATTAAAGGGAATAAAAATGGGAATGAGGAAACCTGTAAACATGTTGAAGGTGTCTGATGTGATTCAAGGGTCAAATGAACCATTAAGTCAATTTCTAGAAAGGCTTCTGGAAGCCTATATACAATATACTCCTCTAAATCTTAAAGAGCTTGTGAACCAGAGGACTGTTAATGGAGCCTTTGCCTCCCAATGTTGTCCAGATATAAGGGAGAAGATTCAGAAACAGGATGGGTTTCTGGGAATGAATTTGTCCCAACTTTTGGAAATAGCACAGAAGTTTTATGTAAGTAGATACAAAAAAGAGAAGGACACGAGAATGAAGCAAAAGGTTAAACTATTAGTAGTAACCTTGATGGGATCCAGTTCAAACTGGAATCAGAGAGGACGGAGATGGGGAAAAGGAGGTTCAAGGGGAAGAGGGTGAGCGACAGTGGAAAGAGGAGGATCCCTGGGGAAAAATCAGTGTGCCCTTTGTAAACAGGAAGGTCACTGGAAAAGTGAATGCCCAAATAGAAGACAGGTCAGCCAAAGAGGGGCCTGAAGAGGAAGAGAGCATGGATGGATGGAACACAATGCCTACCACTCACAGATTACCTACCCAAGGCATCAACATGAGGAGAATGGATTCATTGGTATGGCTGAAATGGAGAACTGAGATTGAAACAGACAGGGTTCACCTCTGTTCCCTTTAATCTTGGTCCCGGGGAACCTATGGTCAAAGTTAATATAAGGAGCCAGGCAGTCCCTTTCATGATAGACTCAGGGACTGAGAAGTCAGTTGTCCCTCTGCCTATCACACCCCTTACCAACCAAAAGATCAGGAATGTAGGGGCCAATGGAACAAAGCAAAAACACCCATTGTGAAGTTGAAGGCTTTCATGGCCAGCATCCATAAGTTTTTGTGGGTTTTTCAGGCTATGTGGCCATGTTCTAGAAGAGTTTCTTTCTGATGTTTCACCAGCATTTGTGGCTGGCATCTTCAGAGAAAGATGCCAGCCAAAGATGCTGGTGAAACATCAGAAAGAAACTCTTTTAGAACATAGCGACACAGCCAAAAAAAACCCCACAAAAACCTATAAAAACACCCATTGTTACAAGAAAGAGTATGCAGTGCGCCCAATCATCAAGTTATGGTAACAATACATCCAGGGTCACCAACCCTTATGTTCTCATGGAATTGATCCCATCTGAACCTACACATTTCACTATTTGGATATGAAAGTTGTCTTTTTCTGTATACGTATGGCACCAAAAAAGTCAGTTTTTGCTTGTCTTCAAATGGGAAGATGCCAGCACAAGAAGAAAAGGGCAATACTGCCTAACGTGCTTGGCGCAGGGTTTCAAGAACTCTCCCATGTTGTTTGGAATTGCTTTGAGTCAGGATTTACAAAGATTTCAATCTATATCAGGGAAAAGAGTTCTACTCCAATATGTAGATGACCTACTGTGGGATGCAGGATACAAGGTGTCAAAGAAAAAGACTCAACATTGTCAGGAGAATGCGAAATATTTGAGCTTTCATGTCTCACAAAAGAAAACAGAACTGGGCCAGGAACAAAAGGAAGTAGTGTGCTCTCTCAATGAAACTAAAACTCATAAAGCTGTAAGAGAGTTTTTGGGAGCAGAAGGATTTTGCCAAATTTGGATAAATTGTGTCAAGAGACTAATTTGAAATGGACAAAGGTGCTCCCTTTCGCATTGTTCAGGATAAGGTGCACCCCACACAAGATAACTGGACTTTCTCCATTTGAAATGATGCATGTAAGACCCACTAATATCTTTGGAGGATTGAAACTGGATGTAGCAAAATTGGGGAAAAAAAGGTATTGTAAAAGAAAGTTCAGAATCTGACACAGGTACTAAAACAAACAAACTGTTTCATGCTAGAACAGAGATCCCCCCATTTTTCAAACTGAGGTTCACCCTTTCTAGCCAGGGGATGAGGGGTGGTTCAAAGATTGGAAAAATGAGCCACTATCCCCAAAATGGAAAGGACATTTTATGATGTTACTCTCCACCCCAACAGCAGTAAACGTGGCAGGGATCAAACTAGAGTCAAAAAGGCAGATCCACGCTGGGTCGCTGTGTCAGATCCCCAGAACCCTTTACGGGTTACTCTGAAGGGACTAAATACAACCTCTGGACTTCCCCTACTGGCATGGGAAGGTTCACAGGCAACATAGACAAATGCAAACAACATAGACAACAAGGCCCTGCTCCAGTCCTACCTGGATGGACTTGGCATCGCATGGCTGAAGATTTAAAAAGAAGAAGGAAAGGCCCTACAACAGTCACTCCAGAAGCTGACTGGTCTACATACAGCCTATGTCCTGCCCCAACTGCTCTGGAGGCCAATTGGTTAGAGCACGACCCACCAAAAAGTGTACATAGAGACTCTGATGACTGAGCATGACTGGGATGATATAATTGCTATAGTGGGCGTGCTTTTAGTTTTTTATGTTAGTGCTTATGTTTTCAGGTATTAGAGTAAGTAGTAGTGGTCCATGAGAGGACCCCCAACCCTAAAGATGACCACCAGTTCTTGTCTCATACTGGATAGAGTGAAAGTAGGACAAATTGTGACCACTTGGGAGCCCTGGGTATATAGGTCCTGTAAAGTGGAAGTTAAGGAACTTTACCTTTCATATCCCACGTTTAAAGCAACTTACTCTGGCTCAGGAAATGTATGTTCTGGCTGGCAAACCAGAGATCCAAATTTGTGGTTCTTTCTGATGGATGGGCAACCATCTACCATCCAGGAACATATCTATGTGTAGGGGTTGGATATTTGACTATCCCAAATAGGAAAACTAGGACAGAATTGCAGGAATGAAGTGATTGTGGCAAACAATTGTCAGACAATGAACCCAGCCGAGTGGGTGGTGGACTTGTAACTGGTGTGTAAACACTAGGCTCCTACCCCAGCATTATATCACAGGAAAAGCAGCGGAGTATCATTGGGCTAGCCTATCAGCTTGAGAAAACAATAAATGCAACTGGAAGAATGATAAGGGCAGTACAAGTAGAGATTAAGAGCTTAAATCAAGTTGTTTTGCAGCACTAGACTTGCTCTAGATTATTTGTAGCATGACAGGGTGGATTCTGTACAGTGATCCCTAAAGGATGTAAATTAAGATTTCAGGATCTCAATAAGAGCATAGATGATGAATTAGTCCAGCTAGATGACATGGGAGACCATAATGATAGTGGGACAGAAAGCCCCTTTGGATGGTTGACTGATTGGTTGCCCAGTGTAACTGGTTGAAAAATATACTAGTAATGTTATGTTTAGTGGGATTGATATGCTTTATCATTTTACTGTGTGTTCTATGCTTCATTAATTTAGTTAAGAGAGTTGTGAACAAACAAGCCTATAATATGTTTTTGACTATGTATGAATATAGAGAATTGCTTAGGAATAACCACAGTGGGTAATGCTAGATAACCATACATGATTATGCATTGAAGAGGGGAATGAGGTAGACGTAGGTGGAAAAATCTTTTTAACTATATTATAAGGCAAATAAATGGCTTGCTTTTTCTGCAACTGCTTTGGGAGAAAAGGTCAGGCTAAGTTTTAAAAAAAGAAACTTTTGAGACATCTAGTTTCCTGTTGATTGCAAAGTTCTGCAAAAGTGTTGAGCTAGTGTCTTCTCTGAATTCAACCGGAGGTCTAGCTTCCTTTTGCTGCAAAGTTTTGCAAAGGTGATGAGCTAATTAGTGCATATGGGGGGAGGGTTGACAAAGAATAAGCATAGCTGATGAAATGCCACGTTGTGCCTGATACGTAATGTGTAATGTAAAGTCCAGCCTGCTATTGCCAAAATGATATATTATGAGCAACTTGACCCTGTAATGGGGCTCTTAGTGCTTTTGGAAATTATCCCACCTAAGTGTCTTGGCCAAATAAAGTCTGTCTTCCTTTCCTACCTTGGTCTGAGTTCTCAGTTATTTGCACCAAGCTGCTACACTATACATATAATCAGATCTGAATTAGTCCAAACCAATTTGGGACCCATTCTGAATCATCAAGAGCCTTAGACCAAACTAGGGGAGAACTTTGCCCAGCCATACCAGTAAATGCTCCCCATCTTTTACTGAGCTCTAATTTTAGTTTCAGAATCAGTCATCTGATTCTGAATATTCTCAGATTTGACAATTAGACTTGTTGAAAATCAACAAACCTTATTTAGAGGAGCTTTATTTTAAAAAGACCTCTTCATAGCAGAAAACATAGCATGGATTTCAAAACAAGCAAATTTAAGTGGGATGAAGAGAACAGAAAATAAGTTATCCATAGCAGAAAACATAGCATGGAGTAAGCTAGACAGGTAAAACTGTATGCACAGAGACTTAATTCCCTGAAAACATTTTTCCTAGTTGCCTGGTTACCAGGAGCAGACCAAGTCAGCCTATATACAGCAACATCATTTCCTCCTCATGCATAGGCAGAGTCTGTAAACCACTCTTCTCGGCAAGGCAAGAATGCCATGCCTTCTTCAAGACTGGCTACCTCCAGCTTGGGAGTTTTCACGGACACAGGCTGCTGTCACATTGCAAAATTAATGCAGCTGACAGTGCATTAATTGCCATGGTTCCATCCTATGGAATCCTGAGATTTGTAGTTTATTGTGGCAGCAGAGCATTCTGATAGAGAAGGCTAAATATCTCACAAAACTACAAATCCCTACATTCCACAGCATTGAGCCCTGG
Source organism: Phrynosoma platyrhinos (assembly GCA_020142125.1). Taxonomy (NCBI): domain Eukaryota; kingdom Metazoa; phylum Chordata; class Lepidosauria; order Squamata; family Phrynosomatidae; genus Phrynosoma; species Phrynosoma platyrhinos. Next base: position 24,441,625 of record CM034706.1, read on the forward strand.
CAATTAAAGCGGTATCAATTTTCATTAATTCTGCACTGTAGATGCAGCCACAGCCAGGGGAGAGAAAACACAAAGGAATCTTTCCTGAGCACTCCTGTGGTCTTGCAAGGTTTTCCATTCATTTCAATGGTTCTTGCATAGTTGAGCATTTTCCAGGATGGAGCTCTTCATTTTTGCTTTGGCTTTGCAAAACTAACAACAGTGAAGGTTTTCTAAAAGATGGTCTGCAGAATGGACATGTATCATTAGTCTGGCCATTTGTCAGTTCTATCCAAAGACTGTTTCATTTGGATGATCAGTGTCTCTTAGCAACAAGAGACAAAAGCAGTATACCTACCTGGCAGGTGACAGCTGCTTTTGGACTTGATAAAGTATTTCTGCTTTGTGCTGGAGGATTCAAAGCTTTTTAAAACAAAAACAAAAAAAATCTGACAATGGTAAAGAGGGGGTTGTCATTTTTTATTTTAAAAAGCAATCGTGTGTAGCAATTCTTAGAAAATTTAGGTCCCATTTTCCCACCTCATATTAAGAATTATTTGACTTTATCCTCCAAAAAAAAAACTATGAGATGCACAAGGTTGACAGACCTGACCAAATACATTTGATTTCTGAGGTGTAGTGGCAAATAGCAGCTACCACTCATGGTAAGGTTTGTAGTATCCAAAGCCAGCCATATTATTTAAGGAAAGCGGAGGGGGGGGATCCTTCAGCTATTACTCTCCATCTCCAACAGTAAAATCACAATAATTAAATTAAATCACTAACCATTTGCTGCTCTTTCATGACGTCAATAAACCTGCTTCATGTGCCTACTGACAAGTCTGGCCTTGGTAGTGGATCAAGTCCAGTCACCATGCATAACAGTATAGCTAAACTGACACCACATGGCTACCATGATAGAATTAGATGAGTAAGATTTGTACCAAATGGCATCCAGTGTGTGCAGAAATGTTCTCTACCACTCTCACATGCTTTCTTTTTTCATATATTCAACATCTTTGGTGGGCAATTGAATTCTCTTTTTATTATTACCTTTCTACCAGCATCCATTTTGCTTCCCTTTTCCTAATTCAGTATTTACAGTGAAACTCACATTCTTGTTGCTGCTCAGTTTCATTCTCTATGGACAAGACATCTCCAGCCCCCCACCTCCACCCCTCCTCTGCCCAGCTCCTGCAAACTCATATTCATGGTCTCTTTAATAAAATCCATCCATCTAGCATGTGGCCATTCTCTCTTTCTACTTCCCTCCACCTTTCCTAACATTATTGTCTTTTCCAGCTATTTATGCCTTCTCATGATGTATCCAAAGTACAACAGTCTACGTCTTGTCATCTTGGCTTCTAGAGATATCTCTGGCTGATCTGTTCTAGCACCCATTTGTTTGTTGTTCTGGCTGTCCATGGGATCCTCAGCACTCTTCTCCAGCACCACATTATCTCAAATGTGTTTCCTCCTATCTTCTTTGTTGACTGTCCAGCTCTCACACCCATACATGATAATAGGGAATACGATGGCTTGTATGATTCTGACTCTTGTGCTGAGTTGTATGTCTTTGCATTTTAGGATCTTTTTCTAGTTCTTTCATAGCCGCCCTCCCCATTCTTAAACTTTCCTGATTTCCTGGCTGCAGTCCCCTTTCCAATCAATGTTTGATCCCAGATATGAAAACTCTTTTACTATTTCTATTTCCTCATCGTCTAGTCTGAATGTGTGTAAGTTGCACCGGCACAAAGGACACCGAATGCGTTTATTTTGGGTAAATCACTGGCCACAACTTTTATTTTGTACAGGGTCTTGATATCAATCAATTAAACATTTAAATAACAGTTTTCTTTAAACACGAATTCGTTCTTGACGCATGCGTACGTGTAGTTAAGCACAAGCATTATGGATTAATTGCTTTTAACACGGCATGCGTCAAGTCCATTAATTTATGCAGCATTACACAACAATAAATAATCCCTCCCCCAACTGGATGTGACATCATAAGAATTCTTATGACATCATAACTTTATGACATTATCGAAAGTTAAAATGACGTCATACAAATTTGGTTAACCTAATGACATATGCCAAATTTAGGATTTTTTTAATTAACCCAATTAGTATTTTCTAATTAACCTAATTATTCCC
>CM034706.1:24443860-24454154 GCA_020142125.1 Phrynosoma platyrhinos
CAGGGAGGGCGAAAAACCCAAATTGTTCCTCTGGGAAAATTCCCTCCCTGCCCCTGTAGGCGACCAGCCAAAGCCTGAGTAAATAACATGTTTACCAATTAATTAAGGGTGGGAGGGATGGGTTGCTCATCTGCAATTCAAAATGGCTGCCGACACGTGGCAGCGTGAGGCTATATAGCCTCCTGAAATCTCGCTTGAAATCTCGTGAGATTTGAAGTCTCGCAAAACCCAGGAGCGAGACCTCCATTTGATTGGCTAAGCAAGCCGGCAAGGGCGGGCCTTCTGGTCTGCTCAGCCAATCACGCGTCGGTGCCCCTTTACGGGGCCGTCGCAACAGAAGGCCCCTCCCGACGTGTCGGGGGGGTGTCTTTCTCTGTGATCATTAGTTTTGTTATCTTTATGTTCAACAGTAAGCCTGCCTTTGCACTTTCTTCTTTGAACTTCCTTAGTAGTAGGTCAGGTCTGTAAGGTTCTCTGCTAGTATTATGGTGTCGTCAGCATATCTCAAATTGTTGATATTTCTTCCTCCTATTTTCACACACCCCTCTTCCATGTCCAAGCCTACCTCCCTTACAATATGTTCTGCATATAAGTTGAGTAGGTAGGGTGATAGGATGAAGCCTTGTCTGACTCCTTTGCCAACTGGGAACCATTCTGTTTCTCCATGTTCTGTTCTGACAGTAGCCTCTTGTCCTGAGTACAGATCCCTTATTAGGACCATCAGATGCGTTGGCACTCCCTTGTCTATAAGGGCATTTTATAGCCTTCCATGATCTATGCAGTCAAAGGATTTGCTATAGTCTATAAAGCACATGCTGATTTTCTTTTGGAACTCTCTGCCACACTCCATTAGCCATTGTATATTTGCAATGTGATCTCTGGTGCCTCTTCCTTTCCTGTACCCTGCTTGGACCTCTGGGATTTCTCTCTCCATGTGTGGTTGGAGTCTATGTTGCAGTATATTGAGCATAATTTTGCTTGCATGGGAGATTAGTACTATGGTTCTATAGTTGGTGCAGTCTCTTGTGTCTCCTTTTTTGTGGGTGGGGATGTATAATGATCACTTCCAATCTGTTGGACATCATTTTGTTTTCCATATCTGTTGATATATGTTGGTTAGCACTAGAGATGACTGTCAGTGTGGATTGCAGCAGTTCTATTAGTATATCATCTGTTCCTGGAGTCTTGTTTTTTGCCATTTCTTTTATTGCAGCTTCCCTCAGTTTTTAGAATTTAGGGTTCATCTTCATATGGCTCTTCTCTCCATGTGTCCTTCATTTTGTCATCTCTTTTGTATAGTTCTTCTGTGTATTGCATCCAACATCTTTTTATTCCTTCCTGGTCTTGAATTATGCCACTTTTATTGTTGTAGAGCATCCCAATCCTTGGTTTGAACTTTCCCTTGATTTCTTGAATCTTGTAAAATAAGTCTCTCATTCTTCCTTTTTTGTTGTTGTCTTCTATTTATCTAAAGCAAAGCAGCTTCATTTATATACTGCTTCATATCGTGCTATGGGATGTCTAAGCAGTTTACAACTATAAGCTCATTGCCCCCCAAAAGTTGGGTACTAGTTTTAGAGACCTCGGAAGGATGCAGGCCTGAGTCTAGCCTGAGCCCTGGCTAGTATTGAACTAGCAACCTTGTGGTCTATGAGTGAGTGGCTGCAGTACAGGCATTTAACCACTGCGCCACCAGGGTCTGTAGCATTTGTTGTTGTTTTCCTTATCTTTGCACACTAGCTGTTGTACTGTTGCATTCATGGTTCTTAGTTTATTCCTATCTCCTTTTTTATTTTGTTTCTCTTCTTTTCTTTATTGCTTGTAGTTTTATACATGTCATCCATGGTTTCTTCCCTTTCCTTTTGTCTGTTGGAAGTATCTTTGGAGTTTATGACACGGGGGAAATCCCATACAAAAATGGGGCTTTAAATTAGAAATAAACTGCAAAAGTGGTCATGATTTCACACAACGTCACTGTTAAATTGATGTTAAAAGGAGGTTAATCTGAACGAAAACCCCTCATTTATACTTCTTTTTACTTTTGGAATAACCGGAAAGTAAAAATGAGGGGTTTTCATTTGGATTAATCTCCTTTTAACAGCGCTTTCACATTTCACACAGGGCAGAATGGGAGAAATCCTGTTCATTAAAAGCTTCTTCTTTTGCTGCTTTTTTTAAACTTTAAAGAGCGATTTTGCACGGGGCTCCCCGTGTGATAAACTCCTTTATGCATTCTTCTTTTATTATGTTCCTGACTTCAAACGATTCACAATCTATTATACGTAATACTGCAAATCTGTTCCTTATATTGTCAATGAATTCTGTGGAAATTTTGTTTAAATTGTATTTTGGTATGATGACTGGTTTTCTTCCCTTCTTGAGTTTTACTTTTATTTTTGAAATGAGTAGTTCGTGATCTGTGCCACAATCAGCACTTGGTCTAGTCTTGGCCACCAGTATGGAACTTGACCTTCATTTCCATACTCTTATTTTAAAAATTTAGAATCATAAAATCATAGAGTTGGAAGAGACCACAAGGGCCATCCAGTCCAACCTCCTGCCATGCAGAAATTCACAATCAAAGCACCCCAATGAATGGCCATCCAGCCTTTTAAAAACCTCCAAAGAAGGAGACTCCAACACTTTCCTAGGGAGAGTGTGAATCTATTTTCCTATAGCTTGCATCCATTGCTCTGGGTCCTATTCCCTGGAGAGCAGAAAACAAGCTTGTTCCATCTTCAATATGATATCCCGTCAAATATTTAAACAAGGCTATCATAACACCTCTCAACCATCTCTTCTCCAGGCTAAACATAGCCAGCTTCCTAAGTCTCTCCTAATAAGACATGGTTTCATGAGTTTTTAAGTCCTTCTGATTCTTCTTCAGCTTGGATTTTGACCCAAGGCAGAGAAGTCCCTACATTGCACACAAAATGCCATGTCCAAATGATTTTCTTTTTAGATGGTGACATGGTGACTCAAGTGGTTAAGATGCTGACTCTGTTGATTGCAAGATTGGCAGTTAGAGGCCCGAATGCTGCATGATGGGGTAAGCTCCCATCACTAGTCCCAGCTTCTGCCAACCTAGCAGTTCAAAAGTGTGCAAATGCAAGTAAATAAATACTACCATTTCGGTGGGAAGGTAAACATCATTCTGTGAAATCATGCTGGCCACATGACCACAGAGTAGTCTCTGACAATGATGGCTCTTTAGCTTAGTAACAGAGATGAGCACCACCCCCCTACAGACACAACTTGACAATCTTGTCAACACGGAATACCTTTACTTTACTAGTACTCTAGCAGCAACTGAGGAAAAGAAAGAGGTGGTGTCATTCACCATTACAACATCTGTTTGCAGCTATGTGGTACTTCAGGTGTAAATAATCACCAGGAAAAAAACTATATTTCCCATGAGCTGTTTTGTGCCTAATATAAAACACACCAAGTGGTAGATAGGGAAGAACAAAAATCTTTGAATTCTTACTTCCTGTCACTTGATACTACTGGCACACTTAAAGCTACTGGTAGGTATATGGAGTGATGGCCTATAACTTAGCCAGTCCAGTCTGAGATGAGCAAAGACCAACCATCATCAGGCAGGAGTGTTTTTTGGTCAGGTGTGGGAGTAGCTGATGATTAGAAGCCTTTTTATATACTTATCTCACACTCATGTGCACTTGTAGCTAATGGATTATAATGATGCAAATTGGTGTAAGAAGAGAAATCAGATTGGTCTTTTGAAGCTGTTGTCACAAAACCACTAGTAGCAGTGTTAAAACATGAGGAACATGAGAGACATTGCAGACTGGTCAGCCAGAAAAATCAACAGTAGCAGAACACATTATTAACCATAAAATGCTATTTGAACACACTGAAATTCTGCACCATGCCAACAACTATCAGTTCAGAATGCATAGGGAAGCCATTGAAATCCGCAAACACTTAGACAACTTCAACAGGAAAGAAGAAATCCTTAAAGTAAACAAAGTTTGGCTACCAGTCATGAAAAACACCAAAATCAAGACCCAGAATGTGCCAATGAATACCACCCAGAGTCAGGGGTTCTCCCAGCAGGTAATGGATCACTAATTAAAAAGACACCCTGAGGCCTTGCCATTCAACAACAAACTAACACAGAGATTAACATGTATATCACTTCCTCTCAACAAAGGGTCACACAGTATATATACCCCACTCATTTCCATTTTGGCATTCTCTGAAGATGCCACCCACAGCTGTTGGCAAAACATCAAGAATAAACTCTTCCAGAACATGACCACATACCCCAAAAAAACTTACAAAAAACTATGGATGTTGGCCATGAAAGCCTTTGACTTCCCACTAGTATCAGATATTATTATTATTATTATTATTATTATTATTATTATTATTATTATTATTATTATTATTATTATTATTATGTTTGCTGCTTTTTTACACATGTCCCCACAGTTTTCAGGGGGTTATGTGGTAGGTTATTCTACCTATTGGTTGACTATCTTTCTGGCTAAATTACCATTCATCTTCTCAGAATATTGGTGCTGTCAATAAAGAAAGCATGATTTTACCTGGTGATAGGACCTGTATTCTCATCACAAATCTAAGAATTCATCTGCACCACTGATTAATATTTCATGTGAGCAATTTCAGACTACTGATTATATCTATCAATAATTAATGCAATGTTATTGTGGATGATTAAGGCTATTCCTCTTAATGGGAATCTCAAATCACTCCTAATGCCTCAGTATAAATTCTTAATGATATCCAACCATGCATGCATCTCAGCAAGTCTACTAAGGAAAGCTTTGTAATTGCAATTCAACCAGCCCTATCACAACAGCAAAGAACATGGTTTGGTTCAGATCTAGATTCTAAACATTTCGAGAAATATGTAAGCAGTCTGTTTGTTTTTTAACTGTCCTTCTGCTTGGATCACTATTCTAATTAAAAAAGAAAGCCTTTTGCATGTGAAGGGGAAACTGACACAGAATGAATGACAGGAGACCCAATTGGCCGAAAAAGGCCACAACTCTATTGAATACAGCTGACAGGTAGGGGTTGACTGCATGGGCCTGGATCTGTCATTGTCCAACCTGCCTGTTGTTAGATGAACCCAAAAGGCCTGGTCACAGCCAATTTTGGGATGACAGAAGGGGTGACCAACTGATCACAAATCCACCTCTCAGCCCCTTTGTCACTGGGGGATGCTGTTCAGGAGTTGCCCCTGCAATGGCAACACCTTACCACTCGCAGCACCCCTGGGTCCCCTAGGGACTCCCAATCCTGTGATCCGCAGCCAAGGAAACCATGCCCACCAGATCCATGGCCCGTGCTACCACCACAAAAGGCCACCCCCAGGGGGGCTGCCTTCTGCCAACTCCCCTGAGAGCTGCATCCTCTCCTTCCAGCCCCCCACCACCACCACCAAGTCCTCATTGTAGAGTTGAGCAAGAATCCAAGACTGGGCAGATGTAGCCTACAAAAATGCCACAGCCTGAGGTCTTCCTTGATGCCTCTGGTGAGGCAAATGCAATGGAGCCTTGACTTCTGCTGTCACCCTGGTAAGGCGGGCATGGAAGGCTCTACCTGGGGAAACCACCCTGCACACAAAATTGTGGTGCCCCAAGAGTGCCTGGATTTCCTTGAGGGTGGCCTTGTGGGCTGCAAGGGTGGCCTGTACCATGGAGAGGAGGGAATTGAGTTTTTCGTCCAGGAGATGAAAAACCCCTGTAACCAAATCCAGTTGGATTCAAGGGAGGTGAGGGAGGTGGTGGGACCCTCAGTCTTTTCAGTTGCTAGAGGTATCCCCAGCTTTGCTGCTAATGTCTGAAAAGTTGTGAGGAACTTGACACAGCCCTGGGTGCTAGCCTTGCCAATGAACAGGAAATTGTCAAGGTAGTGTGTGACCAAGGGGGACATTGCACGGCCTTTCACTTCCCACTTGAGGAAGGAACTGAAAGACTCAAAAGCCTCATAGCTTACCGAGCAACCCATGGTCATGGCCTTATTGAAGTACCATTGGCCCTCTAATTTGAAACCCAATAAGCAGAAATGGTCAGGGTGGATGGGCAACAGTTGGAATGCTGATTGGATGTCACATTTGCTAAGAGGGGCCCCCTACCACATGCCCACATGAGTTGGACAGCTTGGTCAAAGGAAGCATAATGTGCTGTGCACAGCTCCAGTGGAATGGCATCATTGATGGATGATCTCAGGGGATAGGAAAGGTGATGGATGAGGCAGAACTCTCCTAGCGCCTTCCTAGGCACAACACCCAGGTGAGACACCCAGAGATTGGGCAGGGGAGGGGAATTGAAGGGTCCAGCCACCCTGCCAAACTTGCACTCCTTCTTGATTATGGCTCTCAGGACTTGTGGCATGTCCCTCATTGATTTCTAGGTCAGTTCCTGCTAGGAAGGAGAAAGAAAGCAGTTTCTGAGCAGCCATATTGAGTGGGTGAGTGTTTAAATTCTTTTTAAAATCACTTGGGGAGAGTGTGACTGTTGCTGGGTGGGTGGGGCCTTGGTGAGTCACATTTGTGAGTCAATTGGGGGTGGAGCTGTAACTGTTGCTGAACTAGCCAATTAGCTCTATACAACTCCTCCCAGAGGCTTTCTAGGTCAGTTCTTGCTAGGAAGGAGAAGGAAAGCAGTTTCTGAGCTGCCATATTGAGTGAGTGATGAATGTTTACATTCTTTTTAAAATCACTTGGGGAGAGTGTGACTGTTGCTGAGTGGGTAGGGCCTTGGTGAGTCACCTTTGTAAGTCAATAGGGAGTGGAGCTGTGACTGTTGCTGAGCTAGCCAATTAGCTCTATATGGCGCATGAATGTTTTTCATAGAATAAGGGAAAGCACAGCACAGGTAGCTGGGGGGCTTTGACATTTCTCTTTACAGGTTCTCCTAATCATCATCATCATCATCATCATCATTATCATCATTTAAAGGGCTTTGAGGTTGTTGTTTTTTGCTCAGAGGGAGAGAGACAGAGACTTTCCTCCAGAATAAGGTAGCATCCAGCAGCTCTCTATAGAGTTAGAAACCCAGTTGATTGAGCTCACTGACAGAACCTGGTGAAAAAACCAAGTGCACAGGGGCCCTTTACATAGGTCTTTATCAGGGGACTTTTTAAGGGAGAAGCCCACATCCTGTTTCCGTGCTTACTTAAAATTTCTCAATATGGACACTGAGGGAGTTGCTGCAGTCACCTGCAACACTTGTGGGATGTTTGTCTTCTTGCCAAGAGATGTAGGAACTTCATCTGCACCTTCCAGAGGCTGCTGGGCTGAGGCATTCTGGATTAAAGGGCTGCAGTGTGCCAGCAAGGCACAAGCAGGTGAGCTAGGTATGGGGCCCCCAACATAGCTCACAGCAGTGCTCGAACTTGCACTGCACCATCATGCATTTGCCCAGGTTAAACTCCCAGCACAGCAGCTTGTGAGGATCCTTCTTTCCCACCCACCTGGATGAACGGGATGATTCCCCCTTCAACCTGATGTGGAGCCCCACCTCAACACGTCAGATGGGATTGTTGATGAAGCCCCACCTGGCATTGGTGCTTTGGGAAGCCTGCTTGTGGACAGCAGCATTATACGCAATGGCTGCCACCTCCCCAGCAATGTCCTGTGCCTTGAGGACATTGGTCTTGGGGTTCTTGAGGTGCTAGCCCTTCTCAGGATAGGACATGGTGACCACCCTCATGTAAATGGAATAGCTCATCATCCAATTGGTGAAGGACCACTCCGCTGGAATCCTCTTGTCCTCCCACTTGCCCTTATTGCTGGACCCAGGGGAGCAACCTCCTCCCCCTCAGGCTTTAGCAAGGTAAAGACATCGACATTCTTCCAAATGAAAATAGTAATATAAATTTACTATCGGATTGATTTTTCCCCTCTTGATAGTTGTTTGTTTGTTTTTTTTCTTATCAACAGAATACCTTATTCCTGCAAAAAAAATGTCTTATATTTTTGTGGCTGTTTTAGTGTTACATGCTTCTATTAATTATTACTTTAACTGCTTTATTTGTTATTGAATTTTAATGATATTCTGTGAACAGCCTAAAATGTTTTCAAATTTTTGAATAAATTGTTTAAAACATGCATGCAGAAAAAAGTAGGGTGGTCTGTGAAACTCAAACAGTGGTTTGGGGAAGTTGTACTAACTCCTAGTTTTAAAATCTACCTGTGGCAAGAATGGAAAATTCCACCAAAATCTTTTTCCTCTGAAGATGATAATGAAAATATTGATCCTATTTATTGAGAGATTTGGTTGAGAACTACAAACTGGTCCACCTCAAATCAATTCAGATTCATCAGAAGGTGTATGCACAACCATACAGTTCTAAAAACCTTCCTATTTCTAAGTCATCAGCATGTTACTTCCATTATGCTAATGGATTGGTACCAGAAACATGGAGTTTAGTGAACTCTCATAGCATGCTCTATACAATACTGAAAATGCCAGGTCACATGAATTAGAGTTGGCAGATTTTGCCTCTCACACAACATAAGCAGGTCCAAACAAGTTCAGCTTCATATATACATGTACTTGCAGCCAGCGCCGTTCCCATACTGGGTGACACCCAGTGTGTGGGGGGGCTTCTGTGTGGCATGACTTCTAGCCCAGGATGTCTGGTGGGGTTTCTGGGGTGGGGGGTGCCCAACAAGCCTCCACGCAGGGCCTAGGTGCCCCAAAAGGGACCCATGCAGAGCCTATGCCACTTGAAAAGGCTTCATGTGGGGCCTAGGCTTCCCAAAAAGGCCCGGCATGGGGATTAGGAGCCAGCCTGGTGTTGCCTCCCTTCTCAGGTGTCCTCCCTTCTGGAGCATCACCCCATGTGCTCCTCACCACCCTCCTAGTGATGCTACTGTTTGCAGCTTCCCCCACCAACCTATATGACCCTTCTAAAATTGTAGATGTTTTTCTTACCTTGTGAACAGTGGCATCACTAGGGTTGGTGTCACCTGGTGTGGTAACTGTTGAGACAGTGTCCCAGGGAAAATGTTCAGTGTGGTTTGATATAGAAATGACCAGGCATGAAAGGGTCACAAGCAGCCATGATAACTAAGCACTTTCCACCAGGTGCTGAGTCGGGGGAAGTGACATCGGCTGATGGTCACCAAGTGCTATAAAATACAGAAAAGCTTGCAAAACTGTCAAGTTACCCTGGATGAGTGGCAGGTGTCAGGAAGAGGCAGGGCCAAAAGGCCACATGGAGCCCTGGGTATATAAGGGAGTTGCCTCAGGACACATGCGTGGTTGTGGTTGTTCATGGTGGTGGAGTTATTGCTATGCCGGTGGATTGTCATGTGTATATAGCCTTGTACATAGAGGAACCAAGATTAAAGCCTCTTCTGAGAGACACCTGTTTGTAGATTCTCTTTACTCTTTCTGGAAGGGGAGAGGTGCTTCTCCAGTTCACAAGCTACAGCATGCATCTGAGAAGGTGGTGACCCTGGTGCTACACATTGACATGGATCATCACATGCTGTATAACCACGCTGACAGTAACTCATGATATCATCTCCCCCATTGATCTCTGCCCATACCACACCTACAGAATCTTTAGTAATGTTTTTTGTACTAACATTACTAATAAATCACAATTCTCACATATCACTGAATGTAATGGTAATAGTTGTGGCATAAACAAACATTAAAATTATAGCTTTAAATTACAATATAGCAATAGCAGCTTCATTTATATTCCACTTCATACCACACTAAGCAGTTTACAACTGTAAGCTAATATTCCCCAACAAATTGCCTATTTATTTTAGCAACCTCAGAAGGATGCAAGGCTGAGTCAATATCATAACATCATAAGGACAGCCTAAATGTATTTACATGCACAATATGCCATGTGATTAAAGTGAACATTTGGTAAGATGTGATGTTTTTTAAAAAATTAAAATAATTATAAACATTTTTAATTTAAAACATTATTTTCTTAAAATTCAAAATTCAAATTTATCTTTTTTAAAAAAGGGTCTTTCCTTACTCTTCTCATTGAACCTTATCTCACACCATCTTTTAAGCATTTTAAAGGTAAATGCCACAACCCATTTCTGCCAAAAAGTAGATGTTTGGGGGGCAATGGTGTCACCTCCCCTTAGGGTGTCACCTACTACAGCCCACATACCCCACACATCCATATTGATGTCCCTGCTTGTGGAAAGGCTGGCACTCCCCTTCCTTTGCTAGATAGCAAAGGCACCAGTTTCACAGTTTATGTGCCATGCTGTCATGGACAGACAGCAGCACCTTGGACAATCAACCAATCAGTTTGA
>CM034706.1:24463064-24489014 GCA_020142125.1 Phrynosoma platyrhinos
CACTTTTCAATTCTTCTAAAGATTTTAAATCTAAAGTTTCTTGTTGAAGGATATTTTTATCCATCAAAAGATAATCATTTAATTTCCAGTGAAATTGTTTTTTGACTGTTTCTAATCTTAATACAATTGGGTTATGGTCAGATATCGTCCTGGGCATAATTTCCATTTCCTTAATCTTAATTAGTTCTGCAGATGTCATAAACATGTTAATTCTTGATGATGATTTGTGACTTTCTGAAAAAAAGTGAAGCCATCTTTGTGTGGGTTTAAATTTCTCCAAACATCTATCAAATTCAATTGTTCTTGCAGGTCAAAAAAAAGAGGTCGGCAGCTTCCCTTGATTCTTTTTCAACTTTTTCCTGGAATGTCTATCTTTCTTGCGGTCAATTACTCCACTCAAATCACCCATTAGAATTATGTTTGTGTAACCTTCCTGTTGTATCTTTTCTTTTATCCTTTTATAAAAATCCATTTGTTTCTCTGCTGGAGCATAGATCCCAATCAAAATATATTTAACATTTTCTATTTGCATATCAAGTCCAATATAATATCCATATTGATCCTTAAAAATTTATTTAACCAAGAACTTATTATGTACATATACAGCCATTCCTCCTTTCTTCTTATCATTCACTGTCACAAACATCTGTCCTAATTTTGGGTTATTCAAGTATTTTGTCTCATTTTTTATCTTAATTTCTTGTAGGCAGACCACATCTAATTTCTTTTTTGTTAAATAATGAATAACTTTACTTCTTTTAAATTTTGAATTTAGACCTTTCATGTTCCATGATAATATTTTAACTGCCATCACTTATTCCCAATTACTTATTTATTAATTTATTCTACCTCTTCTCCTCCACCAGAATATCTTTCCATGCTCTTATCCTCTTCTGAAAATAATTCTCCTGTTATGTTTTCTTTTTTCTTTTTTTTAACCTTTACTTTTATTAATTTTAAAATTCAAAGAATACAAAAAATTAAGAAACATTTCCTTTCCCTCCCCCCATACAATTCATGTAATGACGAGAAAGAAGAAGATAACAACACTGAACTTCTAATATTAATACATGGTTTGGTTAGCTTAATAAATAAATATCTTAAGTCCCCTTTAAATTTAACCAAAAAAAGATTTAATAACTTTAGGCTAACCATCTCATGGTGAGTCAAAATAGAATTTATAAGATTGTTATCTAAACCAACGGTTGACACAATAATTCTTTAATTTTTTCCAGTCTGAGTTTGTTTCCTCAATGTAATTCTTTTCCATAATGTTGGTTAATTTATCTAGTTCAGTGTTGCCCATTGATTTTATGAGCCACTCATCAATTGTTGGAACTTCCTTTTTTTCCAATTCTGGGTAAAAAGCATTCTAGCAGATGTAGTTAAATATAGTATACTTCTCCAGTATTTCTTTGCTTCCATATTTGAGATTTTATTTGTCATGTTTAGGAGATAGATTTCTGGCAAAATTGCAAATTTTATATTGAAGATTTTTTTAATTTCCTCATGTATATTTTCCCAATATTTTTTAGTTATTGGACATTGCCACCAAACATGATACCAATCACCCAGTGGTTTTTTTGGCATTTCCAGCATTTGCCATCCTTATTTTTGTAAATTTTTGCTAGCTTAGCTAGCGTAAGATGCCACCTGAAAGCCATTTTCAAATAATTTTCTCTTACACTTTGGCATTTGGTAAATCGGAAGGTCCTTTTCCTGGAATCCTGCCAGCTTTCTAAATCTATTGATCTGCCGATATTTCTGGCCCACTGGATCATAGTTCCTTTAATGACTTCTTGTTCCTGGTTTCTGTTTAACAGTATTTTATAAATTTTAGCTGTTTGTTTTGCAGTCTTTTCTTCCAGGATTATATCAAGTTCATTCTTTTGCAATTCAAATCCAAAGTCTTTTTTGTCTTTTTTGAATCTTTCAGATAGTTGATAATAGATTAACCACTGTTTGTTAGATTTAAATTCTGGAATTTCTTCAGCGTTTTTAAGTACATACTGTTGATAGTTATCTCTTTTATGTATATTTCTGTATCAAAGCCATCTCTCACTCATTTTTGTTCTTTGCAATAAAGCTTCTTGAGGGGATAGCCATCCTGGGATCTTATTATAGAAAGCTATTTTTATTTTCTTCCAGATTCTGAGAATGGATTTTCAAATGAAGTGGTGTTCAAAATTTTTGTGGGTTTGATCTTTGCCGTACCATAAATAAGCATGCCACCCAAATTCCAGATTGAAACCTTTAAGGTTCAGTAGTTTATGATTTGATAATTTGACCCAGTCTGCTAAATATACTAATGTATTGGCTTGATAATAAAGAGATAGGTCCGGCATATTACATCCTCCATTAAGGTTTGTATCTGCTAGTATCTTTCATCTCACTCTGGGTTTCTTCCCCCCCCCAGAGGAATTTTTTTAGTTCTTTGTTCCAAATGTCAAATGGTTTGTTATTTGTTATTATTGGTAAGGTTGAGAACAAACAGTTAAATTTCGGTAGTATGGACATTTTAATAGCAGCTATTTTATGTAAAAAGGAGAATTTTAATTTTGCCCATTTTTCTAAATCTTTTTGGATATTCTTCCACATATTATTATAATTGTTATCGTACAAATCATTATTCTTATTGGTAATCCACACACCTAGGTACTTAGCTTTTTTGACTATTTTGCATTTGGATTTTTCCTCTAGCACATTTTTTTCCCAAGGTATTCATTTTTCTAGTTATGAATACTGATTTATTTTTATTAATTTTGAATCCAGCGACTATTCCAAAGTTGTTTAGTAAATTCATTAACTTATCTATACATAGTAAGGGATCTTCTAATATTATTGCAAGGTCGTCAGCATAGGCTCTAAGAGAATATTCTTTACCTTTAATCTTTGTGCCTGTTATGCCTGGGTCAGATCTTATTCTATTAGTTAGCATTTCAAGAACTGTAATAAAGACAAGTGGGGAAAGAGGACAGCCTTGTCTTGTGCCCTTTTCAATAGAGATTGGTGCTGTTTTTTCTCCATTGACTATTATATATGCATATTGTTCCTTATAGATACTTTTGACCCATTTCAAAAAATTCTGTCCAACTTTGATTTTTTCTAGTACAGCTAACATACAATCCCATTTTAAATTGTTGAAGGCTTTCTCAGCGTCCAATAGGAATAGTGCCAGGTTTTTTTTCATTGTTTTTTTCGTAGTATTCAATTAAATCTATTATAATTCTTGTGTTTTCTTTTAGTTGACTTGATGGAAGGAATCCTGTTTGTTCTTCATTAATTATGTCTTTTAAGACCTTCTTAAGTCTGTTTGTTAATATTGATGTAAAGATTTTATAGTCTATATTAAGCAGTGAAATTGGGCGATAGTTGTCCATTTTGGTTTTCTCTTTCCCTGCTTTGTGAATCAGACAATATTAGCATATTTCCAGGATTCTGGGATCCCATCCTTTAGGATAGAATTTAACATCTCTTTTAGTGGTTTTTTAATAACATCTATAACTTTTTAGTAGAAGTAAGAAGTAAACCCATCCGGGCTGGGGGCCTTATCAGATTTTAAATGACTCATGGTCTTAACTATCTCCTCTTCCGTGATATCTTTGTTTAATATTTCTTGTCCATTATCTGGAATTATGAAGCTAATTTCTTTGTGAAGAAAGTTTTGTAATAAAAACTCTTCATTTTGCGATCTGGGAAGTTGCTTGTACAGTTGGGAGAAGAAGTCCTCAAGTTTTTCCTTTATTCCTTTTTGAGATGTAACTTGTTCTCTGTTGACTTGAATCTTATCTATTGTATTTCGTTCTCTGCTTTTCCTTAGACGGTTTGCCAACCACTTACCGCATTTATTAGCTGTTTTGAAATGCTTTTGTCTCATCCTCTGTAGTTTATTATTTAATTGGATTGTTAAGTGTTCTTGTAGGTTTTTCTGTAACAATTTTATTTGCATTTGGAATTTTTGATGTTGGATTAATTCCCAGTTCTTTTTCTTTAGTTCTTATTTCGCATTCTATTTTTTGTATTTTTTCTTGACTCTTTTCCTTAAGTTCTATTCCTCTCTGTATTAAAAGACCCCTTATCATGGCATTACCAGCATCCCAAATAATTTGCATTTTGGTGTCTTTGGTTGTATTTTCAGTAAAATAAAGTTCTATTTGTTTTTTCAACTGTTTTAGATATGTTTCTTCTAATAATGATGAGTCATTTAATCTCCAATGAAACTGCTTCTTAGGTGTTTCTAATTCAATCCAAATTAAGTTATGATCTGATTCAATTCTGGGTGCTATCTCCATTTTTTTTAACTCTTGTTGCTATTCTGCTTGAGGCCAGAAACATATCAATATGTGAAGAGGAGTTATGTTGTGTACAGAAATAATTAATAATAATAATAATAATAATAATAATAATAATAATAATAATAAGTTTTATTTATAACCCACCCCTCTGCTCAGCAATCGGGGCGGCGTACATCAATTAAAAATACAATAGGTAAAACAATTCCTGCCCCCCCACCAGTAAATCCTGGTGTGTTATTATATAGGTGAGCCCATATGTATTTTAATTTTAACTGTTCTTTTAATTGAAAGAAAGCCTTTGGTAATTTTACTTGATTTTTTTTTTATGGGAGGTTCTATCTTGCATCGGCTCTATTACTGCGTTCCAATCACCCATTATTATTAATTCTTCTGCCTCTTGCTCTTCAATTTCCCGAAGTAGTTTTTAGAAAAACTTATTTTTGTTTTCTAATAGGGCATATATTCCAACTTTTAAAATTGTTTGTTCTTGAGTTTTAATCTGTATGCTAATGTAATGTCCTGTAGTGTCTTTAAAGCATTCGTCTGCAGTATATTTGCTTGAAACATAAATTATGACACCACCTTTTTTCTTGTCATTGTTCAAGGAAAACATCTGTCCCAATCTGAGGTTTTGTAAATATTTTTGATCTCCTTTCTTTATTTTGATTTCTTGTAGATATATAATGTCTAGATTTTTTTCTGCAAATAATGAAAGATTCTTTTTCTTTTTACAACTGCATTAATGCCTTTGACATTCCAAGAGCATATTTTGATTGTCATAATTAGTTTGATATTTTTACACACTTATATAGATACCTTTAATAGTTATTGTTGTTGTTATTATTATTATTATTATTATTATTATTATTATTATTAATTTATTGTTTTTTAAGAAAAAAAGAAAGAGGAAAAAAGATAGAATTGAGAGAATTATAAGAAAAGATAAAATAAGTATAATGTTCTTAGCAGCTATATTCTATTCCTTCTGAAAAGCTTACTAAACCTTTTGCTTCAATGGTACTATGATCTTCTGTAATTATCTTTTCTTCTGTCATTTCTTCTGTCATTTCTGGATCGGTTATTTCTTCTATGTTAGGATCTTGATTGTTTTTCTTTCTAATCTGATTTGACTCTTTTACTGTTTTCTGTCACGTTTGGTCTTTTTGAGCATTTGAACCTTGTTTGTAGGCTGGTTTTTAGTAATAAGTCTCTCTTTGATTTAGGTTTCCCTGCATTTCACTGCTGATCTGTTTTTCTATTTCTTCAGCTTTTTCGTTAGTGTTTATTCTAAATCTTTTCTGTTTGTAATTGAAAGTTAGTCCATCAATTCTATCCCATGCATACTTAATTTTAAATCTGATTAGTGTTTGAGTTAAAGTTTTATAAGTTTGTCTTTTTTTAGAATGGTTGTTGGAATGTCCTTGAATATTTTTATGTTTTCTCCCTCTATCTGGCATTTTTCTGTATAGCTTTTTCGAAGAATCAGATCTCTCATTCTTGATCTAGTCAAATTCTCCTGTTATGTTTTCCTGTGAGTCTTCTTCTCTGTCTTCATGTCCTTTCATCTATTTTGGTTCCGTGCCATCTCCTGTTCTAGTCCTTTGTTCCTTGTCGTGTTCATCTTCATGTTTCTCAGATTGAAGTCTCCTCAAGATCTCTCTTGCCTTCATAATGGAACTTATCCTGTATCTTCTTTGTTTATACCATAAGAGAACACCATCAATTCTGTCCCAAGCATATCTGATTTGTCTTTGCACCAACTCTTGTGTTAAAAACTTGTAGTCTTGTCTCTGTCTCAACACTGCTAGTGGGATATCTTTGTATATTTTAACATTGCTTCCACAATAAGATCCTCCTGGTAGCTCTTTTATAAAATTTGCTCTTTCACTCTACTTCTGATGAATACAACCATTATATCGCTTGGTAGATTTTTTTTTCTCTCACTACTGCAGAGCTAATCCTGAAGACTTTGTTGATATCTTTCATTATCTCTTCCTTAGACATTCCGTTAAAATCCACTAATATAGTCAAAACTCTGTCGTACAAATCTAATACTGGGTCTTCTGACAAGCCTCTTCACTTGAGGCATTTTTCCCTGTAACGGACCTCTTGTAGCATACTTAAATTGCTTTCCCTTTTTTGTTGCTTTGTTAATTCCACTGTTGTAGTTCTCAATTTATTTGTTTTACCTTTCAAGTCTTCCACTTCAGTTCTTAGACCTTCCACTTTGCTCGCTATCTTGTCAAGCTTCTTCCCAAATTCTCCTAGTTGCCTCTGTAAATCCTTTTTTGCTTCTTTCCTAGATTGCTTCAATTCATTCTTCACTTCCATCCACAGATCGTATTTAAGTTTCTGAAATTCTTCTAGTAAAACTTGCATAGGGCCTGCCATTTTTGTTGTCATATCAGTGGATCCTCTTCTCTGAAAAGTGGATCCACTCAATGTCGGTTTTTTAATTCCAGTTGTTGTACCAGTTGCCATTTTTCTAAAATCTTTATATTCCAAATCAATGTTCAATATTCAAAATTTCTAATCAGTATCTGTAGCTATGTTTATATTATCAACTGAGTAGATTAGCAACCACTCTATACATCTCCCCGCTAATCAAATCCAACAATGCCTTAAATTCAAATAAATGGTTATATATCTTATATATCAAATCAGTTGCCTCAAATTAAGTTAATAGTCAAGTATTAGTCAAAAAATTAACAGTCTGTACCCCTCAACTATTAAATAATTAATAATTAATGTAATGTTTCCATTTTCCCATTCAATTTATACTGTTTATGTATCCAATACTATTATATATCAGTCAGTAATCCATGAATTAATCCAGTCTTATATTACTTCAAATAGGTAACTGTAAAATAATCAAATTAATGTGATTAAAATGATTCAAATGTTTCTTAAATTCAATCTAAACATGTATATATGTGTGTATATGCACACACACACACACACACATGTATATTTAATATTGCATATAAAAACTCAAATTGCTTTCAGATTTGCCAAAATCATTTTTGATTACAAACAGTTCTCAATTGATCCATCAAGATACACTTAGCCCCTTGTCTTTTTTCCCCAGGTCTTTTATCTATAATTCTAAATACTTTAACTAGCTGTCATAAATTTAATTCAAAAAATATATCTTGCCTCTTGTTGTGCCTTCATATTGTGTCATTGCCCCCTCCTCCTGTCCTCCTTCCGTTGGGTCTTTCTCTTCAGGTTCTGTTCTTTTTTTTGTCCTCCTCTCATCCTGGCTCCTCTTCTAGAAGTCAATCTGTTTTCCCTTTTGTCCTTGACATCCCGTTCCCCTGTCCTCCTTCCATCTCTCCTTTCTCTCTCACTTTTCTTCCTCTGTCTCTCTCTTTTATTTTCAGATGTCCCATCCTCCTGTCCTCCTCCCGTCATGCCTTTCTTGCCTCTTAGCTCATATAACTCTCTCTTTTCTTCTCAGATGTTCCATCCTCCCATCTTTTCTCCATCAAGCCTTTCTGTCCCGGATACAATTTTAGCTTTCTTTTTGTGCTCTCAGTGTCCCATCCTCCTGTCCTCCTGTCTGATCTTTGATTCTCCTATTCAAAAGCCTAACACTGAAAATATCTCTCAGAGTTCTGTATATATAGATATTTCTGTCTCCTCTCTCTATAAATGAGCTTTTCTTTAATCAACTTTTCTTTAATCATTCTCACTCTCACTGTTCTGGCAAACCTCTTCTTTTCACTTTTTTTCCACTGCAATCTTTGCTTTGTCTTTGGCACTGTAATCTGCCCCCCTTATCAGCTCCTTCTTTGTTTCAGTCTATTGACTTTATAATTACTCCTCTCTTCTTTTATGTTATTCAAAAACTTTCAATTTTCTCTCAGTTGTTTTTACTGACATACTTTGTATCTTGAAGCCTATCTCCTTTCTTTCAATCCATCAGTCCCAGCCTGGTCTAGTTGTTTCCCAGTGACTCACAGTAGATCTTTGCAACAAAATTGAAACTGACAAATATTTTGCAGCAAGCTGCTTCTTAAAGCACAGAGAGCTTAGAGCAGTACAGACAAACTGCAATTTTGCTGACTCCACTTTAAAATCAGCACTTCAGAACTTTGAATTAAAAGAACTGGCAGGCAGGGCTAAGTGCCATTAATGGCACCCTTTTCAAGATTGGCCCTGTGACCCTGTTTCGTCCTGGTTCAATCCTCACCGAGGACTTCACCCAGGGTTTAAACAAGGGTCTCCATCAAGCCCCTGGACTCCTTTCTCCTCCCAGACAAAGGATTGAAGGGGATCCTTTCGTCCCCTGTGCCCTGTAAAGGCAGTCCTGTGAGAAGCCTCTAAACACAGGACCGGTCACCCTGCCATCACTGCTGGAAGTCCAAGAGAAGATTTTTTTTTCCTATGCCAGGGAGCATGAGCTCTACTTTAACACTAACCACTATTCTCTACTATTTACAAGCCTGGGAAAATTCTGGATAGAGGGCTCCCTCCAGCATTCCACAATACCAGATAGACATGTATAAGATATGGGAATCAAAGGTTCATAATGCACATTAGCCATGATCTCGGGATAGGGCCGTCCAGCATTAAGTTGCCCCAGGTACTGTATTTTAAAGTGAAGTCAGGAGAGAGCAAGGAACACATGGAGGATGACAGATCGAGTAATTGGAGTGTGGGGCTGGCAACCGCAGGAGCAGCACGAGCATAATGCATGCACTGTGGGGGGCAATGTGCTGCCTGGGTGAATGGGCTGGGAGGAGTCCCAGCCTGTGTGTCAGTATAATATGAAAAGAAGTGGAGTGATGGAGGTTTAAAAGAGAAAGATCCCTGTGCCTTTAAGAGGCAGTGGACCAGCTTTTGGCTTGACTGACTTCACTTCCCAAGAATGCTGGGAAGTTTATGCAAATTAGCTTAATTTTGGACAAAAAACCCTCCAAATCAACCAAATTAGCAAATTTTGTCATCAGAAACCCCACAAATTATATGTACTTTGAACAGGGGAATCCAAATCTAGTGTTGTCTCACATGGGTCGCAATGATGGGAAAGGATGTTGAAAGGAATGGGGTGGCTGGAAAAATTGCCAAAAAAATCATCCAGTGGATCCTCAGAGACTCGCTTGATTGGGGAAGGCTTCAAACATGGAGCTCACCCATGGCATGGCTTTCGGGCACTGTAGAGCTAGATGGCAGCCTTTTGGATGTTGCTTCATTCTCATGAGAGTGTCTGAGCTAGTGTCAGAAGGGCAGTTTTTTATGCTGATGCTGGGTGACTTGGAACCTGCAGTGCCCCAATGGTGGAAAGATACCAGTGACATTTTGGATCACAGGATCCTTCCAATGCTGGAGCTCCCCAATGGTTCCCCTCTTCTCCAATAAAGTTAAAGAATAGAACTATAAATGGAAGGACATCTCTCTTTCTCTCTTTTGTTACAAGGGTGGCCAGAGGAAGAGGATCACAGTCCAGGGAAGAAATAGGTGTTCATGGCACCAAGCCTCGTGGCATGAAGTTTTGCCAATTGTTTGAGAACCCAGCAACTGAGACTGATGCATATTAAAATTATAACTGTCTGTATACACACAATGACAATAATTGGGTTGGTGGCCATGTGCAGTAAGGCTCAGCCTGTGGCAGACCAATCAGGGTCTCCCAACCACAAGTGGGAAGCTTCTTGCTTGATATCTTATGCTATTTTTATTATTCTTTTTGCCCTTAGATTAACAGTGATTTTGATTTGTGCCTCCGTTTTCTCTATCTTTTTCATAGCCTCATTGAGGTTACTGAGCAGGTGCAACCATTCTGACACATCCAATTCATCTTCAATGTGGAAGCCCTGTTTGCTACTAGGATCATTCTGGTAGGGCGAGTCCACAGCATAGTCTTTGATCATGCCATGCAGGTAAAATTCCTTATCAAAGCAATTAATCAGATGAAGCCTGCAGAAACATGGGTTCCCCATACCACAGTCTATAGCTAAAGGGTAGCCAGTAGGTAGAATGTCTAGATGTGAAGTTGGAGGCTTTCATGGCCAGCATCCATAGGTTTTTGTGGGGGGTTTGGGCTGTGAGGCTGTGTTCTAGAAGAATGTATTCCTGATGTTTTGCCTGCATCTGTGGCTAGTATCTTCAGAGAATGCTGGTATGGAGGTGTGGGGAGTATATATACTGTGTGACCCTTGGCTGAGATGATTAGCATGTAAATCTGTGTATTGTTCTTTTGAGGCAAGGCCTCAGGGTGGGAAGATATGCAAAGAGAATTAGTGTCTATTTAATTAATGGTCCATTTTTTGGTGGGAAACCCCCTGACCCTGGGTGAAGTTCATTTTCATTTGTTGAGTCCTCATATATCCTCCCACCCAGAGGCCTTGCCTCAACATATTTAACATATCCAGATAAGTCAAACAAATGGGACCCATTGGTCCAGTGAAACAGTTTGTCAGGCAGTCCAGTGACATTTGCCTGAGCTAACAGCAGTCCCAAATGAGATAAGGATGCACCACTTGAGGGTTCCATGCCCTCTCTTGGTGTATCCCAACTCAAAAGATCATGTTAGCCCATTTGGCTCCTTTCACTCTCACTAGAGCTGTGGGATATTCTCGAGAGTCTGGGTACCTATCACTAAATAAACCCAGAATCTCCAGGTGTATCAGCTTCATTAAGGTAGCCTAGATTAACTGGGAGGGGAATCAATTAGACTGCTCTGGATCTGAGTACATTGCATTGCAATGGGCAGGTTGTAAATGTGTTTTGCTGTGAGTGCCTCAGGTCAAGGATGATTTCCCATTCTATGCCCACCCACTGCAGTATGATGTGTCCAATCAAGTCCACTCCTTGATCTACACTGATGAGTCCTGCTGAAATAGAGACTACCAAATCTTTGGTTTTTGATCCAATTAAACCCAATTTGTTGGTCATGACTTCAGGGTCTATTGCTTTTAACATTGCTCCGCCAGTCCTGATTCCTTCTAAAACTGTGTCCCTCTTAGATCTGAGAAGTGGGTGCACTACAGGTTGACACCACCTCTCCAGTTGTTCCCATTGAGCCCAAACAGCTTTTAAGTAGGTACTGCAAGCAGGAACAGCCTTGGCCACATTTACTGCAGTTAAGTTAAGGATCATGGTGGTTAGGATTGGCTGCACTTTAGAGTAGGCAAAGGAGGAAGCATCTTGCCTGATTACTGTGTTGCCTGGATAGAGTGTGGGTTCACTGAGGACTGAAGGAGGATACATGGGGATGTAGGGGAAACCCATCCTGTGGCAGGAAGGGTCACAGCTTGCAGGTGTGTCTGTGATGTTAGCACATATGAACAGCCCAGTTTTCCACATTCATGTAGGATGACATTCATCTAGGGTGAGCATGGTGTGGAAGCATGAGGTAACATCACTAAAGCAGGGGTCAAATTGAATACAACATCACACTCTGGAGGTTAAAGGGAGGTTTCCAGCATTGGCTTCCTTCCACTTGTGACCTTGTGGGCCAAACATGACTACTCTAGAGGTAATTGTCTTTCTGGTAGTTATGAGGACACTCATGATCACTTGGAGGGGGAGCCCCTTATTGTACCATTCCCAGGAATCCTCCATGGCATCGAGGACATCATAAATACCTGGATAAGGGGGCACCCAGTGGCAATCAACCTTGATGTACTCCCAACTTGTGTTGAACTGAGTCGGGTAGAGGGACATTAATGCCACAGCAGAGGTTCAATACCATCCATCTCAGATATAAGTTAGCCATCTCTCACCCCTGTTGGAAATAGAGAGGCATGGTTGGGACTCAATGTTGGCCAGTCTAGGCTGTGGTCATTCTTTCCAGTGGTGACAATTCCATGAAGGTCTCTGCTAAATTCACTATAGGCAGTTCAGGCCAGTCATGCAACATGGGTCTCACCAGAACAGGACCACCCTTCCATTCCTTGAGTTGGGAGACATGGAAGATCAGCGTCTTTAGCCAGAGCATCTGCCCAGTTGTTCCTCACTATCTTCCTTCTGATGTTCCTTAATGTGTGAGGCCCACAAGGGGGCTGTTCTCTCTTGGACCAATTGGGACACTAAACACCACTTTTTGGTTTGGGTGGCAGGCTTCCCATTGGAGGTTTGCCATCTGATATTTATTCAGATGTGGAGCCATCTGGTAGCTGCTTTGGCAGTCCAATCAGAGTCTGTATAAATGGCCAGAGGTTTGAAATCTAACACTGTGCAGAGAGCTTCTACATCCATGGCTTGGCTGGAGTGAAGACGAGCCGGTCCTTGAAGGGTATAGTTGTCTGTTATGCAGATAATGCTGTACCCGGTTTTGGATGCCCTGTTGAGGTACTGGGAGGATCCATCACAGAACCAACATACAAACCCTTGCCGCAGTGCCTCCTGTAGGTATTCTCCCCATTCTGGTGGCCACATGATTTTGGAGTGGTGGCAAAGGGTACTTGGGCTCCGCACATGTAACTATTAAGCCATAGGGTGTGGGCAGCCCACTGGGCTGTCTATAGTAATCTATCCCTCACTTTATAAGTTCTGTGGTCCACTTTGCTATTCAGGAGTTGTGGACCTGACCATTCTGCACTTTTCCAGATAAAATGTACTTCAGAGGCATAGGTGGTGTCTGCACTATAACCCTGACTCCACCTATGATAAATTCCCAACAAGATAAGGCCTACACTAAAGCAAGGCAATTCTTCTCACATGGGCTGAATCTAACTTTGGTAGCTGAGAGGTTCCTAGAGGTGTATGCTACCACTCTCTGGACCCCATTCTGGTGCTGCTAAAGGACAGCTCCTATATTATTGTTGGAAGTTGCCAATTGAATATAGAAGGGCTTTTTAGTGTTGGGGTATGCTAGAGTGCGAACCTGAGCCAAATCTCATTTTAGAGTGGCAAATGCTTACTGCTGTTCTGGTCCCCATTTCCACGGAATCTCTTTCTTTAACAGTGCATACAGGGGCTTGGCCTTGACAGCAAAGGATTCAATCAGCTCTCTTGAAAAATTAAAGGTCCCCAGTAAGGCTCTTAAAGAAGCTACATCCGTAGGGGCTGGGAGTTTTCTAATGGTCTTGACCCTTAGGGAATCTGGGGTCCTCCAGCCAGTTTGCAGGCATAGTCCTAGGTATTCGACCTGGGTTTTCACTAGCTGCACCTTCTCTCTGTTGGCTTTGAACCTAGTGTCTCAGATCAGGCCAAGTACTTCCCTAGTGACCTCTGTGGTTTTCTCCACCAAATTCGGATGGATAAATATGTCATCCAAATACAATAACACATGTGGATGCAACTTGGGTCACAACCTGGTCCACATTTTTAATGCATGTGAATGGCATATACTGAGACTGGAGTGAAATCCCTGTGGAGTAAGCTTGGAACAGAGTTGATTATTCTGAAATTTGAAAGTTAATTTGTACCAGCAGCATTCATGTAGACAGATAAAATGAAATGCATTTGTCAGATCTATGAGGCTGTAAAATTTGGCTCCAGATGCAATGGCATCCAGGATCTCATTGTATTTCACTACTATGAGAGTTACTGCTGGGGTAACTGCATTGAGGGCTTGAAATGAGACCAGCCTATCCAGTAATGTAAATACTGGACATGGTTGTCAGTTGGTCTCTCAGAATTATTAATGCCCAGATTAAGAATTTGGGAGGTGTGTCTAGCAGTGAATGAACTCTGGAATGTCCAGAGAACAGTTCTGAAGATATGATTTGGCATGAGAATACAGTGGCAAGACATTGAGGGTCCTGAAATAGAAGCTTTAAGATAACTGTATACAATATTTTTAATAATCTTGTCCATGAAAAAAAGTTTGAATACACTGAACTGTTGGAAAGCAAAGGCATCATTATCTCAGCCGCTCATGAAAAATGTTTTGGGTTTTGAAATATTTCAGGTTTTGGAATTCCAGATAAGGGAGACATAACCTATATGTGCTAAGAAAGGATTCTTGGAATTGAGTAAGAGCTAATTAATGGCATAAAGAATGGCTGTTAGGTTTCCAAGAAAATGTCTCCTCACCATGACTCCCCTTCAGATACAGAGGAGTATTGGGTCATGGAAGCTACCATGAAGTACTGCTTTACTAATGTGGAGAAGGTTCTCTGCAGGTTTTTTTAAAAAATAAAAACACTGAGCCAGGTCTTCAAAGCTATTTATTTAGGCAAATGCATAGCATATCAGTAATACCCTTATGCAAATTACTTGGCTCAAAATATCATTTATTATGCTTGAGATGGAAAAAACATATATTTAATTTTATAAATAACAGCAGTAGTTCTAAAGGACTAGTGGGTCAGAAATAAGATGTTGATTTTACCTGAAAACACATGGGCAGAGATTTTCCCTATTTAAAAGACAGTAACGACTCCTTCAGTCAGATCCATGCTTTCAGGTACAGCTGACTATTTGCAAGATAATAATGCTTGCCACTCTGTTTACTATTCATGCAATATGACACAGTGCCAAAGTGCTTTGCCAGTATAAAGGAAGATAGTGTCACTAATCCAAGGAAAGAAGGATGAACTTCTGGCCTTCCCTTGAACAGAAAAAAACCTCAACTACTTCTGGTACTGAATCTAGTGAATAAACCTTTCACTATGCAGTCTAAAACCTCAGATAAACTCCAAAGGGGTGAAATCCTACAGAAGGAAATGGAGAAAACATTTCCAGAGAAAGATTTGTTGTTTGGAAGAAGCAGTGGGCTGGTGATGTTTGGAAGAAGCAGTGGGCTGGTGATGGAAGTAATTGTGGGGCATGCAGCTAGTTCTGCACCCCTTTCACTTGTCTGATTTCTTCCAATATGGTGGAAGGTATGATCCCATTAGCAATATTGAAGACAGATTCAATGCCCAAACCAGTGGGATTTTTTTGCATTGAATATGCAGAGTGGCATCTTATTTTTAACCACAAGCAGCAACATTTCTTGAGCTGGTCCTGTTTAATTATGACATCATGGAGGGTTAGGATTCCAAGTCAGGATTATTAGCCCAGGCCCTAAAATTTCAGTGCCAAAACCTGTCACTTGTAGAAGATCCCTTGTTATGTCCTTGGGGATGTTGCAATGATGATGCTACAAAAGACTGTCCCTGGTGATATCTTGAAGCATGATACATTAAGCATCAACCATAGTTGCACAGAGTATGACATTCAAATTAAAACCATGAAAAATTAAGGAAAATGCAAACACAATATTCAGGGGACCAGTCTTGTTCTAAGATTCCTCCTCCCCTTACCCAGAGGACCAGAAAACAGCTGCCAGGCCCTGGAATCTGGAAACTATGCAGGATGCATCTAAAGATTACAGCTATTTGATACCCTTTACATCTCATGGTTCCTTCCTACAGAATCCTGGGATTTATAATTTGAGTTCTAATGCATCCTTTAAACTGCAGCATTACAACTCTCTGGCAGAGTTTTAAGCACCTAACAAAACTAAAATCTCCAGGTTTCTAAGGGCTGGAGACACAGTAGTTAAGTGGCATCAAACTTTGTAGTGTATATAATAATAATAATAATAATAATAATAATAATAATAATAATTCCATTTCCACCAAAAGGTGGTACATCAGAACATATACAATAAAAAGCAAAAAAAAAAAACCACTCTATAAAATACTAAAATAATATACTAATATAGTAAATACAAAAACAAACAAAATCTGCCTCAGTCTCTACCCATTTTGGCCACCTTAGACATGCTCAGTAAGGGGGGATGCAGACCAGGGCGTCCAGGACGCCCTGGTCCAGAGTGCCGCAGGGCTATGGCAGCCGCACCGCGGCGCTCCTGCAGCGTCCCTGGAAGGAGCGCTAAATCAGCGCTCCTTCCTCAAGACAGCGAAAGTGCGCCCTAAACTTGTAGGGCGCACTTTCGCTGTCTTTTCCGCTGCAGCGCATGTGGTCGCTGCGGCGGGAGGTTGCCTTGGAAGCGCCGGCCATGCGGAGGGCCGGCAGCTTCCAGGGCAACCTCAGGAAGAGGAAGGGACGCCGTGCGTGCGGCTGCCCCTCCTCTTCCGGGTCTCGGAGACGGCCCTATTAGCCGTCTGCCAAGGCCCTAACTTAATCCAATGAATCAAAGGGAAAGTTCTTCAACCCTTTATAAAAGTGGATCAGATCCTCCTCCATCTAGAGGTGCAAAAGAAGACTGTTCCATAAACACGGAGGCAGATCCTGAAAGGCTCACAGCTTTGACAGAGTCATACATGTTGGTGGAACCACCAATAATCCTTTGTCTGTAACATACCAAGCTAGCTGAGCTGCAAAATGCCTTGTGAAAAGCAAGTAAACAATTTGTAGCTGTTCAATAGTAAATACCAAGTATGGAAGCCCCCTAGCTAGTCTGAATGCACCCATTTTAAACACTGTAGGTATGTCCTTCTACCACTATTGCCAGTTTATGACATCATGACAATGAGCCAAATCACAATTAATGTAATTTCACACAGCCACACCCACGCCACCAGTTCTTTCTTGCAACTGCTATTTTCCAAAGCACTCTGAGGGTCACCTAGTTGATATGTAACTAGTAGCTCAAACAGTATTTATTCAATTTGCTTTTAGTTAAGCTTCTCATAACAAAACTGGCAGGACCTCATTTTAAAGCAGTTCGCTTCAGAAAATGGAAAGTAAACAGTTTTTATATTCACAGTAGGAAGGGCATTGTATTTTTCAAATGATAGTTGCACTGACAGAGAATATTAATCACAGGTTTTACCTTCCATGTGGCTTCCTATCCATATTGGCATAAATCCTCTTTTTGATGATTTCCCACAAAAATGCTAAATTCTGTATCACTCTTCACTCCTGTCCTGTAATTTTTTCCCTTCATAATGAAACCTTCTTAATATATTCAAACTGCACTTATTACCATGTACATTATATTTTGTGTTAGCAATTTTGCCTTGTTACATCTCATTACCTTAATTTGTTAGCACTAGATCAGTGCATGTTTAAAAATTTCTAAGGTCATTTAAAGAAATACCTTAAAAAATAAAAATAAAACATTTCTGGAAATAAAAAAAATAAAAAACACTGTGTGGGGACTATTAAAATCACCTTGCAACCTTTTAAACAAATATTGCCTCTTCAGAAAATAAATACATCCTTTGCAGATATGGGTTTTGCCTTCATTCAGGAAAGCATGTATTCTAATTTATGTTAATAGTCTTTCTTGTTTCTAAGGAGAATTGCACTGAATGTTCTTCATCTCAGTAAGCAAAGTGTCTTGACCGGTCTTGGAGTCATGGTGTAATTCATGTTAATAAGACTAGAGCCAAGCCAAGATATTTTCCTTATTGAAGCAAAGAACATTCAGTGCAAAAAATCTGAGCAGATAAGCAGTTGACTCTTACTTCATTGGTAAGTGAGGTAAGCTGCCTTGAATATATAGGAAGCCATGTCTACACTGGACGGTATACTTTAGGGCAGTATGGAGTATCCTGGCTCCAGAGCTCAACCTGGTCTCATTACCTGGCCCTATTCTCATGCCAGGCCAGCTGTTTCTGTGGGCAACCCACTGATCTACCCAATATGTCCTCTGCCACTGTGGGTCACTCATTTCTGAATTCAGAGCGAGTCACCCAACAACAATCACATTGATGGTCCAGAGTAAGAGTGTTTTTTGTTATGTTCTGTTAAATCATTTTAAGTGTTTTATACTCTGGTTCTGATGTTGAGTATGCTAGATGTCATCTGGACTGTTCACACGAGAAACAGAGTTTGGTCCATGCATCATTCAAACAGGACACCACCAAACAAGGCCTGTGGGCAGAGGTCTAGCTGAGGAAGCATAGGGCAGGTTGTGTTTTTGACATAAAACTCTTTCTTCAATGCCTCCTGACAAATCTTTCATGCCTTCCAGCTATCCTGGTTTGGCAAGGGCAGGTCTGATTGATCCTCTACCATCCCACTTTTTCAGCTCCTTTAACAATGTTCCAGTTCCTCTCTCCTCTTTCCACTTTCTTTCCACTTTCCCCCTTTGTCTGCAGCTGACTTTTAATTGCTGCAAATTGAGTTTGAGGTGCAAAACTAATTTGCACTCAGTTAACAAAGCAGTAAGGAGAGGACAGGAGATGAAAGAATCTTGATCTTCCTAATAGGCTTTGATAAAAGCAAACTGATGAGCTCTCCTAGTGTGTGTGTGTTCTCCCTTATTAATAATTTTGTCATCTTGACCACACACTAATGTTGCTTGGCTACACCTGCCCCATTTTTCATTTGTGAAATGATTTTCATATGTAAAATGTGAAATGGAACATATAATACTCAAAGAGAAGAGAACAGTAAGACATAAGACTAGAACTTGGGACAGTTATCTTAGGGGGGGTTGCAGACTGCCTGAAATAGTGCAAATTGAGTCCACTTTTAGGGTTAGGGTTAGTGCTAGGGAATCATGAGAACTGTATTTTTTTCTGAGACATTGAGCCTTCTCTGTCAGAGAGCTCTGGTGCCACAATAAAATACAATTCCCATGATTCCCTAACCCTAACCCTAAAAGTGGACTCAATTTGCACTATTTCTGTCAGTCTGCAATCCCCCTTACTTTCTTTGTTTAAGATTCTGCTTCTTTTCCATTGTGGGTTCCAAGGTGTTTAGTAGCTATGCTAGCTGGAGGATCCTAGAAATTGTAATTTAAAGCTTTTTCAAGCCTTTCTTAAGTATTATTATTATTATTATTATTATTATTATTATTATTATTATTATTATTAAACTTTATTTCTAGAGCACTGTAATTATACACAGCACTGTACAAAGTAGAAAAGTTACAAATATAAAAAATTTTCTCTGGCTTAATTATTAAACCTGTACTTAAAGAGGTTGAAGAAAGATCCGCTCTTTCACAAGTATTCTTTCATTCACCTTATTCTTCAGCTTTTGAACCTGTCTTTGCCTCTCCTTTCTCCAGATACCACTACATGTTATGCTTGCCTCTCAAGCTG
Source organism: Phrynosoma platyrhinos (assembly GCA_020142125.1). Taxonomy (NCBI): domain Eukaryota; kingdom Metazoa; phylum Chordata; class Lepidosauria; order Squamata; family Phrynosomatidae; genus Phrynosoma; species Phrynosoma platyrhinos. The sequence goes on from CM034706.1 coordinate 24,482,263, forward strand.
ACACATTCTAATTCAAGAAAGCTGTTCATCAGAAACAACTTCCTTCTGCTGAGCTTAGCTTGCTTTAATGTGTCTGAACTGCCATCTCTAATTAGCTCATAAATTCCCCATCCACTCTTATAAGTTATCTTAAGGTTACTAAAGATATGATTCCTGAAAATTCATTTTTCATGCTCACAAATTTCCAAGTAGGGGTCATGTCTGTTGTTTTTTTGGTTGCTTGCTTGCTTATAGCCCTTCTAATTCTTTTTTCTAAGGGGGTTCAAATCCCTGTACAAGGATTTGTTTATTACTAATTTTCATCAGCTTAACCAAGCCCACTGCTGTAGAATTTTGTGGAAATCATTACAATCAATATCTATTCCTACTTGTGAGTTTCCATCTTATCACCTTAGCACCAAACATTCTTCATCAGTATATCTAATCCATAAGTTATGAGATAAAGTATTCAGTGCATCTAGTGAGTCAGCAAAGCATATATCAACCCATAAATTCAGGCATGCTTGCCCCATCAATTCACTGTTACGTTCATTTTTGACCATTTATCTTCAACCATCATAGATTTTGTGTATTTTAACTGAACATTTGCATATTTTATTCCCAGTACTTGAGGAATTCCAGGGAAAAAAGTATTGAATGTTGGACTAGCACTCTGGGAGACCTGTGGTGAGTCACACATTCTCGGGCTTGGAGGAAAGCAATGGAAAACCTCATCTGAATATATCTTTCCAAGAAAAGGATTGTCATAGGTTAGAGTTGACTTGATGGCACATAACAACAACCTATTAGTTGACATATTTACAAAATTTGCCAAAATATTCAAAGTTATTGTTAATCATAGAATCATAGAATCATAGAATCATAGAATCATAGAGTTGGAAGAGACCACAAGGGCCATCCAGTCCAACCCCCTGCCATGCAGGAATTCCCAATCAAAGCATCCCTGACAGATGGCCATCCAGCCTCTGCTTAAAGACCTCCAAGGAAGGAGACTCCACTACTCTCCGAGGGAGTGTGTTCCACTCTCGAACCGCCCTTACTGTTAGGAAGTAACAGTAATCTGGAAAGAAGAGCACACAGAGAACACCAAGGAAAAGCAAAAACAAATTAAAGGGTTAGAAATGGGGGGTGGCAGACTACTTATAAAGTCTATAATGTACTGGCACAGAAATCACTTGCAGATCCACCTGCATGTTGTGACTCACCAGCTGAGAAACTCTGGCCCTGCTAGTTCCCTAATAATGCAAAGAAATAAAATAAACAACTCTGTGATCTACAAACTGTTACATTAATGATCACTCAAGTGGATGTTCATGTAGCTCAAGTGTATAATGCAAGACATATGCAATACTCCATTCAACTTTAGTATAAAGGTAAAGATGGATAAAGGAAAGATACAAAAATAAAGGTATGGAGGATAAATTTTCTTGTGAAGACCCTATAGAATAAACAGAATTGAAAGTTTTGAGTTCTATTATCTAGGAACAATATGGATGGGTCAAAGAGGCAGTTTCCCCACCTTCTTTACACAACTGGTGTATAGACACACACACAAAATTAAGCCTTTGAACTATAGAACTTTGCTCCTGGAGCTTTTCATGCAAATATTTCCACTTGATTGCTCTTGAAGAAGGGCCTAAATTAACAACTTGCAATTAAGCATTCTAAGCATCAATGAGAAAACAAATGTTTAGACACTTAAGGTGAAATATTATTGTTGTAAAGTGATGAGCTATTTTTCTTTTCATGCTGCTCAAGAATGCTAAGGAGTCTCAAGGTCAACTGCAATGTCTCTTTGGACAATTAGCTGACAAAACACTACTATAATTCATTGAAGCCCATTAATTAAAAAAAAACATATATTTTTTCTGATTAAACCATACAGGAAAGAAAATCTAGACTTTATGTATTTTAGCTTTCTAGAAGAAAAAGGTTTAGCTTTCTAGAAGAGTACAGTGGGCCTCCTGTATCAGTGGGCTAGCCATCCAGGGATTCAAGCAGTCACAGATTGCCACACCTGCAAACTTGTCACTGCCATTAAACAAACCAAGGTATGACCATCCACATTCTTTTCCATCTGCAAGGGGCCCCAGAACTGAACCCCCACAGATGGGAAGGAACCACTGTACAGCTAAAGCTGTTTACAATTCCATGAAGTTGCATGCAGTTCAGTGTAGCACATCCAGAAACAGGAAAATTAGAAGAGATTAATTTAAACTGGTGAAGTAAAAATCAAATTCAATTAGATTTACACAAAGAGAGGATGAAATATTTATATTAAATCATCATTCATGTTAAAAGTCTTATCAAATTGAAGGTGAAAAATCCCACCCATAATTTCACTCTCCATCCCACTTGCTCCCATGTTTTCTTTTGTCTTTATTTCATGTGGTTTTCATGTATTTCTTCAACTTTTTGAAGCCCTTCTGTCCCCAATGTCAGAGATATAAAGAAATGTCTTGATAATATGGATCCTTCATTATTTAGTTTGATAAATATTTGAGATGGAAGGTCAGCTACTGAGACTTGTAGCTCTGATTGAGGATTCTAAATACACCTCCCTAAACTGCAAATCCCATGATTCCATGGAAAACTATAGCAGTGTTTTAAATGTGTAACGTAGTGCAGTGTAGTGCAAAAGCACTCATTGTTAGATGTGATAAATGATATACAAGGAGACTGTATGATGAAAGAGGAGGGGGAGAATATGCCCTCAGTATTATAATTCTCATTTAGCCAAAAAAAAAAAAAAAATGCAGGCTGGAAGAATCAGTCCCAATGCAGGAAAGATGTCTGTTAGGGAAATGGCTCCCAGATAGGCAATAGTATAAGGGGCCACATTACCTACCTCTCTTCAGTGGTCATTTGAGTTCAGAGGACAAGATATAACCTGCCATTGAGTGTCAGCCTTTGCACAGCTGGGAGAAAACTAGATACCTCTTTGTACAATTTCCAAAGAAGTAAATATGCAAGAGAAATCCCCCCTTCTGTTAATGTATGCCACCAATAACATCCTGGTCTCAGGCATATTTACAATTCATCCTTTGCTAACTTAAGCCCTGTAGTCTATTTTAAGGATGACAGGGTTTGGGCCCACTGAGTCAATGTAGTGAGTGAGTGAGGGTTATGTGATTTCAAGTTGACTCCAACAAATAGGATTGCCATTTGTTGGAGTCAACTTGAAGTCACATAACAAAAAGTCTGAGTCTGTCTCATTATCTCTAACTAGCCACTTCATTATCTGTTTCCAAAATAAATCATTAAAAAAGAGAGTGATCCTCATTAATTTAATTTAGAGATGCAGGTAGGTCCTCTCAGGTAACACAGCAAATTTAGTGATTGGCTGGGTCAAGCAGGCGGATATGTATAATATAACAAACAGAAGGTCAAACATTCATCTTACATTTAATGCCAGAAGAAACGCAGAATTTAAATAAAAATAAATGAATAGACCCTTATAGTATACATGCATATTTATTGATCAAATAGAAAGATACACAGATAGATATCTGGTCAGTCATCCATATCTGTATCTACATACTTTTTGAAAATATAACTGTAAAAAAGTCCTTCTAGCCAAGTAATGCAAATATATGTAATTTCTATAATCTGCAAATATAAGGTACAGTTTTACTGGCATAGGCCTTAGCACATATTTAACTCTCTAGATTGCTAATGCAGATAATCAAATATTGACATTAAATAAATGAAAGCTGGCCAGATCTACTCCATTTTCTGTTCTAATCTTCTATACCATTTTTGCATTGATTAGATGATGTGCTGTTATAGATTTCCGTAGAATGTTGAAACAGAACACTTTGAAAAGAGCATTTTTGGAGGTTAAATTTCCTCTCTAGACATATTGAGTAATCTGGGTCATAATTCTGTGACCTCTCGCTGTATTTGGAGCACTTAATTAGAATGCCTCAAACAGAATTGGTATCTACCAGTTAAACTTCAGCAAAGCTCCCTTCATTATGAAAAATCCTATCTGTGCATTGTAATTCACACCAAGCAGCAGTAGACTTTCCTGACTGAGATACTGTGGAGCTCTGACAAATTCTTCTTCACCTTTTCTCTTTGTCTGAAGGATCTTCCTGAAATTCAGTACACCCCAATTTCAACACTCACAGTTATGTGGAGAGTCCCCACAGATACAGGAGGCTCTCCTTTTCAGAAAGTCACATTATTTAAGGAAACTTGTGTGACAGAAATGGTAGCAGAGAGAGCTGGACAAGCATTTTCCCCTCCTTTCATGTCTATTTTCTACACATTTTATAATGCCTAAGTCCTATTGATTCTATGCATCTATTCCAGTTGGCACTAATTAGATTTCATACCATGCTGATTTTTGTTTCACTGAATGGGAGTTTAGGTGGCTGATATTTAAAATGTTTTAGAGTGTTGTTTACTTTATCTTCTATTTTACTGTTCTAAATTGTCTATTTTGTGTACCACCTTGAGGTCTTTTCCTTGATTTATGGAAAATAGTTTAAATAAATAGAATAAATGTCTCCTGCCTGGTAGATACTAAAACTCCTGTTTGTTTGATTTTTTTTTCCAGTTCTAGGCGAGAAGGGAGGCAGATTCTGTTGGACTATAACATATGTTTGAATTTAGAGCCTGGAATAAATAATCATTAGCTCACTAGATTTTTCCAGCAATTTCCCTTAATTCCATTGGAAAATCCAAACATTGAAGTTTCAAATATGTTTTAGTAACTAGGTTATCCAACTTTTGTTAGAATTCATGATGGTGAGTTCCTCTTTCTCTGATTCAACATGCAATAAATCAGCAAAGCCTGCTGCATCAGAAGATGTGATAATAACACTGGAGAAAAATTATCATATGTCTTTGTTATTACATGTGATAATCTTCCTGCTTTCTTTGGTGGAAAAAAGAAATTGGAAAGAGAGAAAGAACTTTCTATAGTCCTCACCAGAGCAAATGAATGGAAAATAAGGGGGGAAAGTGAGTTATGGAATAGGAGGAGGGTGGGATAGCATGGATATAGGAAGAGAGAATTTGTTTGCTTAGCAAGAAATCAATCCCCTCAAGCAGCCAGGATTATTTCCAGAATACCAGGCCTTTTAGACCTGAAAAGCATGTATCCCCCTCCTCAGCAGATCTGGCTTGTAGAAAGGCATTTGAAACATTTCTTTGGAAGTTAGTGGCATTGTCTGCACTGGCTTATGTTGTAGATATTCTGCATATTGAAGGTAGATATATACTGAACTGGTTTATGTTGTACATTATGGTATAATATTATTTGAAATAAGCTGCAATTACTCCCTTTGTAAATGTGCCCACACAGTCCTATGAATGCCAATAATCATGTGAAATGCATTTCTAAAAACCTTCCCCCATTTCTTCTTCTCTTGGCTTCTCCCCCTCAAATCTTCCCATCACACTTTTTAGCCATCCCCTTCTTCCACTTCTTCTGCAACCATTTGTTGTCTGCCATTAGGTGACCCTAAGCTGAACCTATCATGGTTTTTTTTTTTTTTGACAAGATTTGCTCAGAGGGGGTTTTCCTTCCTCTTGAAACTGAAACAATGTGACTTGCCCAAGGTCATCCAGTGGGTTTCCATGGCTAATCAGAGAACCCTGGTCTCCAGCGTCATAGTCCAATGTTCAAACCACTATACTGTGCTGGCTCACACACTTCCTTACCTGTATACAAATGGCTGTATAAAGATGGTTGCAAAGAAGAGTGTGCTGATACCTGAAGATGGTACAGATTGTATTTGGAATCCCTGGATCCTGCATATAAAACATGCATTCTACCACATGTCTTGACTGGGTATGCAGAGACAGAAAGGATGAAGTGATTCAGTTCTGTAGGCAAATGGTCTCCATATGCCCAGAGACTCTCAAATATTTCAGATTAAAAATTCTCCACTGTTCAATTATTGACCAGTCTTTGTAAGTATCCACTTAATACTGTACTTGCAGAGGATTAGTTCCCTCAGATTAAAATAAATCACTTATTCATCTTTAACAAATGAGGTATTTGAAGAATGAGTGTTATTAATGTTTATGATAATTATTTCACATTCCAGTTTCTAACATTTAGGATCACCAAATTAATTGTCAAATCTTACATTTGAAGCTCTTGTTGCATTCAGCTTGATGCACCACATTTTGTAGAATTTTCCAGGCCATTGTGTTTTGGAGATGATATGATAATTCCAGAGACTCATATATCCAGACTACAAAATCCACTCTCTTTCTCCAAGCCCCATAGTTTTCACAATAAAACAAGGTAAATAGTAAAGGTCACCAAAAATAGCAAAAATAAAACACTATCTTCAGTCTGTTATCGCAACTGGGGGAAAAAACATGCAACATTTGTTCTTGTAATCATGTGACTTTGTGAATAGGCAGGGGCAGAAATAATTTCCCTGCTGTGTTTTCTCTTTGTGTCATGTCTGCGCTCTTGCTTCCTTATCTATAGAATTATCCACAGAGTGATGCTCCTCTGCTTGACTTGACTTCCTTCCATGCATCTCATCTATCTCTTAGGGTGCCTCTACACTGTAGAAATAATGCAGTCTGATACCACTTTAAGTACTATAGCTCCATCCTATGGAATCCTAGACTTCTCTGCCAAAGAGCACTGGTGGCACACAAAACTACAAATTCCTGGATTCTGTAGGATGGAGCTATAACAGTTAAAGTGGTGTCAAATTGCATTATTTCTACAGTGTACAGTTGTCCCTTCCAATTCATGGGGGATCTGTTCTGGACCT
>CM034706.1:24515200-24528304 GCA_020142125.1 Phrynosoma platyrhinos
ATGGTCCAGGCCTCAGAGGGAGAGAAGAACCGCTGGGTGTATTCCCCTTCTCCACCACCTTTCTCTTCTCCTTTTGTGTCATGGTTTTTTAGATTGTAGGCCTGAAGGCAGAGAACTGTCTAATTAACTATCTGTGAGCCCGGATTGGCTTGCCACAGAATGGTATATTAAAAAAAAATTATTATTATATTATAAGCCACTCTGAAAGCCGTTATGGCTGGAGAGTGGGGTATAAATACAATAAATAAATAAACAATGGCTGCATCTGCACTGCAGAAATAATGTAGTTTGAGGCCACTTTAACTACCATGTCTCAATGCCCTGGAACCTTGGGATTTGAAAACTGTTTTGGCATCCAAGCTCTCTGACAGAAAAGTCTAAATAGCTCACAAAATTATAATTCCCAGAATTCCATTGCACTGAGCCTTGGCAGATAAAGCCCTTTCAAAGTGCATTATTGTTGTAGCGCAGATGCAGCCAATACCATGAATGAAAAAAATAGAATCCCCTTTTTGAAATGTGGAACATTTCTTCATGTTGTAGACATAACCAACTGAACCATATGACCAAAGCAAGGCTCTTAACTGTCTAGTCCTGCTCCTGAATTCTATTGTACAGTCATGTGAAAACCCTACTCAGGCATTCAGTATAGGTACTCAAACCATGTGGCAGGACCCCTGGGGGGCACAAGAGTTGCAAGGGGGCCAAGAGATATGGCCAAGAGAAAGTCTTTCCCCCTCCCCCTCCCCCTCCCCCTCCTCCTCCTCAAAATTTTTTTATATATAAAATTTACACATATGTTGAGTTAAATATTGGATTTATTTAAATAAATCTGTCATTTAAATAAATAATAAATCTGTATACACCAATCTAAAAATCTTCTCCCCATGCTACCTGCTAAGGGAAACTTATTTAAAGACACCATCTCATGCCAATTGTCCAAGTCCCGACAGATACAGTATGGGGTAGGTGAAAAATCCCAAGTAATGAGGGGAATCCTACTTGACCCCTAGACAACCAGCAAAGATCATGCTGCACCCATATGGATGGGTGGGTCACAAAAAGAGAAAAAGAGCACTTTAGGAGGCAGCAGGATTAAATAGCCTCCACAGCTGCCCTATCAAGTGGGATAGCTTGGCCAATTAGGCCAAGCTGTCATTCCCCAACTGGCCTCTATTCATGGGAGCCAACAAAGAGACCTCTTCTCTGCAGAGCAACTTTGCTGCACAGTTCAGGGACCAAGGGGAGAGCATCTGTTATTTGTGTAGGCTCTCCACACAATCCAAAACTTAGGGTTTGCAACTGCATGGAGAGCTACCATGAAAAACAGAGATGCTCCTTTCAGACTACTGCTCTCTGAATGAAGATTCTTCAGTGGACATGTTTCTTTTAATCCTTTTTTAAATGTGTGACCAGGGCTTAAGTCACAGATGCTTTGAATTAACACATGGAGGAAACACTAGCCCCATTCCCAAAGAGTGTGCACATACCTCTTTGCTACACTCCCACAATTCCATATCTTTGGTGAATGTCTTACAGAATAGCTGAGGGGTCTATATCTTTAAGTCTTTATTTATTTACATATTTATTTAATAACATTCATGAGCTGCCATTCAATGCAAGGCCTCTCCAAGGGAATTTACAGAATAGGATAGCAAAATAATGGACTAAGACCAAAAGGTTAGCCCTAGCCAGAGCAGACTAATTTAACCACTGGGAACTTGGTAAGATAATTAAAAGGTTCCATAGATTCAATGGTGCTGATCTGTTTGGGAATGACAACTGGATTCAGTCCAATAAAGTATAAATACATTACTATTAATTAAAACAACATCAGTCACTTCAAAGAACTATAAGAAAGCCAACATATTGCAGTGGTTTCAATGTTGACTGCAATTCTGGAGACCAGGGTCCAATTCCTCACTCAGCCATGAAACCAACTGGGTGAACCTGGGCAAGTCACATGCTCTTAGCCTCAGGGGAAAGAAATGGCAAACCTCCCCTGAACAAATCTTGTCAAGAAAACCCAATGAAAAGTTTGCCTTAGGATTGCCATAAGCGAGAAATAACTTGAAAGCACACACAACAAAAACAACATAAAAGATGGGTATACATCCAGTTAATCACAGCCTGCAACAGCTAGGTTTTAAAACCATTCTTTTTAAAATCAGAGACCACCATGGATTCATCACAGAGTAGGGCTAGACATCACGAGGTCCTATCTCTCATTCCCACCAGCCTTATAGATCTTATCACTAGAAGTACATTCAGTCTCAAGGCTGAGCCCTCTAATACTAAACCTTATCCTCAAAATAGGTTCAGTATTTCTCACAAACCAGAGTATATTTATCACCTACCCATCATAGCCACCAGCCTCTAGATTCAGTAGGTTTCTATGGATGCAGGGAGGTTCCTTAAAATATCCTGGTCCCATATCATTTTGGTTCTAAATTACAGGTCCCAGTTGTACAATGCATCCACCAATTGCTGGGAGCGATCAGAATATATAATACTGATTACATATTAGTTGTACCAATTACCACTATATTTCCAGCTGGAAATACATTGGTAACTGGCACAACTGACATGTAATCAGTGTTACATATTCTGATCACTCCCACCTCTATTAAGCAACTCAGTAGCTGCATTGTACAACAGCTGGAGTCTCCAGACCCTATTTACAGGCATGTGAGCTATTCTATGGATTATACCATCCCATATGACTGAATCCTGGATGACTCCCAATCTGCCTATCTACATATAGCCATACATGCCTAGGCTTCACCTTTAAACCTTTACCAATTACTCAAAGGTCCATCTGGGTGAATGAAACCACCATAGCTGGAAAGCAAAGGCTTGTTCTACCCTCTAATTGTTTTCTGAACAGGCAAGCAGAATATCTGAAGGACTGCAAATTATGATGAAATTGGCTGTTATGAGTATTCTTTTCTTCTAATGAAGCCTGGTTAGATCTATGAGTTTTAATGTGGTTCCATTTTTTTACAGTCTTAATTTGGGGGGGGGGGGGGGGCTCTATACTTAGAGAAAGTTGTTTTCTCTGGCATGAAAATTTGTGATCATTTTTGGTGAAGCATTTCTCCTAATTCATGCAGGCTTCCAAACAGTTTTTGCTTAATTTACACATTTTAAAAGTTATTTTCTAATAAAATGTACTTTCCAATGTTATTTTTATCCATGTACACATTTTTGTGTTTGCATTCTATTATTATTATTATTATTATTATTATTATTATTTATACCCCGTCCCTCTGTCAACAATTGGGGCAGATAACAACAATTAAAATTTCATACAATATTTACTCCAACAACCCCAAAACCCACCCACCCCTTAAAAAAAGTATTCAACCACTTAAATATACACCACACATACCTATTTGGGTTTTCCTTTATGTCTGGAAAACTTAATGGTAAAATTTGGAGAAGTGTGAATTCCAAAAGATCTCTATGTGCCTATTCACATATTAGTTCAAAAGTGCAAATTGCAGGGAGTTTGCATTAAAAATGTAAATGGAACAATTTCTTCCCCTATCCCTACTAGTAGTATTTTCTTCAAACAGGCAAAGCAAGTGATTGTTTCACATTGCATTATACATCTAAGGATTTCAGGTAGATTGAAGCAAACAAAGCAAATAATAATTTCATATTTAAAAAGAAAGACATTAAAAAATACTCCTGATCTGCAACATATCTAGTTTTTAGCCAGATTGTTGATTAAATGACAGTTCTTACAGGCTTGTATTTCCTCCATGAATTCACTCAAGATTACCACTTGAAATGCAAATAACAAATGCCTTCCATGTGCAGAAATGTGTACAGCCCCAGGCATAATACCAATCCTATTTTGGCTATGTGATGTACCATAACACAAACCTGAAGTTATCGTACAAAATAATAATAATTTTTAAAATTATTATTGCAAGTCGGTTAAAATAAAAACCAGCCACCATTATTTTACAGCACTACTATTGTTCTATGCTGACAATGTGCTGCTCTTGTATAACAACGTTTTAATAATATAAGTTACATAATTTACTATATCAACATGATGGTTTCACTGCGCCTGATGAGAATAAGCATTTCAAAGAGAAACAGTGCTCTCCTGTGATCAAATGAAGGAACTGCTCTAATCTTGAAACTATCATTGCCACCTCAGTACACACAAAAAGGAACAGGTATCAGGAATTATTAGCATACACAGCAATAAGCACAGGCATTCTCTTTGCAAAATATTGGAAACTTAGATCAAGCCCCAACACCAGCATGGGAAAGTGTGTGTGTACTATTCCAGGAATAGCTGGACTGGTACTTTAAAGATATTTTGAACTATAGCTCCTGTAATTCCTTACTATGTTGACTGGGATTTATGAGAGCTCTCATCTAAAATATCTGGAGGGAACTAGAAGTCAAAAGCCAGGATAGCACATACAAATCTATTTTCTTTCCCCTTCCCTATTTAAAATAGCACGTCCTGAAAGAGCATCTTGAAACATATTGAAAGGACATCTGGAAAGCTCTGCTGAATGGTGGATCAGGATTAACTGTCTGTCTACTTGATAGATTCAATTTTAAATTTATTTATATTCAAAGAAGGCCTCAGTTACATATAATAATGTCCCAGTATAACAAAAGCAGGAAAATAAAAACACATTTCAGTTTCATCTCTCTCTTCCTCTGAGGAGCTCACACCTGCGTGCCTAGTTCTTCCCTCATTTCCCCATCATAACACATATTATTAACTGTACTTTGTTTTACTCTATTCTTTAGTGTCTTGCCTTGAAATGTAGTGGATATTGGATTAGTAACCAGTGTTATGGACATAATTTTTTTGAAATGCAGTAGAACTGTCTTTTAGATAGTTCTGGGTTTGTAAGAAAGGATCCTCCTGGGACTCAAGATTTCTTTAACTTCCTTCACTACCAAACCTTGGCTGGTTAAGCATCTTATCACAGTGCCTTGCTACAGTTTAAGCAACATAAACAGTATAAAACCAGGTGTCTGTAATGAATAGAATCACTGGATCTCCCTATGATAATGCCAATAGGCATTTTCAGCCTGATTTGTGGAAATATTTCTATCCAACAAGATCTGATCTGCTGTTAATCTGGGATTTCAAACACTGAAAAAGAAAGGTTGAAGAGCCTCATCTCTAGAGTGTTTTACTTCTTTGAAGCTTGTGCAGTATTGCACTGCTTCTGATGTATGTTTATCTATTCCTATTTTAAGCTCCTCTGAGTATAACTGGAGAAGTCTGGGTATAAATCAATAATTACTTACAGTGCTTGCTTAAATTTCACTGACCAAGATGAAATGTGTATATGGAAGGTGGTCTTACCTTTTGCAATGTTCCCTCTGTTTTTAATCCCCAACATGAAGGGAAATAGTGTCCATCAGGTAGCATTGGTCTCTAGATGTACAAACATTTTTAGAAAAGGTTATTCCAGACAATATTTTAGTTTTGTGATGAGGCCATAGCCATCTAATAAGTTCCCAGTTTTAAGGGAGTGGCCACACATTAAAAGACTCAAACTTATGTACAAACAATGTAATGTTGTCTGCCTTCAAGTCATTTCCAACTTATGGTGACTCTAAGTCAAACCTGTCATGAGGTTTTCTTGGCAAGATTTCTTCAGAGGCACTTTGCCTTAGCCTTACTCTGAGGCTAAAAGTGTGTGACTCGGTCAAGGTCAAGTGGGTTTCCATAGCCAAGTGGGGATTCCAACCCTGATCTTCCAGTGTCCTAGTCCTACCTCAAACCACTACACAATACTGATAGAGAATTAATAAGGATTGTCTCCAGAATCATATTCCAACACTCAAAACACTATACATACATGTCCTCTCAAATAGACAGAAATTAAGGTGTTCTAGTTGTTGTCTGTTTCCTGTAATGTCTATATTGTATTTAATATCCCTTACTATAAGGGATTGCACATCTATTTATTCATTTCAGTACTGTTGTCCCTGGGCATTGTTGGACAATTGATTGCCCAGTTCCAATACAGTCAGGGAAATGGCTGTTCCTGGAGCCTCTTTGATAAGGCAATGATCCTGGCAGCTCCATACCAGGCCTGTTCTGAATCCTGAATGCCCTGGGAATTGCCACCAGTACAATATTGCTGGTGATACACTATACATGTGGAGTTTTTCATGCACCTAACATGAGATGAATGTGTCAGCACAGAGTAGAAAGGAAAAATACTGAGTTCGTATGCAGCAAGATGCCACTAGGGAAACAAGTGCCACAGCCTGATATACAAGTAGTTGCAAATTCAAAACTTCTTCTTGCAGAACAAACCTTTACTCACACACTTGCTGAGGTTTCTTCCATAAAGGTTTTAGTTGCAGTAAAATATTTACAAAACATGAAACAGGAATATTTACAGTATCTGATACAATGCACCACCACCATCCAACATCCACTCCAAACTCCAATTACCCAACAAGATAGTCCCCCCTTATATACACATCCACTGTCCAGGTGTCGGGACCAATTCCCTGCCAGTATTACATCACCTTCCTGTAACAATTGCAATGACCTAACCCAAGGGTAGGCAACCTTTCCCCTTTAAGGGCCAAGGGACTTCAGCTCCCGGAAGCCTCAGCCATGTTGGCCAATAGTCCCATGTTGGCCAATAGCTCCTGGGATTCTGGGAGCTGAAGTCCCTCGGCCCTTAAAGGGGAAAGGTTGCCTACCCCTGACCTAACCAATCTGGAATTATTACTGCAACACTTCTTACTGAAGTTTCATCAGCTTCCTATGACTCATTCTCTCATTTTTGTATAATTGCATGCAGCTGAGACATTTTTTTCAACACACACACATCTGTGGAGAACCTTCCTTCCAGTGGAGAAACAGTCCTGAAATAGGATGTTCACACCACCAAATCTCCCAGTCTTCCCTGGTGAATAATATATATCACTCAGAATTTTTTCATGTTCTGCCATTTCCCCCACTAATGGAAGTATGAACACACACATGTAAAACAAACAACTTTTTATTGGTGGAAAGATTAGAAATATGTCTACACCTTAGAAATGGGGAAAACATTTATAGGCTGTGCATTCTTGCTAGGTTGGTTCTAAGCACCATCTGCTTGCAGGTCTTCATCCTAAGTCAATAACAAAGAAATAAGAAACTTTTTTTTCTTTTTCTTTTGGAAAACAACAGACTCATCTCCCAAATGATAACCCACCCACTAACATTTTTAGATTATATAAACTTACCATTGAGCTATGATAACATAAATCAATATCCATGCTTTCATTCAAAGGTTCTTGCTCAAGCAAGGACTATGATTGGTCACAATCTCCCTCATCCATCATCTCTTCCATCTGAGTGGCAGGTTTCAAAGGTCCTGGGCCATCCAATTCATCTGAGCTCGGTGGAGTGCCAGACACTTCCTTCTTCTCCCTGGTCTGGAGAACAGCTTTTAAATTGCAACCATAATCACACTCAATATCTGAGGCCTTGTCAATGAAATCCATACAGCTGGGTGTTGGGCATGTCCTTTCAGGCTCTTCATATAGCCCTTCCTTTTTAGGTTGAACATTCAATGGTATGGAGGCATAGAAAAGTCCACAGGACCATCATAACTTGGCCAGGATGTCATCTTTATGGGGTTTTTTTCTCCTGGTAGTAGATGAACCTGAAAGCCTCTGAGGAGCACTTGATACCACCATGTTGCCTCCACAGAACATTTCTGGGCATGCAAAAAAAAATTGTCAGTGTGTGGATTATGAGTGTTGCAGTGATGCTCTTTGGCACCCAGCAGAATCTTCAGGACAAGCTGGCTGCTGTGATCCACAGCCCCTTTGTAACTCTTACCATCAACTGGCTCAACTTCCCTTCCTCAGGATCTTGTCTTCCTCAGTCAAGAAGACACATTGTAAAGACCAAAAGCATAGTTTTATTAATGCATATAAAAGAAAAATAAGATAGCTAAGTAAAATCCATTGTGATGAACTTGTCCAGTTCAGCCATGAAAGACTACTTCTTTAACAATCCAAAGCATTAGGATCTCCAACTTGTTGCAGTTAAAACCATTGCTTCCAGGCAGGCATGCATGCATACGCGCGCTCACATCTTGAACAATAAACATTCTAGACAAAGACTTCTCTAGGCCCTTCTCATACTCCACCTTCTAAGTGTTAATCTTATGATAATTGGATAATACCTGCATGATGTATATTAACCCAGCCTCTTGTTATCCATCATCCACCACGTGACTATTTCCCCAAGCCTAATGATTGTTTATGTATAATTGTTATCAAGCCTTTCTCATAATAAAGTCTGTGTCCATGAGTTCTACCTTTGGGAAAGTACATTGTTTATGTCTGTGTAACCATCTGGTGTTGATTCACTTTGTTTCTCTAGATGTTGTTCTCATGAGGAAATTTCCACACACACATCTCTACATTTCACCTTTGACTGTATATCCCATCCATATCCTAACAAAAATGGCAGCTTCTCCCTCCAGAATAGAGCTCTCTACAGACAGCCTTCTAATTGGCTGGCTTGGCCCATGTGATTCTCATGGGACCCAAACTAGATCTTATTGGTCAGGGATGGTGAGGCATACTTCTAGAGAGGGGTCACATGACCTCAAGGGCCAATTGGAACACATGGGAAATCTACCACAATTGGTCAGTTTGGAACATGTGGGGTTCAGAGGGGCCCAAAATCAGTTTCCATTGGTTGGGGAGTGATGAGGCGTGTTCTTAGAGGGGTCACATGGCCTCAAAGGGGCCAATGGGAATGTTTGGGGCCATGTGACCCCTCTAAGAACACGCCTCATCACTCCCCAACCAATGGAAACTGATTTTGGGCCCCTCTGAACCCCACATGTTCCAAACAGCAGGGGAAGGAGGTTAAATCACCACCAATTAGTCAGGATGGATCACATATCCCATATGTCCCACCCTAGCATTTCTGGGAGAGGGGCATGCCCTTCATTTTGACAAGTCATCAGTCAATCAATTTTGACAGGTCATTAATCATTCTTGACAAGCATCAAAGAGTCATAAATCATTTTCAAAGGAGCTACACCCCCCCCATTACTTGTAATATTTCTCTGTTTGAATGTAAAGAAGAATCTCATCAAAATTGGTACAGTAAATATCTAAGCAAAATAGGCAGACAGCACTTTTAAACTGCTTTATAACAAATGTTATCTAGACATTGGACAACATCTTGAGCATATAATATATATAAACATACCCAATTTATGCAGTTTAAAGTTTCCTTTTTGCAGTTTGTGCTATGGTAATGTAGTTTCTTTTCTAACAACAGAATTTACTTCCAAATATATAAATCTTTTTTAAGGGGAAAAACATCAGTACAAAATTACTAAGACAGCCTGTCATGTACCGATTCACAGGAAAACATACCTGGAGCTAAATATTTCCAAAAATATGCCTATGCTTCGGCATATAGATAGGATCAAAGATAGATAGTCCCAGTGTGTATTTTTCTATCTATGTATTTTTCTTTAGAAAAATCTTTATTATATTTAAAAATCAGTCTGCTACTCTTTTGGTATTAATATATATCCCCTCCTTCCATGAGTGCCTGATTTAAAACAATGCATTGGGGTTTCATGCTTTTTAGTGAATTTGCATAAAAGCACAGCTGTAGCTCCAGATTTTTTTTTTCACTAGGCAAAAATGGTGTAGTAAGTAGACTGTTATTTACAATCACCTATATTGGCATCCTACTTCTATCTGCAGTTACTTCAAATTACATCCTATTGATTTCAATTGACCTTGCTTCAAAGTAAATGTATGTATGGTTAAAGCGATACTCTGCAACATTGCTTAACACCACATTATTGACCATTTGAACCTCTTGGGAGATGATGATGATGATGATGATGATGATGCTGATGAATAAGAATAGCCACAAATTGTCATGCCATTCATTTAGTAAAGCCTCAGTTATAATCAAATTACGTAATATATAAGGAACAGACTCAAGCCAGTACTGCTTTGTCATTGTTTGTGTGCAAGTCTGGCTGTTTGTCATCATTTTTGACAGTGAGAAACATGTTATATTCCTGAAACTTTTTGCAATGCCCCTATTCTAAGATTTATTTCTTTAAACTGTTTTCACTTTAGGGCAGGAAGGATCAGTCTATGTGTAGTCTATATCAGCATACATATATACATGATGTCCAATTTCTATACCACTCCAAGTTTGATAACAGAAAATGTGTACAGACAATGTTTCCTTTGTTTAGGAGTTCATTTTTTTCTTAATAAGCACATCTTGTAATCAATCTTCCTTAGCATGTGCATTTTTGTACAGAGCTTTTTTCTGGAATACATGTTTTTGCATATAGTTTTTAACCAATAAATTATGTTCCAAAATTCAGTGCAAAACCAATGTCTATTTAGTTATAACTAAACTAATGTTAAATAATGTGCTATTTCTAAAAAATGCCTTCCAAGCTATGATGTCTGTAGCATGCACGGCTCATGTTCTCTTTGCACCTTTTGTATGATAACAGAGAAGTGCAACTCACCTGCACTTTTTTGTTCTATTTTAATCACACTAAAGCAAATCCCATGAGCCAGTGGTTTGAATGTGAGACTGCAATTCTAAGGCACCAGGGTCTGAATGCCCACTTGGCTATGGAAACCCACTGGGTGAGCTTGGACAATTCATACTCTGTCAGCCTCAGATGGAGGCAATGGCAAAAACCTCCCTGAATAAATCATGCCAAGAAAACCCTGTGACAGGTTTGCCTGAGAATCACCATAAGTGAGAAAAACTTGAAGTCAAACAGCAAAGCAAACCACTTGTATTAACATGGGACTCCCACAAGTAAATGGAACTTAGAGGCATTACTAAAAAGAATGTCAAATACATAACATAGGTCTTTGTTTGCTTTATTATGCAAGAGCAAGTGCATGAGTTTGTCTGTCTGCTTGGAGGGAATATAATCACAGTATGAAGAGAACAACTTTAATCCTTCCCCTCTTATTCAACACCTTAGAAAACTTACCCACTTGGGTTTGTCTGAGGGACCAAACAACTTCTCACTGTTTCTCAGTTGTAGTGAGGTATCACAGCTTAGGAGCAAAGAATTAAACCTCTAGTTTTTTTGTGGGTTTTTTCGGGCTGTGTGGCCATGTTCTGAAAGAGTTTCTTTCTGACGTTTTGCCAGCATCTGTGGCTAGCATCTTCAGAGAACCTCTCTTTCTTTATTGTCCTGATCCATGCCTACTTCTGAGTAAGAAAAAAGCACAGCTGTAGCTGATGGTCTGTATTCAGTGATGTGTGTTAGCTAGTTCCAGTGGCTCAGCTTGAAAGCTTTGCCTCAAATGGCCTCATTGACAACTGTGGATTGTCCTCTGCTGGCTTCCAGCAAACGAACATTTTCCTTCAGCATGAGCTGAGTGAGCTCCAGCTGCTCAACACTTGCTCCTTGATTTGAAGGTTTTGGCTAGCTCTGACCTTAAGAAAACCAAGGACACAGTCAAAAAAATGCTTGATAATCCTGCAGAGTTCTTACCTTGCAATCAGCTGCCAGTCCTACCATACCTTGCCTGTAGATTTTAACATTTCAAGAAGCTAGATGCTGCATCCCATCCAGATTTACCCGGGGAAAAAATGATAAATTAGTTAGATTTGTTTCATTCATCCTGAATTGCACAATAATCCACTCCTGAAGGCAGTGTAGTGGATTCCCATCTTGCAAGTTAATGAAAGTTCCAGCAGGTGCCTAAATTGCTCTCACTTATATAATGGGAAAACTTTTATTTATCTCTCACTCTTCTTTCATCATGGGACCCTTGGGGGTCTGAATAGGCTTGATGAGTCATCTTGAGTAGGCAATGATATTATGTTACCTTTTGTGCATACAAAATCAAAGGTCTTCCACCATCTCTATAGAGAAAAGATTGCAGGTATTGAGTGAACATCTTGTTGTGTGCCTTCAAGTCATTGTCAATTCATGGTGATCCTAAGGCAAACCTATCACAGGGTTTTCATGGAAAGATTTGTTCAGAGGAGGTGCCATTAACTACCTCTGAGTTAGTTGGGCTGAGAGAGCTTGACTTGGCTGATTTGAACCTCCTTCTACCTGTGCTGTGCTTTTCCTTGTCCCAGGAAAAAATTAGTGCACCGTTTGGTGAGCCCCATTTGTGAGTCAATATGGGGTGGAGCTAGC
Source organism: Phrynosoma platyrhinos (assembly GCA_020142125.1). Classification (NCBI taxonomy): domain Eukaryota; kingdom Metazoa; phylum Chordata; class Lepidosauria; order Squamata; family Phrynosomatidae; genus Phrynosoma; species Phrynosoma platyrhinos. The sequence continues at coordinate 24,527,392 of CM034706.1, forward strand.
CAATTAGCTCTACACAACTCCTCCCAGAGGCTTTCCAGGTCAATTCCTGCTAGGAAGGAGAAGGAATGCAATTTCCGGGCAGCCATTTTGAATGGGTGAATTTTTTAATTCTTTTTAAGAACACTAGCTAATTAGCTCTATACAACTCTTCCCAGAGGCTTTCCAGGCCAGTTCCTGCTAGGAAGGAGAAGGAAAGCAATTTCTGACAAGCCATTTTGAGTGGGTGAGTTTTTAAATTCTTTTTAAAAACACTTGGGAAGAGTGTGACTGTTGCTGAGTGGGTGGGGCTTTGGTGAGTCCCATTTGTGAGTCAATAGGGGGTGGAGCTAGCCAATTAGCTCTATACAACTCCTCCCAGAGGCTTTCCAGGCCAGTTCCTGCTAGGAAGGAGAAGGAAAGCAGTTTCTGGGCAGCCATTTTGAGTGGGTGAGTTTTTAAATTCTTTTTAAAAACACTAGCTAATTAGCTCTATACAGTCCTCCCAGAGGCATGCATCATTATTTTTTCCTGGGACAAGGGAAAGCACAGCACAGCACAGGTAGGAGAAGGCTTTGACCTTTTTTTTAAAGAGGTTCTCCTAATAATAATAATAATAATTTAAAGGGCTTTGAGGTTGTTGTTTTTTGATCAGAGGAAGAGACACAGAGACTTGCCTTCAGAATAAATTAGCATCCAGGAGCTCTCTGTAGAGTTAGAAAACCAGTTGATTGAGCTCACTGACAGAGCCTGGTGAAAAGGCCAAGAGAACAGGGGCCCTTTATGTGGGTCTTTACCAGGGAACACTTTGAGGGAGAAGCCAACAGTCCTGTTTCAGTGATTACTTAAGATTTCTCAATATGGACACTGAGGGAGTTGTTGCAGTCATCTGCAACATTTGTGGGATGTTTGTCTTCTTGCCAAGAGATGTGGGGAA
>CM034706.1:24561813-24587336 GCA_020142125.1 Phrynosoma platyrhinos
CCCCCCCCCCCCAGGCTGCTGAAGAAGCCTGTGGAGCTTCAAAAGCTTGTATCCTGTATTTTGTGCTTTTGGGTTGTCCAGGTAAAGGTATCATTGTTTTATTATTGTACTTTGCTCTATGACCAAGATGGTTACCCATGGATATGTTTTCTGAGGCTGAGAAAGTGTGACTTGCCTAAGATCATCCACTGTCTTTCCATTGCCAACCCTGATCTCTAGAGTCATAGCACAGTGCTCAAACCACTACCCCACTTTTGTTGTTGTTGTTGTTGTGTGCCTTATGGTGACCCTAAATCAACCCTATCATGGGGTCTTCTTGGCAAGATTAGTTTAGAAGAGGTTTGCCATTGCCTTTCCCTGAGGCTGAGAGAGTGTGACTTGCCCAAGGCCACCCAGTGGGTTTCCTCAGAAGTATCTGGCACTGTCTTTGCTGGGGCTTCCTTTTGAGCAAATGTGCAGAATGGCAGGATCGTGTTTCCTTAGCATTTCATAGCATTGCATTGTCTTCCATTCCTCAATGGGAATTTCGAACAAAGATTCTGGGTCCTCTGTCTTTTCTCTCTCTCTTATTAGCAGATTGGAGCTGGATGTATGGAGTGTGTGTATGATTTAGCTGTTTTCCCTCTTTGATTATTATGTTTTCATCCTGCTTGCAATCCTTTGCACCCTTGTTGTTATAGAGAGATCTTGTAGTAGCCCCTTTGAGACTAACTGAAAGAATGAAGTTGGTACCATGAGCTTTCGGACGTAGACTAAAGTTTATCAAAATCCACAAACTCTTGGACAACTTCAACAGGAAAGAAAAAACCCTTAAAGTAAACAAAGTTTGGCTACCAGTCCTGCAAAATAGGAAAATCAGCCTCAGGAAATGCAAATGAGAAACCACCTAGAGCAGGGGTAGGCAACCTTTCCCCTTTAAGGGCCGAGAGACTTCAGCTCCCAGAATCCCAGGAGCTATTGGCCAACACGGGACTATTGGCCAACATCGCTGAGGCTTCTGGGAGCTGAAGTCCCTCAGCCCTTAAAGGGGAAAGGTTGCCTACCCCTGACCTAGAGTCAGGGGCTTTCCTAGCAGATAATGATCACCAATTAGCAGACAATAATCCTCTTTTGCATATCCTCCCACCCTGAGGTCCTGCCATCAACAACAGAACAATACACAGTCTACATGGGAATCACTCCTCCCTACCCAGGGTCTTACAGTATATTATATATATGTATGTATGTATATTATACCCACTCTCTTCCATTCCAGAATTCTCTGAAGATGCCAGCCACAGATGCTGGTGAAACGTCAAAAAGAATCTCTTCAGAACATGGCCACACAGTCCAAAAAAACCTACAAAAGACCACTGCACCATGTTTAGTCAGAAGTATATTATCACACTGTCTTACTTTCAAGCAAGTGGGCAGAATGGCAAGTGGGCATTTCACACTCTACACTAATTTACTGGCTGATTTTATGAGGATCTATCACAATCCATTTAAAAACCAGCTTAGGGTACTGGTTGGTTGTTATTATTTTGTTTGTTTGTTTGTTGCTTTTGCATTTTGATGTTGGATGCAACTTGAAAGCACATAGCCTTGAACAGAAATCTGACACAGACTTCTTAGGCTTCACCCATCCTGCAGAAATAATCAAGAACTCTGGTGCCATAACAAGCTACAATCCCCAGAATTTCATAGCATTGAGCCATGGCAGTTAAAGTGGTCTCAAACTGGTTTATTTCTGCCGTGTGGATGCAGCCTCCTGAGGGGAAGTTTCACTCAAAGTGCTAGAATTTCCTTTGGAGCAAGTACACTCAGTACTGTGGTGTCAGTGGATCAGCATTAACCTCTGCCTTGGAGGTTTAATTATTTATTGGATTTTTATACTTTGCCTTTCTCCCAAAATGGAATTCAAAATTCAGGAAAGAGACCCTTGCAGGCTGACAGAGCGTGTCTTTGGAAAAGACGTGGTTTTCCCCAAATTTGAATGATCTGTCATTCACATTCGAGCACCTCGAAGGGAGGTCCAAAGGGCAGAGGGCTGGAAGTTATACTCCCCAAAAGTCTTGCCAAACCACCCCTTCTTTCTCCCTCTCAGTGTGAGGAGGTTGCATCCATTGCTTTCTGATTTTACATTTCCTGCACTGTCAAAGTGGTCCCTTTAAACCACTTTGCAGCTGTTTTAGGTTTCTCCCTGTGAATTGGTTCCCTTTTCCCCAGTGGGGCAGAGGTTGGGGAAGTTGGGGAGGGAGGTCTTTGGGGGGGCATGGTGCAGCATGTTTTTTTTTAAAAAAAAAATGACAGAACCTGTGCACCTGTGTCTCAGGAACGTGGGTCTATAAGTGTGGGGATTCATGGGTGCAATGGGTGTAAAACTGCCCTGGCTTGCCTAGATCCATGGGTGTAGTTTTCTCCCATAGCATGCATAGATTCCACAGCTCTAGACATGCAAAGGGTAGTTCCCCCCACTGGGCCCATGAGTCCCCACACCTGTGGATCCATGTTCCTGAGAACTTGCACAGGTATGCAAGTTCTGTCAGAGTTTTGTTGTTTTTTTTAAATGCAGCACCATGCCCCCCAAGGATCCCCCTCCCCAACCTCTGCCCCACTGGGGAATTTACCAAGAGAAGTTTAAAGGGACCATGTTGACAGTGTGGGAAATTTAAAATCAGAAAGCAATCCATGGAATCTTCACATTCTGAGAGAGAGAGAGAAAAAGGCCGGTTTGGCAGACCTTTGGGGTGGAAAAGTTCCAGCCTTCTGCCAACCCTCTGCCCATTGCCCCTCCCTCCAGGTGCCAGCTCCCATCACCATTCAAATGGGAACTTTGATGGAAACATGGACAGAATTGATTGTGGCAAACAAAGTGTGAACATTGCTTCAGTTTCGAATCGCTTCATCAATTTGATAAGATCCACTTAAAAAAATCAGTTTAGCCCTAAGTATGAATGAGGCCTATATGTGTTTATGGCATAATGGTTTGAGCGTTGGACTATGACTCTGGAGACCAGGGTTTGATTCCCTGCTTGGCCATGAAACCCACTAGATGACCTTAGGCAAGTCACATGCTCTCAGCATCAGGGGAAAGCAATGGCAAACCACCTATGAACAAATCCTGCTAAGAAAACCCAATGATAGGTTGCCATAAGTCAGAAATGCCTTGAAAGCACACAACAACAAATCATATTTTGTTCAGTGGGACTTACCCTCAAGTAATTGTGCATAGGGTTGCAACCAAAATGTTAGAATATGATTAAAAGGAATCAATGCTAAAGAGAAAACATAACAAGCATGTAGCTAGAGTAATAAAGAATCTATTGTTTTAATTATATGTCAATGCTAAATACCCAAAAGACATTGGATCCTATCTGATCTTGGAAGCTAATCATGGTCAACCCTGGTTAATACTTTGATGGGAGACCACCAAGAAATATCAGCTGCTGTAGACTATATTTCAGAGGCAGGAAGTATCCATGAGAAAAGAGAATGCCAAAGTTTTTGCTCTACACTTCCCCAAATCCTCGTCTATGTTAGCTGGAGATTCTGGGGATTTTTAGATCAGAAGAGTAATATTTTTCAAGTTCTGTGTAAGAATTAGGTTCACATATCACAACTTAAGGCACAGGTGGGCAAGCATCTGGATTTTATGTTTTGTTCTTGTTTTGTTTGAGATCATCAGTTGGAACTGTGTAGGAAATAATGGGTTGGTCCAGACTTAGGTAAAGCAGAAATAAGGAAAATGATTCCCCTGATTTTACAGTTCACACCAAAAACTTTTTTTTAGTGTCAGAAACATTGAATTGCCAGTTCTTTCACAAACACAAAAATCTACCTCCTACTTCCTGCTCTCTCTTGCTCACTCTCTCTCTCTTACACACACACACACACTTTTGTCATTTCAAATTCTAATGCAGAGTGTTAAACAACAGAATGCAGAAATCTCTCAGCAGGTTGATATATTTTCTGCATACCTCTGTCTTTCGAAATTTACATTCTGTGATAGAAAACATGAAACATTTTACCCAGATAAACCACAGCTGATTTCACTAGTCACAGTAGAGGAATAAGGTTATATAGAGCAGAGAGGAAGAGTGGAGAACCTCTAACTTCCCAGATGTAAGGACTACTGCTCACTAATCCTTTACCAGTGGCCATGCTAGTTGAGGCTTTGGGAGGCTGGTATTAAAAACATCCAGAGTGACTAAATTCTCTGCTTCAGCATATAAGAGCCATACCCTGGCCAAGGAGTGGGAATCTTGAGATGTTGTCGAGGTACAGTGCTCAACATTTCTCATCATTGGCTTTGGTGGCTACAGCTGCTGGGAGAGCAGTTCAGCTCTGGAAGGTCACTTAATTCCTACCGTTTCCATAAGAATTTGAAAATCTAATTCTCTTGTTTGTCTTAATTTCATGACTATAGTGGCTAGAAATCTTCCCACATTAAAAAAAAATCAGTTCTCATGATCTTGAATCTGTGTGACATTTACTTTCACACATGCATTGATGAAGAAAGATAGACCTGCTTCCTGGAATATTAAGGGACAATAAGAGTCCCTAATGTTTAGTTATATTGCTTTGCCCCAGACTTACTTTTCAAATTTAATATGAGCTATTTCCCTAGGAGAAAGAAGACATTTCCTGCTGATAGCTGAAGGATGAAGTCACCTCCTTGCTGCATGTCCCTTTCTTCAGGGGCATCTGGAGAGGAGTTGGATGAGAGCACATCCTTGGGATCTTTTGAGTCCAGTGTATTCTGCAGTGAGGAGGAACCAGGATCCTTGCTGCCACAGGTAGCCCCATCTCTAGACTGCATCACCATCAACGTTGGAGGGGCCCGCTTTGTACTGTCCCAGAAAAAGCTATGCTGCTACCCAGATACTCGCCTAGGCAAGTTGGCAGTGGTGGTTTCAGCTACCCAGGATGTTGCCTCCAGCCTCTTGGACCTTTGTGATGATGCCAACTTGATGGAGAATGAGTATTTCTTTGATCGAAGCTCTCAAGCATTTAGCTACATCCATAATTATTACCAGACTGGACGGCTGCATGTGATGGATCAGCTTTGTGCACTTTCCTTCCTGCAGGAGATACAATACTGGGGGCTGGATGAGCTCAGCATTGACTCTTGCTGCAGGGACAGGTGGGCCCTTTATTAACAGTGGGCAATAATCCAGTGAGGGTAGCATAGAATTAGCAAGAATCAAGTATCTTGGATACTCTTTTCACTAAGGGTGAGGAAAAGGCCCTCTGCACAAAATTATTGTCTTTATCATATATTATCTCCTTTCAAGAAGAATTGTGTAGATTAAAATCTAGCCTCTTGGAGATGCATACGATGAGTCAAACTGTTACATGCCTGAATTGAATATGAAGTTGGATATAAATATTTAAATAACTAAGGGCCTTTGCAGACTGCCAGAAATAATGCAAATTGAGTCCACTTTAATTGTCCTGGCTCAGTGCTAGGGAATCATGGGAACTGTAGTTTATTGTGGCACTAGAGCTCTCTGACAGAGAAGGCTCAATGTCTCAGAAAAAAATGCAATTCCCATGAGCACTGAGCCAGGGCAATTAAAGTGGACTCAATTTGCACTATTTCTGGCAGTCTGCAAAGGCCCTTAGTTATTTAAAAATTTATATCCAACTTCATATTCAATAACATCAGTGAAAGGTATAATCAATACCATTTAAGGCAAGATACAAAGTACACACATTAAAAAGATCCATGGGCTAATCTAGCTTAGCTTCTTTGTAAAAGAGTTGCATTTTAACTTGACTCTAAAATGAAGCCAACATGTGCAATAGCTGAGTCACTAGGGAGAAAGTATTCCATACAATTGAGCCACAGCAAAGAAGGCCATTTTTGATGTCTTCACATAATGTATTGTTATATAAGGAGACGCACTCCTTCAAATATCATTAAGAGCTTTAAATATCATCACTAGCACCATAAATGTGGACCTGAGGTATATTGGCAACTATTTCCTTTAAAACCATTATCTTAGTTTTCTATGTGGTGCTGCCACATAATGATCTGCTTACAACATATTTCACAAGCTGCATGTTCTGTATCATCTTCAGGGGCAGCCTTGCATGAAGAACTTTGCAATAGATTAAATGGGAAGTTCCCAGACTATGAACAGCAGCTGTGAACCAGTTAACCCTGTCCTAGAAATGGCAGAACTGGTGGGCCAACTGACATTTAGTCCAAGAACCCTGAACTACAAAGTAAACCTAGACTTCTAGTGGCATATATATTTCCATGATTACTCTCAAACTATGCATCTTCTCCTTCAGGGGGGTTAGGGGCTATGTTTTAAGCCAGAATTGGGTGAAGGTCCAGACCTTCCCAAGACTTCCTTTGGTGCAAAAAACTGACACATATTACTGCTACATAATACTGTAACATGTATTGGTAGTAAATAATGCAGCAGTTGGCACACAGAAGAGTAGCATTCCAGCTCTTTCCCTGGTGGGATCCCCTCACAGCTATTTGTAGAACTGGGTTCCCAAACTAATTCACACCAAACTATTCTCTGCCATCAATCAAATTCCCCATTCTAGGTTTATATAATGAACAAACACAAAGAAAATCAAAGTATGCAAGCTTGATTTTCCCACAGTTATGATAATTATACAAACAGTTAGCAGCAGGAAAATTCATTCCCCCAGTCAATTTTCAGCATTCAAACCTTCTCAGGCTACTAGTACAAAAAGCAGACCACTAGCACAAATTCATTCTAATAAACAGCTGTTAATATTTGGCCATGATACTGACAGGGACTCCAAAACCCATCAGTCAGGGGGCAGAGGCTCAACTCCCTAAACAATCTTAGCCAAAACATGTGTTCAGCTAATTAAACAAGAATAGATAATCATTTTTAAACAAAAAACAGTTACACAGGAAAAACATAATCAGCATCATTATTGTTTATAACCCACCTTTCGCCCAAAACTGGGACTTAAGGTGGCTCACAATTTAAAACAATATAGCTAAAAAACATACAGAGGTCAACATTAAAATAGAATGAAACTATTCACAGTATTAAAACAATGTAAATCATTCACTTATAAAGAATAAAAGGCAGTTATAGACTATGCTATTCTAGTCTACCCACTCATTGAGATCCCAGGATTCATTTGGAAACTGCTAAGTAACTGGCATGCCACTGGCAAACTTAGACACGATTGACCCTCATTAGTTTAGTAAGCTAGCTAGCCCTGAAATATGGTAGCCCCTTGGGATTTTGGGTGATATGTGTGTGCATTTGCATTGAAGCAAAACTGAATGTGTGTCAGGGATGGTGGGGGCTATGGCTATATTGAACCATTATGTGTTGTATCCGGCTTGTCTGTGGTGTATAGCATCACCATTCTTCTATCTGTTTGTCACTTACAATTTTGATCTCATTGACTGCCTTGTACAGATATTTCAGGAGAAAGGAACTGAGTGAATCCTTAGATATCAAGAAAGATGCTGAAGAAATGGATACCCAAAATGAGGAAGAGGACTTTTCTGGGAGTCTATGTCCTCGTTTTAGGCACAAGCTTTGGGAAACATTGGAAAAACCTGGATCTTCTGTAGCTGCCAGGACCATTGGCACTATCTCCATGGCTTTTGTCATTATCTCTATAGCCAACATGGCCCTGATCTCAGTGGAACTAAGTTGGCTGCCTCAACATTCCCTAGAAATCGTGGAATATGTGTGCATTGCCTGGTTCACAGGGGAGTTTGTCCTTCGCTTCCTCTGTGCATGGAATAAATGCCATTTCATAAGAAGGGTAGCAAACATCATAGACCTGCTGGCTATTTTGCCCTTCTACATCACACTGATAGTGGAGAGCTTGAGTGGTAGACACAGCTCCCAGGAGCTGGAAAACATGGGTCGGATTGTTCAGGTGCTGAGGCTGCTGAGAGGTCTGCGCATGTTGAAGCTGGGCAGGCATTCAACAGGTAAATCCTTGTGGTGTGTTGCAGCCTCTTGGGAAATGTTTTATGTATTTTATTTACTATTACTAAAATATTTCAATCATGCCTTCTATCCACCTTTGCTTCTGTTTAGCCAGCATGGATCCCATCATGGGAAAAAGGCTGGCTATAAATAAATTAAATAAATATCCAGAGATCTCAGGACACCATACAGTAAAAGCAATCTGACAGATTTAAAACTATGTAAATGATAAAAATTATTTTTAAAAGATTAAAACACATTAAATAATGTAATAAATTAATAGACAGATTAAGACTGATTATAATAGTTTAAAACAATTTCAAGCCATATACATGTGAGGGGTAAAATTTGGTGAATAGGGAATTGGAAATTTAAGGAAGATTAATGAGAAACATCATTAAAAAAATGACAGGTGATCACAAGGCCATGAAATAGGGATGGTCTTAGTAGCCAACAGAATTTTGAAGTTCCCAAGACATTGACTGTGCAAATCAATGAAAATAATGATGGGCAACATCTGCTGCTCTCAAAAAAGTTGCATGTTCACAAAGACTTGGGATCTTCATGAACCTTTGATTGGCTGAATATTCAGAACGACTCAGAGATATGCGACATGCCTTGACCCAGCTTCCTACAAGGCCTAGTAGTGTACCTTAGGAAGGGATGGGAGAAAGTGAGAGGAGAAGAGAGAAATGGGGGCATTTTAAAAGCTGAAAAAGGAGAATCTTAATCTGAACTTTCCCTGCCAAACCAGGATAATTGGAGGCAATGTTATTGCTCTGTTGTTGTTGCTCTTTGTTTTTGTATTCAATTGAATATGTCTTTTATAAGATTTAGAAAAACCATTTGTTGTTGTTAACTGATGATTCCAACTCATGGTGACCCTGTGGATGAGACATCTCTAAGACTCCCTATCATCCACTGCTCTGCTTAGGTCCTGTAAATTCGTACCTTTGACCTTCCTAATTGAGTCTGTCTAGCATGCAGTCTTCCTTTCTTTCTGCTTCCCTCCACTTCCTCTAGCATTATTGTCTTTTCTAATGAGTCATGCCTTCTTATGACATGGCTAAAATAACAGGCTTTCAGGGAGATTTTAGGCTTGATCTGTTCAGGGACCAATTTGTTTGTCTTTTTGGCTGTTCACAGTATCCTCAGCATTCTCCAAAGAACCATACAATCACTTGGTCTAGCTGATTCATTTGAAGATTGCCCAGTTCTTCCCCACCTTTTCATAAGTGAATTCAGAATATGTTGTCAAGTGAACTCTTTACACAGAGGATTCAGTCAGGCCCATGGGGTTTCATCATTGCCTGCACCTTAGGAGCTGAGTTATGTTTTCTTCTGTAGCTTTCAATGCATGGAAACATTGGTAAAGGCAGATATGGCCTCTTTTAACAAATCTTCTTTCATTACTATTCATCCCTGGCAAAGATTTTTTTACATGTCATAGGACCCACAAAGAGACTTTCCACATTATACATTCATAGCACTGTTATTCCACTTCAACTGTCATAGTTTCATCCTATGGAGACCTGGGGAAATTTAGAATTTCACCAGAGAGCTCTACTGGTAGAATACAAATCCTAGGATTCCACAGGACAGAACCTTGGCATTTAAAGTGGAACCATAGTGTTACTATAATTCTGCAGTATGAAAGAGCCCCAGATCCCCTGTAACAGTTTGCATACAATGGACTGCTGTTACATGAAAACATAGCTTTCAATTCTGTATATTGTTTCCTTTCCTTTTCTGAACTTCAAAGTTTTATCATAGAATTTCTAACAGTATACATGTGAAGGGAAATGACAAGATCTCTTTAGATTACCTTGGAAACTATATGTCTACATAGCACTTATATCTATATTTGTTACTTTATATGTTCTAGGGAAGAACTGAGACAGAACTCTCAGAGAATGAAGAAATGGAAAACAAGAATATTGGTTTCCATCACAGAAAGGTTGAAATACGTAAACAAGAATGTAGGATACTTTGGGTCATTCTAACTTTATTACTACAGCCCTCTCTGAGGCTTTCTTAACTCTTTAATGCAGGGGTCGACAACCTACGGCCCGTGGGCCGCTGCTTACCAGCCCCCGCTGACCCCTGCCGCCACCATTTCTGCCGCACGATTTGGCAGCCACGACATGTGCGGAGGCAGCGGCGGCAGTCGCGGCGTGCGCTGTGGTGGAGGGTGCGCATGCACGCCGCTATTCCCCCCCACGAGCCCGCCGGAAGGGACTGGCCCCAGGTAAAAAAAAGGTTGCCGACCCCTGTTTTAAGGCAATGAGTTTTTGCCCTTCTAACACACACATGACAGTGTGTTATATTTCATGCAAAGAAAACATTTTCATATATTGAAAGTTAACATGTTAGCAACAGGGATATGCTGCAAAAACATGTAGAAAAGCAGTTAGTCATTTGGTTGGCCTGAAATGGGTACAGTCCAGAAATAAAGGTTAGCAAGACATCTACTAGCTCCAGGCCTCATGTTGATGAATGAAATGAGACATGATAGAAACCCCTTCTACCTATGCCTGTTAACTTTCATCTCCTTTGCTCTGCTATATTAGTGACATTGGTTGTCTGCCACTTTCAGAGGGATTATCCTGGTACCATTCTTCTATTACTATTGAATAAAAAACAGACTCTCATTTGGAAACATTTACTGGGGGGGTGTCTTATGAGCATCAGCTATTCTGAACAGTTTTCAAATTGAGAATACATTCTGCTCTGTTCAGGAATTCAATTAAAACTTTCTGATTGGAAAAGCATAGTTGTAGAAATATGTTTTCAGCTGGTGGACTCAAAATGTTGCCTTGGATTAATGTATTACTGTACATTCCTCCACTTCCTCAACTGGAAAAAAAGTTGAGGAAGTATTTTTAGATTCAATTTCTTCTGCTTGAGAAGACATCGCTGACCTAAGGTGTCTTTGTAATGTAGTCATCAGTCTACTTCCCTGCTCAATATGGGATACAGCTGCAGCATCCCTGATACATCAATACAACCTCTGCTCATGTCAATACAGCCTCTGCTTATATGCCTCCATTGAAAGTAAGCAGACTTCCACATAAGGCAGTTTGTTCCCCTCTTGAACAGCTCTTGCTATTAGGACATTTTGCCTAATATTTAGCTGAAATTTGCATTCCTCCAGTTTCCACTTTCTGAAGATTCCAGGCCACTGGAGCAACAGCTTTCTCCCTTTTCTGGAAAATAGAATAGGAGAATCTTTTATATAACTAAAGAGAGCTAAAATGGAGGTAAGCAACCACTCCGATAAAGCAGATTTGTAACAAAGCAAATTGGACCTATCACCAAATTGTACCCTTAGTTTTAGCTAAAACCTCAGCTTTCTCTACATTACAACTTAGTTACTTTTTCTGTTGGGATTTACAGCTTGTTTCCTTGAACCAAATGCAAAGATAGCTGATTCCAAAATGAAGAGTATCTAGCTATCACCTTCCCTTTGGCTGCCACTAATGAATTATAATTTAATCACCTGTGAACTGTTAACCAACAATCCACCTAACAAATGAGTGGTGAACCAGCCTCTGTAATGTATTTCCACTTAGTATCTTTTTATAAGAAAATCCAGAAATCTTCCACTTAGTATCTTTTTATAAGGTGTCCCACTTAATTTCATCTTGCACAAAGACAAGAAGATGAGGAATTGGGATTTAAATCAGAGGGGACAGTGGGGGAATGGAGAGAAATAATTCTGACTGCTTGGAATTAATTTTTACTCATGTCAGGTGAATAGGCAAGTGGTGACTGGAAGCATGTTATATACATCAGCAACATCAAATTCATGCATCTTCACTGATAGCTGATATTTTCTTCAATGATTGATATGTATTCATGAATACTTAAGGCATAATACAGTCCTGTCAGGAGAGAGCTATTTATGAACAGAGGTATTGATACAGAAGCAAATAAAACATTATTGTCTTTTCCTTTTTTGCTTCTTGCTACATTGTGGACTATTATCCAGAATAGAAGGAGACCATGTGTGCCTCCTCCTAACCTGTATGTTGCCCTTATTTAGGAATATATTGTGCTCTGTTCTGGGATAGGCTTCTTTGCTAATTTCATTCTCAAGGGAAGCAATGAGTAATTTTATGAATTATCTTCCCATTGTGAGAAGTCTTTGAAAGCTGTTCAGTTTCCAAAAGCAATTTGCAGTTCAGGACTTATTCTGCAAAATGCCACATATATGTTTCATAAAGAATAAGTCCCAAACTATAACAGATCCTCATCAGTCCATGATTCTCCTCATCAGGATTTCCTGAAGAGAAACATGTTTTTCAACCACTTTTAAAAATAATTTCAAATATTATTTCTGTCCACAGCTATAACTTATTGCTTCAAAAAGCAACTATAAATAGAAGTAGGAAGTAATAGAGGGGTACCCTCCCTTTTCTAGGGGGGCTTTTTGATCTGAATGTTGCTATACATTGAGTGTGGCTGCAGTCCTACATATGCATAATTGCAATTGTTCTAAAATTTGATTTAAGTTTAAGTTTGAGGTGCAGCACACATAGGTCAGCACAAGAGGTCATCTGTTGGCCACAGACAAGAACCCTCAGATGTAAAAACTGGGAAGGCTACAGCCTAAGCAGCAGTTCTTAAGGTCATCTGTAGTATACAAGACAGAGCCTAAGCCAACAGACTAAACAGCCAACAGTGTGATGCTACTTTAAAAGGGTAAATGCTAATGTGGATTATGCTGAAGTACAGCATACAAGACATGGGAAGAAAATGTCCTATTTTACTGAGTGCCGTTTGAGTCCCAGCTAATGAAGATATTGAATCTGAGTTTTTGCTTCAACCAATAAGGTAGGACTAGTTTTTAGTGGTGTCATAAAAATTGCACTCTGTTTCTGAAAGCTTTTTGTATTGATTGAAACTTTGTGTCCTGGTTTTCCATAGCTTCTCTGTGCTAAATTTGGCCTGTTCCCTTAAAATACAGATATTTACAATTAAATGAATGAAAATGCTAGGAGCTGTTTTGTATCGAGGTGTTGAGAAGGATTTTAAGTATCCTTTATTGTTTTAAAATATATCCTTTTAGGAATGTTTGAACACTTACTGTATTTAAATATTTCAGATAATTTTATATTAAATTATATTTCATATATTTATAAAATTATATTTCATATAACTTCCCAGAGCAGGAGAGTGGAGGACAGGGTGACTTGACGGTTGCTCATTCATAAAGTCGCCATGAGTCAAAATGAACTTGACAGATTGACTAGAGTCAACCTTATGTATAAGTCAAGGGCAGATTTTGGGGACAAAATTATGGATTTTGATATGACCCATGGATAAATTAAGGCTAAAACTTAGAGGCATGTAACAAAGGATCTAAAGGATGAAGCAAAGGAAAACAATTCAAAAGAACTTACAAAATTCCAGCAGGCATAACTGTGCTCACCCTAAAGGTCTGGATGGGAGGGGAGTCAGTCCTTCTAGACCTATACATGGGTATATGTGTGTGTGTTTGTTGTGTGCCTTCAAGTCATTTCCGACTAATGGCAACCCTAAGGTGAACCTGCTTTCTTGGCAAGATTTGTTCTGAGGGGGTTTGGCATTGCCTTTCTCTGAGGCTGAGAGAGTACAACTTGCCCAAGGTCATCCAGTTGGTTTCATGCTGAGTGGGATGCCAAACCCTAGTCTCCAGAGCTGCAGTCCAACACTCAATCCACTAGGCCATGCTCTCTCTCTTTCTCTAGTTGCCCAACCACCCTTTTTCCACTGTTCTGCTCATGTCTCCTCCTTTGGAGGTTTTTAAACAAAAACTGGATGCCCATCTGATAGGGGTACTTTGATTGTGAGTTCCTGTATGGTGGGAGTTGGACTAGATGGCCCTTGGGGTCTCTTCCAACTCTATGAGTCTATGAAATTCTATGTTAACAACAACAACAATTTCTTTGCAGTTAAAAATTTAAAAAGAGAAGAAAGTGGTGGGTTCAGGCCACATACATACACAATTTAAATGCATGCCCTTTGAAGCTGATAATACAAACCTAAAGTTATTTGATGTTTGAAGGCTTCAGTCAATACAAGACTGAGTGAACATAGAGATGTTCTCCTGACATACTCATCACTGAGCAAACAAAAACAATGACATTAGGCAGAGGGAGGGGAAAGACTCATAAAGCTGCTGCTGGAGGGCAATAATGGCAGTCCCTGCAACCATTTTTCCTGAGCATCAGGCTCTCCTGTACCCCTAAACTAGTTTGCTGCCCTTAAGTCTGGTGGAGAAGCCTGTCCTGTTGTAAGCAATGAAGCAAAATCCAGTTGCTAGTTGGTTTGTGTTTATCATATTGATAGGGTTGCCATCTGCTCCTTTGCCTCAAGTGGCAATAAGTGGAGCGTGTCCAAAGGAGGGCAACTAAAATGGTGAAGGGTCTGGAAACCAAGCCCTATGAGGAACAACTTAGGGAGCTGGGGATGTTTAGCCTGGAGAAGAGAAGGTTAAGAGGTGATATGATAGCCTTGTTTAAATATTTAAAGGGATGTCAGGAGGGAACAAGCTTGTTTTCTGCCACCCCAGAAACTAGGACCCGGAACAATGGGTGCAAGCTCCAGGAAAAGAGATTCCACCTCAACATTAGGAGGAACTTCCTGACAGTAAGGGCTGTTCGACAGTGGAACACACTCCCTCGGAGTGTGGTGCAGTCTCCTTCCTTGGAGGTCTTTAAGCAGAGGCTGGATGGCCATCTGTCAGGGATGCTTTGATTGGGAATTCCTGCATGGCAGGGGGTTGGACTGGATGGCCCTTGTGGTCTCTTCCAACTCTATGATTCTATGATTCTAAGTCTTCAGCTGACCCGACTTATAAATTTTTACAGGAATCCTATATCGCCTTTTGCTTAATGTAAATGGACTTATGCTTAGCTAAGTAGCAGAGGTGATACGAAACAGTGTTTCTGAATTATAAAGATGCATATCAGGACACCTGCAGGAATTCCAATGTGCACTAGGACTGACATGCATCAGTGTACAATGTTCATCAGGCACTTTGACCTTTCTGTTACATTGTAATATAATGGAGTTCTCTACTGGATATGGATGCTACAAAACTGACCAGTTCCCATTCCTACATACATAAATCCACTTACAAAGATGTAATTCCCATATATGATTCTGGCCTTTATTCACAGTGCCAATCTTATGCCCACTGGTAGTGCAATGTGATCAATGTGATATTTAAGAACACTGTGATTTATTTTCATTTTCCATGACAGTAAAACATGGGGGGAGGTGCAGGTTTAGAAAGAAATACCTTCTTAACATGGACTTTCTCTGAAACAGTCCAGTTTATGCCTTCTTCAATGAGAAGGAAAAAAATAAGGCTACAAGGCATCAGAGAAATATCCCTATTAATAATGTCAGTAAATATATTAATACTATCAATTCAGCTCTATAATAAGCTGCCTAAGACATCTGTGGTGTTACCTTCTAGGAAGGCTTTCAGAAAATAATTGGCCAAACAGGCACAGCATGATCTACAAAGTAGGACCTTTTTCAAGACTATTTTGTTTGTTTTTGTATTAATGCCAGAGCCATTACATTCTCTACTTATTGGGAAAATAACACTCTGATACAAAGAAGCCACCACCAACACCCTTCCATTCTTCCTTGTTCTGAATTGTTTCAATTGTGCTTAACATGATATACATGACTTATTTCCCTCAACATACTCTTCATCAGCAGGAACCAGTGTAGTGAAGTGGTTTGAGTGTTGGACTAGGACTTTGGAGACCAGAGCTCAAATCCCATCTTGGCCATGGAAGCCAAGTGGGTGACCTGGGGAAAATCACACACTCTTAGCCTCAGAGGATGACAATGGCAAACGCCTTCTGATGAAACATGCCAATAAAACCCCTTGATAGGGTTGCCTTAAGGTCTCCATAAGTCAGAAATGACTTGAAGGCATACCAACACCACACAACAACCCTTTGTCATCACAAGTTCACTGGCTACTGGTTTGTTTGCCGACACAATTCAAAGTGTCTGTTATAGCCTATAAACCCCTCCACAGCTCAGATATAGAGTATCTGAAAGACTGAATCCCTCTATATGAGCCTGCTTGAAATTTAAGATCCACAGAGAAGAGTTTTCTGTTAGTCCTACTAGCTTCACAGATACAATTGGAGATAGCCTGCTTGTTCGCTGTGCCCACTCTGTGGACCTCTCTGCCATTAGAGAGTAAGTTGGCCTCTTCCTGGCTATCCTTACACCAGCAGGTAAAAACATTTTTTATTTGAACAAACCTCTGGTGACTAAGCGGCTATGAAAAAGGTCTTTAATGGGGTGTGTGCTGCATTTCTTATTATTCTTGTCATGGTTCTAAATTATTTTAAAGTACAGATATTTTAATATGGTCATTTAATCTATTATTATTTTTTAAAAATTATTACTAAATTTAAAATGTTATTAAAATTTAAAATGTTATTACTAATTTTAAATTCAGGAGCCAGCATGGTATAGTGGTTTGAGCATTGGACTAGAACTCCGGAGAAAGGATTTCAAATCCCCACTCAGCCATGGAAACCTACTGGGGTGTCCTTAAGCAAGTCACACACACTCAACTTCAGAGGGAGGCAAAGACAACCCCCTCTAAACAATTCAAAGAAAACCTCATGATAGGGTTGCCTTAGGGTTGCCAGAGTTGAAAATGACTTGAAGGCACACAACAAAAACAAACTTGTTTTAATTCATGTTGTGAGCCATCGTGGGTCCCATTTGGGAAAAAGGCAGGATACAAATTTAAATGAATAAATATATAGTGCTATGAGGCAGGTCAGACAGAGAGAAAGAGATTTCCCCAAGATCATCAAATAAGTTTAATGGTTAGTGGGGAATAGAATGTGGACCTCCTGCGCCTCAGTCCAGCATTCTGATCACTTAACCACACTGGCTCTCAGAGAAAATTGAGTCAACCTCTTACAAAGCAAAGCAATAAGAAAGTGTAAACACAAACTGAAACCCTCTCTTGTGTTCCAGGTCTGAGGTCCCTTGCAATGACAATTGCACAGTGCTATGAAGAGGTTGGAATGCTTCTGCTGTTTCTCTCTGTAGGCATCTCCATCTTTTCCACAGTGGAGTATTTTGCTGAGCAAGGCATCCCTGGTACGACATTCACAAGTGTGCCCTGTGCTTGGTGGTGGGCTACAACCTCCATGACCACAGTTGGCTATGGAGACATTAGACCAGATACAATAGCTGGCAAAATAATTGCGTTTGTGTGCATCTTATCAGGAATACTCGTCCTGGCTTTGCCAATAGCCATCATCAATGACCGCTTTTCAGCCTGCTACTTTACACTGAAGATAAAGGAAGCAGCTCTTCGGCAGCGGGAAGCGTTGAAGAAACTGACAAAGAATATGTCCAGTGACTCTAATATTAGCATAAACTTGCGAGACGTATACGCTCGAAGTGTCATGGATGTATTGAGGCTAAAAGGCCGAGACAGAACGAGTACTAGAAGCAGTGGTGGTGATGAATATTGGTTTTGATTTTTTACAATATATATTTTATAATAGATGTCTGTAATTGTCTGATAGCTTTGAGGATACAGCATTGAATGGAAGGCTAACAATCTTTTAATATGTTTAAATTTGCTTCCCCAAGTTGCTGAGTATATAACAACTAGCATAGGCCAAAGGCACACTGAAAACAAAAACTCAGGGTAACGCTGACTCCAAATTTGTTATCTGTTCTTGGCAGAGCTGTTCAGCTGAAACAGGACTTCAGATATATGGCTATAATTCTTTTAAGCGCATTCCAATATGCAAAAATAAAATGTTAATGAAATGAAAAATTGTCTTACTATTTTGTTATGAATTTTGAAAGAGTTTCAAATTGTCACAGTTTAATGGAATAAGGAGAACCTGCCCATCTTCCTGAAAAAAATGAAAAGGGGATATAATCATAGATACCTTAGAAGGTTTGTAATGCTGTTGTCCTTCTGTATTACATTTTTATAGTCATCAAAAGAGCTAAAGAGAGTTAAAATTGGTATGTCAATCTTTTAACCATGCTAATGGCTTCTGTGGTATATCAGTACTAGCCAGTTCTTTGCATGATCTGTACTGACATATAGCACAGTAACTTCCATACAGCCCATCCAAATCCTTTGTGGGATTTCCTTTGCATGAGCCAGACATAGGATTTGGTCATAACTCTTCAGTATTTACTCCCAAGTAAGTATGCAGCAAATAGGGGATGTGGTGGCCTAGTGGTTAAGAATTGGAAGATCAGAAGTTTGGCAGTTCAATTGGAAGATCGGAAGTTTGGCAGTTTGAAGCCTGAGTGCTGCATGATGGGGTGAGCTGCTGTCACTAGTTCCAGTTTCTGCCAACCTAGCAGTTTGAAAGATAAATAGGTCCCACCTCAGCAAGAAGGTAACAGCAGTCATGCTGGTCACATGACCACCAGAACAGTCCTCAGACAATGCTGGCTCTTTGGCTCAGTAACAGAGATGAGCACCGTCCCCTACAGTCAGTTACGACTAGACATTCATTCTAGGGACTACCTTTACCTTTAATTATGCATTGGATTGAAGCTTATATGGCTTAAACAATAAAACACTGAATGCTGAGAGAAAAAACCCAGAGTCAGCCAGACTTTGAAATGATTATTAGGGGAATAAATGCACCACTTTATAAGCAATGAGATAAATCCAGACTCCTTGTACTGTGAACTGGAGAGTTTCCATTCATGGGAAGTGCCAAGATCCAGCAGAGACTTTTTGCCGAAGGAAGACAATTTTCACCCCTTCCTCTGCAATCTGCCCTTTCCATCATCTTTAATGTTGTTCTGCAAGGGTCTCCAATTTTCTGGTACAGGGGGAGGAGGATTTGGCACAAACCATGTCCCTCCCTTCTTCCAACATAAGTGGAACCTGGCTGAGTATAACTGTGGATCCAACCAAGTGTCAGTTGGCTTTTGCTAAGAAATATTCCTAAAGAAAAAGCCTGATGAACTTAGCAGCTGGTGGTGCTATTCTTGAAGAAATAAATGTGTTTATATATATATTACAAAAAATGCTTGAAAATATTTTCATTTACTCCATCATGGGCACCACAGGGTATCTGAAATTCTTTGTCACACACAACTGAGATTTTCAGGTCACTTAAGAAAAAAAAACTACCCTTGTACTACAGAGACAAAGGATGAAAACAGAAATACAGAAGAGCAAACAGACATTTCATACATACAGTTGAGACTACATGAGCCTGTCTTATTTACAGAAGCAATTACATGTTGCCTTTTTATCTAATGTTGGAATTTTGGTGTTTACCCTAGCAGAATGCAACTGTTTTGGTGTTAAACTGATTTCTGCTGAAAGAACTGGAAACTAGAAAAAAGAAAACTTTATTGTTTCTGGAAAATAATTCCAGAAGAGAGAGATCAGAAAATGGTGAGAGTCCTAAATTATGTAATTACAAAAGTCCTTAAAACTGGATTCCATGAGTATGAGTGTGCTGACAACCGTTACAGAGACACATGACTGTTTCTTCTAGAAAAAATAAAACAACATGTAAACATTTGGAAGAAATGGCAGGAAGGAAGTAAAACCAAACAACTGTAATCTACATATCAACAAGTAGAGGAAGGACAAGACACTAGGATGCTTTTGGTCTATTGTCCATCCCTCATTGGTTTAGGTTACTTGGTTCTCAACATCCAGCACTTTGCTATGTGCCCTCACACTGTTTCCAACATGAGGACCCTATCACATGGCAAGATTTGGGGGTTTTTTTAGGGGAGGGGAGGTACCACTGCCACTCTTAGGCTGAGAAAGTGTGACTTTTTCAAGGCCACCTGGAGGGTTTCCATGTCTGAATGGGGATTTGAGCCCTGGTCGTCTAGAGTCAATGTGGCATAGTCGTTTGAGTATTGGACTATGACTCTGCAGACCAGGGTTTGAATCCTAGCTTGGCCATTTAAATCCATTGGGTGACCTTGGACAAGTCACACTCTCTCAGCCTCAGTGGACAGCAATGGCAAATCCCCTCTGAGGAAACTTGCCGAGAAAACCCTATGATAGGGTCGCCTTAAGGTTGCCATAACTCAGAAACAACTTGAAGGCACACAGCAACAAAACCTCTGTAGTATTAGTCCCAGCACTCAAACCACTATGCTACACTGAGTCTTATAATCCAGTATCTAAAACCTCCTAATACAAACACAAGTAATACGTAATAGGATAAAAACTGAGAACAATAAACTTCAATAAAAATAAAAGTAGTACCCACTAGACTTAACATGTGGTTAAATGCCACTAAGAACCTAGGGGAGTAAAAATGTCTGCTCACCTAAAAACAAATTGAAGAACCTAGCTGAATAAATCTAAGAAAAGAGTTCACTACCAGTTTTGTCACTGAAAAGACCTTAACTTATGTTACAACTACTACACCTTTAGTAGGGGGAAATGTGGACTAATATTTCCAGTGAGAACTGCTATGTAGATTCATGCAGAAGAAGATCATGCTACAGTTTAGGGCTGGGTAACAACTTTAAAAAAAAAAAAGTATTCACCCAAATTCACACATTTCTTAATAAAGGGTATGAAAGGACCTTACCATTTTAGAACGTCAATATGGAAGAAATTGTGTCTTTTTGCATGGCAGGGGGTTGAATTGGATGGCCCTTGTGGTCTCTTCCAACTCTACAATTCTATTAAATGAAAACAGACTCATTCATCCAATTCCTGATTCCTGGATGTTTATGTCTTAAAAGTTGGGTTTGAATCCCTGTTCATGTTCTGAATTAGGTTTAACGACTATTCTTTTCATGAGAGGCCATTCATTTTTAATACCTGTATTTCAGACAAGTTCCTCATGCTGGGAATGAATGTACATATTGAATTTACCCAGTGCAAATAGATTAATTTTGTTTCAGTTCATATTTGCAAAAATATATGAACATTCATTAATTTCTTCATACTTAGGAAGGAAAGATAATGGACTGAGCAACTTGAGATTTTTAAAAAATCATATATGAGAGAAACAAAGCCTGATAGAGTTTTTCTATCTTTAATACGAATCTGCTTATCTGAGGGCATGAATGTATATTATGGCCACACATGACTGTTGCCACCATCTATGTATCACCTCCCACTTCATTTCCATGGTAAAAAGACTTCCACACTGTAACTTTCCTACCTCTTCTTCAGTCCATCGGCTGCTGTGTGCAGAGTGCAGCTCCATGCCAAATGTGATAGTGTCATCTCATGAGCTTCTTTTACCAGAGAAACATGAGCAGTGTTTATATATACATGTATACATACCACAACCATGTATCCTTCCCTGGTGATGTGAAATCAGTCTTATAAGCTGTTTCAAGTATTTCTGCTGGCAGGAACTAGCCAAGATTCTTCTGCAACTTCAGATTTTGCTATACAAAGTATTGGGTTCAGTTAGGAGGTTTACTGTTAGGTTAAAATAATTATTGCTGCTATGTGGGATAGAGAAGAAGCTGACTACATAGGAGATGTTTGGCTTAATGAGTCTTCTATTGTGCACATCAGTCTGAATACACTGACTGTTTTAGTGCCTTTGCAGACTACTAGAAATAGTGCAAATTGAGTCCACTTTAACTGCCCTGGCTCAGTGCTATGGAATTATGGGAATTGTATTTTTTCTGAGACATTGAGCCTTCTCTGTCAGAGACCTCTGGTGCCACAATAAACTACAGTTCCCATGATTCCTTAGCACTCAGTCAGGACAATTAAAGTGGATCAATTTGCACTATTTCTGGCAGTCTGCAAAGGCCCTTAGTTGCACTGAGGCTGAATGCTGTGTTTATATAGTGATACAGTGGACCTTATTGTGAGTCATTCTGAAGACCTAGTGATAGATGGTGATATAATATGAGCCTGTTCTTCTTCGTTTGTGGCTCACATGTCATCAGGCCTCTTCTTACTGAGTCCCTTGCTGGACAGCTGATGAATGCTTTCAGCACCTGTAGTAATTTCTGTGTTGATGCCCACTGGCACTATGTCAGTGGTATCATCTGCTGGCATTTCCAATTCAAAGCCCATGTTACGTGTTGTTGCTCGGTTTCCACTCTATACATAATGATGGCATTAGTACAAAGGAGTCCATAAATTCCTTATGCCCTCTGGGTCTTTGTTTTGCTAGCACACAAAAAGAATAATAGGCTAAGAAGTCAACCAAAAAAAATAGAGAACTCCATTATTCAGGCTTCTGCTTCACTTCTTGAATCTAAAAGAAGAAACTCCATTGGCTGAAATCTCACCTAAACACACACAATGGGCCTCATCTAGATGAGTTATTTAGAAGTAAAAAAAAATGCCATTGACTAAAATTCCCTCCATTATTTTTTAAAAACAGAGTTCTAATAATAAAGCATCATCATGGCTCTGATTGGCTATTGTCCAGTCATTACTTTAGAGCAAATGTCCAATAATCTTGAACCTCAGTTACTCTCAAGAAAATAAGGTCACATTGGTTGGTCTTTTCTGCTTTCTCCTCTCCTCCCACCCCATGTCAGATGCTGGGCCTTGATCATGTAACAGTATATTGAAGGAAAAAATTGTTCACTTCCCATACTAATGTTCAGTTTAAATTTTAATGTGAGCTCTTCTCATTTTCTTCACTGATCCATTAGTAAAATATAGAAAAAAAATTGGGTTATAACTTTATCAGGCCATTAAAATATTATAAAGCAAAGAAGTCCTTCAGCATTTTTCATCAGACTCACCATTACAAAACATGGGATGGGGTGGGAAGAGAGAGCAAAGTTCAAAATTACCTTGGTTCAATGTGATAGTCATGGGATCTGGAGTCCTAAAGTGAAAGGTGCAAACTTGAAGAGCCAGCATAACTTACTATAGTATCAGGTCACCCACTAGGACATCTCAACTATCACAACTGTGGCCCTGGAGGAAGAAAAAAACAGCCAGATGCAGCTCCACCATGCTTAGGTCCAGCAGCTGAGGAAAGACCCTCTCTACATTCCAACTGCCACAGTGGGTGATGTGATTAGTTCCTGTGTTGACATTTCCTGAGTAAATGTGTGGGCAGAATTGGCATCTTGGCTTGTGGCAAGGTCTCCCCATCAGTGATATGTGCCCTCCAATAGGTAAGTAGCCCAGGGAACATCATGGAGGGATTCCATTATAGGGACTCCATAGTGACTATACAATCCCTATATACCAGCATCCCACATAAGGATGGATTACAAGCTGTCAGAAATATGATTCCAGATGGGACCACAGCAAACATAGCCAACAAGGTCTGCCACTTTGTTTTCACACAAAACTACCTCACATTTGGTAATATACCTTCCAGTTAAGGGTATTGTCATGGGCACACAGATGGCACCACAATACACCAATATCTCCATGGCCAACCTGTAACAACAATTCCTTATCTCCTGCACCCAGAAACCTCTCCTCTGCCTGAGATACATTGGTATTATTTCCATAATTTGGACTCACTCAAGGTATTCCACCAGAATTTCAACAACTTCCACCCTACCATCAGTTTCAGCCTGGAACTATCAACAAAACAAGTTCACTTTCTGGACACCACTGTACAGCTACATGACAGACATCCAAGCACTACACTATACACCACACTGACTGCTACATGTACTTAAATGCCTTCAGCTTCCACCCTGAATACACTATCAAATCCATAGTTTACTGATGGAATTACAACAAGCATTCCCCAAGCTACAGTACCCTCTATATGAAGTAAAAACAAACATATTAACAAGGCAAGACTTGTAGCCAATATTAATCTATTACATAACAGAATAAAGATAGGAAGTGGCAGAACCCAGCTAATGATCATATACAACTTCCAAGTTAAACCACTCAGATGTACGACCAATAAACTACAACCCATTCTGGTCAATAATGCTGCCCTCTTTACTTGCCTACAGCCAGCCTCTGAAGCTCAAACAGTTACCTACAGGAGGGCACACAACACAAATGTGGAGATGGGAACAAGACCTTTGCCACAAATCCAGATGCCAACTATTCAGGAAGTGCCTTCACAGGACTTAATGGCATCGCTCACAATATTAGAGGTACTTTCACTTGCTCATCCTCTAATGTGATATATGCCATCCTGTGTAAAAAAATGCAAACAGGCCAATCTCTGCACCAGAGGATAATTTGACATAAATCAGACATTAGGCATAGGAATACACAAAAACAATTTCAAAGGCCTCGGGGGTCAGCATCCAGCCCCCGGGCCTTAGGTTGCCTACCCCTGATCTAGAGCTATGTGCAAAAATGCTACCAATTTGATCTATAATATTATCCCTCCCAGTATGTGATAACCTTGTTTGTGATAACGTTTGATGTATTTCCTTGTTGTTATTTTTTGCTTTTTGCTTTTTTTGTACTGGTCATTGACTGTAATAATTTCATTCATGATCTGGAGCTATGTGTAAAAATGCTACCATTTAAAATCTAAAGTGGTACATTCTGCTTCATCACATCAGGAGTCCTCTGCTTTGTATTTTACATGTGTAGCCCTAGATACAGTTGTGCTATCTGAAAAGGAACAACTTACCTATTCTTTTCTCAGGTTTATCCTTGGTCCAACAGTACTGTTCTATCTGTTCTTTCTTTCTAGTCTGCTTTCCATCCATCATGTGTTCTTTTTATTTGCCATCAAGTAAACAACTTATGGTTGCCTGTGAATAAGAGACCTCCAAGATCCACAGCCATCAACTACCCTGCTAGAGTCTTGTAAACACAGCACTGCAGCTTCCTCAATTAAATGAATCCACCTGTAGTGAGGTCTCCCTTTTTCCCCACTGCCTTCCAGTTTACTCAGGATTATCATAATCTCCAATGAGTTATGCATCTCATAATATGTCCAAAGTATTACAGTTTCATTTTAGTAATCTTCAACGAATACTTTTTTCCAGAATACAGACCAAAATTCATGTAAACCATTGTAATTAATTCTTTGCCTGTTGGAAGCAATAAAAATGTATATGAAAGCTTGTTTTGGGGAACATTTTTTTAAAAAAAAGAATCTATCGCTATATTCACCTTTGGGATTCATGTTTTCTGTTCAATGATTTCATTTTGCAACTTCTGTTATGGTAAGGTTCCCATCTGGCATGTTTTATATAATGCTCCATCTATGCTTGGAGTACTCTCATTATGACAATTATATTCCAAAATAATTAGAAACGGGAAGCTATGATTGCCTTTTGCAAAGGTTTGCTTAGACAATTTATTCAAATTGCATGAAAGATTGTGGATGAATTCATATTTTCTCACAAAAGCCACTCAGCAGTTGTTAAAATGACCTAGACATCCCTCTTGTTATTTTTTTATTGTTAGGGAGTGAGAAATTAAATATCTTTTCTGAGCAATTTAATTAGTTTGGTGGCCTTTTTTGTTATAGAAGGCTGTGAAAATTTAAGGACTTAAATCTTGGCATTAATGTTTAGCCTTATTGGTTTTTCTTTTTATTTTGATTCATTTACACTTCAAGCCATACTCTACAGCAGCTTTCCACTACCTCTGTCCTCCAGGGGGCCTTTCATACGAAGGGCCTCGGCAGACGACTAAAAGGG
>CM034706.1:24587465-24599491 GCA_020142125.1 Phrynosoma platyrhinos
ATGGCAACATCCTATGGAATCCTGGAGCTTGTACTTTGATGAGGCACCACAGCTCTCTACCTGAGAATTCCAAGTACTCCACCCTCAATTACAAATTCCATGATTTCATAGGATAATGACATGGCAGTGAAAGTGGAATCATAGTGCTATAACTGTGCAGTGTGAAGGATCCCCCAACACATGTTACACTACAGTTTCCATCTTTCTCAGCTTACTTTGCCAATGGTAAAGGAGGAGGAGCAGCAGCAACAGCAGCAGCAGCAAAAACAGGTGATCATCCAGTGGACTAGAAAAGACAGTAATGCTAGGAAAGGTGGAGGGTAATAGAAAAAGAACTATGGTCAGAAGCCAAGGCTATAGTCAAGGAAAAATGGGGGGGGGAGACATTAACTGTGGCCCAGTGGCATCCCCACCCCTGGTGTCACCCAGCATGGGGATGGGGCTTCTGAGCATGGGACAGGTCTCCAGACAGGGGGCTAGGCTACCAGGTGGAAGACCTCTTTTCTGCTGCTGCAGAAATGAGTGGAGTGGAGTGAGTGGAGTGAGCCCATGGTACCAGGGTTGGGAAGGCCATGCTCAGCCCTCTCCTTCACTGCTGGGGCATCATTCTTCTCAGGAGTTGTGGCACTGGGGTCAGGGAGGTGCAGAGGAGGCCACCACTACTGTGGAGGGGCACACTTGCCCCTCCTTACCCCACAACCAGAGGAAGGCCCAACCAGGTGTCACCCTCCTCTGGGATGTCACCTGGTGTGAGTCACACACCCAGTACCCCCTAGTGACACCACTTATGTGGCCAAAAAGAAAGAGAAAAAACAAGAAAAATAACACATTTGAGATGAAGTGATGGAGAAGAGTGCTGAGAATACTGTGGATGACCAAAAAGACAAACAAATCAATCCTAGAACAGATCAAACCTGAACTCTCCCTGGAAGCCAAGATGATGAAGCTGAGACTGTCATACCTTGACCACATCATGAGAAGGCATGACTTATGAGGAAAAAAATGGTACTTCTAGGAAAAGTGGAGAAGGAAGATTGTATGCCCGATGGCTAGACTCAATCAGGCAGGTCACAGGCCTGAATCTACAGGATGTAAGCAGAGCAAGCAGCTTCATTTATATACCACTTCATACTGCGTTATGGGGTGTCTAAGCAGTTTACAACTGTAAGCTCATTGCCCCCCAACAGTTGGGTACTCATTTTAGCGGCCTCAGAAGGATGCAGGCCTGAATCTAGCCTGAGCCCTGGCTAGTATGGGGGTCAGGGAGATGTCTCATCCACAGGGTCACCATAAATCAGCGTCAACTCATGGGCAATTTACAACAACAGAAAAAGCCACACCAGTCAAAGAGTTCCAAGGGACATGAGAGTGAGTTGTCAAACAGTGATGCATCCAGATCTCACCCTTCAGTATGAGAAGGAGTGTCATGGACCCTGTTCAGTTTTCAAAGACTTTCTCACAATGGGAAGAAAATTGCTAAATTTACTTGCTCCTTCCTGCAAGAAATAAAATAGCTAAAAATACACCCCTAACAAATGCATGTGTGTAGAGATTAGACATCTCTTTTTTTCTTTCCATAAAACACACACTCACACAAACATACACAGAGAGAGAGAGAGATACAAAGAGGAAGAAAAGATGAAACAGGTGAATAACATCTCTGACAAGTATTATTGAGACTATCCTTTGGGAAATAACCAAAGCCCATAGTAACTGTTGTTGTTGTTGTTGTTGTTGTTGTTTTCTATCTAGGAAGATTCTAAACCAACCCATACTCAGAAAACCAGAACAACCAAAAATAGAAGAATGAGAAACTAAACAAGGAGCTAAACTCAGCAACTATTTTGTCTTGGGTCTTGGGTTTAAATCATGCTTGTTTATGCTTTCTCTATGTCTGTATGATGTGAAAACTCTAGTGAATGTCACAGACAGGAGATGTTTGCAAAAACTACAAACATGGAGCAAACAGATTCACAGCTCATTTAGTAAAATGACAACATAGAAGGACTCATCAACTGTTTTGAACTAAGCAACACTTTTTAAAGGCCCACAGTTCTACAGACCCACGAAATAAATTCCTGT
Source organism: Phrynosoma platyrhinos (assembly GCA_020142125.1). Lineage (NCBI taxonomy): Eukaryota > Metazoa > Chordata > Lepidosauria > Squamata > Phrynosomatidae > Phrynosoma > Phrynosoma platyrhinos. Next base: position 24,589,548 of record CM034706.1, read on the forward strand.
CTGATGAGTCAACACATGTGTAAATTCCATCAATACAATAAGCGTACTCTAGTCGGGACTAGAATTTAGGCTTGTTCTTTACACATATTTTAATAATGGCAGATTTAGCCCTCACTAACCTAAAATTATGTTAAAGGACCTTAATGGCTGAGACAACAAACAGCAAGAATTAGACCAGGGGTTCCCAACCTGTGTTCTGAGGAATTCCTAGGCTCTGTGTGCACTTCCCAGATGCTCTTCAGCTGCTCGGGAAAATGAAAGAAATAAAAATTGAATGCAATTAAAGAACAAGAATATATTCTTATATATACTCCTAAATACAATTAGCCTGTAAAACATAGGGTAGGCCTCTTAGGGCCTCCACCATAGAAAAAAGGGCTCTGTGGGTCAAAAAGGTTGGGAACCCCTGAATTAGACAGTACAGTTGTCCCTCCCCATTCACGGACTTGAAGTCCTCAGTCTTGGTCTTCATGGGGAGGGACATCTGCCATATGTAAAATGGGCATGCTTGCCACGGGCACAGGCGCCATTATTTCCAATGGGGATCCAATATTAGTGACCCACCATTTTCGTGGGGGGGGGGGTGTCTGGAACAGATCCCACATGATTTGGGAGGGGCAACTGTACTGTCTAAATTTTAAAAAGCAGACTTCACTTCTGAATTAGAGGAATACACAGTTATGAAATGATTTTAGCCAAACTTGGTATTGGCTGAAATTGATATACTGTATATTTGGGGGCACATCTAGAGCTTGACTCCCGAAATATTTAAAGAGCCAAAACTATAGTATATGCATTGTCACAATTGTCTAATTTGTTTTTTTTTCAAATGGCAGCCATGGGAAAATCAGGACCAGGACCACAGGGGAAAGAGAGAGGCTAGGCCATTCCATCTGTGCCATGTCTTGTTTATGACCATCCCAGCTCCATCAACTGCTGTGTGTGCAAGAAAGAAGCTGATAGAAGTTTCATATAAACCATTGAAGGAAAAATGAAAAGAAAGTAGTGTAGGTTCTACTTCTATGGAGTACAATCTCAAACTTAATGTCCACATTTCAAAAGAATTTCATATGTAGTCTATTTCTGGTGGATTACAAAGCAGGAGAAAAAAATGTAGGTCAGGTTTTCCACATCAACCACTCCAAAAAAGTGACACCAAGGAAGGAGTTGTCTCAGAAATTATTCTATTTATTTCATTAATTAATTTATATCCCATATTTCTCCTGACATGGGAGATTAGGATTAAATGTAAGGATCAAAAGGTGTTTGTGTTATGATTCTAACTGAATAGAATTCAATTTAAAAGTCAGAAACTGTGTTCAAAAATTCAGCTATTTTTGAAATACAACTTCTTTATATCTATCTCAACTCCCTAAAAGTAACTCATGAAGGTAACTATTTGTAATTATGTCTAAATTCAGGCTACAACCATCTTGCTAAAATAAATTGCTGTTTTTATTACATGGCACCATCAATATATTACATTTAGTCTGAATTTCAGAACAACAAGATTTCTTGTCTGGGCCCTAATACTGTGTAATAAGATCAACAGAAATGATGTGGATTACTACAGAGCTTTTAGCCTTTTCCTAGCATTATGACATGATTTGTAATTCTAAAACTTCCTTGGTTATAATTTGTGAAGTGTATTATTAGTAGCATGCTAGAGCTTTTTTCTATACACATAGCAAATTGCTGTATTACAACACATCAGTGATTTGCCCAGACCTTGGCTAAAATCAGATTGCTGCACTCTGCTTGTGTAATGACCCAATTATTCAAGCAGTGGTACTTTTTCTCCAGGGTCACAGAGCAAATAAAAGAATATGCTGTCTCCAATCAGCCTATTTCTCCTTTGCTTTGGTTCTGATGATACAGAGGGAAATCCTTGGAGCCAGAAATTCTAGGCAGGCAGGCTTTGACAGTCATCTGCCCCATGCCAAAGACAATTCTGCAAGCCACTCTTCCCAAAGTATCTTGGCTCTAACTACACCCAAGGAGCCATGTATAGGAGAACTATTCTGCTCTCAGCCTTCCCCTTCTGAGTATAACAGTGTTTTCTTCTTTTCTGCACTGCACCCACAGTCTTTTTCCTTCTGCTATTGCCATGCCACCTACAGCAGTATAGTTACTCAAAAAGATCTTAGTCCAAAGATCCATCTAGTTCATTGTTGTGTTTCTGCCAACAGCCAACCACAATCAGAACTTGGAAACTACTTTTTGGGTGTTATCTTCCCAAATCCCTCAGCCATCAGGGTCTGGCTAGGCTAGCTAAGTGATTAAAGACTTCCAAAAAAGTAACTTTTCTAAACTCTGGGCACATTATTTTTAAAACAGGGCATGAATGCAACATACCTCCCAGATGAGAGATGTTGTATGCACAGTATCTGATATTCATAGCTGTGTCAGCCCTGAGCATGGAATCTCATGGGGTTGGAGTAGGTTTAGAGTCAATGTGACATATTTGTGAGAGTGCTGTATGGGAGCTTGTCAAATCCAGGTTCAAATTCCCACTGAGCTATAAAATTCAATGGGTAATCTTGGGTCAGTCTGTGTCAATCTGATCTACCTCATTAGGTTGTGATAATAAAGTGGCATGAAAAATAACCATGTGCAGTAATTTCAGTTCAATGGAGAGAAACAGGGATATAATTGTAACTGGTAAAGAAGAATAGAGTAGATTCATGCATAACCACTCAACAGAAAAAAAAGTCAATTACATTGACTTTAATGGTCCACTTAAGTACAACTACAATTGACTTTAGCACATAGAAAAGAGGCATTGATAGATCTAGCCTCCATAAGCTTTTCTTATGCTTCCATCAAACATTGTTTTCTCCCTCTCTCCAAATACTAGAACCCAAGTTGGATCACCCAGTGAACACAGATAAAAGGATGTTGTTCTTCAAACCAAACTCTCCAAAGTGCAATCTACATATGTAGTGTTCACGCACATGACAGTAGCCCTTGCAGGTTTATATGTAAATGATTTATATGCCAAACAGAGTGTACACATCTGCAAGTGAGTGCCAGACTAGGACAAAAGAGTTTAGTTTCCCCAGCCACTGGAGGGGGCCAAGATGAAGCTGACAGATTACAGTACTTGACTACTTCCATGTAAGGGATTAAAAGCTTGTAGCCTTGACCTTATAGCTCTTTTTGTTGAAATGAAAAGTTTACAGAGATGAAAGCAGTTTCTCAATTTTGTAAACACTTAACTTTCCCTATGTACTTCAGAAAAAGAACAAAGATGTGTCTTCAATAGGAACAAGATCTTTGTCAAAACAGCCAGAGATATTTGTCAAAAGTCATCACAGGCAAATTTCAGCACTCAAAAAGTGAACTTTTTCTAAGTAATTCTCTTGATTCTCAAAATGTTATTGTCATTTGTACATAATTGTTGGAGGGAAGGCTTTATTTATCATCATCATTATTAGCAATATTTCTGTATTATTTCTCATTTGCACATATCTCAAACAACACTATAAATTTTAAAAATCCATTAAAAACACAATAATTACTCTATGTGAAGGAATTCAGATATTGTAATTATTGAGTTTCTCTTGGACTGAGAGCCAGCATAGTATAATGTTCTGAGTACTGGAGTACTGGACAGCAGGGTTCAAATCATCGCTCAGCCCTGGAAACCCACTGAATGACCTTGGGCAAGTCACACTCTCTCAGTCTCAGAGGAAGGCAAAGGCAAACCCTTTCATAAGAAAACTTGCCAAGAAAACCCCGTGATAGGTTCACCTTAAGGTCTCCATAAGTCAGAAACAACTTGAAGTTATACAGTAACAACAATAATGAAGGAATTCAAAATAGTTTATAGATGGGAGAAAAGCATCAAAAATGTTTTTAACAACACCTAAATCATGCCAACCCTTTGGGCCTGATTCATGTGACACCAATGTCTCAATAATAAGATCAGCACCTTGAATAGCTTTGTTCAAATTCAAAACTTTAAAATTCCTTTAAAGTTCAAAATGCAGAGTGGATTCACCATCCCATTGACATTGGGGTGGCCAGCTGCCACTAGTCATTATCACTATTTATATTGTATCCTTAACATTTTGCATTTTCAATGGTTTGCTTTGTATTTCAAAAACCTTTCCCCACAAATACTTTTGGGGCATTTTTCATATCAGTAATTATCATTCCTGTGTTAGCAATAAATAATAAATTCCATTTAATCTCAGGTGGGTTTTTTTTTAATGATGATTGATTATGCCTAACAGACATACACGACATTACTATTTCCTCACTTTAGAATGGCACTATTTGTCAAAGATGTTTCAAGGATGCTTGGATGTGAAGCATCAAAACTGAAATATGTATGTTTACCACACCTGGCCCTCATCCATTCAGAGTCAATGGCAATATTCTCATCGATGTTGATGCCACCATGAAGAGTGAGGAAAGTGATGAAGAAATTCTCACTAAGCAAGCACTGTTTAGGTGAAAACTGGGAGTTATTGTGGGAGAAGAGTTCCAATAATAAGATTAAAAGATACATCCAAAACCTTTTATATCAGCTGATATCACTTTATCATTTCCTCTCCCACTCCCTCCAAAATTTCCCAGAGTTTTCAACATTACTTTGACAAACTTTGTGGGGTGATCAAAATGGAGCTTTCATTGTACCTGAGAGGGCCCACTTCTGTTGTTCTTGCTGAGGCAAATTATCTCCATTTTTATTTTTATTGGTTTAAGGTGCAAAATATCCCAAAGCATATATTCACTGCAGTTATATCTCTCCAGACTACAAATCCCAGAATTCCTTAGGATGGAGATATGACAAACTGGTACCAACTGATGTATCTGTGCATTACAGGTGGACTTTTCATGCTGCTGTATTTCAAAACCATTATTTCTATACATAAACTGTTTATAATTTTTGTTACCTTGCAACTAAAGTTTAATTTGTTCACTCAAAGAAATGTAAAACGGGAAAAGAGAAAAGCAGATGGACAGATCCTGGCAACAATTTTCTATGGAGATCAAAAATCTTCCAGAAAGAGGAAGTTCCAAAATTGGAAGGATGTAGGCAGTTGGAATAAGAGATGGTGAAGAGTTGAAGCCAGGAAAGAAAAGATGCTGAACAAAGCCTGTGAAGTTAATCTACTAAGGGGGAAAGTGGTTATACAACATTGGAAGTGTCTGTGGAATTGGTTAATACTGTCTAAAGAGAGAATGGATGTGGGAAGCAGGGCATCTGGCAGAACCAAAGTGGTTTAGTGGGAAAGTATCACTTTATAAAGACAATGAGGCAACATTGTGGTACAGGTTGAGCATCCCTTAGCCAAAATGCTTGGAAGCAAAAGTGTTTCAGGTTTTAATAATAATAATATTTATTTAATAATTTAATAATAATAATAATAATAACAATAATAATAATAATAATAATAATAATTTTTATGCCGCCTCTCTGCAGCACAATCGAGGTGGTGTACAGCAGATTAAAACAACATTACAAGTTAGAACAGTCAAACAACACCTTCCCTAGCCCACCCACCCCTTAAAAATATATTAAACTATAACAAAATTAAAATACAAAATGAAAGAAAACAATACAGTACAAATAAATAGCAGCTTAGCAACAAAATTACTGGAATCATTGTTATCTCCTTATACTTTTCTTTAGGCTGGGATGTTATTCAGGGAAGGCCTGCCAGAAGAAACCGTCTTTACTGCTTTTTTAAAGCAGTCAAGAGTAGTAGTAAGATGGATCTTACTACATGCAGGTTTTGGATTTTTTTTTCAGATTTTGGAATATTTACATATAAGATATGTAAATATCTTGAGATATCTTGGAGATGAGTCCCAAGTCTAAGCACAGAATTCATCTATCTTTCTTATATACCTTATACACATAGCCTGAAGGTAATTTTATACAATATTTTTAATAATTTTGTGCATGAAACAAAGTTTGGCAACATCGAAGTTGTGGTGTCATGTCAGTGCACAAAACATTTAGGATTTTGAAACATTTTGGATTTCAGATTTTTTTGGATTAGGGATGCTCTACCTGTATCATAAAGGACTTCATCTGTTAACAAGGACTGGCATGTCAACATGTTATATAACATTTCACAATTCAGCATTATGAAAGCAAGATATATAATCTTTTTCAATCGTGAGAATCTTTTCAGTAATAGCTATAATATTATCAAAGGAGTTGATGTTAAAGAGAATAGGCTCCTTGGGGTGAACTGTTTCTAAGGGAACAGCTCCTAGCCTTTATCTGTGCACAGCTTTCATTTTCACCCTCTAAAGCTCTTCTTGGTGGCATGGTGGCTGCTACATCCTTTTATTCACTATTTAAATAGGCCTACCATTGGAGATTCATTAGAAAAAGCTAGCTAGATGGGATATTTTTACAGGTATTTGGACTGCTGTTGTAACAGTCAGTTGATCCAATTATTTTAAGAATAGTTATTTTTTTGTAGTAAACCAAAAGCAAAAAGCATGTAACTTACTTTTAAAGTCAAATAGGTATCAGCCTGGGAAATGCAATTAAATAATCCAAGAAATTCAAGATGCTAAAAAGTTTGATGAGTTGGTTTATCCATGATGTCATGTCATGATTTCATGACAAATGTTACTTATGGAAATATCTCACACTAGTTTTCAAATCTACTTTTAATTTATAAATCAGTTTTAAGTGAACTCATTTCTACTATGAATTTGCAAAGTTACTTTTTAAAAGGAGTCATTACCATTACTTGTTATAATCTTTGTAGAAAGGGATTTGTTTTTTTTGTAGGTACTCACTAACAGTTTTTACCTGACTTGCTAAGTTAATTAGTTGCTTTTTTACTTTTTAGTTCCTTTTAAAAATAGCTTTTTAAAATCCTTAACTGCCCTCCCAAACATTTTTTCTCCAAATCTAGCAAAAGTAATAAATGAATGTTAATTTTATATGAAAAAGAACAACATTACCAGCTGTAATGCAATTTTCCCTAAGGAACATTCTTGTGCCCGGGTCACCTCAAAAATAAGGTATAACAGATTACACTACGGCAGGGGTAGGCAACCTTTCCCCTTTAAGGGCCGAGGGACTTCAGCTCCCAGAATCCCAGGAGCTATTGGCCAACATGGGACTATTGGCCAACATGGCTGAGGCTTCTGGGAGCTGAAGTCCCTCGGCCCTTAAAGGGGAAAGGTTGCCTACCCCTGCACTACGGTTTTAATACTATGGCTTTAAGGGAGCCCTGGTAGCACAGTGGTCAAATGCTGGTACTGCAACCACAAGGTTGTGAATTTGATCCCGGGGGCTCCAAGGTTCACTCAGCCTTCCATCCTTTCATAGGTCAGCAAAATGAGAACCCAGCTTCTTGGGGGCAATTGGCTTACAAATTGTAAACCACTTAGAGAATGCTTAATTCACTGATAATCAGTATAGAAATATATACTATTGCTATTAAAATGCCACATCTAATTTTTGCTTCCTTTGAAGAAATAAAACACTACATCACATAAATTATATTTATGAAATATTTCTGTGATGTAGGTCATTGCAGTCAGGCTCAAACCTCAAGAAAGAAGTCTTTTTGGAAATGCAGGTATACCTCACTAAATGAGGTAGGTATGGCCCTGGGCATTCTTTCTTTTACAGAAAGTTTGGTATGGGAGAAAGAATAGGATAGGTTCCTACACCACAAAAAGGATTAGTTCATCATATTTCAGCAGACTCTTTATTCATAGAATCAAAGAGTTGGAACAGGCCACAAGGAACATCCAATCTAACCCCCTGCCATGCAGGAATGCGCAATCAAAAGTTAACAGTGTATGTGGAATTAAACAACCAGGTCAAGTCACCCTTTTATATGTAAACAAAAACAAAAAAGGAAAGGAAAGAAATCTGAGCCTTGCAGAGACTACTTGAAAGCTTCTTTCAAAAAGCATCTTGGGAGATTTTCTTTCACCAGCTTCCACTTTTCTTACGGTTTCCATTTTGGTAGTTAACTTGAAGATCAAGGTTTGTTTGTTTTTTAAATATGCTGCATATATCTGGTGAGGGAGGCTTATCTGCTCTCCTCTTTTCTCTCTCTTTTGCTATATGCATGCTCAGTAAGGGATTTTTGGGGTAGCTGCTATTTACCTTGTCTGTTTTAGACAGAAACACATGGCTCCAGTAGATTTATATATACTTCCTGTTCAAGCTTCGTGTATTGCATTATTTTCTGTAGATATACTGCTGCAACCTGACACCAAACACTGTTTTTCTCCAGAATTCCCAAATGCTGCTAAAACTTCCAACTACACAAAGAATGAGGAGGAAGGATGGGTGGGCAGGCATATATATATATATATATATATATATATATATATATATATATATATATTAAAAAAGGACCTTCATTGGTAGAAGCTTTGTTAACAGAGGTATGCCTGTATTATTTTTCATATTTATTAACCTGATTTTCCAACCATAGCAGCACATCTTAAACAGACCCTATTAGACTTAGTAATTGGCCACACAGATTTTTCATTTCAGTGCACAGAGATGGCCATCAAAGAGAACAGTTTTAAGAGCTGCCTGGTGTGTCTGTGGGAAATGTCTGAGAATTTTATATCAGTCTTTAAATGGTATGATCTCTCCAATTGTGATGGCATGTGTTTATAATGACATCCAAATAGCTGTCAATCAGTGAGCATCCCTCAATAAACAAGCCTGAGAGATAAGGATCAGCTACACAGGCTCACAAAGAAAATGTATTACAAGAGAATAGAAGTGATTGCAGAATCTGAAACAGGTTTCAAAAGTCCTTCTGTCAAAGCCAGCTGGAGGTGCTTCTCCAAGATGTCACATGTTTATTTAGTGATTTTTGTGATAAGATTTTTTTATGTAAAGTCCTCCCAAAACTTGCAGGTTCTCATGGAAGATTATGCTATGAGAGCAGCTTGAATGGAAGAGAACTATGTGTAGCATTAATGATACAGTGACAGTCTTCTGGGAATGTCAAGCCCTGTTTCACTGATTTGGTTTTCAGACATAAAGCAATGATGAACAGTTCACCTGATGACACTTGAATGAAACAAATATAGACCAAGAGATGAACAGAGGCCTACTTCAACTTTTTGCTTTGGCAGGAAATTGTAAATGTAAAAAGCCATTCAAAATGACTTGACTTCAAAGAAGACTGAGCATCAGACTCTATAAGCACTAGTTAGGGCCAATAAACAAAACAGAGCTGCTGTAGTTTTAGGATTCATGGGTCTCAAGGTTCTTGTTGAAGTCTCAGGAAATTGCTCTGCTTCCCAGGATCTTCAGGTAGTGAGGCAAATTATCTGTGAAAACCCACATTGTCAATCTCAGGCAAGCACACAAACTTTTGCAATTCTTTCACAAGACCCACCATCTTTCATCAGGTTTTAGCTTTGAAATTTCTGGGAATAGAATATGCTGAAAGAAACATTGAAGGAGAGGGAGCCTGTATTACATACCCACCCACCTTGTGAACAGACCTTGGGCTAGCACAATGAAATAATGAGATACAGGCCAGTTTTACTAATATAATAATGATTGTACCCTCTGTTATCTTTTATTGGTGTTTATTAGTATATAATGGCTCATCAGGTTTGAGAACAGACCTCCTTCCAACAATTTGGAGGCTGCTGGAAGGGAGGAATTGTTAGCCCTCTCTTGCCTCAGTATCCCTAGCTGTAGTTTCAGGAAGATCTAGTGTTAGGTATAGTAAGCAGGTTGTGTTCCCACTGCAATAGTAGCCCCTGCATATGTACACACACTTGGCAAGCAGGTTAAGACAGAAGATCCAGAATGATCTAGAAGAAAGGCATAGTTCAAGGGAACATCTAGCAGGAAATCACTAAGTACTACAAAACATAGGCAGATGAATAGGAACAAAGAGGTTTGCACCTATATGCTGTCTTAGGGCCTCAGCAGACGACTAATAGAGTTGTCTCCGAGGCAGGGAAGA
>CM034706.1:24602254-24617178 GCA_020142125.1 Phrynosoma platyrhinos
CTTAATAGGAGGTGCAAGACCGCGTCATAGTCCCGGTCCAAACCTCCATCCTGGTGCAATTGAACCATGACTGTTTTGGCCTCTGGACCCTTTGTGACCATGTTCTTTTATTACCATTTGAATGCATTTTAGATATTGATAGGTCATTAGGAAACCCCTGTTTTTGCCAAGTACATGTAAGGGACTGTTTTGGCAAAGAATTTTATTTGCATGAAACTGTTAGGGAATACACTAGTGAAACTCTATACTTGGTAAACCCACAACAGTTACAAGGATTCCATTTGGAGGACGAACTACAAATCTCAATAAGATTGTGCCTACTCACTAACTTGAGTCAGGCCGCCAAACAAATCGAGCAGACTGAGGCCAGAATTAAGATTTCTGTAGACCTCAAGGCCCAGCAAGTCATTGAAGTCACCCAGGAAATCAAAGACGCAGCAAACAATACTTGATTTGGAAAGTGGGACTGGCCTGCTACAGGACAGGCAATTTCAAAATTAGTCACCAGCCCCATTGCAATAATCCTGGCATTTCAGATCATCACTGTTATAGGCGCCGCCAGTTTTGTATGTTGGATAAGAAAGCAAGTGTCTGAGTTTCATGCACTTAGATGCAGGCTGGATCTCCTACAACTGATGGCCACTAGGCATTATGATCACTTCCACCAGCCCAGCTCCTTTTCTGATCACCTCTGTACTTGCGGGGACGAGGAGGGGGAAAGAGAGCCTCCTTGGTTAAACTCAGTCACATCGAGAGCCTCCATTTTCACCCCGCCCTTCCAGAGCCCAAGGAGGGAGGAGAATTTTGTTGGTCTATCTTTTTCACTCAATTGGAGATGGGGGACTAGCCCCCACCCTCTTGTTTAGTGCTGAAAAAGAAGACCATCTTTTGGTAAGTGCAGCTGTGGGACAGTGTCACTGTACTTTAATATTCTTTAATTTTAAAAAAAAATTAAAAAGCTGGAATATTCAGACACTTTCATTTTTGTTAGAAGTGGGCAATGGAGGTCTCACTGGGTTTCAGGCAAATTTACCCTCACATCTGCCAAAGTTGCCTACCCTGAGAGACAGTATAATTAGTCCTGAAATTTTAAGTATCTGATCATATATATTTGAGACCTGAGATGGCTAGATGCAGTTGCCTTAAAGAAAGAGCAGATGTTCTTTCCAATTAGATTACTCTGCTAGAGCTTAAAAGATTTTTGGAAAAACAACAACCCAAAAAGGAAAAAAAACTTCTTGTTAAAAATATACTGAGCCATATAGGATGCCATATGTCATCTTTTTTAATTGCAAAAAAATGCCAGCTGGGATACAGCTACAATTTTTCACACTGTTTCAGAAGATTGCTCATACTTCAGACCTGCAAAGCTTTGAGCCATTCACCCTGGATCAAACACAATTCAACATCTCCTGGTTTGGCTATCAGCTTAATGGCTCAAAACTTTTGCAAATACAACCTTTTCCAGAGCTTGAAAAGATTACTTTTTTGGGACCACAATTCCCCACTGTCTGAGGATATCTGGGACATCTGCTCAAAAAGGTAACTTTTCCAAGCTCTGAATAAACTACCAAGTAAGGTTTGTTGTCATGCCATACAACCATAAATTAGGGTGGGATAATGAAATTTCAACTAAGCTTTTCACGGCTGATGGAAAACCTTTTCAGGGAGGTCATGAAAATGGATTCTTAAAATGTAATTATAAAAGCAAACAGTTTACTGTATGTAAAGCCCTAGGACACATCCCTTATCTCATTATATGGTTATCATAAAAGCTGATTGTGCTTTTATGTGTTGGGTATTTCATGCTCTTATATTCTTTGGGGATGTTTGCCTTGGTGTTCTAGGCTGCATGGAAAGCCACCTTATAGTCAGCCTCCATGTATACAAATTAATTGAACTGGCACCATAAGTGTCAGAGCTATTGGTCATCACTGTTTTAGGTCCTATGAGATCACATTAAAAATGAATAGTGTAAATAAGGAGTCCTGGTGGCGCAGTAATTAAATGCCTGTACAGCAGCCACTCACTCAAAAGCAAGGTTGTGAGTTCAATACCAGCCAGGGCTCATGCTTGACTCAGGCTTGCATCCTTCCGAGGTCACTAAAATGAGTATTCAGCTTGTTGGGGGAAAATTAGCTCACAGTTGTAAACCACTTAGAGACTGCATAGCATGGTATGAAGTGGTATATAAATGAAGCTGCTGTTGCTATTACTGCTAACTATAATTACAAAGGTTTAAACACTTTACAAATTGATATATTTTTAAAAAAAACTACATTTTTAATCTCCCATATATACAGTGTACCAAGAGCCAATGTGATAGAGAGGACTTAGTGATGGACTAGGACCCTGCTAACCAGAGATAGAATTCAGAGATATAGCCATGTTAGTCTGTAGAAGCAGAGATGCAGAGAGATCTTGTAGCTCCTTTGGGACTAACTGAAAGAAAGAAGTTGGCAGCATGAGCTTTCATAGACTTAAGCTACTTCCTCAGATGCACATGAGGAAGCAGACTTAAGTCTATGGGCCTTTGCAGACTGCTAGAAATAGTGCAAATTGAGTCCACTTTAAGGGTTAGGGTTAGGGTTAGGGAATAATGGTAACTGTATTTTATTGTGGCACCAGAGCTCTCTGACAAGGAAGGCTCAATGTCTCAGAAAAAAAAACAATTCCCATGATTCCCTAGCACTAACCCTAACCCTTAAAGTGGACTCAATTTGCACTATTTCTGGCAGTCTGCAAAGGCCCAAATGAAAGCTCATGCCGCCAACTTCTTTCCTTCATTAGTTTCAAAGGTGCTACAAGATCTCTCTACATTCATGATAATCAGAGTTCAAATCCCACCCTTGGTCATGGAAATCCATTGGGAGACCTTGACCAAGTCACACCCTCTCAGCCTCAGAAGAAAACCCCCCTCTGAACAAATTTTGCCAGGAAAACTCTGTGCTAGGTTCACCTTAGGGTTGCCATAATTTGGAAACGACTTGAAGGCACCCAAACAATAAACTATCTACCAAAGTTCCAAGCACCCCAGTAAGGAGCAATGCAAATCTTGCTTGTATGGATTTTTAATGGAGTTTCAATGTAGTTTTAAATACTCCACTAAATAAAAATGTATAGTAAATAAAAATACAGAACATAAATTCCACTTGTTATTATTTGCCACCAAGTCAGATTCACATTGTAGTGACAAGAGACATCCAAGAGATCCTCTTATTAAGAGCCCTGCTTAGGGTTATTACTTCCTTGATTGACATCTACCTTTAGTGCAGTCTTCCTCTTTTCCTATTCTTTCCCTTACTAAACATTTCATTTTTTTCCCAGTGAGCCATGTTGTTTCATGATATGCCCATATCATGACTTTTCAGAAGCCAGAATGACTAAATTTTGCTACAGAGAATTTGACCTTCCAGTCCCTTCTAAATCTATACATTAAAATAATATTACCGAATTCAAGATGACAGAGCCTAATTCTTATCACTGTTGGATACAGCTCCTCTCCTATTATTATTATTATTATTATTATTATTATTATTATTATTATTATTATAGTTTATTTCTAAAGCGCTGTCAATATACACAGCGCTGTACAAAGAGAAAATCAACATAAAATAGAATAAAAACCTGCCAGAGGTGTACAATCTAATACAAACAATCTGTAAAATAATAAAAGTCAATTAAAACAAAAAAAAATACAACAATTAATTAACAACATCCAAAGATCTTCAGGTATCTTTCACACACACACACAAACACACACACACACACACACACTAAACTGAACTGAACTGACAGATACAGCCTCTTTCTTAGAGTTTCCCCTCACACTAGGAACCGATAGGGATTATACTGCCACACTCTGCCTCATCACATACTTCCTTAATCAACAATAGATTGTTGCTGTTATTAGTTATCCTTGAGTTGACTTCAAAGTTCATAATAATAATAATAATAAAATTTATTTATATCCCACCCTTTGGAAACCCAATCAGGGCGGCTCGCAACCATAAAATCAAATACAATACCCAAAACCCAATGACCCCTCCCTCTCTTAAAACAGTATTAAATCTATAAGAGTTAAAACAGACAGTTCATCAATAAAACAATTAGCAACCAGCAATATACACCCGCAGCAATAATCCTCGTCCATCCTTAGATGGGGCCACGTAAGAATCACTGGGATGGGGGGTACAACTCATGGTGACCCTGTGCATGAGACATCTTCAAGCCACCCTGTCCTCAACTTCTCTGATTGAGTCTATCCATTTAGTATGTGGTCTTCCTCTCTTTTTACCATGCTCCACCTTTTCTAGCATTATAGTCTTTTCTAGTGAGTCCTTCTCATGATGTGGCCAAAGTATGACAGCCTCAGGGGGAGTGCAGATGGGCAGCTCTGAGCCTCCCTGGGAAATGTTGGATTGGGGGCACGGCAACCCCATGCCATGGTCCTGATCCTCCCTTTTGCATCCCTGAAAGAGCCAGTGCATGGCTCTTCAGCGCCCTTTTCAATGCAGCGTGTTTGAACGCTGCACTGGAAGGGTATCCTGATGCTGTGCACCATGCGTAATGGTGCACGGCACAAGGATGGTGTCAGTATGGGGTTGGGGCAGCTGGCGGGTGGCTGCCCCAGCCCAACTCTGCCTGCAGGCCGGCCCTTTGGGATGGTCTGCAGAGGCCCTCAGTTTGATCATCTTGACTTCTGGGGTCAAAATTTCAGGCTTTATCTGTTCAATGACCATTTGTTTGTCTTTTTGGCTTGTCCACAATATCTTCAGCACTCTTCTCCAGCACCACATCTCAAATGAGCTGGTTTCTTTCTATCTGCTTTCTTCACTGTCCTGCTCTTGCATCTGTACTTGGTGAAGTGGAATACAATGGCTTGGACAATCCTGATCTTAGTGTTCAGTTTTATATCTTTGCACTTTAGGATGTTGTTTAGGTCTTTCATAGCTGCTCTGAGTCCCAGTTCTGGGAAAAGAGCAGAATAGTGGTGATAATAATAATACTAATACTACTACTAATAATAATAATAATAACTGCCTCCCCAGCACTAGTCTTCTTCCAATTTCCTGGCTTCAATCTCTGTACTGGTCAATGGTTGATTGAAAGTAGGATAAATCTTTAATTATTTAAATTCCCTGTGGTTATTATTTTTATTTTCTTAATGTTCAGCATTAAGTATGCCTTAGCACAGAGGTAGGCAACCTTTTTGAGCTAGGGGCCGGGTTGCTGTCCCTCAGACAATTGGGGGGCCGAAGCACCAAAAATAAATAAATAAATAAATAAAAATTAAAAATTAAAAAAAATTAAAAATTTTTAAAATATGCATGCACACTCTCTCAGCCCCAGAAAAGCCATGGCAAAATCCCTGTGGAGATTTTGCTAAGAAAACCCCAAGAACAAGTAATAACAACAATAATCAATATCATCATGGCGGGCTGCGGCAGGGGGCAGCAGCAGTGGTGGCAGGACTGGCCTGAGGCTGGTCCAAAGGCCTCAGCGGGCCGCATCCGGTCCCTGGGCCTTAGGTTGCCTACCCCTGCCTTAGCACTTTCTTATTTGAGTTTCTTTAGTAAATGTTCCAAGCCTTTGTAGATTCCTGCTAGTAGTATGGTGTCATCTGCATATCTTAGATTGTTGATTTTCCTTCCTCCAGTCTTCATTCCTCCTTCCTCCAGCTGAGATGGTCTAGACAGGGAATCAGGCCCTTATCACTTTAATTAAGGATTTTAAGGGCTTACCTATGGGAAATACCTGAGGCCTATTCACAGTACACAAATATAGCACTATCGTTCAATTGTCATGGTTCCATCCTCTGAAATAATCGTGGGGTTTGTAGATAGATGAGGCTCTGGCTGACAATTCTAAAACCTCTTCCCTAAATTGCCAATCCCAGGATTCCATAGGATGGAAGCATGGCAGTTAAGCAAGACACTATAATTGTGTTATATGAACTGGGCTCTAGTTCTTTGTGTCTCGGATTAAACAGCAGAGGGTTCTGAGAAACAGCAAAGTTCATAGCTGATTATTTGTGGGACTTTGGTCCCTTATTCACTCTGGGAATAAATATCTGCACAGTAATTCATTTGGAATGTGTTTTGTTGTTGTTGTTGTTGTGTCAGTTCTTTTTAATGTAAATCTTTGGCATACTCTGATGTGCTTGCTGTACTCATTTGAAAAGTCCACAGAATCCAATAGAAAATATGAAGATATATAAGAGAGAGCTAGCTGTGGAGCAGAAGTGGAAAGTCTCTAAGGGTCCAGAGAATTGTGCAAGCTGTAACCCAAATGAGTAATGTCCTTGTTTCCGAGGTCTGGGAGTTCCTCTGCATTTGGCTATTAAGACGTCTGATTTCTCCCTGGGATGCTGAAGGACATTTCATCAAGGCCTACTATAATATTTCTGAAGTCCATGTAATTTTCAGAACTGGTTGAAAAATAGCCAAACGGTTTCAATTTTCATGCAATTTCCATACCCATTTAACAAAACTACAGGCCCCTGCAGATCGGCCCAAGGGTTGGCCTGGAAACAGAGATGGAGTGGGGCAGCCACACGCCGGCTGCCCCAACCCTATGCTGATGCCATCCTGATGCCCTCCTGGCACAGCGTTCTGATGCACTGTGCCAGAAAGGGATGGCAAAAGGGAGGCTTGGGGCCACGGCATGAGGTAGCTGTGGCCCCAATCTGCCACATCCTGGGGCGGCCCAGAGCTGCCTGTCTGCAGTTCCCCATTGTCCCTGTCAACAATGCAAATTTCATCTTGCAGAAGAATGTGCACATACATTCAGGTCAAGTCCTCATTTCAAATCTCCTCAGTGAGAATATTAGTCTTAAACTGTTGTTCTGCCCATAATGTCACAACAGTTGCTGTCCAGCTTGAAGTATACTTCTCTCCAGACCCTATTATCATCTGCACTTTTCACTGAAGAGCAGAACATACATCCTCAGTATGGTTAAGCCTGACACATTTTCTTAATTTGCACACTGTGCATTCAGATTTGACTATCTGTCAGGGGAAAAGAAAAACGGAGATTGGTTTTGTTCCAGCTGTTGAATTTGTTTTTGCTTCAAGCAAATAATTTCAAAAATTCAGACTGTATCTAATATTGAAAGCAAAAAATAATGGGATATTTTCATTGGCAAGATGTGTTTTCACAAGAGAATGCCTTTTTGTTTGTAACACGGTTTGATTGTTTAAATTAAAAAAGTAAATAGAATTTGATGTGACGTACTCAGGAGAACTGTCTGTTTAAACTGGGATGAATTTGAATTTTGAATGAATGTCAGTATGGCTTCTGCATTCAGATGATTTAGTAGATGTCAGTTTTATTGATACTGTTACTAAATTAGGTAAAGATATATATTTATCTGACTTTTCACACTTAAAAATGGTGTTGAGTCCATAGCAATAGTGTTGAGTCCAGGAAGCTGCGCCATGGGGCCGAGGTATCCGCACACCTCGCCCCCGCGGCGCAGCTTCGCCGACCCTGGAAGGAGTGCTAAATTAGTGCTCTTTCCACAAATTGCTGAAGGTGCGCCGCAAAAGGCTGCCGGCGCACCTTCAGCGGCTTTTCCGCTGCAGCGCATGCGGACGCTGCAGCGGAAAAGCATCCTCGGAGCCCCAGCCATGTGGAGGGCCAGCTGCTCTGAGGACGTTTTGGGGAAGGGGTTGGGGCGCCCACCATGTGGCTGCCCCTCCCCTTCCTCTGCTTCCCCCCTTATTTATTGTTGTTGTTTATTGATTTATTTGATTTGTATCCCACTTTTCTCCTGAATTATTTGTATCCCACTTTTCTCCTGAATTCAAAGAATTATATGAGTGCACATCTAAATAATGCACTTATTTATTTGTATAAAAAATTAAAGCAGTACTGATTGATTGACTGAATGAATGTGTGAACTATGAATCCTATTAAATGTATCTGTTAAAATTTGTGTACTATTTTAACCTACCCTATCTATAGATATGAGGACAATCACTTTAAAAACCATTTAAACAGTTTACATAATTTAACACCATTTAACTCAAACAAAATAAAATCCATGATCTTGAAACTTGAAAATCAAGTCATGGGGCAAAGCCAAGCCTTAACTTTCTGAGGCCTTCTCCCATGCAAACAAAAGAAAGAGAAAATTCCTGAGGGCCATCTAAAATGTTTTAAAAACTCTCTTATTCCAAGCAGAAATCTCATGGGAAATATTTGGGAGGGAATGTCTGAGCCAGGCAGGCCTGGAAAGAGAGGGCATTCCACCACTAATATGTGTTTAGTTAAGACAGGACTAGGCAACCAAGCTCTTCAGATGTTGATGGACTACAGCTCCCAACATGCTTCACCATAATCTATGCTTGCTGAATTTGATAGGAATTGCATTCAAAGAACACATGGAGCATCACATATTCCTAAACTCTGGTTTATGAAAAATGTTACAGATGGCTATTTAATTTGGTTTTTTAATAAGATATTAGGATGCCATTAAAAACAAATTGGAATAAATTGCACACAATTTATAAGAGTCTATAAAATTTCAATATCCTGTTATGTTCTAATAGCAATATGAGTGTGATGCATCAGTGTGAAATGTATTTTTGAGTGGCTTTGATCATCATAGCCATTTCTGTTCCAAGCAACCAATTTAGGGATAAATGTAATCCAAAATCAATTACTGGGTAAAGAAAGCAATGTTTCAAAGTTTGTTGTTCTCTCTGATACAATCCATTACTCATGTCTTTGGTGCCAATGTTATGTCTCTATCTGTCTAGCTTAGAACCAATTGATAATAATGTACATATCTGCATCTGCTTTTAGTTCTCTCCCCCCTCTCTGCCCATGTGCTTTATGGCCTGATCTTAAAGAAGTTTACATGAAAGGGTCCCAATTTATTCTGACTGATCTCCAGTGACAGACAACGGGATTGAAGGTGGGCAATAATTTATAAAAGACATTTATAAATAACTGCAGTTGGTCGCTTCTGCTTCACAATCTGAAACTTTTTTAAAAAATGAACCGTCAAATGTGCAGGACTTTTTTGCTATTTTTTTTGTGAAGAAATTCTTAAATAGATCAACCAGAAAAAAATCTACAGGAGCATCTGCAGTCACGAACAGATACTTTAGTTTGCAAATGGATCTTGTCACACCTTTGAGACTAACTGAAAGAGAAAATTTGGTAGCATGAGCTTTCATAGACTAAAGCCTACTTCTTTAAGACACCTTAGTTGTTGTTTTATTTTTAGGCCTGTTATTTATCCAATATTAATCTTGTCTATTATGACTCTGGATGTCAGGGTTAAATTCCCTGCTTAGCCATTGAAACCCACTGGGTGACCTTGGGTGAGTCACACACTCTCAGCCCCAGAAAAACCCATGACTTAGAGTTGCCATTAAGTTGAAAATGGCTGAAGGCATACAACAACAACAACAACAACAACTATTAACTTTTTACAGCTTCAGTACTTCCAACAATATATTTCTTCATTACCTTAATGGGGGGGTGTTTTTAGGACTGTGATTTATCCAATGTTAAGATTCAGTAATTCCAATAGTAGAGAATGGAAAGAAATGATAGATGTAGGAAACTAGTGGGGAGAAAGTAAAAGGAAGTTACTAGAGAATTATGGAGGGATGCAGATGAGTGGCCCTGGGCTGCCCTGGGAAACAGAGGATTGGGGCCGAGGCTGCCCCATGCCTCAGCCCCAATCCACCCTTTTGCCAGCCCTGAAAGGAGCACAAAAATGCCGGTCCTTTCAGAGCTGGCAAAAAGGGTGCCCGAAGAGCCACTGTGCCACTTCACATGCCAAGATGTGACATGGCAGGGGGTTGGACTGGATGGCCCTTGTGGTCTCTTCCAACTCTATGATTCTATGATTCTATATTCAGGCATTTCTTTTCTCAGTTTTGTCAGCATATGAGTAGGGTATTGCCACTTTTGCTGTCATTTCCCTCATGTGGAAAGCAGTGTGGATGAGGAAGAAGCATTCCTGTTAGAAGTGCAACAATGCTCTGCACTGAAAGAGTTAATCCCTCAGATTGGGCAGTAATAATAAAGTTAGATAGTTTGAATTACCTGCAATGAATTCCCTCTGTGTCTACCTAGCCTGACCCCATATGTGATGTAAACTGATACTCTTAAGGGATGTTTCCACTCCTCTTCCCAGAACTCTCTCAGCTCTTCCCTAGAGATGTAGGTAGATTAGAATATCTCCCTGAGTAACTTTCCTATCTTAGCATGTTGTTGCTATCATAAAAACTAATTTGTTTTCAAAGCCATTTGTGTCTTTCCTCCTTAGGATCTCTATCACGGCACACACTCCACTAATAATTCATGTCCATGTAGACTCTCCATGTGAGCAAGAGTTTTAGAAAATAGATCTTTCTCTTATGAAAAACCTTCAAATTAATAGGAACCTCTCCTCTTCAGACATTGTTCTACATGTGGAAATGAAGATGTAGACCAGGGGTTGGTAACCTACGGCCTGTGGGCCAGTTCCGGCCCGCAGATCCCTGCTTACCGGCCCCCACCGACCCCCACTGCTGCCGCCAGCCACCTCCAATGCACATTTTTGTGGCCGCACAGCCACAACATACACAGAAGCGGGGGCGTGCGCGGCAATGGTGGGGGGCATGCAGTGGCAGGGGATGCATGCGCACATGAGCGCACGTGCTGCCATTCCCCCCCGGCCCACCGGAAGGGACTGCCAGAAGGGACCAGCACCAGGTAAGAAAAGGTTGCCAACCCCTGATGTAGACAGTGGGAATAGACACTCCATTCCTTGTATGTTGAGGTAAGTAACACCAGAGTATGGCTATTTTGTCAAGGAATTATTTTAAAAGTGTGGGTGAGATCAACAACTATACTGTTAAAGTGCAGTGATAAGCATGTTTCTTAGAGTAGCAGTGTTCTTCTAGAACAAGGATGGGGAACGGGCAACCTATGAGGCTGCCAACATACCCATAAAAACATTTCCCCTTCCCACCCCCCAAGAACATTTTTTGCAGCATAAAGCTGTCCATGTCCCCTCGAGGATGAGTGACAATTTTGCCATCTTTCTTTTGGAGAGGTGGGCCATTTTAGCCCCATCTTTTAAGCAGAAACTGGACCAGAACTCCTATTGACTTCCCAATTGCAAAAAAAACCCATTAGTTGAATTCAATACCACCTACAATGAGTTAAGATGAAAATGTTATGTATTACAGTATTTCCTTCTCCACAGCACAAACACTCCCAACAGCTCCTGCTCTCATAGAGCATATTGAGTCAATGATCAAAGAGGTTCTGGACCTATGCCAAAGAAAAATATCAAAAGTAGCAAAAATGACAGTGATTGTGATAGCAACACTTTCTGCATCATGGGCTTAGGCATATTCACTCTCCATGTTTCCTTCCTCTCCCCCTAACTCCCCCATTCTTCTAAGAACATATCTTCTCTTTGTAAGCAGGAAGTGGGGGGTAGATAGAGGAAATTGCACAGGAGTAGTAACCAGGCAACCATGGGCAAGTCTACACTAGGGGCAAGGGTCAGAATGGGCTCCCCAACCTGTTCTGTTCCATACCTGACTACAGCCACCCCACTACCTGTTTCTCCATAGGGACATTTAGCAGTTGTCCACATGTGTCCCTGATTCCAGACGTTGCTTTGGTCCATCACCACTACCTTTCCTCCTTCAGAGCCAGGACAGATCACTGTCTAACAGCTGCTACTATTTACCTGCAATGTCCAGGCCAGTTCCTGGCCTAGAATGGTTACAGAAAGGTTATTCCCTCATCAGTACTACCACTACTGACATGCAGTTGCTTGCTCTGATATCATAAATGAGGTGCCAGATCAGAGCAGCATCGAGGAGGTGAAAAGCTTTCTGTAACTGTTCTGGACTGGGAAGTGCCCTCAACATTAAGGTAAATTGCAGCTACTAGGCAGTAAAATAATCCCCATCCCAACCCCCAAATCAAGGGTAGATACATTGGTTACACTACAGGAAACACCATAGTTTCCTGCAAACTATAGAGAAAACTGTGAGTTTTTGAAGCTTTGGTTAAGGTGGCATATCCCATGATTGGTGTAGATAGAGCTATATGTCATGTGGCCTTATTTCATGAGATTCAGGAATAAAGCCACACATTGTGTGGCCTTATCATGCCAGATTTGGGGGAGTGGGTTTCCCCAAGTACAGACAAGCTCCAGGATGCAGAGAAGGCAAAACATATTTATTTGGTGGAAAAGTCACTGATGTCCATTGTGGAACATCATCTCCAATCTTTTAGACTGCTATTGTGGAAAGAAGTTGAATTGTGTTGTCAGTAAACTATGAGCCTTTACAGACTGCCAGAAATAATGCAGCTTGAGGCCACTTTAACTGTCCTGGCTCAGTACTAGGGAATCATGGGAATTGTATTTTTTTCTGGGACATTGAGCCTTCTCTGTCAGAGAACTCTGGTGCCAAAATAAACTACAGTTCCCATGATTCCTTAACACTGAACCAGGACATTTAAAGTGGCACCAAGCTGCATTATTTCTGGCAGTCTGTAAAGGCCTTATGGAAATTCTCATCTGGTTCTCCCCACCTCTTAAATTTAATCCACCCTCTCCTTTACACCATGGAAACTAATCCTAACCTCCATGGTATTACTGAATGGATACTCCAGACAACCACACAAAGCTAAAAAGAGTAATGAGAAAGTTCAGAGCATTATGGCTCTGCATTTCCAAATGGAAGGAACTTGTCCTGAGTTCCACATGCTTTCAAAGATAATGCCCTATAATCTCTAACCACTGTCCATGGTAGCAGGAATTTCATTCTAAAGTATGTACAGATACCAGGTTTCCAACCCCTTCATACATTGTATAGAGAGATACTGTAGAAGAAGCTAAATTACTTTTCAGTATCCTGAGTTGTGATGTTTTCTCTTTCAGTTTTTTACAAATGCTGTCAGCTTCTACATAATCACACCATTGATTTGTGTCTTCTTTTTTCAGCAGGAATATAAACATTTCATTATTTCTTGTTTAGGTGAAACAGTCTTTAATGTCTTTGATGTGGTGGTAGGTGTTTCATTTTAATTAATCACTGCAGACATTTGAATTGATAGCAGCTATCAAAAATTCACTTTGAGATTAATGATACCCACTACTGAGTTTTGACTAAGAGCTATCAAATGTTTGCTTAGCAAGGTAAAATGTCTAGGGAATGATTATTACAAAGTGATAATGAACCTCTACTCCTTGGGAGCCCGAATTAATTTCTGAGTACAATGGCTAATTAGTCTACATTGTGATCAACAATGGAAATCTCTGAATAAAGCACTAACATGAATGGTTACTTGGAGCTCTTTAAACTGTAAAATATTAAGATTAATCCCCACTGAAGATACCTAGTAAACAGGGAAGCCTGTATTTTTGTGTATACCACTTTTTCACTTTTTGAAGTCTTTAGACTGTGTTCTCTCATCAAAGAATTAAACTCTAATGGTTGGAGCAGACCAAGTATGGCCCTTTAGGTTGGACTACAACACCAAGAGAGAAAGTTGGAAAAAATCAACTAACAGCACTTTTATTAGACAGAACCTGACTCCTAGAAGTCTAGTAGAAAACTAAAATTTCTAATAAGATTTAATAAAATTATTGAAAAGCAGTTGTTTATAAAAATCATCAAACATTTTGCTTCCCACCTTTCTAATTATTTCTATTATTCAGAAATAATAACTGTGTATGAAGACACACACAAGCATATCCTAGAGATTGTCTTTTCCAACAGATTCAGCTAATGGGTATTGCTTAGCCACCACAAAATACTTTGTATTATAACAGGGGGAGCACATAACACTATACTATTGCTGGCAAAATCCATTTCCACTCCAACTGCTGTGGGGATTGCAGCTAAATTAAAAAGAAACATGGGAGTTAGGGAAGGTGGAAGAAGGATGATGTCACAGACATTGTTAATGAAAAACTCCCAAGACATCAACACGGTAAGCCCTGGCAACACCGTACCATTTCTCCTAACAGATCTACCCCACATCAGCAATGCTGGGGAAGAATATTGAAATTGACTGTCCAACAATATCTAGAGGACTGCCGTTGGCCAACCTCATTCTAAGGCAGGGGTAGGCAACCTTTCCCCTTTAAGGGCCAAGGGACTTCAGCTCCCAGAAGCCTCAGCCATGTTGGCCAATAGCTCCTGGGATTCTGGGAGCTGAAGTCCCTTGGCCCTTAAAGGGGAAAGGTTGCCTACCCCTGTTCTAAGGATTCATTTTTGTTCTAGATTAGCAGTGTTGGTGAAATGGTCCTGCTACGCACATCATTTACCTTTGTTATAGTCTACTGGAATGGCTGCTAGTGTTGATAGCTAATGGCAGAAACTTCAGAAACTAACTAGTGGTGTGGTTTTGTTTGCCACCTCATCTGTAGCATGATGATTCCATGATAGGTGTTGAAGATGGCACCTTTCCTAGAACATCTTTTATCCAAACCCTGTTCTAGCTTTTACATCAACATAAGATAACCAATCAGAATGAGAAAGATTTTGAGCACATGAGCTGTGGGCCACTTTAGTCTATCTTCAAGTGCTAATATTGAAGTCATGCACTCACTTCGTAGGAGTCTTCATATTTAAAGTAGCCTTTCAAAGGGAAGCTATCTTCAAATAGAAGACTATCCCCTGTACACATGGCTGCACAAGATGTACAAGTCATACAGGTTTTAGATATGTTTTTTAAGGGAATGCTTTCTTAGAACAAATAGCTAAACAGTTTATCCAATGCAAGGAAATTCCTCATTACATGCTGCATGGCAACACTCCTGCCATTGAAATGTGACTTTTGGAGAAGATTATACTAAGGTTAGAATGAGATTGCAACATGGTTTGAAACAACAAACTGAGACTATAGGGCCTTTGCAGACTGCTAGAAATAGTGCAAATTGAGTC
>CM034706.1:24619147-24633660 GCA_020142125.1 Phrynosoma platyrhinos
ATGAGGAGAAGCACCTTCCTTCACAGCACCCTGAAATAGCTGGTCTGGGATGCCTGGGGAGATAACCCAGTTCACTTAGCAGCTTTGCTCACATAGAATCTGAGCCCACCCACAAGAAGGAAGCAGGCAGGAAAGCCCTGCCAATGTAGTGACAGCCCCACCACTGTAAACTGCTCATCCCTGAAGAATGAGAACAAGGAGCTGAAGCAGCCAGTTGGACAGCCAATCTTTTGGAGCAAACAGCTGGCAGTGGAGTTGGTGTCACCCCCTCTGATGGTGTCTCCTGGTGCAAACTGCACCCCTCAAACACCCTCAATAACACTATTGCTGCCCCCCTCCTTTTCTTTATTAATTTCTCCTGTTGACTGTCTAGATACTGATGTGTTACGTGGTCACCCCACTCTTCACTGATATGTCATTGCATTGTTAATAGCTTAATATTGTTAATAGTTTCATTATATTTTAATGTTGATCTTTCATAGGTTTAAAGTATATTGCACTCATTTTAATGTGTAAATTACTTTGAATTCCAGTTTCATAGAGAAAGAAAAGAGTTAATAAGTCAAGGAGAGGGGAATGTGGAAAACCTTTGTAGAGATATCCTTGGTAAAATAACAAATAGGCTATAAATGATTCCCAGTTTTCATCTGTATAAAGTTAAGTTAAGTTTCCCCAATGCTGATCCCATATTTCTGCTCCTGTATCATCAGAAAGAGTTACATTTTACATCTCTACAAGACTGTATGTCTCTGAAAGAACTAGTATATTCAAAATTTCTATTGCAAACCTGTCTTTTATAACTGTATTTTGTTTTCCACCCTATAGCTGGGAGGCAGAAAAAAATAATCCTTCCAAAAGCATTTCTTTTCCAAATGTCAGTATAACTGCTGATTTTTCAGAGTGAAATACAGTTTAATTATAAAATGGCAGGGTGAAATTGAATCTTTTCTCTCCAGAGCTGCAAGACAAGTGAGAACATCTGTTCCTGTTTTCTTACTCCTGTCCACAGTGTTTGTCATTTTGTGCCATGAGGCAGAATTGACTGAAGTGCAGGTTTGCTGTTTGTAGCGGTGGGGTGGAGGGAGTTGCCTCGATCAATAAAAGATGATTTCCCAGCTCTTAAGCAGCACTGTCTAAATTTTCAACAGGGGAATGAATCATTGCCTTGGCTCTTTGGGGTCATTAAATTTTAAGCACAGACTTTCAGTTACCTTATCTAGAGTT
Source organism: Phrynosoma platyrhinos (assembly GCA_020142125.1). NCBI lineage: Eukaryota > Metazoa > Chordata > Lepidosauria > Squamata > Phrynosomatidae > Phrynosoma > Phrynosoma platyrhinos. The sequence goes on from CM034706.1 coordinate 24,620,372, forward strand.
TCTGGAACTCTTATATCAGTCAAGGAGTTACTGGATCTTGTTTGGCACTAGGGGTGTAAAAATGCATGTAAAGAATCAGAGATTTTATTTTACTCCTGCACAAGAAAAGATGTTTCAATAAATAAAGACATACTGTTCAGAAAATGATCAGCTCATGTTAGAACTTTTGCAAAAAACAAACAAACATGAAAATTAATATATGTAATGTACAAACTGATTTTTGCACAAAAATCAATCTTTCTGTTCAGAACACAATGCTTTCTGCACAAAATACACTATTTTCTGATGTTTCTATTTTTCACAAAACCTTCCCAAAATGTGATTTTTTTATAAAAAAAATTAACATTTTTTCATAAATTCACCCCCAAATTCTTCTAATTGTATTCTACTTTATCAGCATGGAGAAACATTTTCAAATGATTAATTCTTGTGTCCAAGAAATTAAATACATTAAATAATAGTATATTAATGCATACCTTATCCTGCATTGCGATACAAGGACTCCCTGAAACAACATCTCAGGCTCGGCCAAATTGATCACCAACAATGGTCCACCCTGGCCTCACATCGGGGGGCATGGAGACACACTATCCACAATGCTGCAGCCTTATTTGAGAAGTCACGCTGAACAAGTCTCGAAGAGAAACGACAATGCAGAAAGAATCACAACCCTGAAACATCACCCAAGGAGATCTTCTGCTGTGCTTTCTGCAACCGGACTTGTTTATCTCGGATTGGCCTTTTTAGTCATCAGCGCGCTTGCAAAAAGCATGGGATGTGTCCTTCCTGAATCTTCATTTGCGAAGAAAAGCCAGAGAGAGATCCTGCATTGGAATCCTGATACTGATAATTCTGGGTTTGGAAAACCTTGGAAATCCTTTTAAAAAGAGAGTTTGGAAAAGTTACAATTTTCGGTTACAAGTTCCAAAATGCTCCAGTCACCATTGTCAAGAATCTGTGAGCTGTCTTGGGTTCCTTCAAAAAGAAAGCTGGTATATTAATGAAATAAATAGAAAGAAAGAAAGAAAGAAAGAAAGAAAGAAAGAAAGAAAGATGGCATGAAAATGTCCCAGAGGTTTTTCTAACGATCCTTAGATCTTCCCTAGATCTCTTTTGAAAACACTCCTTATGGTCCCATCTATTTTTGCAGGGCGCAGTCCTCTGTTTCAAATCTTATTTAACCTATGTCTACATAAACACAAATGCACACACAACAGGGAAAACAGGGGCCTTGATGTTACGGGTGAGTACCTGGACAGCAGATTGAGCAAACAGAGGCAATAGAATCTGGGGATGTGGGTGAGACTACCCTGGGTAACACCCCAAAGGGAGGGTGATACCCAGTCAGGGGGACCACCCCACCCCTCCTTGCTGTGGCTTGGTTTTCCTTGGGAGAACCAAGCCACACTAAAGAGCTGGGCCAACTGTGTGCATGCCCCACACACCTCCTTGCCACAGAAAGAAGGGGCAGGGGGCACACGTGCTCAGCCCAGCTCTATCTCACAGCTTGATTTGCCTCAGGAGAGCCTGGCCACAGCAAGGAGTCAGGGTGAGCAAGCATGAGCACCCTGCCCCTCCTTACCTCCTTTCCCTGGTTCTCCCAGGGAAAACTGAGATGTAACAAGGAGGGGTGTAGTGCTTCTGGGCTGGGAGCCCCCACACACACACACCAGGTGACACCATAGTCTAGGATGCCTCTGGACGAAGGGTGCATATACATTGTAGAAATAATGCAGTTTGACACCACTTTAAGTACTGTAGCTCCAGCCTATGGAATCCTGAGATTTGTAATTTTACAATGTTTGCTTTCTCTGCCAAAAAATGCTGGTGTTTCACAAAACTACAAATTCCAGGATTCTGTAGGATGGATCCATGGCAGTTAAAATTTCATCAATTATTTCTGCAGTGTAAATGTACCCAGAGTCACCCTCATTATGGGGAGAACCATGTGTTCCTGTTTGAATTGCAGTCATTTCCGGTTAAAATTGAAACTAGTGGAAACAGTTAGACAATGTTGGGATTGTAGTCAAGAAAACGGGGGAAAGATTAAGGGGCTGCCCACATGGGCTAAAAGAAATGGCCTCACCCCATTTTGAAATCTACCTGTTCAGATGGTGCATGTGGCCAAAATGGGAAGAAAATGGGTGCAGGCCACACTCCAGGGCTAAACACCAGAGTAAAACAATCCCAGTTTTCTCTGCTCAAAGCTGGAAAGAGTGAACTATTGCACTGCTGGTGTGGAGACAGGGCAGGGACAAGGGAACCCAATGGTGCACTGCTGAGCATAATGTGTTGTTATTCTTGTTGTTGCTTGTTTGCAAATCTATCACACAAGCTCACGAGTGGTCAGCTGCACCATCAAACCATTCTGTGCAGTGAGATGATGACATATACATCAAATGACCAACAATAAAATGGATTTAATGAACAAATCAACAGTGGGCCATAGGGGAGATGAAACAGAGGTATGTTCAGGGGAAGCTCATGATCTTGCTGTGCCAATGTGTCATTGGGTAAACCTATGCACCATACAGGCAGTCAATTGATCCTGTGATTGAGCGGCCAGTTGCACAAGCTATCCAATGGGCCTGCAGATGGTGGGACAGGGGAAGGATTGGGTATTGTAGGCAGAATGCCCATATGCTCATGCACATGCATTTGTGACAGAATGGAAAAAATAATGGCATGGTCCAGCTTGTACTTGGAGTGCATGTTAGTTTTAGGCCATTGTGGGAGCCAGAAATGTGGTCAGCAGGTTCTCCCTACAAATCAGAAAACCCAGAGGTAAGCTGGCTTTTCCCCTCCATCTTCTCCTGGCCTCAGACATGGAAAGATAGCCATGAAAGAGCTAGTTAAGATTGTCAATTGTAAAGACATATCATTAAATATCATCCCAGCCATTTCTGATTTTTTGTACAGTTGTGAAAGCTGGCAGCTTCTAGTCCACTTTTATTTCTTATTCTAGTCCACTTTTATTTCCTCTCTGACTTTCCTTGCTGTTTTCCAAGATACCTGGCCTCCTCTGCTGTTCTGCTACTTCTTTTGTCTGTCAAATCCCTTAGAGCTCCTTGTCCAATAGCTTTCCACACGTCCTGTCCCTTACTCCTCCAGTCACTGCCAGATGCCATAACATCGTTGAAAACATTATAATACAGATTCCCCATTAACTCTGGAGAGCAAAAGCAAACGCAGCATAGTAACCAAGCACAACAGATTTAAGAGTGGGAGTCTAAATAAAGGATGTCCTTGGAACCAACTCATCTCTCTGTCACTGTAACCTATTTTTCCTTCTGTTTGGTATTTCCTTTTATCTTTTTTTTTTTTCCACATTCCAAATAACCGTGCTACCCATTTCCTCTTGACCTATTAGGGAATCAGCATCTCATCACCACATTCCCCCAACCCTTCATCTTCCATTTTTTTTTCTAAAAAGCTCTGGGTTGTAAATGGACATACATACGTATGAGAGAGACCTCCCCCCACCCATTCTTCAGCATACATCCATTTGTCACAGATGGCAGAATCCATATGAGCTCATCTCATGCCTAGCAGTGTTGCTTAACGTGCAGCTTACAGTACCTTCTGATTTGGCTGAGCTGCCAAAGCATCGAACTTGGCAATGATGACTGAGAAATTGTTGTCACCAACTAAATTGGATAAATGCAAGGAAGATAATTAACTTATTTGCACAAGAGGTTGGAATGTGACAAAAATGTAAAGAATTTAGGAGCTTACTTCCTATGTGATTCAACTCTGTACTCATCACCTTAACCTATAAACTCTCATGTTGGATCCAGCCAAAACACCATCTAACTCAATTTAACCCTCTGGATTTTTCCATATGGCCATACCCTCCTTCCTTTGGCACCATCACTTTGCCATCTCCCAGTTTTTAAATGGATGAAATGGATGTCCTAAGGCCACAGTATCCATCATTCATCACCATTACCTATGTTGTCTTGAGTGGCTGAGAACTACAATTCAGCATCTGGAGAGCCACCCAATTCCCATGTCTGGGCTAAATCCAAGTATTAGTCCCAGTAGAATATACCTATTGAATGAATAAGACCTGTTTCATCAACACATATGGAAGCCCCGTGGAATAAATGAGTTTTCTCTACTTGGGACTAATAAGTGATGTTAGCAAAAGGAGAGCAACAGCTGGCTGTATTACAATCATTACAAATCTACATCTGCATTTTGGTTACTTGTTACATTGAGAAATACATAAGAAAAAGAGGGCAAATTCTCTGCAAATGGTCTTTATTTTTATTTTATTTTATTATTTTGAACAATCCCTATGCATTTCAGCCTATGTAATCCATCCAATGGCCAATATATCTTCAGGGCCAATATATGAAACCAGCAGCAGAAATTTCTGGAGCCAGAAGTCTCTTTTCAATTGCTGGATTGATAAACTTATTAAGAAGTGGCATCTGAATATTATTGGGTTTTATTTCTTTGTCCTCCATACCTTTTCTTCCCTATGTTTGATGTAATTTTTAAATTTTAAGGCCAAATGGAGGAACTGTCTTGCTTTCAGTGCTGACCCAAGATATTTTTTCTCCCTGAAAAACAGGATCCCACCCACCTACCCACCAGCATTCCACATATATAATCTAACTGAACTGCCAATAATCTGATGGTGGCATTCTGAGGACAATAGGCAAAAATATGAGTCAAAGGCAGCTACACACAGCTCTGTTGTCTAACCTCCTGACCCCAGAATCTATGCCTTGCCCTGCTATCTGCAATCTGATCTGGCTGTCTAATAATATGGCTACTCCTACTTGTTTTTTATTGATCTGTAAGCTGCTTGGTGAGCATTTACAGCTGAAGAGTGGGTTATAGTATTTTAAATCAATAATAAATGACATGGAGATTTCACACAGTTATCATGAATTAGAGACATTTGTAGGCCAATCCTCCATAATTTTGTCCATATGTTTGAAAGCCAAGTAAGCTAGTAGCCATGTAAGCTAGCTAATGATAACTGCATCTTCTGGTAGCAAAGATGGTTGAGCCCCCCAAACCATGGATGGCTTTGTCTAAATTTAGACAGAGGTATGTCTTCTGAGATCCACTGAAGTCAATTGCTGTATGACAGAGTATTAGATGGAGGTGATAGAATGTGGACCAACTGAGGCCCAGCTGTCATGTATTATGGACTGACCAGCAACCAAGAGCTGACCAGCCTGTGTCCCCACTGGTTTTGTCATCTGTAAATGAAACAAAGTAGCCACAGACTGATCAAAACTGGAACATGTGGGGTCAAGCAACATCAGAGCATGATCATGATGGCAGAAATAATGAATAAGGAAGAACACACAAGCTAGGCTTCAGCAGTTTACTTTTACCTGAGCCTCCTAGGAAAGGCGAGATTCTACTCTCCTGTCTTCTGCCTCTTGCTGAGTTAATTGAAACTGAAATAATCTGTAGACAAAGGCTGAAAGAAACCGAAACATTTTAAAAGCAGCTGAAAAGTGGGACTACCCCTGCCAAAGTATGTATAAATGGTGAGCCACCCATATTTATTAATAAATTATGTAGTAGAAGAGGAATGGCATATGGTTCAAGTACTGGTCCATGTTGTGCCTTATACTGCTGTTACATCCTTTCTTATAGGTTCAGAGGTAACAATGAAGATGATGGGAGGCAAGTGTGTTTTGTGAACCACAAGAGAACACATTTGTTGATCACAAGCCAGGCTGGACTTCAGGAATATCCATTTTAATTGCTTTAAAGAAATGTGAAAGCAAATAGCTATTTTTGAAATTATAGCAATAATTGTAACAAGCTGCACTTTGGGACCTTGGAACTGTAACTAATTGCTTTTGAGAACTAATATTCTTATCTCTGTTCTCACTTCTCAGATGGATTTAAAATCAAATTTAATTTGTACACTAATTTGCACATTTACAGATGGCTTCAGAAATGGGAGGGGCAATCATATTTGAAATGTGCAGACAGAAAAATGTGCATAGAATCATAGAATCATAGAGATAGACGAGACCACAAGGGCCATCCAGTCCAATCTCTTCCATGCAGGAATGCACAATCAAAGCATTCTGAACAGATGGCCATCCAGCCCCTGTTTAAAAAAATTCTAAAGAAAGAGCCTCCACTATACTTCAAGACTGCATATTGCACTGTCAGACAGCTCTTAATTTCAGGAGGTTCTTCCTAATGTTTAGGTGGAATCTTTTTTCATGTACCTCAGAAAACACTTTAAAAAACATGCTTTAGTCACTGTAAGGAACATATGCAAGCAATGTGTACAACCTAAAATATGGGCACATTTGAAAAACATGGAAGATAAGGATTGATTTCATCCCATAAAAAAACACCCCAACAAGAGTGACAGACTGGACAGAGAGATTAACAAAGAAGGCAATTTGGATGCAGACCTTGCAGATGCAGCTATCCCATTTGCTTCAGGGTCACACATCACTCATGCTTCCCTTAGTTTAAAGTGTCACTATTTCTCTGTTCCTTGCATTTAGTCAGACCACTGTTTTAGCTGATAGCACTTGCTTTTATGAGAAAGCTCTCTGAAAATTACAACACTCTGCTCTCAGCTGAGGGTGCTCCCTTGAGAATTCATCCTTCCTGCTTAGAGAGCCAGCTTCAGTAAATGGATATTGTTCTCCTTGAGCCAAAAGTCAATGGAGGCTCCACCAAATGTCCATTGCTTTATTCTTAATAACACTTGTCACAAAGAGAGGAAATAGCACAAATGTCTTTTGGGGAAATGAGCATCAAAACTGCTTTGCACTAGAGCAATCTATGCTGCCATCATTTATATCATTCCTTCAGACTTCTGAATGCCCCTCTCCAAAAAAAAACCAAACAAACCATAAGGCTAAGTTGTTAAACTACAGTGAAAAGGAACCATAATGAGTCTACCATTTCCATTTTGTTTCAGTCAGTTCCCCCATTCTCTTTCAAATGGCCTGCCACTGTGCTTTGCATTTGACATTACCTCTTTATTCTTTTGAAGCTCGCATTAGCTGGTTTCCCAATTTTGTTCATTTCCTTCATATTTTCCTCTTTCTTTTATTGCTCAGTTTGCAAAAATCTATGAAATCCATTGGTATATTTTACCTTCCCAATAGGGGTCATATAGAGAGATCTGAATCCAAGTAGTGTCACACAGAACAACACACACACATAGCCAGTGATAGTGATTGAACTAGGCATTCCCATCTGTATTGCAACAAAGGCTGAAATCTGTATCTCCACTGTGAAATGTCCCCTCAATGTGGGGACAAGTAGGCTTTTTTATATTTTTCACTGCAAGTCACAGAATAACCTCAGCCAGCCTCACTTGGTATGACTGATGGCAGTAGCATCACTGGAGGAGTGCAGGGATGTAGCCCACACCAGGTGACACCCCAGAAGGGGGATGACACCAGGTCAGCTCCCCGTCCCCTGCAAGTGCTGCTTTGGCCCATGCGATCATTCTGGGCCCCAAGGTGGGGCTTTTTGAGCCTCTTAGGGCTCATGGTGGGGCTTTTGGGGGTTCATAGGTCCAGCAGTGAGACTTTTCAGCCCTCCTAGGCCCCATGACGGGGCTTTCCGGGCCTCCTAGGTCCCACAGTGGAGCCTTTCTGTTCTCCAAGGCTCCATGGCTTTTCAGAGCTTCTCAGCCCCATGGGGGGCTTTTCAGGGGGCCGCCCTGGAAACCTCCCTGAAGACTGGGGCCAGAAGTCCTGCCCCCCAGAGGCCCCGCCCCCACACCTGGTGTCACCCGGTGTGGGAATGCCACTGACTGATGTTGCAGAATATGTGAGCTGTATCTCAAAACTTTTGGAGGGCCAAAGGTTTCCCTTCCTATTATAATGAACATGTTCACTCAAACACCTCACAGGTGGCCATTTGGATGTGCATGTGCATTCCTACCATTCTTTCCCTGCCCATCAAGATGATTGCTGGACAGGAACCATTGTGGCATTAGAATGTGCGCATGAGGTTTTGGTAATTCAAAATGTTCATCCCCTAGAGACAATTTCCTGTTTTTCTGCACATGTCCCTAAACTCTGATTACCTAATCCAAGTGAGAAGGCAAATACAACATATGTAAGAGGTTCAAGTAAATGGTTTCATTGTGTGTATGAAAAGCAAATAAAAATATGATAGATACTGGACTATAAGTCAACGAGATGTACAAGTAGAGGGAAGGTTTGGGGGCCAAAAATATGATTTTTTGATATGACCCATGGATAAGTCAAGGTTAAAATGTAGGGGTATGTAATAAAGGATGTAAAGGGTGAAGCAAACAAAAATGATCCCAAAGAACATACAAAATTCCAGCCAGGATAAGTATTTGTGCTTGCTCCAAATGCTGGATGGACGAGAGAGTAAAGAAGTTTGGGGCTTCTTTCAGGTGATCTGAAGAGGGATTAGGCTCTCACCTTTCACCAGTGGATGGTTTTTGATCAGAGTTAAAGTATTGTACTTAAATTGGTCTGTGGATAAGTCAGCCCAGTTTTTTTGGATCAATTTTTTGACTAAAATTTCTAAACTTATACATGAGTATATACATTAATAAAAATGATTAAAGGCAAGTAACAGTACAATTGTGCACCTGAAGTTTACCTATCATGTGTAAAAAAGATATAATGCTCTTGCAACTGAGGTGTGAGTTTGGGGGGGGGGTGTTATGCAAAGGCTGGGAGATGTGACTGGGAACTGTTTAAATCCATCATGCAGAATAGGCCCTCCTTGTTTTTCAAGACTAATTGTCAAGGGCCAGAAGTCTAACTAATTTCCATTCCTTTTTCTGTCTTGTTCTCTCACTCTCTCTCCTCCATGAACAGTGTCTTTGTTAACTGCTCCTGCTGCATGTCTAGATACTGATGAGATAACACCGAAGTGCAACACTAAACAATACACATACTTCCATGTGATTAATTATCAAGCAAACAAGACAACATTTGCATAAGAAGTAAATGCCATAAGCAGCAACAACAAAGAAAGCAATTTTATCTTTGCTCGGCCTCTCTGTAGATAGAAGTGTCATTGTCAGTAATGTTTATGTTTTTAATCAAAAGGCATCCTCATTTTTTTTTTAAAAAAATCCCTTCTCTAGTCTGAATTAAGAGTTGTGCCTTAGTGGTTGAAATTGCCTAATAATTTTGAAATATTTGAGATAGTCTTGTGTGCAGCAATGCCTCTGGAGCTCTGGAGTTCTTCCTAATGTTTAGATGGAATCTCTTTTCCTGTAGTTTGAAGGTTAGTCTTGGAAGGGTTTGTATGGGGCCATCTTGCCAACACCCCGCCATGCAGGAATACAAACATACAGCACTTTTAAAAGATACCCATCCAACATATGTTTAAAGACCTCTACAGAAAGAGAGTCTACCACCTGTTAAATGTGCCTCTCCATAATATATTGGTGAAATGTTGGTTTAGCCATTATTTCAATATTAGTAATATTTATTCATTCATTCATTGGCATGTACCGGTACTTTTATCTATTTCCATTATAAGAAAGTTAATATTTATTACCCATTTAATATTTGTCTTAGCCCTTGAATACTTCAACACACTGCAATCCATCCAATGATCATATTTAAAACAAAACAAAACACTATCCTCCTCAAATGTGTGAACAGTGTTTGATGGCAGCTGAGGACAGTACCCTGTTTACCAGCATAACTACACCTGTGGAAAAGGAGAAGACAGAGGCAGTGCAGCAACAGAGGGAAGCAACAGAGGGCAAAGCAGCAAAAATGACCAGGCACTGAGACTATGGACGTTTTCACACGCGGCTTTTTGAGGACACTAGCCGGCCTCCCTCCGGCCCCACTCCGGCTCTTCTTCCAGCTTGTTCAGACGCACGTCGCAGAAAACCCCGCCCCTTCCGGTGCCATCCCTGCGTACGTCCGGCTTCTAGCTCCGTGTGTTCACACGCACGGAGCCTTAATTCCGGCGTCCGTCTGGCGTCCCTCCGGCTTCAGCACCTCCAACTCCGGCTTCTGCAGCGTAAAGGTAATTCCGACTTTTAAAAGGAATTAGCCTGCCGCCGCCGGAGCCATTCCGGAATGGGGCTGGCGGGAGGTAGGATTGCCTCCACCAGAGCCCCATGTGAAAACGTCCTATGGGGAGGCAATTGTGAAAGCTGCTGCCATCTGGAGATAAAATTGATCTGCTGGCTCCCAGGCTTCTTAGAAGATGGAAAGGCAGCTGTATCTCCTGACTGAGATGGTTTTGCTAGCATCTCACCGCTGCTGCTACAACTTGATCAACAAAGGATTTACACACACTGAAGCAAGAAATCAAGCAGTGTGAATCACCAACACAATTCTAGCCTAGGAGTCCTAAAGAAAGGAAATAATCGGTAGCATCCTGTTTGGAACATAAACAGGTGTCAGTTTCCCTTAAAAATGTTGCCTGGTCATTTTTCTGATGAGGACTCAACATATTCAGTTCCAGGTTGTAGACATGTGGTGATTTTGGTTGTGCTATATCACAATTGCTGTTTTTGTGGTGCAATCTCACAATTCTCTAATGGTGTTACACAACTGCCATGTAACTCCATGAGCCTAAAGCTATGCTCCACCTTCTGAAGGTAGTATCTAAGTGAATATTTTATTTATAATGGACTATGTCCAGATTTAGATGTTTGCAACTGAGGTGGTGGATTTCCCTGCACACTCCTGTCCATGGCAGGCTATCCAGCATGCAGTCAATGCTATGCAGAGAAGGTGGGAAATTCCTGTTGAAAGAACTGAGTTGTGTAGGAGGAGGGGGCCCTCAAAACTAGATGGAGGTGCCTTTCATGAGCAGACCCCTTCCACCAACAGAAAGCAGATCCTAAATCAAATGCATAATCTTTCTGGAGGAAATAAGGACTTTACCACACACCATTCTTGCAGCAGTCACATTAGTAACAAAAATAGGAACATTATTATTATTATTATTATTATTATTATTATTATTATTATTAATACCCCGCCTTTAGACAGTCACAATCGCACCTCTTCTCAATTGTGTGACTAGGGCTGCTGTCCCATTGTACCCTCATCCTGACTCTCCCTTAACCCCACCTCCCTGTCTTATGCCCTACCCAGCATGCTTTTAGGTTTTTTAATTTATTATTTTTTGACTTCTTTGTGCAATTCTGGACTTCTACTATCACAAGTGAAGTCTCAAAAACAAAGAAAAGCAATAAGAATAATAAATAAAAGCAAACAGGGTGCTTAGGGATAGCAAGGATGAACAAGGGAGATTTGGGGACACTGACACCACGTGACTGGCAATCACATAACTGCCTTGGGAGTGATGTTGAAACCTTGGGATTTGTGTGATTGTGAAGTCACTGATAGGTTTCAAACAAAGACAGAGCAGCTATGGGCTGGAGGCAGCAATATGCAAAAAGTTTCACTAAAGCCACTTTTTTCCTAGGGTAATTGCAATTTGAAAACTGTGTGTAGTAATACTGTGTGTAGGGCCAGGAAAAGTTATATTTGGGTGATTAACTCTCCCCCTTTTCTTCTGCAAGCATGATCAATGGCCAACCCAGCTGTGGGATTCTGGGAACTGTAATCTAAAAAGTAATGATTCCAATTGTCAGGAGAGATGCTCTAGTTCTCCTGCTATACTTGAAGATCTCTATCTAGATATATCTCTGGGAAAGAAAAGTTGTTAGAACTAAATCAATTTCTAATAATTTATGATTTTCTAACATTGCCCATTCTTTAACCCATGATAGAGCACTAAATCAAGAAGTTACTGAGGGCCTTTGCAGACTGCTAGAAATAGTGCAAATTGAGTCCACTTTAAGGATTAGGGTTAGGTTAGGGAATCATGGTAACTGTATTTTATTGTGGCATCAGAGCTCTCTGACAGAGAAGGCTCAATGTCTCAGAAAAGAAACAATTCCCATGATTCCCTAGCACTAACCCTAACCCTTAAAGTGGACTCAATTTGCACTATTTCTGGTAGTCTGCAAAGGCCCTGAGTGATGCATAATTTTAGGCCACAGGAAAGATTTTATAAATTCAACTAAAGCATACAAAAATAATTACCAATTCTGTGAAATTGTTAATGAATTATGACAGTCAGTATAATGAGGCAGAGGGCCTTAATTAGAATTAAAACAAACTGGAGAATGGACAGCAAATGGCAGTGTACAGTTATGAACATGAAAAAATATTGTGATTCGGTCATCCACATGGTTTCAAACAAGTGGGAGATGTAAAGTTCCAAATCAGACTTCTGTCCCTGCTCTCTTGCCCTCCCACACTTATCACTGAGTTTGTGACAAATGCTGGTTGCATAACAACTAGTGGTGTTATGGTGGTTGTGATAGTCCTGCATATATTCTTCCAAAGAGAGTATGTGATATCCTGATTTAACTCATTCTTACTAAAATACATGGTAGTATGGATTATATTCCCCCTCCCCCCCAGTAACAACATATGTATTTTGCCAGGTAAAGTGATGGGTGGGAAGTACATAGGCCTTTCCAAATTAATACAAGGCCTCTGTATTTAGTGCTTGGCATCTGTTCTTAAGTACAAAATGTAAAGTGAGAATTAGCCCTGGGGACATTTTACCAACTTGTCAACAATTTGGAAGTCTTGCAAAGAATGACATGTTGGTGATTTCAGCTTTCATTGAAATAATCTGATTCAGCTTGTCTTAAATGCTAAGGAATATCCAAAATATTGGGAGTGTAATTTGGATCTAAACGATCCTGAATCAAGAACTAAACTGGACAGATTCTGGATCAAAAGTAGGATCCTTCTAAATGGGATACATTTACATCTGAATGCATCCACAGACTCATTGAATTTGGATTCAGAGAGACATATAGTGAGCCCACAAAAACTGATGAAATTATCCCTGTGTTCACCATATAAACAAAAGACCAGAGCTCAGAGATGAAGGGAGTAGCTTTGTGACTGGAAAATTCTGCTTCTAATTACTTTTTGATTTTATCAAGGCTCTTTAATCTGAGAACTTTGAGAAAAGGATATTGGTTGGATACCTATGAATAATCATAAGAAGAAATATAAGAAAAGAAAATTGAAAATTGAAAATAATAAGACACATTAGCAAACTGATCAGATGGTTTTGAGTTAACTGAACTGATTCAATACTACATTGATACTAATATGAGTGATATCACTATGTATGTATGCATAGAAAGATTAAAGAGCCTTTAATCTTTCTGTATAGAAAGATTATGTATAGAAAGATTATGTATAGAAAGATTAAATTAAGAAAAGAAATAAATCTGGTTATAATGAATAAACAAAGGAAGTATAGTTAAAATTAAT